>JAPTHA010000005.1:25228153-25241190 GCA_029814585.1 Gymnapogon annona | reverse complement strand
ACACACACACACACACACACACACACACACACACACACACACACAGACACACACACAGACACACACACACACACACAGCAGAACTTCATATGTCCACAAACTCTTGTGTTGCACTTTTCCAAACCCACTGCTGGGTCTGTCAGTGATGTTTCTTTTATAGTGTTGTTTTGAGCCTGCACACAGTGACTGTCAAGAATTAATGTAAAAGAATGTGAAAAGTGTTTTTGTTAATTTATTGAAAATGACATTTCTCGCCTTCTCTGTGAGAAGGTGTGGATGGTTTGTAGCCATTTTGAATCGGTACAAGATGAGTAACGTCATAAGGTCACTGTTGTTTGTTTTTTTTTTAAAATTGATGTCGTTTTAAGGAGTAGATTGAAAACATTTGCAAAGCATTGGATGGGGTTAAGGGGGAAGCGCTGAAATTTAAGCTACAATAAAAATGTTCCCTGTATTTCATGGAAAAAGGCAGCTGAACTGTAACCAGAAATATGGATGTTATGTTATTCTCAGTTATTTCACCCCGTCGTCATCTGTTTATTCGTATTTGTATTGTTTTTATGTTCAATGCTCCACCTCTTATCTAATCAGACTTTATGGACGAGTTCAAATACAGGGAATGAAAATGGAACGCCTTGGGGTTTATTGTCCAATAGGTTTGAGGAGATTGGGTTAAAATGGATTTCTTGCTTTAACATGGTTGAAAAACCCTTTCAATTATTATAATTTTTTTTTTTTTTTACCACAACTTGTGACCAGGCTAAATGTACCAATCTCATGAATAAACTGATAATAAAAGATGACAAATATTCACACTTGGAACATTTGGTGTCACTCTTTTACAGGTGTTTAATTGATCTATGGATTGTTTGTGTCGATGCAGTAATACAATGACAATACTGTAATTTCTAGACTATAAACTGCAACGTTTTTCCCACGCTTCAAACCTTGCAGCTTATAGTCCGGTCCAGCTTGTACGTGGATTTTTCCTTTCAAAGGAGCTTCATACAAACCAAATTATCCAAGACAGCAGAGACCCGTGCTGTTTCAGGCCGGGACCTGCCGCTTTCCCATCCAGTAGAACAGTGTTCTTTCAGCCTGAGCCATCCGGGACCCTTAGCCGGTTCAGGATGAGACCCATGTCCCCGGGGTACACCGTGTGATTTCCCCACCCGGGAAAGCAGAAACCCAGGCCATTTCAGGATGGGACCCACCGGGACCTGCCCCTTTACCGACATAAATTTAAATTATCTCAGAATGAATGCGTACATCATGCGTAATGTTAAATGAAAGTGATATTACACCGAAATAATTACTTGATTTTGATCATTATAATTTCAAAATAAATTAAAACTCCCATTCTAACGAAAAACAGAAATTTGTTGACTTCCGAGCACTTTCAAGTGTCTTTACAGTTTGTGAAACCACAGCCGGAATAAACGCAAATCAATCCCATATCAGCACAAATCCAAAGGAAAATCTGTCAACTCCACCAGAAAAAAAGGAAAAGGAAAGGAAAAGAAGAAAAAGAAAATATGCTTTTTTTACTGTCGTCTTATGTCGTTTTTTTGTCTTTTGTTTTGTAGTCATCATATTAATAGTGAATCAACCTATAAACATGGCACAAGCTCACGCATCCCATAACCATTTACAGTTTAGTTCGAACTTAAAGAAAACTGTCTGACTCAGGCACTGACCCAGGTTCGACCTGCACGGACCAGACCCTGGTCCGCACACGTCCGGTCCACACAAGCCCAGTCCGCACAAGCCCGGTCCGCACACACAATACCTTCGCGATCAACTGGTAGATCACGATCGACGTATTGGACACCTCTTTTTTAAATTGTCTTGGGCTTCCGTCAGACACAAATATCTTAATGCCTACCGGGTCGATTGGAGAACTAATCTGTCGGTCGGGCAGAAAAAAAATCAGACCGATCCACACTCTAACATGGGCATCTGCGACTAATAGACCGCTAAGCCACAGTTTATGTATAAGCTGTGGCTTATACATAACATGGTTGAAAACCATGGTTCATGGTGACGTCTTCCTTTCGCCTTCCTTTTGGCTAAAGGAAGATGTCACTCCATTTTGTCATTTTTTGTCTAAAATGACAAAAAATTGTCTAAATTTTTTTGTCATTTTAGACAAAAAAAAGGTCTTTTTTTTTGTCTAAAATGAGTGGGTGCGGCTTATATGCCAGTGCGGCTTATGGTCCGGAATTTACGGTACTCCGATCTTTATCCAATTCTCTGGAGTTATCGCTGATTGTGTAAACAGTATAGTCTGACTATAATAGTAATCTGATTCTGAGAAATAAGATGAACAGTATTTCAACTTCTTCCTGCATGTATACAGGTTAATGAAATTCTTATCATTCTTTTAAATCTGTACATGTAAAAATAATTAAAAGTTACATAGATAATCATGAGTGGACGACATTGAGATAGTCCACATGACCATAGGAGTAAGTTAACTGGGAGTAATCAGGCAATTTAAATGTATTAAAAACTAATAAACTAAAAACTAATTAGTCATTGTAATATATTAAAAACTACATATTGCAAATCACTATAAACTTACTCTCGTTTTCTCCTTTATGGATGTTTTTTTTTTTGTGAAACAATCCAAAATCAACTCTAATCTAATAAATCCCTGATTGACAGGCATGGTGGCCTATCAGATTCCAGAGGTAGCCACACCCCTGGATAAGAGTATTAATGAAGATATAAACAGGCTCAATAACAGGAAGTTTGTGTATGTACGTACTCCGGAATGATGATTTCGTTCGGCTTTTTCCCTTCTGGGGTCGCCACAGCGAATCCAATTCGCATATTTGATTTGGCAGGAGTTTTTACGTCGGATGCCCTTCCTGACACAACACACTGGACTCTCATCCCAGGAATGGAACCTGGGTCCCCTATGTACCAGCCCGGTGCCTTATCAACAGAGCTCCGGAATATATACCAATAACAGACCAGAGTGTCTAAAATAGGATTTCCAATCATAACATATGGTTTTAATAAGAATTTATTTATGATTTCAACATAGGACATTCATACAATATAAGATACTGTAACAGTTGGATAAGACACAACAGACTACAAACAAAACCAATAAAGACAAAAAGATATAAATGAGTCATTTGAGACAGAGAGAGACAAATGCTGACCTCTGACCTCGTAGGTCCTTCATGCTCTACATGAGTATGGAGAGCTGAACCAGTCTGATGTACTGGTTGGTTTTAATTGAATCTTAAAAATGGTCATCATATCTTCTAGAAAATGCCACTTACTTTTCACCCAGTGGTTAATTTTGTCCAGGGGCCACAACTGTTGACTTAATCAACCACATCTTAACTGGAAGAGGGGGGGGGCATTTTCTTAAATGCATCAGATTTGAAACATTCCTATGTGTTTCAACACAAACGGCAATACGTTTATTTTGAATCTTGTGATTCTTAATATAATCCGACTACTATCACACTCATGTAAACAGGCTCACCCACTCTTTCTCAGACCATTTAGTTCAAAAACATCGAGTCCGCTTTGAAATGTGTACAATGGTTTCTTTTGGCATCATTTCCCCGTCTGTACAGTTTCAGAGAAAACACGGGTCTGCTTCTACTCTTTCATCTTCTGTTTCGACAACAACACCCAATTGCTACGGTCTGTTTGGGACCGGTCCAGCGCAGGGGCAGACGGGAGATGACATGCCACTCGCAGCAGATGGTTTCTTCACCTCAAGGTTTCCTGCTCCAGTGTGGCCTCCGTCCAACGCCTTCCGAAAGAACCCCCCCCCCCCCCCCCAAGTCTGAACAATAGGCCATTAAAGACAACCGTGACCTCAGACGGAGAAATCTGTTAAAGCTGTTGGGAGTCGTCGAGAGCCTGGAAATGGAGATTGACAAAACAGTCCAGATACAATCTGAGTGGCAGGCGAAAAGTAATCATTATTTAACTCGGAAAACTTGACCTCTTCTTCCTGATCTCATCAGTTAACACCAGTGTGAAATTGCATCGATCTGCTTTAAACACAGAAACCTTTGCCACGAGCCTGTGAAAATATTTGGCTAAAGGAAGACGTCACTCCATGTCTTTTTTTTTTTTTTTTTTTTTAGCAAAGCAATTATGTCAGCGGCGCTGGATATTATATAATATAATCTACGCAGCAACTAGTGCACTAGTTGAAGGTTTCTGTCTAGATCCAGGTCGTTTTGGTAGAAATGCCTTCCAAAAAAATCAAGAAACTGGCTAAGTTGCAAATAATAATAATAATAAATCATAACAAAAGTGTCCTGCTATTACCCCAAAACTGATATCTAAGAAAAACCCAAAATTGCTTCAGCTTAATGATGAAAAGAGGAAACGCAAATAGAGAAAGCAGAAACCAGAGATATATCAACACCAAAATCATACAGTAAAATTACAGGGAAAGGTTTATATTTAGCAAGACAAAAAATAGGAATGGTCAGTATGTATAGGTTAATAGGAGAGTATTATATTATCTTAATTTACTGTTTGAGCCACTTGTCTGTGGAACCTGAACCTAAATTATTGTAAGTATCTTAATTTTTGCACATCACAAATTAATCCCATGGGCCAGGCTGGACCATGTGGTGAGCCGGATTTGGCCCCCGGGCCAAATGTTTGACACCCTTGCTTTAATAGGTCATGACAGTGTCAAATTACCTGCACCCAGTGTCTATTTACCCCGTTTATTAGCATTACCTTGGCTCTTCAGGTTGGTGTTAATAGTAATAGTCAGTGTGTACTTTGGGGTGAGATGATCAGTTATGTAACAGAGGTAATCACCCTGGCCTCTTTACAGGAAGTGCTAATGCTCCACACAAATACACAGGGTATCTTCACACATCATTTTTAGCTCTGTGCGCACAGCATCTGCATCATCTCAGGAGGTCTAACGGGCCTTTTATAGAAACTCAATTAGTTCTGTTTGCACTGCCCTACAAAGCACCGACCGCGGTCAAGCTCAAATGAGTCCCCCTCCTCAGAATTCAATTAATGTTATCCTTCATGCATTAAGACAGTGCAGCTGCAGTCGGCCTCACGCTGGCGGCTCGTGTCTAAATAAACATAGAGCAGCTCCGCAAAAAGGAACCAACACATCACGTCTGTTGTTGTTGAACTGCTGTTGTGACTTTGATGTAGTTTTATTTTCTTATATTAAAACCCAGTGAAAATGTGTCATTATTCATAGGTTATGATTATAGTATTTTACTGATCTGACCCATTTTAGATCACATTGATCTGTATGTGGAACCTGAACTTAAATTATTTTAACATGATTAATTGTTAATATATCCAGTTTAATTAATTTAATTAATAAATTAATTACGTTACGTACACAAATTGCTCCTGTGTGCTGGAACGGACCTTTTGGTGGCCTGGGTTTGGACGACGGGCCGTATGTTTGACACCTATGGTGTAGTTGTTGAGCAGCACAAAAATCTATCACAAACTTTCTGCAACTTACTGTGAAGTAAACCCAGACCCAGTGTGTAAGATATTTTAAGTCCAATAACAGAAATGGAACATAATATTTGCCATTATCTATAATCTATATTGCATCATGAGCTGAATCTGAAGATACACATCATATTAATTATATGAATGTGTTTAAAAAAAAAAACAGATGGTTTCCATTCCTCTGCTGGATGTCACTACATATGACGAACTGCAGCTTTAATAAGAGTCAAACGCGGCTTTAATCTCTATACAACTAATACAAATACATCTCATGCATAATTAACATGACTGACATTAATGGAGGGCAGAGCATGGACACGACTCCTCTTCACTCATTGGAAAATACAGAATAAGCTCAAAACAGCATCACTGTTTGTGAATATGTGTACGATACAGAATGACACCATCAGCAGTTACTGAAATAGAACCTTAAATAAAGGGTTGAGCAGAACAGTCTCGTCAAAGTCTTCGTGCTTTTACAAACTGTTCCGTGGAAGGGGCCGCTGTGTCCTCCAACCCCCTGTCCTCAGCGACTACATTTTTAATATTCCCCTCAGAGTCCATGACCACAGCAGTCCTCTTCAGCTCCTCGTAGCGGTTCTGTCGCTCTGCAACAGCCTCGCAGGCCGCCAGCACCTCATCCGACTCAAAGTCATAGTCCTGCTCCAGCTCGGGGGCGTCCAGGATCTGTCTTTTTGTCTCTTCCTCTTGCCGTATCTTTTCTTTGGTTGCCGAGTCCTGCTTATGGAGCCTCCAGGCCCAGTCCAAGTCCTCTTGCCACAGGGTCCGCTCCGAGGGACACAGGTGGATCGCAACCTGGAAGGACCTCAGAGCCTGTAGGGGCGTGGACAAAACAGGAAGAACCGAAATGAAGCGTTTTAAGACCCAGTACGTCAGAAAAATGACTTTGTCTTTCTTGCTTCTAGAAAATGCTAAATTAAGTGGAGATTGTTAATTGGACACAAAAATTGATCAAGTTTTAGGTTTGTTACATATTTGTGACAATGGGCAATAAAATACATTTTCCGGTCTCAGGCATGGAGATGATTTTATTGAGGCCACAATGGTTAAAAGTGTTCTCACTCGAACTATTTTAACCATTATTATCCAGATAGAGGTCAAGGTTTTAATTTGGAACATGGGTTTAAAACTCATTTTAATTCAGCTTCCACTTTCAGACCAATACTATCTGAAGGAGACTGGACCAGTAAAATAATAACACAGTAACTTGTAAATGATGACAACCTCATGTGTTTCTCTTTTCTTCAGTGCAGAAAAATTAAATGACATAATAAGAAGGATTACACTTACAACTATTCTTTCACAAAAACAAAGTGAATAACCTGATATTCCATGAACAATCTAAGTGCAGTTTTAACAACACTGTATCATTTACACATGTACATTAAACTGACAGAACACAGTGGATATAAAAAACACACAACACAATTCCAAACAGGCATCTGGAACTGAAAAACATCAGTTTTAACTTATCACCTTTTGTTCCATTCTGTTTTCAGTTAAAAAAAATTCCAGACTGTGGAGACATTTTCAACTACACAAAGTGTAGTCATGGTTGCATTCATTTGTGTTGATAGAAATAGCTGTAGCTCTGCATTATTCCTGCTGTGACCGTCCCCTGATTCAGGGCGGGCGATTATATTATTCACCGCTGCCATCTCGTCTGCGTAAATATAATGGCCAAAAACTGCATTTGTATTTCGCCATTATTGGGGGAATATCTACACTATCTGGGCTGTTCATGTGACGGACGTGGTACGTCGCACATTTATGACTGGTGGCGTTGAGGGGTGAGGCGTTGGTTGTAATTCAGACAGACGAGTGGAGCTGTAACGGCACCTGTTTAATGACCAAGCGGCTGCTTCATCAGCGAGTCAACTAATGGTCTTCACGCCACGCTGCAGGTAAATTTACAGACTCATTAAAAGCTGGTCAATACTTCTGACCAGGCACTTGCAGATCGATTTCAACACGAACGTCTCATTGAAAAGACGTTCATGTGTTGGGAAGATGACATCAATCTGTCGGTCCGGGGCATTCAAAACAGAAAACGCTCAGTAGATCCTACGTACAAAGACAGCTGATAGGAAGAACTTCTGGAACAGTCTTTTTTTTCCCTCCCCCATAATTTCATGGACAGAGCAAGTGCCACAACGAGTTAAAAGTTCTCTTGCTGGACTTTGAAATCATTGGACTCCTAGGCTTTAGGACTACTATACCCACTGGCCACTTTATTAGGTACACAAGTGTAGGCCAAAGTTAGATATGTGCATTCAGAGGTGTTCTTCTGCAGACATCAGACGTAAGCAATAATTCTTTCAGTTACTGCTCATTGAGTGTTTTTTTTTCTTTTCGACCACTTTTTTTTTACATTAGAGATAGACCAGCCCATCTGACACTAACAACCCTGCCATTTCCACAGTCACTGAAATCCTCTTCCATCTCTACTCTGATGCTCAGTTTGAGCGTCAACATGTCTGCGTGACTTAATGCACCGAGCTGCTGCTGTATGATATCTGCATCAATGTATAGGTGAACACGTGTACCTAATAAAGTAGCCACGACTTTTTCATGTCACTAATAAAGTAGTGAGGGTAGAAAGTACACTGTAACATATGTAAGATCATTTGAGAGAAATCTACACCAAGCAAATCTGACGGTATAGACCGTGATGGAAAAGTACGCTGTAGGCGAACTCCTACCAGGTCTAATCTTAAACCAAACGTTCAATATAAAGTGAAATCTAACGCTGATCTAAAGTCCTATAGTTTATAACCTGATGTGACAGCTTTCCAGATACAGAAATCTGCTTAACAAAAATCAGGTTAAGTAAGACAGATGACCAGTAAAAGGGTTTTGTTTCGTCTGTAAACAGAGACTCAAGTTTCCTCTTGACTTATACTTCACTCAAATCCATCAGCTCCTTATGTTGAAAGTAATCCTCCATTGGACAAACTGCCACTGAGAGCAGATCAACTGGTTCCTCCGGAAAAATCGATGCTAAAGCCTCTGATGATAAGAACAGGTTGGAAACTGTTGTATAAAGGCAGAAAAATGTGAAGGCGGTCGCGGTCACTGGAATCTACATTTGCAGTTGGAAAAACCTAATGAAAGCACTATCGCAGAATAGAGTGATGAGTATTGCGCGGTCAACGATTTCCTCAACACCGGTGTGGAAAACTCAAAAAAATATCAAGGAACCAGTGCACTCAGGTTTGCGTGAACAGGAGCGACTCGGACATGTCGCTGCACACGAAGCTCTTCGACTCGACCCAACATGTTGAGTTAAAAATAGGCGCGCATTGTTTTTTTTCTAATCGTCCGTCGGAATAGCTTCATCATATTAGGAGGGGGTGTGTCTATATTTGGCTTTGTGCGAGCTTAAGTAACATTCAACACTTCCCATTGTTGTTTGTTGTGCAGCGGGTCGGGCCTGTCGCTCTGGGACATGTAGGATCCACACACAGGAAGGTTTCTGAGGTCAGCCCTGTTGGTTTTGATCGCGTACCTACGCCGTGTGGGTTTTCATACGCCCACAGGTGCAGACATGTTCCGCGGCAATTTAAGCAAACATTCAAGCCTGAGGCGCCTGGTCGTCCTTTGCAAGAGGCACGCCGTCTCAGCAGCAGGGAATTTACAGAAGCAGTAAACAGAAAGAACTGACAAATCCTCCAACAGCTTAAAAAAAAAACAAACAACATAAAAGATTTGCAGACAGACATAAATTGGGTGTAGTTCACTTCAAAACCGTACGCCTGAAACAATGTGGACGTCACACTAATGATTATTGGCGTGAACCCTATAAACAGACAAAGACCCATGGGGGTAAACTGTTCTTAACATGACAAGCCATTATTTCTTAAGATGGATACACCAACGCTGAATTGCCTCTAAATTTGTATTCGTCGATACAGTCCACGCAGACACTGAGACTCGTTGTCTAATGCAAATCACACACACAACTCAAACTGCCAGAGATTCATCCCCGGCACATTTCAGAGTAACACAAACCTGCATCAAAATCATTCATCAATCATCATTTTTTTAATATATAAAGAATTATATATGAAGTTTGGCCACATATAAAGAAGTTCCAGAAGTGCTTTGGTTCATTTTGGAATAACGGACTTAGGAGATGTGAGGATCAACATACAGTCAAACCTCAATAGTCGAACAAATCTGTACTCGAACCAAAAGGTTGATTTTTTTCCGACTCAGTGGTCGAAGAAAAACAGGGAGTTCAAACTCGGCTGAGTAGAGCCAAGTTGATACCCGATGACACCCGAGTGACCAAAGTGATCTGCCGCGGGGTGTCCAGAAATAGTGGTGTGAAACGTAAAATTGTGTGTATCACTATCGAATTCAAAAAGGAACTAATCCAACTAATCAAAAAAGATCTAATCAGGAAAGTACCCCAGAAGAGGAATTTCCCCTCGTATTGCTTGAGGGGGACACCTCTTCCAAGCAATGACTCCCTCCCTCCCCCGTCCTCCATCAGCTGTTCACCGAAAGGTAAGAAAAAAATTTGATTGGTTATATTTATTATATGTTACTATTATTTACATAGAATTTGCTATTGTTACTTTATTTCTGTTTAATTTGATGCACAACTAACGTTACGATTATAAAATGGGAAGCAATTTCACACGAGAACGAATTCAATTCTATTTCTATTATTTCAAAACAGGGAAAATGAATTTGGTACTCGACCAATTCAGTGTTCGACTAAGCTTCGCGAACAAATTATGGTCGCGAACCGAGGTTTGACTGTACGTTTCTCTGAGACTCATGCAGTTCACTTATTTATGTCTTTTTTGTCTTATTTTGTTTTGCCTGTTGTCTTTGATCCTGTCATTGTGGGTTGGGAATGTCATCTTGTAGTGTATGAATGTAAATGGAATGTTGTCTAATGAAAAATCTACATAGAATATTATTTAAACAATGGTGGAATAACTCATAGTTGGAAGTATTGACTCAGCGGACTTACGGATCCAAGTTTAATGAAGCTCAGTGTATCACATACACAGGTAAAGTAATGTTTCCATCATTCCTCTATGTACTAATATTTGTCTAAGGTTCAACAGTGACCTCCACGGCCAGTGGCTGTAAACAGGTCTTACCAGGTCCACTTCTCCCAGGTTGAGCTGGGCCCGGCCCAGGGTTTGCCACCCCTCCCACCACACAGGACGGAGCTTCACCGCCATCTCTGCAGCCTGCACAGCTGGAAACACTTCCTGCAGGACGGTCAACACCTGCACAAACAAAACAGACCTCAAGCCTCACAGGCCTTTTCCACCAAATTTGTCCTCGTTGGTGAACTGGACCTGGACAGGATTAAAAATGTCAAAAGATTTTAAATTATTATTAAATACTGTGGAAAATGGCTGAAAATGAAAATGGCTCGTGTCATCGGCTGTCTTTCCTCCACCAGGGACATCGTCCGAGGAAGGAGGAGTGGCGTCTGAGTGGGTGGTCTTCAAAGGTGGTGTGTGTTTTCAGTTTTAAAATGTTTACGTTTCAACCATTAGCGGTTAGCAGCTGAGATCACTATGCTAAGGGTGGCTGGGGACGCTTCGCTGATGGGTCTATCTCCGATGGACACATTCAGCCCCTCGTTATCATCTCTGGGGCTTCAATAATGTATACTGTCTTTGTTGTCCATGTTGTGCAGGATTTCAGTTTGTTGTGTATCTGTTCTGCTCTGTTCTTTTTTATACTCTTTGTGTATGCTGCTGTTGTTGAAATTTCCCCTCTGGGGACTAATAAAGGCGTATTCAATTCAATTCAATCCAAATAAAGAACATTTAACAAAATCATGACACACAGGAAGAGGTCATCTTTTATTTTACATACTTGATGTTTTTAAGCCGTTTTTATTTTTAGTGTTTTTATCTGGTTTCAAAAAACAAAAAAAAACAACCCTAAAATACATGAGGTTCTGGATTATGGGTCAGACAAAAGGCAGTTCAGAAGCCCCTATAGATAAAAAACTAATGAGAACAGAGACGTCGCCCAGCAAGGCGGAGCTGGGGCCCCACCCTGGAGCCAGGCCTGGGGTCGGGGCTCCGAAGCGAGCGCCTGGAGGCCGGGTCTTTGCCCGTGGGGCCCGGCCGGCCCAGCCCAAACGGACGACGCGGGCCGCTCTTCCTCCTCCTCCTGTGGGCCCACCACCCACAGAGGCCCTGTAGGGGCCTGGTGCATTGTGGATTGGGCAGTAGTCGACAGCAGGAGCCTCGGCAGCCCGATCCCCGGACACGGACTCTGGTTTTCGGAACATGGAATATCACCTCACTGGGGGGGAAGGAGCCTGAGAGGTACCGGCTAGATATAGTTGGGCTCACCTCCAAGCACAGCTTGGGCTCTGGAATCCAGCTCCTTGAGAGGGGCTGGACTCTCCACTATTCTGGAGAGTTGGAGTTTACCCCGGTGAACGAGAGGGTCGCATCCCTTCACCTTTGGGTGGGGGACAGGGCTCTGTCCATTGTGGCGGCCTATGGGTTGAACAGTGGTGCAGAGTATCAGACCTTCTTGGAGTCCCACGGAGGGGCGCTGGACCGCGCCCCGACAGGGGACTGGGGATTGTTCTGCTGGGGGACTTCAATGCCAACGTGAGTGATGACAGTGAGACTTGGAGGGGGGTGATTGGGAGGAATGGCCTCCCCGATCTGAACCCCAGTGGTGTTTCGTTATTGGACTTCTGTGCTAGTCGCAGTTTGTCCATAACGAACACCATGTTCGAGCACAGGGGTGTCCACAAGTGCACATGGCACCAGGACACCCTAGGCCGGAGGTCGATGATTGACTTTGTAGTCGTTTCAGCTGATCTCCGGCCACGTGCCTTGGACACTCGGGTGAAGAGAGGGGCTGAGCTGTCCACCAATCACTACCTGGTGGTGAGTTGGATGCACTGGCCGGGGAAGAAGCCAGAAAGACCCGGCATGGTCACGTGTTGTGAGGGTCTGTTGGGAATGACTGGCTGAATCTCCAGTCCGTGCAGCCTTTAACTCCCACATCCAGGAGAGCTTCTCACAGATCCCGGGGGGAGGCTGGAGACATTGAGTCCAAATGGAACATGCTCTCCACCTCCATTGTCAAAGCTGCTGCTCGGAACTGTTGCCGCAGAGTCTCTGGTGCCTGTCGTGGCAGCAATCCTCGAACCCGGTGGTGGAAGCCAGATGTCAGGGTTGCTGTCAGGCTGAAGGAGTTGCTGCGGCCCAGGCAGTGACGGAGGCAAAAACGCGGGCCTGGGAGGAGTTTGGAGAGGCCATGGAAGGAAAAAGGACTACCGGTTGGCCCTGAAGAAATTCTGGCATGCCATCCGGCGCCTCAGGAGGGAGAAGCAGTTCTCCACCAAGACCATTTATGGTGGAGGTGGTGATCTGCTGACCTCAACTGGGGATGTCGTGGGGTGGTGAAAGGAATACTTCGAGGACCTCCTCAATCCCGCTATCACGTCTTCCATTGAGGAAGCAGAGGCTGGATGCTCGGAGGTGGACTCGTCCATTACCCAAGCTGAAGTCACCGAG
>JAPTHA010000005.1:25204728-25228053 GCA_029814585.1 Gymnapogon annona | reverse complement strand
GTGTGTGTGTGTGTGTGTGTGTGTGTGTGTGTGTGTGTGTGTGTGTGTGTGTGTGTGTGTGTGTGTGTGTGTAGGGCAGCAGTCCAGGCGTTACCATGGTCACAACCACTAGAGGTGAAATTAAGGAGGATCTTATTATAATGATTCATTTTCTTAGCACCCAAGGACAAGGACACGAGTACTTTTGACAGTTATGTCACGTTTTGTAAAAATGTAGCGACCCAACAGTAAAATCATACAAATTTGTTTCAATAACCAATAAGCCGTCAGGATTCTGAACTGCACACCAACTCTGCGCTCTTAAAGTCCCCCCCCCCCCACAACCCCTGGACTATAACACATCCTCCGACAGTCATGCACACAATCACTTTAAATCCAGTCCATAAGCTTTACACGTATGTTTAGTTTACTGTTTATCCTTTTTTTTCAGAAATGTGTTTTTTTTTTATTCTGATATATTTATTATCCTTTTACCTTTTCTTTTCTGTTCACTGTTGCACCAAGAGTCCGACAGAAATGCAATTACAATTCTCAGTATGTCCTGTACCTACGGCAATATAAGCACACGAGAGAAACTAAGCTAGCAAACGACACAACAACCTTGACACGAAAAACCAAAGCTGGAGACCGGGTCAACACAAAAGAGGGCAACAGAGAACCAGAGTCCAGATCAGAGTCCCAGTGAACAGGACGGTCTGGGTTATCTCTGCTTGGAATTGATGTGAAGACATTTATGGGGCCACGCTGCTCGACTGGGCAATCAACTCTTAAATAGCTGAGTAATGAGCCATAGCTGAGCAGCGTGGCCCAGGTGTAGGGGCTGACGATCAGCTCCTGCCCCTCGAGGGTGAGGGTGAGGGTGAGGGTGAGGGTGAGGGTGAGGGTGAGGGTGTGGCCCACAACAAAGCATGAGCCATGGCCACCACTCAAAGTCTCCCTAAAGCAGGGCTGTCAAACTCATTTGATTCAGGGGCCACATTCAGGTCCCTTTGATCTGAAGTGGGTCCAACCAATCAAATAATGACCACAATGACCTATTAAAAAAAAAAAAAAAGACAGGTTTTATCTTTGTTTTGGCAAACGAGTGTGGTGTAAAGTATAAGTGCAGTTTTATTCATTCGTTCATTCATTCATTCATTCATTCATCTTCCAACCCGCTAAAATAATCTCAGTATTTTGTATAATCTTGTATCTTGTATAATATATCTTGTGATATACCTTAAGATGTATGATACAATGTGATATATATAATATATATACATATCATATATATGATATGATCATATCGTGTATCATATACAGTATATATATATATATATAAAATATATATTATATATAAAATTCATATATAATATATATAAATGAACATTTGACCATGTGTTTCTTCAGGAGATACATATTTCACATTCTATTAGTCCTATTCAATTTCTACATTTTTTTGGTTACATTAAGAACAAAGGGTTCCAAATACAGTTAATTGATCTAATCCACAGCTCTCAAACTTATGGCCCTTGGGGCAAAATCGACCAGCCAAAAAAAAAAAAAAAAGACCCTCAAAATATTTAACAATCAGTCATGTCAAAATCATTGAGTTTGGGTTTCACATAGAGACAAATGTGTCTCTCTGTGTAAAAAGTGTGAAAACAAAAACTCAACAAACATTAAAAAATGTTTGCTCTTTAACTCAAGTCGCTCAGAAAAACACCAGATACGCATCAGATTGAGGACCAATGTGAAGGTGGTCTGGGTCAGATTAGTGCGGTTTACACTGTCTGTTTAAACAGATCAGTTACAGGACACATGTGGGCAAAAAATAAATAAACAAAATTTCAGATCTAGCCACAACACTAGACTGCAGTCTTAGTGTCGCCTCAGAATGCTTTTCCTTAGAAAGTGCTGAATGGACACGTTGACATGGAACCAAAAACCCTCCCCTCGTCAATATTGACTCAACTCTCTTCAACTGCCTGATAAAGACAAACGCCTATAAAGACTGCGAGGTGGAATCAGGGCTTTGACACCATGTGCCTGAAGTCTATGTCTTTTTAAAGCTTGACGGAGGCGGATGTCCTGAAGGACATACCATCAAATTAAGGCGCCGGGAGGAGTCAGTTTATGCCGATCTCTTGCAAAGAAACACATTGGATTCCAATCAGCGAGGAAGAGCCTCAACAAACTTAAATGATGAGAGAGGAAATGGGACTGAGGCTGTGTCGAAATTCAGCAGAGAAATAAGGCAAAGGACGCTGCAGAAGCACCGGAGGAAATTAGGCAAGAAGTGACAACCACACCAAGCCTGAGGGGTTAAAAATAGCTTCACCGTTGTCACAACTGTGTACATCACTCACGAACGAAGACCGTAAAACGAGAAGTGGCCGTTATGTGAACATCAGTGAGAGTAGAGTGAAGAGAGGCTGAACAAAACTGGGGGTTTGGTTTGAAAATGTCATATTTAGTGGGTTTTTGTATCTGACTCACAGTAGCTGAGGCTCTAAAATATGATAAGAATCCAGATGATTACATGAGTTGCTGCTATCGAGGAGCTCCCACACATTCCATATACATGCCCAAAACCATTTATTAATATGAGAAACACAGATGTTTGTGATCCCACAGTGCAGCCACAATCTTACCTATGATACGGTTGGATATGGCCAAAATTAAAACCTTTTTAGAAATGAAAATATTACTTTTTAACAAAATCACCAGTGATGTTTAAGACTTTGATATAGTTCTGGACAGTTCTTGAAAGATCAGCAAAAAGTAAGGTCCCTGAAATGCTGACATGATTTATTTTTTTTCCCAATTGTTTCCTTGTTCTGCTATACGTCTATTGGCTAGATCGTGGGTGCATTCCTTGGATAACAGCTGTACATATACCTCAAAACAGACAGCATCATGGGTCTTGCGTCACTAAATGACCGTGAGAACCATTACATTCTAAATGGTTGTGATTAAACTGTTAAAACAGCTGCAACTCATTCAACATGCTGCTGCTTCAGTTTCAAAGACATTAGAGAACACTCTACCAGGTCTAAACTCTGACCATTCACTTAATGACCAAACGACCTTTGAAATGCAGCTGCGAGACCAAAAATACACTACTGATAAGTTTTACGAATATGCAAACTGCAAATCAGCATAGACTGTAAATGATTTGGTCTATCGTTAGAGTGAGAGATACGGAGAAAGAGGCAGAGAAAGAGGATGAAAGAAAGACAGAGAGAGGGAGAAAGAGACAGATTACATCTGTTGACTCAGATCTGCTGCTGATGCTGAAATCCAAGTTAAAACAGCTCTTTACATGTGCCTGTGGCTGAGCTCTAAGACCTTTAGCCAATTGCTATTTCCCTATAATGCTGGATTGATATCACTTCCTTTAATCATATTTCTACATTTATCCATACTAGCAAAACTTCAGCTCTATTGTTATACACTTGCTTCTTTAATTGCTTAAGATTACTGTCTAAAAAATAGAGGATAAGGTGTCGAGCACTTCATTTTATTTTCCTCTGGGTGCTATTTATGTGTTTTACATTTTACATTTATATTGTGTATATGCAAATACACACAATGCCGACTTGAAAAGTACTTTGAAATCTGCTTGGCCTTACCTTGGCCTTCATAAAGAGTGTCATCAAAACTGTATATGAGCTACAGTTAAAGTGAGGAACTGCCAGAACTTGACAGATTTGATCTTTGTGTCTGTGTTTGGTACAAAGTGTCTGATGATGATGATTTCTTTCAGCTTTTTCCCTTCCAGGGTCGCCACTGCGAATCCAATCTGCTTATTTGATTTTGGCAGAAGTTTTTACGCCGGATGCCCTTCCTGACACAACCCACTGGACACTCTTACCGGGGATCGAACCCAGTATCCCCTATGCACCAGCCCCGGTGCCTTACCAACTGAGCTATCCAAAACTGTCTAACTGTGAAATAAGCCTGGTAATCCTCTGGGAGTCAGAGGTCTAGTATATATATGCAACACCCAATGACAATAAGGAATGTAGAAAAGCTACACCGTCACATCATCAGATCCACCCATATGACATGATCCAAGATGGCACCACGATAGGCTGCCTGTTACTGCAGCTCCCGTAACTTTTCCTACTTTAACTTCTTCTGCCTTGACTCTCGTGGTCGAGTTAGTTGGATTCTTTTACGACATGGACATGTGACATTTCTGAAGACTTGTGAGGGTAGTATCCCGTTTTTGTTGCTGTTATGGGACTCAAAACCACAACGAATAATCTCATGAGCTGATCCGTTTTACAGTCGGGATCAGCTGTTGGAGTTGAGCAACAGCAGGTACTCCTAGGAGAGCAACCCAAGATTCCGAAGGAATTACGGTGTTGGACGGAGGATGCAGAGCTGGAGCGAAGTACTGGGAGAGGAAGAGACAGTACAAATCCAAGCATTCCATCTACTCGAATGGGTAACGTAAGATCTGTACCCAACAATATGGAAGAGCTAACGGCACTAACCAGACTGCAGCAGGAGTACAAACAGAGCACCATCCTGCTGTTAACGGGCTCCTGGCTCACGGACAACACACCACCACCACACCGGACTCTGTTTGTAACTTTGGATGGTTTTCTGTGTTCGTGGTGCAAATGCATATTGTGTATGTCATAGAAGAATTCAACTGATGTACATCTGTCTGATCTTATTTCTGCTCTTTGCTGCGGTGACGCACAAATTTCCCCGTCGTGGGACAATAAAGTTTTATCATCATCATCATCATATGTACACGTTTGTGACTAAAAGCAGGTGCCCATTCACCAACAGGCACACGTGGAGCGTGGGTAATAACACGGGTAATAACAGGGTAATAACAGGTCAATATTGTTAGAGGAGGAAAAAAGTCCTGGTCCAGACACCATTTCAAACCTCTGAGCAGCCATTACGGAGCAGCACAGCATCATTTCCCAGACAAAATCCACTTTCTCTGCACAAACAGATTACAGACAGTCACAGAGGACAACATCATGATATCATCTGGACTGGGGTTATTAGAAAGTGATTGGAACTTGGCTTAAAACGTCAATTACTGTGGAAGAAATACCACATAAGAGTTGGTGATGGTGACCTAATTTGTTTTGTGGCTTTGCAAGACAAGACGTTCAAAAGCAACTCAGCGATTTATCAATAATCCCACAGTGTTAAATTCAAAATCTGAAAAACAGAATTTTGTCATCACAGAATGCTTTTATTTCCATATACACTCTTTTATTACAAGTAGGAAATATAATGGATGTTAGGAGCAGATTTCCGGTTTTGAAGGAGTGCACTTTTCGCGTATATGTGAGTTCATTAAAATAAAAAAATAATTACTTATTTAGTTTTGCTTATTTTAAAGACTGAATATGGGTTAAAATTTCTGTTGACTATATTATTGTCAATAATTACTTTTTTCATGACACAATGTGTGTGCATTTGTCCCTCTTCAATTGTTAAGTAGCAAAAATGCAAATAAATCAGTCCAAAACATCATCCCAGATTTGGACTTCTATAGAAAAGCTGACAAATTACAAATGAACACCCCTGAACGCCTATGAACTGTGTATTTCTTTCAAGCCTCCGGATCAAGTCATTATTGAATCCAAAAAGCGGCCAAGACGGATATGTGAGCTCTGTACAATGGTGCCCTCTATTGGAATACTTGTAAAGGTACGTATTAATCACATTTACAAACCTGATTCTGCCCTATATGTACATTTAGAAACCAGACTAGTACATATAATAACAGTAACAATAGTTTGAAGCGTTGTAATGAATGCACTTGATCGTAGGGTAAAGGACTTTGAGTGCAATTCAAATCAAAATAGGAAAAAGGTTGCACTAAATTGCCTGTGCATGTGTCCTGGTGCACATACACACAGTAGAGTGTACTTTATTGTTCCCATGAGGGAAATTTGTGATAGGCTTAAACCAGTCACTGCAACATACAGTACATTGAGACAATACATGGAAGACATAAAAACATGGAACTGTACATAAAATAATAATGAAAACAAAACCTAAAACTATACATAAAAACAAAAAAACTGTGTTCCGCATAACATGGCTGCTATCTATGATTGAACATTTTATTGCAGTTGGTAGAAAGACGTTTTGGTATTTGTTTAGTCTGCAGTGTGGTGTTCTAAAACGTCTTCCTGAGGGTAGCAGAGTGAATTCCTGGTGCAGTATATGGGTGGGGTCATCTAAAATCGTCAGTGCCTCCCTAAGCACTGACTTTTCATACAGAGAATGCATGTAACCTTGATCTGTGTGACCAACAATTTTAAGTGCAGTTTTGACTAGACGCCCCAACTTTGCCTTCAACTGGACAGTCAGATTCCCATACCAGGTTTCCATGCCATACTTAGACTTCCTGTGTTGTCATTACACAGACACACAATGAATCTGGTAACGAAATGTCATAGATTGGCAACTGATAACACAAAATAAATATGGAAAATACAAAAAGTGCAAGATTGCTGAAGTGAATCCAAAGCCATGCTGCAGTGCAAGGTGACAACAAAAAACTAACACACTTTCTAAAACCATTTGGAAAAAAAAAAAAAAAACAGAAGCCTGCTACTAACACCATACAGTCTCAGTCGTCTTAAAAATACATCCTGCATACTGAGATGCTCACCTGCCTTCTTCTGCCAGTAGTGAACCCTCCTCCTTCAGACTCCTGCTCTTCGCTGCACAGTCCTCCAGCAGGACCTCCTTCCGTCTTTTAATGGCGTGCACCCAGTCCACGTCCTCATTCTGCCCTCCCGCGTTGTCTTCGGCTTCGTCAGCCTCTGCCTTAAACTGCTGCACCACCGACTTTGACACCTTTTCACCAGCTTTCTTCTTCCATCCAAAGGAGGCCATTCTGTGTGCAAAAGCGGAGGCGTGGACAGTCAGTGACCGCAGCTGCTGTCAACGACCTGACCAGTCACTTTCCAACCATGCATCACTGTTGTTTAAAATATTCTGTGTCAACTTAACACCGCAATAATGAGTCTACTTATTCACTGTATTTAAACTTAGAACGTCCACCTTGCCCAATAAACTGCTTGACAGTCGAGCTACCTTGCTAAGTTAGCTAGCTAAGCATGCTATGTAAACAAAAACAAATGTCATCACTGTGCTAGCTGACGTTAGCTATGGAAGCTACTAATTCGAGGCACACCGTCTCAAACAAGACTGCAGATAATTTTATTACAGTAAAATGATCTTTTATTTGTAAAAAACTGAAAATACTTTGGAGGGAAGGTACGCAGAGATCCAGCAGTTCTTTTAAGAAAATGCTAATACTGTGGAGGCTAGCGAAGGTAAGTCAACTTGACCCGGAAGTTAATGGTATTACGCCGATTCTTAAAGGCGCATGGAGCTAAATTCGCTTTTTTAATAGTCTATTCAATATACTGCAGACTACTAAAATCATATCACTCAGTATTGGGATGTTTATTACAACAGTAGGCAGACATATATTGTTTGAAAGATACAAAAGACAACAACTAAGCAGATGCGTGTACAGTTCAGCTGTTTATTAGGCAGTTGTGTATACAAATGATTTCAACACTGTCAATTAAAATTTACACTGGTCAATCTGGTAGGGTCCCTTTACACACCAAAAAAATAGAACAATATTTATTTGAAGCAGTTGAAACAGATACGATTGACAGATTTCACCAGTCCACTAAGATGCTGCTCCATTACCTGTCAAAAATCACATTCATCTTATTCACAAAACCCATCATGTAACCACAACGGGTTTCGCAGTCGTAGTTTGCAACTGCCCCTCACTTCTGAAAATGTAGTTTTGTATTTTACCGAGCTCACAGTATGTTGTAAACTGTGATATAATAAACTTGAGTTAAAACCGAGACAGAAAAGAGTCAAGTGCAATTTTTTTTTTCTAAATCTCCAAAATTGCCCCATAGGACAGCAAAATAATTGTCATGCTTAGCAATTGCTGTCGTATTTTTCTGAAATGTAAAGTTGTTGATACAAACGCAATAGTAAAAATTTTGAAGCTAGAGGCCTAAACACTGGAAATCAAAGACGTTCAGTTACTGCTGACACGTATTCAACGTTTGTAAGATTAAGTGAAGTTCTCAAAGTCTGTTCTCAATCAAAACGGAAAAAGAAAACAAAACCAAGAAACAAATGTATGTGTCTAATTAGGAAGTGGCAGCAGTTACTGGGGTCACTGAGTTTGGCAAATAAGTCATATTTCATTGTTTTTCAGCTAAGATGTGTTTTTTTTTTGAGTGCTCAGACTTAAAATAAAGTCTAGTTTTTCTGCCTAAACATAAGTGAACTAAATTTAAAATTATATGTAGGTTGTCTTAAAACTCCAGAAAAAGAGTAAATAATTCTGACCAATTCCACACTTACTAATAATGAACAGCACTTAACAGTTGAGAATAAGGCAGCCAAACAGACACCATTTAAATTTTTAAGACTATGAACAGGAAATTGAAGTCAGGGAAACATGTTATATCATGAACATACTTTGTGACCTTAAAAGAATAAAATTCTGTCCCATTGTTTCTTATGAAGCCATTCATACGTTTTCTTTTCAGCAGGACTCTTTCAGTTTTAGACAATATGTCTACTTTACTTCAAGGAGAACCTTAAACGGAATGTATGGGCGGTCAAAAAAACACCAAAAAAAAATAAACATAGCCAAACACGAAAAATATTGAGAATGTCTTCAACTGCTGAAAAGAAAATGTCTTTGCTCTGCCCGTAATCGCTACTTCTTTTAGAACAGTTGGCATTCAGAGATCGAATGTAGGCAAAAGGCATGTCACTCAGTAATTATGTTAAAATCCTATTGATCAATTGGTTATCTAAAACCACTAGAAACAAAAAGTACAACAAAAAGTCAAAATCAAGTCGTTGTTTTAATGTGACACTGAAAATGATATACCTCTAGATTTTGACTGTCATGGCAAATGGTAAAAGCAGGCTTTATCTGGAAATACACTGAAGTATCAGAAAAGAAGGTGATTGAAGAAAACAAAAGTGTGATATTGATTTTAAAAACCAGACAGTAAAAAAAAGGAATATCATATATCATCCAGCAATAGATCTTATTGCAAGAAAAAAAAATCAATTTCCAATAGAACCAACACTCTGCCCACTTAACGCACTGATAAATATATTCATGTCTTTATATATAAAAATGTGGGGGGACAGACAAAATTCCAACATGTTTTTTTTTTTTTTTTTTACAACAAGGACAAACCATGTAAATCTAGTCTCTGACAGCTCAGATTCACAAAAAAAAAAAAAAAAGAACCAAACACAAATGTGACAAAGCATTGTTTAGTCCCTGACCGGACAGAAATACAGGGGCCATTGCACTTCCTCAGGGTCCGGTGACGGGTACGACAACCCTACATACAACCAGTGCAGCGCCCCGACAGACCTGCGCCTCTTCTCTGATCCCCACTGAGAGACAAAACAAGAGCAGCAGAAAATAAACGAAACTTGTGCAAAAGTGCTTCCTGTATCCTATTCGACTGCCATCTACCCGACCCCCACTTTCACCTTGTGGCCCCTTTTCTCTCTGCAGGCAAAACTCGACCTTGTTCTTTGTACTGGAAAGCAGTGCTCACTGGCTACAGTACAGAAAATTCAGTGTAATCACTTTGCGTGCGTGCGTGTATATGTAGGTTGTGGACATTTGCTATTAAATTGACCAAAAAACTGTAATACCATCTCTTTAATGTTGTTCCGTTGCAGCTGTAGAGTAGCTCAGACATTCATCTTTCCGAATAACCCCCTTTACATCCCCTGTTCTGCTCTGTATACATCCCATCAGCTTAGGGAACACCAACCTGCATCAGTGCCATGGAACAATCACTCCATCCTCGGCTGGGATGAACTGAGCCATGAATCGGTTGCATGCTTATTGCTATAAAGACACTCGGATAGGAAGAAAGGCTAGCGATTGTTGTTGCAAGCTATCGTGCAAGTAGTTTGATAAGATTCGCGCACATCTCAAAGAACTCGATGGTGTGGCTTCCTGGCCGGGGAAAAGACACGCTTTCCCCTCCTGTTGAGTCGATGGATGAGGTCAGTGATGAAGCTAAGGAGCCCTCAGCCGCCTTGGTGGGGTGCACAGTGCTGGACGTAGTGGGGCCGTCTGCCCCATCTACGTCATTTTTAATAGTCGTGCGGTAGTTGCCTACGGACCCGGACCGAAGAGGAGTAGCGGTTCCAGATTTTGTCTCCATCATATCATCTGAATGACATATGAGACAAAGGTTGACAGGAAATTCACATGCAAACAAGCAATAATATGTAAAGGTCATTCATGTGTTTTCAAGGTAAAATTCAAGCACTTGTAAGAGTCCTTGCCACATTATTGCAGTTGTCACGTTATCGCTGCAGTACAATGCATATCATAAAGGAATTCACACACTCACGATTATATATTTTTAAAGCTCTTCATCACAATGATGTACATTATATTATGCTATAGAACATCTATAACTGTTCCATAATAGAAAAAGTTTAGGAATTAAAGGACAACACACGGTTTTATACAAATAAAGGAAGGGATTACATTAATCATGTATCTGGAGTCAACCTGAGAACACACGGATTATTATTAAGGTTTTTTTTTTTTTTTTTGGCATGACTTATATGCTGGCAGAGTGAATATTCAAAATAAACAAATATTTCCGATCACGGTGTTAGAATTCAAGCTCTTTCAAGCACTTCAACTAAAACTCCTCACTTTTCAGACTTTGAAAACACAACACTGAAATTCAAGTATTTCAAGCACCCGTAGGAACCCTAAATACCAACATATCAGTCCAATTAACATCAGTGTCTAATCTCCTCATGTTCAATGAAGTCTCGTAATGTGTCTGAACACAAACACTCATTTACTGGCGAGACCTGAAATGCACTCTAACCTTTAGACTCTATGCCAGAGCCAAGGAAACGACCCATAAACACTTCCATCTCACAGATTTGTTTGAAGTGCCGCTGGGCACCTACGCACACGGTGGAAGAGCCAGGAGCTTAACCCGGAGTCAATCATTTATGAAGTGTGCATAGCAGCACAGCCACATTAACACACACTCCAGGTGAAGGCTGAAGCATAAACTTCACAGACAATGTACATGAGTCACACACCTAACAAAGAACACGCCATTACACCACACTGAAAATCATTTGTTGTTCAGGTAAAATGGATCGGCTGACTCTGTTCTTGTGATCTGAGTGCTGACACACGTTTTTCGGAAAGGTGTGGACTGTGTTGTTTGAACTTACCATCTATGCTACGGAAGTCGAGGAGGTAGGTTCTGCTGTCCACCTGATAGAGCTGGAGACTCATTTTGGTTTGCATCCCAGTAATCGGATTCTTCCTTCTCACGCGTAAATAATATGGATTCACTACCTGAGATATGAACGGAGAAGGGCAAAAGAGGAGAGTGAAGACACTGGTGACATCACAGAGTTCAGGGGGTGACGTCCAAACTGGGGCAGTGCACATACATCGACTTAGAGAGGGGGGCACTACCAGCATACTGTCATTTGCATGTAAATTGTAGTTACTAAATGACTAAACGTCACTTTTTTAAATATCAGAAGCATTATCACTGAGAGGCGTCAAACACTCAGTCGTCCTTTGACCAGATGTTTACGTTACTGTGAATCCAATTCAACTGGATTGTGTAAAAGTTGAAAAATTAAATTGAGTTAAGAATACAGCTGCCAGAGTCTAAATTGAGATTTAAAGACTCGAACCCTGAAGCCTCTGCGCTACCTGTTGTTCTTAAAGATATATTACTTGTTCATTCATAAACTGCTGAATAACTAACTTCAGCTCTCCATAAATGATAGATTTTCTTTCATCAAGATAACTCAGACTCCACTGTGCCATACAGATTCTCTGTACACAATAATCATCGATTAAAATCTAAAAGCTGTTTTACTATTTTACACTTAGGTTCACATTAAAAGCATCAAGTATTGCACACTGATCTTCAGCATATAATGAACTCAACGACTATATCAAGACAGTTCATGACAGATACACGTACAACTGCACCAGTAAAGAACAGTCTATTCTATTTAGCTGTGTTTGAATTCTAACTGCATGACATTAGGTTTTATTTTATTTGGTGGCTTCAGCCGACTCTCCTACCTTCCACTCGTAATCCAGTTGTTTCATGGCACGGCACACTTCGGACATGATATCATTTGGTCTGCTCTGACTGCGGATACCCAGGTGCCACTTGGCCCGTCTGACGCCCTGGTGTTTGGACTTCTGGGGATTCAGTTCATCCAGTGTGTGGCGAGGCCTGGGAGGAGTCTCTGCCACAAGAAAGGGCACACGCTCGGGATGGGGCTTGATGACCGCACCTGACGAGGTCAGGTGTTGGTCATCTAGAAAAGAGTCGGGGGGACTGGACGCCAGATAGAAATCCTTGGCTTCGTTCATAATGCGCCGATTGTCAATGATGAGGTGGTAAGCAACAGCCAGCGGGTCCTGGTGGTTCCGACTGTATAGGCAGGTCAGCACCTCCTCCTCTGTGCACTCAAACTTCTCACAAACCTCCTTCAGAGCTTCGTCGTCGATCATGTTGTTGCTATAGGAGGGGTCTTCTGGGAACAAGTACTTGGGTAAATCCTGTTTAAACCATTCGTCCTCTCTGTGGGACAAGGAAATGTATGATCATAAAATAAACACAACAGCATTTGAAAAGGTTAACACCACTAAAATGAACCATGTACAATCTAAAGGCAACAGCTGTGACTGTAATCGATCCCGCTGTGCTCACCGGATCTCTTTGATGGTGGCTCTTTTCATGGGGTCCACCTGCAGCATGTGTTTAAGGAGGCTTATTACTGATGGGTTCAGGTACTGAGGGGTGAAAAAGATCCCGTCACAGATCTTCTTGAAGAGAGTTGGCACATGGTCGTCATCAAAGGGAAGCGTCCCACACAGCAAGGCGTAGAGTATGACCCCACTACTCCAGATGTCAACCTCGGGACCAGCGTATAACCTGAGGGTAAACGTCATGGGGTCATGTAATGGTGGTATGGGTTTTCTTCATGTACCACAGATCATTTAGAATGTCAAACCAAGTCAACTGATAAATATAACAAAGAAACCGTACCTTCCTGAGATGACCTCAGGAGCAGCATAGTTTGGAGAGCCACAGCTTGTCCGCAGGAACTCTCCATCTGACATCATGTTTGACAAACCTAATGGGCATTTTTCAACATTATGACATGATTATACATCAGCCATCTATCAGCTTCATTAAGACATTTTGGTGGTTTAGTGATTTGACACTGGATGAATTCTGGAAGCATTCAAGAGTCACAGTGAGAAAAAAACACACCAACAATAATAATCTGTTAGCATTTCACTGAATGAACTGATTTAAGAAACAAAAACAATATTAAGTAAAGAAATTCATTTTAATTTAATATTTAATTTAATTTTAATTATTTATAAAAAAAAATTCATAGTGCTACAAACTATTGAATTTTTTCATAATACCACTATTGAAATACACATAATACCATTATTGGAAAAAAATCCTCTTTTGACTTATTTCTATTCTCCAGAGCTTTGACCTTCCTGAAAGGTGCTTACCAAAGTCTGCAATCTTGGCATTCATATGTGCGTCGAGCAGGACGTTCTCCGGCTTGAGGTCTCGGTGAACTACCATGTGTCTGTGGCAGTAGTCCACCGCTGAAATAATCTGCTGGAACAGCCGACGACTCTCCTTCTCATCCAACTGTCAATGCAGAAAAGATCAGTCTTTGATCTCAGTGAGTCATTTAGCACATCACAGCTGACTAAGCTGTCCAACCATGTTGTTTTTTATATCTTTTCCAGCCACTGTTGGTTCAAAGATTAAGTGTACTCAAAGCTACCACAAAAGGCTGTGAGCATTGTGCACTTCTTAGTCTCGTCAATGCTAATAAAATAAGGGGATTCGGTGAAAAATCTGTGCATCCACTGTATATTAATAGACATGAGCCCAAATATTTTGGTGACTTACTTTTCCATTTTTACAAATGTAGTCAAAGAGCTCTCCTCCAGAGACATACTCCATCACCATGAAGATATCTGTAGGGGTGCTAATAACCTGGTACCTGCCGAAATGAACACACACATTAGTAACCACTCATGCATACAGAATTAGTTTGTAATACTCAAACATACAGAGCCGTTCATTGTCATTTCATCAAGCTATACATTCAGAAGTCTATTCAAAGACTAGTACTATCACCTATTACATTTTGCAAATTCACAAAAACAGCGACACATCAACAATCTCGTCATGCATGTGAAAACAGCAGAAGCCAGAAGACACACAAATCTATAAGAAATATCCGAATTTTCTCAGAAAAGAAAATTAGGATATTTCTAATATATTTGTGATTTCTTATATATTTCTATTCTTGTCACACTTTGATATTTAGTAGGGATTTCTCTCTGGTTTTCATTTTAACATTTAACCACAACAGGCAACAAAAAGTATTGACCACAGTTATACCTATAATTCTGCACAGCATTGGTTCTAATTTTAAGTTTCAGAACCACCAACGGGATACTGGAAAGTTCTGCCAATGGTGAGGAAACCACACCGTGCAGCAGACTAATAGGATGATCACCCTATCCAGCTCTGAACCATGGGAAAATGCTTTAAAAATTAACCAAAGTAATAGTTTAAGTTTTGTTAAGATATCACTAGAAAACAGTCGGTATACTATCTATGTTCCACCAAGTTGCATCAAGTTCAAAGTTACCAGCAGTACAGCCAATACAACTGTCTACAGCAACAACAGTTACATTGTCACAGTTTCATCATATCTGACTCAATAAGACATTGGCTAATGGCTTATTTGCATTCACAGAAGGCCAAATGCAGATAAAGCAGGACTGCAGCAGGACTTGTTCAGTCCAGATATGTTGACTTTATCGTGGACACGTGTGCACATTGTTTCGCGCAGCTCCCTGTCAAAGATGGCATCCCCCTGATACACAGAGTTTCACAAACAACAATATAGTTGACATTCCTGAGGGTCGTTGACATGGATCTGGTATTCTATGCAATTAGCCACTCCTCCAATTCAGTTCAATGACCACATAACAGTGGACTTGGGCCCTTAGAGCAACCAACACATATGAGCAACAAAATACCACATTCATTGTGGAATTTCCCTGAGTGGGACAAATAAAGATATATCTAATCTAATTTAGTATGCTTTAATCTTAGAATAGTTAGCATCATTTTGTTGTACGATACATAAAATTTACATGCGGAGGAGGGACTCTCTTAGGATTGAAATACAGTCATTGTGTGCACCTGTGCATTAAACACACACTTATGACACAGTGTCCCATGGTATGTGTCACAGTGAATTCCAAAATGTGAGGTTCAACAATAACCCAGTCTAAAACAGTCTGTATCAGTGTGTTCATGTTGTCAACAGAGCCAATTCTTTCCTCCTATACCAAACACCACAATTAGCCTGACCCATAGGTGAAATTTAAAAACACGACGTGTAAGGAGACAGTAATAGAGGACTATGTCAATAGAGGTTATGAAGCGTAACGAGTACTTGTGTCAACAACGGGGGTAAACGGACAAAAACTGGGAAGGACTAAATAAGACTCGGTCAGACATGATCCCAGATGGATATAGTAAAAAAACACCGTTAAATGCTCAAAAATAGCTAAGTGGGTGGCATTAATGTGGCGGCGGTGGGATTATAGAGCAGTGAGCAGGGTGTAATCTAGGACTTACAGTTTAATTATGTGAGGGTGCCTGAAAAGCTTGAGGTTTTGGATCTCCCTGCGGATCTTTCCCACCACATCCAAACTGCGGATCTTCTGTCTGTTCAAGATCTTCACTGCCACTTGGTGCTTGGTCAGCTCATGTTGGCCCACTGCAGCAATGGAGAAACAAAATGTCAGGTCAGAACATCACAGAATCAAAAAGAGTGTATAAGTAAGTGATGTAAACTTTAACTAAGAGGACTTAAGCAAATAAACATGTAATTCAGTGTAAAAGCACATCGCCCTAAAAAGAGAATATACAGTATCAGTGCAAACCACTTAAGTGTACACGCTGTGGTAAATTCACAATCAACACACAGCAACTTTATGGTGGGACATAAAGATAAGTTTTTATCTTAGTAACTACACAAGGTTAACACAACTGCATATTACTTTCCCATACCAAAACAGAGGAGTACATTCCTAAAGGATATTATCCAATAAGGAATTAAAGACAAAACCCATAACAAACAGTGCAAGGTTTCATAACAAAGGAGAATAACATAGATATCAAGGAGAATTATCTGTTCAAATCACCACAGGAGAAAAAAAACAACATATGCATACTGTGCTGGCAATGGAGACTGAGGACGTCGGAGCAAAATTCACTGCAGGCTTCCTTGCTTTCAGTGCAAAGAGATGAGTCACTTGGAATTAATGGACTGTAAACAAAGCTTTGTGGGTGCTCTGGTTTGGTGGAGAGGGTCTGGCTCAGTCCCTTCACTGGGCTGATGCTGATGATGATGATGGAGCCTCAGTTTTCCCAGCCAGACCACGGGCATTAATTGAACGGTCAAAGAAAGTGCGCCAATACATTTAATTCAAACATCTTAACTGTTCACCAAAACAGCGAACACCCACATAGATTAAACACGTTCTGAAACATAGCGGTAGTTGCTTCGTACCGTTTTACAGTGGAAATAGACACAGTAATTGCACAGCTCTGTGTAATAACAGCCCTGGGCGTCAATTAGGGTTTGTCCAATTCCCGTCCTCGCGCACCGTAAACTATCAGCTATCCCTCTTCACGAGCTCGGCAAATACAACTCAAAAGCGGGACAAAGTCGAGAACAAACACCCATGCCGAACTACAGGACTCCGTTTTAAAAAAAGGAAAAGGGGGAGGAAACGTAGCGAAACGAGAGAGTGGTACTTTTTTGTCCATTTGCACGCAGCTAGCGCTAACACTAGTGAGGAGGGTCGACTTCCCGGTGTCTTGACAAGCGACTTGTGGCTCTCCGGTTAGCAACCGAAGCTAACTCCAACCAATGTAAGAAGAACCGGACGACTACGGCCCAAACTGCATTGTACAACTGTCACCGGCAGCTGCCGTAACACTCCGTACAGACACGGACCGGTTAGCGCTCGGCTACATGTCTGGACAACAAGTGTGTTAACTTCGTAGCGTTACAAGTTAGCTTTCACATCTAGGCTACATTAGCAAAAAAAAAAAAAAGAGCTACAAGCTTCCAGTGCCACCATCTTTCAGTTGGCAGCACGCACAAACGGCAGGACAGTTGAGACATACCTTTAACCTTCCCAAATGTTCCCACTCCGAGCGTGTCACCGAGAATGTAATGTCCTATTTTAACTCTTCCTTCATGTTTCGCTTTTTCTGTCGCCATCTTCCCGCAGTGGCCTTGCTGCGGGGTTACCTAGCTGCGGGCAGGGATGGACCGAGCTGTCTGTGCGTCTCTCGACTCCGGCGGCTCCGCTCAGCTCAGAGAGGGTGGGAGGCGCCCCGGCTCCTGCGCGATTCGTCGGGGACGTAGGTTACGTAGGATGATGCGTTCAGGAGCGCTTGGTAAATTTCACCATCGGAGGTGCAAACGGGTATCGGCGTGGGAGTGTGTACAAGTATAAACTTCTTTGTCCTTTTATTTATGTATTTGTTTGTTTGTTTATTTATTTATTTAAATTCAAGGTCACTGTAAAATTGGTATGCGCACCTGAGAAAAAAAATATAGAGAAGAAGACAAAATGTGAAGATGGAAAAAAAAGTGAACGTCTCACAAAAACAAAACAAAATGGAAAGTCCACATTAATAATTCATAGAGAACACTGTGTAGTATAATAAATATAGCCAAGAGGTCTGGCTCATGGAGCAGGGAACTGCAGATCCTGTCTGTTATGTTTTAAACATACATCCTATATCCTACCTTCAGACTTTACAGTCTTGATAAAACATTTCCTTAATGAAGACTATGTGTCATGAATAGTGAGGTACAATTATTTATACTGTGACACGTGTCATCATATCCTCCCTTGTACACCCCAACACTGGGTTTTGAATGACACTGTTATAATAATATTAATAACAAGAAACTTTATTTGTATAGCACCTGTCATACAAGAATTTTAGCCCAAAGTTCTTCACATCAGTTAAACATTTACAAGGAATAAACACTTTCATATATGACTACACACTAACTAATAGGAGTTATATAGATAAAAATACAAGAAATAAAGTGTAATTTCAACAAAATTGAATAATACAGGAGTGAGAGGGGTGCAATAAAAAGTGACCATACATGAAATTATAACATTTCAATAAAAAGGAATAAAGACAATGAACATTCTGGGTTAACGTTTGCAACATCATTTTTTTTTTTTTTTAAAAATCTCCCTTCAAAAGGCCACTGAAAATAAAAGGTTTTTAATTGGATTTTACATATATTCACTGAGCTGTTACGATGTGGCTGAAGATATGTCTTTACTTCAAGAGGTGTAATTAAGAATACTGAATTTACCACTTATAAATAACAATCACTGATATTGTGGTCCATCCATTGTCAGCATCCATTTATCACTGTCTGTATGTTAACCAGCATTTATTGCATTTTAATGTCCGCTGTTTCGTGAAAGTGTGATTGTTTTGTCACACAGTGCACAATATAGACAATAATATCTTCTCAAAATTCAGCACGGCATTACGTAAACATCATTTAAACATAGAATTAGTGCCCTGATAACATTATCCAAAGTAAATGTGTGTGATAGTCATTATAATAATCCTCAATTTGTTATTGCAAGACATTTGTTTGACAACCTTTTGTATCTCCCTCACTTCTGTCATTCTATTACATCTTAACTCATAAAGACCCACACAACCACTGGTGACCCAAGTCATCTACTGGACTAAACTGTTTAATACAGTTGATCCACTAATCCCATCAATACATGTCAGTAACTGGTTTAAAATGCCCTTATTCATCTTTTCATGGTCATCAGATATAAGCCATCTGGATGTTCAGAGGTGCCGTAGTAACTATGGAAAATTCTGCCATCTTCTACAACATTGATTCACCAGTAAAACCCATGGAGTTGAATCAATGACAGTGTATGAACACACTGGGTTTATGTTCAGATAATGATAGAGTTTGTTGAAAAAGTCAAGTTTCTGATGTTGTGACAATTAACTTTAATCTGAAGTTTTTAATGAGCATCTACACAATCAATCAATGAAATTTAGGAAAACACCTGATTTTAATCAAAGAAAATTACAAATTACAGAGGATAATATGAGAATAACTGCTGATAAAATAAAAAAAATGCATTTGGAAGCTGACACAAAAGTGCACAGGTTTCAATTTTCAACACACTTTATTAATTCAATTTTGTTTATACACCATCCAACGCTATGCTAAGGTGACTTCAGCAAGAATTCAAGATACACTGCAATTACTGTACTGTATATATATATATTTACAAATTTACATATGAGAAAGTGCTGAGGAAAAATGAATGAATTAATTCTATTACCACTAAAGCCCGGTTCCTTGTGTCTGCTTACAGTCACAATTAAGTTGCAAATCAAAAGCAGATAAACTGTGATGCGGGATATTAGCAATGCTGTTTCGCTAAAGCAATTTAAAGGAACGTTGTGCAAAGCCACCGCTACAGTATCTCAGCAGTCTGAGAGAATGAAAATCCTCCTGGACATGACGTGCATATGAATGAGTGGTTGAGGGTGTGAGGAGCTGGGTGTGATGGATAAACCAGAGCCGCATAAACGCTGACGGATCAGTGAATATATGCACAGCGTGTCCACGACCAATCAGTGTCTAGTCTAATATTAATAATATAATGACACTCAAGTATAGGTTTCACCAGGACACTTGAGTCAATGAAGCAACTTTTTAAGAAAGAAATGGCTGAGTGAAAGGTAACCATGACTCCCTTAAGACGTCTGGGAGGAATTAACAGTTAGCACCACCAGTCGGGGGGTGGGGGGTGGATGTGTGCGTGGGGTGGTGGTGGTGGTGGTGGAGGAGACTAATATGAATGCATGAAGCACCCCAACATCTCAGGTAACTCCTTCACGTGCCATCAACCAGACGATGACGCTGACTAAATGTATTTTATCTTATTTAACCGTCATTATTCCAGGTGAAGTCTATTGAGAACTGGTTCTCATTTTAAATGACAACCCTGGCTAAGAGGTAGCATTGACACACACACACTATTGTAGAAACATAAAATCTGATACAATTAAACATGGTGAATAATATTCAGAATCACAGCGACACAAGCAAAAGAAACAGCTGAAACAATGTAAAAACATAAAAAAGCAACAAAAACAAACATTAAAACAAATTTAAATGGATGGGACATTTCTGGTGATGACTAAAAGCAAGTGCAGTGGTGTTTGATTGTTGACTGTATTGCAGTTTTGAAAGTGGAGAGGGGAATGAATACAGAGAGTTTCAGGGTTTGTTGGAGTTGATTCCACTCGTTGGCAGCTGAGAACTGGAAGGAAGTGCGGTTCTAGGTGGTCCGGGCTCTGGGTATGGAGAGGCTGATTACAATGGTCAATAACAAATTTATTGATTACGTTTTTTGAGCTGATTTAAGATGATTTTGGTACTGAATCCAAAAATCACATTGCTTTTGCTCAACATTCTGAACTACAGTACGCTACATATTGGCTTTTTAACATTTTTGTTTACATTTATGGGTATTTTCACATGATATGATACAAAATTCTCTCATATTTCTTGCAATAAACAAATTCTGAAGGTTTAAACTTTTGCCAATTTATGTTTTTTTATTTTAATATTACACGTGAGTGAAATGGCTTTGACTGCAAGATCTTGCAAAAATAAGCCTGACGTATTCCGCTCCATCTGCGATGAATACACCATTGTACTGAACAGGAATCAAGGCACAAGTTTCATTAAGTGTGTTCACCAATCTTATTTTGATATTAAACTTGATTCTTTGGTATCAAATTAGCAAAAAAAAAACAAACACCTGACCTGGTTGAGAAAAATAGATGTCATTTTTGGATTCAGTGATGCAAAAGGGTGCTAATTAAGTTGAAAACTGAATTAGCAAAAAAAAAAAGTTTTTGTAACCCAGTGTTATGTTTTGGGATGGAAGATTGAGGTTTATGGTGTGGATGTTGGTTAGTGACTGTAGGTAGGAGGGCGTTTTTCTAGTGCTTGTTTTATAGATCAGTAAAATCCAATGCATTGTGTGTATGTTGACGTGTGTGAACCAATTACCTCCTCCTTGTTTCATTTAATTTAATTTATTTATGTATTTATTCTATTTATTACATTTGTCTCCTGGGTTTTATGTGCTTTTTACACATATATTGTATGTGTTTTGTTTTTTTTTATAGATGATTATTGTTGATTGTATCTGACCCTAGGAGTGACCACACAAACGTGTTTCAACACAAATGGCAATACATTTATCTTGAATCTTCTTGAATCGTTTGTCTGTAAGAGTAGAGAGGACCGCTATGTTTCGTCCATAATCATATGACTTTCACCTGTTCATTTCCTTAAACAGGTCAAGAATAAACTCCTTATGGATGTGGAGCATCAAACATTCGGATGCGCTCTAATGTGTTTTTACCGTCACATCCGTTATGTGTGTGATAATGGCTGAGTCTGGTCACACGGGTGTGTTTGTCATGACCTTTTCACAGTCGCACTAAACCTAAACTCCTCTGAGTGAAGACATCCCATGGCTATTTCTGAATGGAGCAGGTGCGGCCCACTTCCCCCGTGTGCTGTTTGTATGTTTTATTCAAATCTGTTAAATGAAGAGGAGGATAAAATTATACTTTTAGTCATGCAATAAAACATGCCATAGCGCGTACTTAATATATCAGTGTAATAGATTATACAGATCTGGGTCACAGTATCTGCAGCTCAGTGGTTTATATCATAAACCTGTCAGGCTGCACTGGAAACACTGGCCTACCAGTAAAAGGCTTCCAGAAGAAAAGTATTTCACCATTCCTTAGACAACAACATTAGGTTACACAACCATACTGTCACATTTATTTCGTTATTGTTGAATTAATTTGTTTTAAAATGAATATGATCTTGTTTTCTTCGCATTATTTGAGGTCTGCATCTTTTCTTTTGGTATTTTGAACATTTGTCATTTTCTGTCCGCTCTACCAACTGTGGCTCAGTTGGTACAATAATTTGGTCGTCCAATGGCTAAAGTGTCGGCGGTTCGAATCCTGGCTCTGACTCTGCACATGTTGAAGTGTCCCTGAGTAAGACACTGAAGCCTAAATTGCTCCCAGTGGAGCCTGGCAGCTTGCATGGAAGAGCACCATATGAGTACTTAGCACTTACCAAATAAATGCCATTTTTATTTGGAATTAAGGGGAAATATTGTCAGTAGTTTTACAGAATGAAACCAAAGCGTTCATTTTACTCAAACACATATAAGTAGTAAAATCAGAGAAACTGATCATTTTGCAGTGGACTCTTAATTTTTTTCCAGAGTTGTATATAGAAAACAGGAGAAAGCTTGCACATTGGTCATTTGTTTTCAGATTCATCTTATTAAAATATGTAAGATTTAACACTTTAATGTCTGAAACAGATCATTTCTACAAAATTGGACATCATTTTAGACATGATGTCGCATTGAGGAAATGACTTTAACATGCGTACTTCTCAGATTGTACATATTTTACTTTGGATCTCTTTAAAAAGGCATTAACAACTTTCCCGATCACACTGTATCTTGAGTAGAATCCAGAGTTCATCCACCTGAAGCAGACGTTTAGTGATGACGATCACACTGTAGATTCTGAAGTACAGTACATAGCCTTGAAAGAACGACTAGAACTACCATGAAATGAACCCTGAATGATCTGAGTACACAATGTTTTTGACTTGAGTCAGTTTTAAAATCTTCTTCTCCCTCATCTTTGGTCATCCCTGGTTTCTCCCACCATGGGGTGGCTCCCCTGCTGTTGCATCATCGTTGCTTGCTCCCCTCCAGCTTCACCCCCATCTTTCCTACTCCTCTCTTGTCTCTGCATCATCTGTCTTCTGTCCATCAGTTGGGATGTCCTGCTCCCCTCCTGCCTCCATCACCGCCATGCATTTGTCTGTGTAACTGTAATGGTGTTTATTTCATGATTGTGACGCGTCCACTGCTTGTACTTGTATTTGTACTTAGACTTAGACTTAGACTTCCTTTATTGTCATTACACAGATACACACAATGAATCTGGTAACGAAATGTCATAG
>JAPTHA010000005.1:25191812-25204628 GCA_029814585.1 Gymnapogon annona | reverse complement strand
TTCTTTCTCTCTCTCTCTCTCTTGCTTTACCCTCTCTGTCTTTAACCCCCACTGGTCAATGCAGACAGCCGTCCTCCAGGAGTGGGGGTCTCTGCTCCACGTTACCATTTGTTAAATGGTAGTTTTTCCTTCCACTGTCATCAAATGTTTGCTCCTGGAGGATTCATTTGGGTTTCTGTACAATTAACCTGAGAGACTGGTTTATTCCAGCTCTATATACAGTGTCGTGTCTTGATCTATGAAGTGTCTTGATGCAATTCCTGCAGTCCCTGTACGGCCAGTAGATGGCAGTGTGTGACCGCTCAGTGATGGAGTTGCATCTGAAAACCCTCTCAGTTTGAACATGAGGTTTATTCTGTGTAAACGTGACACAAAGTGAACGTTACAAACTGCGTCATATAAAAGTGCGGGAGACATAAAGAAGAAAATCAGGATGAGAATAAGCACTGTATGGGGAGCGTCCTACTGTGATAACAGCTACATTGAACGACATCCAGTGTAAGATGTGTTCAGTCTCTGCTTGTAATTGTACCTGTGTGTGTAAAGGATGTTGAAGCCATGACTCCAATGTTCACATCGGAGCAGATGTATGTGTGTTAGACCTGAGGGTTAAAGCCTGCAACAGTAGCTGGATTCTGTTTTTACATTTGAATTCCCAGCTCTTCCGACAGAGGTGGTTTCCCACATGAAACACTGATGATCACTTTAATCAGAGGTGCTTATAATAATCCTGTTAGATGCATTTGTCAGCACGTCTGCTTTCAGCAACTGTTAGTGTCCCTCTGTACAGCTCTATTCTATTCCCAAACATGGACATTCAGATCCATAGAAGACCTAATTCTGAATTCCCAAATTTGTGCTTTAAATAAATAAACTGTATGGGGATTGAACTACATAAAAAAAAAGTCAATGAGAAAACCAATTCGCAGCCAGTTTCCCACACAATATTTATCAGTGATGGAAGTGGAAACCACCCATGTATTATTTACTCAGCTGTAAATTTTCTAATGTTTGTTTACGTGTACAGGTCAATGCTGCTCATCCGTGTATATTTGATGTCGGCACAATAGTGAAAATGCATCCTGAGTCAACAATGGCATTAACTCCTATAAGATTTCTAATTAGTCATTTCTAACCATGTCAATGTGTGTAGCTGAGCGTCTCCTTTAAAGAAAAAACAGTATAATAAAAATAAATCAACAAATGACTGAGAACTTAACAGACCAGTGTAAGAAGAATTTTAATTCCTTTGGTGTCTGCAAACAATGTGCATCTTACAGATGGTGAAATAACTAAAATAAAGGTCAAACAACAAAATAATATTAAAGCGAGTTAAAAAAAAAGAAGAGAAACTACGCGTGTCAATGTCACAGTAAACAGTGTACGTTAAAGGATAATTGAACGTGGAGACAAAGTCTGAGGCACAAATCACAGGACGGTTGAACAGAAGGATGACGAGCTGCTGAAACAATGTGAGGACGGATAGGTTGCAGACGGAAAAATAAAATCCACATGGAGGTCACGACCATGCTTTGACAGTTCAAAATGATAAAACACACTCGCAGATACATTAAAATATATAATCATAGTAAGAAAAGGGAACTGAAACAGATTAAACATATCAACAAAATCCACCACTTGTGAAATCCACTCGCTCAGACGGACCGCCGTGGAACTCCAAAATGAACACCATATCAACATCTTTCAACAATTATCATTAAAAACGATATTTTTAAAATATCAAACATGTCAGTTTTTTTTTTTTCTGGACTTCAGAAGCTAAAAGGACTGCTTGAACTCAACACCTGTGTGCACTCCCTCTATTTTATCTGCATGTTGAGGCACTTGGAAAGAATATGATTGTACTGTATGAAGTGGTCGGTATGTACATGAGTTGATGCCTGTAGTGTTGGTGTGTTCCTGTAAATCACACTCCTTCCAAAATGAACATGTGCTTAACGTTACACATGTGCACATGCCTTTGATCAACAAGCCACATACTGAAGCTGAAAGTCCCATGGTCAACATGATCTCTCACCCACAGAAATGTGTGTGTGCGCGCGCACGTGTGTGTGTGTGTGTGTGTGTGTTTTTCCCTCGAGATCATGATGTGGTCATGATAACATTGTTACTGATTCCAGATCAGTATTTGGATTCAAAAGGCTGATGACTGCGACCCAGAGGAAATGGGCTGAGTCTGTAATCTCTGGCACCTGATCTAAAGCGAGACGCTGACCAAGGACAGTGCAAAAACATGTAGGAAAAACAACCAAACTCTTCCTTGTGCTTCCCCCAAGCATGCTGCTGTTAAACTCTTAAAATTCACAAAGACATTGAAACAGTGGAAAAAAACAAAAAAAAGAAAAGAACTTAGCAACTTCCCTTAAAATATAACCATGAAACACTTACTACAAAATGTAACTTTCCAAGCAGATTACATCTACAACTATCATTGCTACATTTTCATTATGGGGAAAATAAGAATAATATTCACAGTCAAACAATATTTAGTGAGTCGTGGGCTCAGTCTTCCAACAGACAACAGACACTTCGCTCATACTGTAAATCACAACATCCTCGATCACTGGTCCCACACTATCACAACACTCCACAAGTTTAAAAACAAGGGCTCGGTTCGACACAACCACCGATGGTCCCTCTGCTCCACCGCTCGTCCAGAGGCCCATGTCCACGCTCAAGGTAGGCTTGCGATGTCCCGCTTTGGAGGAGGTCCAGAGGGCTTACAGGGGGACCCGTTGGCTTTGTCCTCAAATACCAAGACACTGTGGAGACACAGGAGTCATGAATGGAGAGCAACTGCAAGATTATGACCACAGGAATGATAACTCAAGCACACATCGAGAAAAAAAGGCAAAAAAAAAACCCTCTGAAAAGACACTAAAGGCTATGACATGTTTTGTTTATCATGTCATTTTCCTCTTTTACAATATATAAACCTTTCATCCTTTTACGTCGTTTTGGGTTGTTTCGTCTGACTGCATCTGTTTTTTTTAACAGTGATAAATGTTGTGACAAAATATTGAAAACTATTACCAGAGGTTACACGTGTTCACTTTGTTATGTTTTGTTGGGTTTTCTGTGATATTCAGTGATGGACAGAGCAAAGAGCTGTCTGTTTTCTCTGTTACTGTCAAAATGTTGGTAAGGTGTGCTATGATGCAAAGATAAAAGAATAATTCATTCTCCTGGCATGGTAGTTTAAAATGGAAATTAGACAAAATAAAAAATATTGTGATAAAAAAACATTTAAGGCATAATAGTAATAAGTTGTCAGAAACACAACATAGATACCTGGATGCTTTATGTAAATATTTATATATGGCTACTTTCCACATCTGATTGTAAATAATAAATCATTTTTCTGAGTTAAGTGTGTCCTAACTTAACACCACAAAGTGCCAGGACAAGTGATTTGAGGTGATGGATGGTGGAGGAGGTGGAGGACACAGACATAAACAGTGAATGAAGGGAGATAATACGCTGCTGAGTCCATATATTGTTTGAGCTGTAAGTAAAAGGAAAGGAATGATGGGAAACCACAGAAGCACTGAGTTTCTACAGTGGTGAAAGCTGTGCACAGTAGAGTGAGGGATCTGACAGGAGCTATTCACAGCCAGTGCCCACGTCTTTAATTTCCTTTTTTGGACAACCTCTGCAAAGCTCCACTAAGCCCATAAGGAGCAATGATCCCCACCATGAAACCGCCATTTGCTCCCATGTCCCTTTGATTTACTCTACTGACACTTCCACTGTGGACTCATCCAAGTGGGCCAGGTCAACACGACAGTCACTGATCAACGACTGATGCTTTGTGTACGCACATGATGCGTTAGGATCATCTGTCAGATTTACACAAAACACGGGCCACCGTTAGTGGCACAACCTGAGTCCAATTATGGAGCCTGACCTCAGCTGTTTTCCTCTAATTGAACTGAAATGGTTTGTTATCTGGCCAAATGCTTTGAACAACAGTGTTCTGAGTCCATTTGTTCTCTTAACCTCTCAAGACAGGACAGGTGTGGGCAGTTGGGGCAAGACGGAGAGTTAAAGCCAACATTACTACAAAGTGTTTTTGAAGAAAATCCCCAATATATAGAACATATGAATGAACAGTATCGACATTTGATCTGAAATCTTTACACAGTAAAAACTGAATGTCACACTATCAAGTTATTCACTGTTCAGCTGAACTGGTTTAGCTCTTTTAAAAATGTCTCATCCATGAGATTTCTTCAGTTCTGTAAAGTGGTATCTGTAAAACTACTGGGCCAAGTGTCTATGGCTGGGACTGAAACAAGACATCTATAAATAGTGCCTGAGGGATTATGGGACACATTTTGAAAAACAGTTAAGGGCAAAAGGAGGAAAAGTTATGCGTTTTCTCTGCTCAGTATTTGTGGGATTACGAGATTTGTCTAGTAAAAGGTCCAGGCAGCTTAGCAGAGCTGACATGCAGCAGCCAGTACACACCGGCTCAGGCTGAGTGTGTCCTGTGGCTGCTGTAAAAGCCTTAAACTAGCTACATTAACCTGGTTAAAGCCAGTAGGAAAGATGGCATCCTATCCACTGAGGTGGTCTCCCAATAATTATACAAGGCTGAATCTAAAATCTTCACAATTTGAAGAGTTTGAGTGTTTTAACAGTGGTCTGTAACGGTCAGTGTTTAAATCAGTCTGTAGTCACCTAAGCACATGATCCCAGCGAAGGATAAGTTGACTATGGATAGGCTATATTCATGGGTTTTGTGGCCTTGGAGATTAGGCGCTAATACAGCATGTGGGCAGTGACATCAGCGCTAGTCATCCAGGAACCCCTGCTGATGGATAAAGCAATTGGCTGACACAGCACAGGGACCAAATCAGTCTTAGCGGTTGCACACTACACAGACAATGAACCAGTCAACCACTTAAATGGCAGACACAGTGGAATCTGCATAGTCATACATAAAAAAGATGTTTACTTACAGTTTGAGCACAGCTGAGCGCTTGCCAAGCATCATCTTGACAAAGTCCCTGTAGTTGATGGTGTTGCTGCTGCCACCAGTCACTTCTACGATCATCTTTTTCAACTCCAAGTGAGTCTTGGGGACCCCAAGCTTCTCCATCGTTCTCTTCAGACTCATCAGATCTGAGATGAAGAAAAAAAGATTTTAGCGTCACTCCGTAGAGTTCTGCTGATTTACACAAGTATACTTTTAGAGAAAACGACAACCTTGTCCAAACCATTAAAAGATGGAAGTAACAATCATCTGAGTCGAGCAGTAGAACGGTGTTTCACTGAACCTCAACGGCGATGGGTAAATACTGCACGGGATGTTAAACCTCCCCTCAGGAACATTCTTTACTGTCTGAAAGCAGACAGGAGCTGGATTATGTTTTCATGTTGAATTACACTATACTGAAAAAACAAACAAACAAAAAACTATGGACTTTTTAACCAAAGATGCCCAACAACTATGGAGTTGTTTCAACGGACTAGTTTAGAGCCTGAAGACAGAAGCAGCTGAAACACTGTTCTACATGGAAAATGGTAACACTGTGCTCTGCTTCTACTCTGTTCTAATCATGATTAATGTGTAGCCTATATCACCACCTTCTGACATAAACACAAATTTGTTTTAAAGCTCGGTATAGAAACATATATAACCCACAGTCTAAATTTTCTGGGAAAGTCAGTGAAGGAGCTCATTTTTTAAAAGACACTTCATGGCCTGTTTAAACAGTGGCAATAAAAAAGGGATTCACACACAAAACTATTTTACAAATACAACATACTGCATTTGTAAATGTCTTTGGCCACAGCAATGTGGAAGTCTGGGAGCACAAATCAGCGTTAATGTTCAGGTTAACCCTTCAGGTGCCAGAGTAAGAAAGAAAACAATCAGTTTTAATAAGATTTCAAAAAGACATGTTGCGTCCAGTTAGGTTGCTTGGAACTCATCGGGTTAATATAAACAGAAGCCTGTGGATTTGTGGATTTCTCTAGAAGAGTTGTGGGAGTCATCTGGACAGAGAAAAAAATAAAGGACAGCCCATGTGTAAAAAATAAAACTCTTCGTTGTTCTGAAAGAAGTCTACTTTGCACATCCACAATATACTATATATTAAAAACTAAGTGGCCTCTGCGTGTGTGTATGGTTATCCAATTTATTTTTCAAACTATTTTATTCAGTTTGTGCACTTTCTATCTGAAAAACGTGACTGAGCTGCCTGTTGCCATTTGGAATGATGATGTTTAGATAGTCATGGATCAGACTGGCGAATACTGTAAGTTGATAGGACCAATATTTTCAGAGATATTTGTTATTTTGAAATACAATAGTCTTACAATTACCTTGAATAATAGCATGAACAGTGAAGTGATTAACAATAGATAAACAAATAGGCCACGTAGCGAAGTAGTCAAATTTCATGTACAGAAACAGTCCTGCCAGCTGAGAGGTTATTCAATTGAAAATACCAGTGGGATTTACCAAGAAAGTAAAGGAATGAACTGTATCAGAGGATCTCGAACCCAAGATTTTTATTTTTGATATATCAAAGTAAACGCACTGAAAAATAAAGACTAATGCTCATTATTACGCAGCAAAACAGAAAATGCTAAAGGCGGCCTAAGACTTTTTCCACAGTATACAAGGCCTGTCATGATAAATTTTGCTGGGCGATATATTGTCTCAGAAATTATTGCAATGAATTATAATATTGTAGTTTTTATTCCCTTTTTCAACTAATATAATAATGGTATAATAATGCAAGTACACCCCTTTAAAGATAAATAAACTTTTATTTCCTAAGAATGTTTAAAATTTGAATATTATGGGAAAAAAAGATATTGTAAATATCAAAAATAAAAAAACAAAATTTGTGTAAGTGCCATCTGTTGGACGGTGTTAAAGGTGTGTGTGTGTGTTTGGACGGTGCTAGTTAAAGCTGTGTGTTTGTGCATGTAGTGAACGCCACTGTGTGTGTGTGTACATTTGACACCGTTTGCTTCATAAACATCATAGTGATGGTGGTCAGTCTGTCGGGACCACGTGCCCCCACATGGGTGTGTGTGTTTTAGGCACAGGTGCATTGTGCGTAGTGTTGCGTTTACCATAAACTCAGTGTTTAGCGCAAACTCTTTTAAACACAAGTTCATGGAAGGCTCATGGAAGTCCTGTGCTTCACGCGCTCATTTGTCTTGAATCAAAAGTGACTCTACTCATCAGCTGTTGCTTTCAGTTTAGAAACCAATTTTATGTCCTCCAAATCTCTCCCTCTGCTCCTCACGAACCCTCACACTGCACTCCCGGTGCTTAAATTTAATTCAACTGTATCAGTATCAACTGTGCACTTTTCTATTTCCGTATTTGTGTTATCAGCTGACAATCTATGACATTTTGTTACCAGATTCATTGTGTGTCTTTGTAATGACAACAAAGGAAGTCTACGTCTAAGTTGCCACGGACACGGCGATTTTAAGTCATCATCTGGTGTCTTAGGTAAATAGAAAAAAAATATCCCACCCGACAAACTTATCAAGCTCATTTTTTACCATCATGCGATTGGTTGATTTATTGATTATCGCAACAGGCCTACACTACACTACAGTTTAGGATAGCTGGTCAATTTCTACATGGATGTAGTCTATACAGATCTTGGCACTAAATATTGTGCCACTGCTATATGTATATAGCAAAAAATGTACTCTAACACGCTGAGATGCCTATCGGGACCTAGAGACAAAGATCACTTCAGATGTGTGACTCCTAGACAAAAGCTCGACTCGCATATGTTCAAAGTCTTGAGGCCTTTCACATGGCTATACGGCCTGGGGTCAATTTACACGCAGGACACAAACAAGATATATGAGCCTGCGCAAGCTTTGTTCTCACACAGGTCAGACAATACACACACAATATTAATTACTGTTCCCTCATGTGAGCACTTCACAAGGGTCAGCTGACAGTTGTTATCTGGGGTGCAGTTGGTGTTTCAGTGCTGGCAATTACTCACCAATCTCCCCCTGGTCATTCAGGTCAAACTCAGCATATTTATCTGGAAAACAAATATACACATGAGGTTATTACGTTCAGTGGTAATTAATTCTCAATGAGTGCTGAGCATCCTCTCGTGCACCATTTCCACACAGGTCCCCAGCTGGTGTATTACATGTCAGCAAAACTGTTAACACACTTAACAGTCATTTCACTGTCTTACACACTGCCGACAGCTGACCAGGCAAAAGGACAACCACAAACAGCTGATAATGGCAGGTGTGTGTGTTTGTGTTGCCTTTGGAAAGCAGGCAGAGAACAGCTGAATGTGGCCAATTAGAAAGGGGGTCAAAGACAAGCTATGAGAACGACAAAAATAGAGATTAGGAAATTAAAGGGAAGGTGATTGGGTTGAAATTTGTGGACCAGTTAAATGGCCTTTTTCACCTCCGTATCCACTGGCATCTAATGTGATCCTCCTAAACTGCGAGAAATACAGACTAAATACAAGGCTGATTACAAACCACAACTCACAGTTACAGCACTGAAAAACATTTAGAAATGTTTGTAAAAAAAAACAAAGCTTTCAGAAATGTTCCATGGAAAGTCATGTCCAACTTGTGCTTAAAAGTTGGACATGTACTATGCATACTTTAAAATAATCACATATAACCTAATTAACTAATGACTGATCATTAGAGCATTCAGAATGAGTATTCTGGAAGTTATGGAAAGATATAAATTGAATAAATTAACTTGGACAGTAAAGAAAAATATTGCCGAAGGTTCTGTGATCATAGCATTAGTTAGTAACATAATGGGACGAGAACCACAAAGAAACAACTTTTAGAGTCTAAGAAAGTGAGTGATGAAAGCTAAAAGCACCGTTGTTGTTTTCACCATTAGACACAGCCCTCTATAAAAAGAACAGAGTTCAGTGCTTAAATTACAGAGTTTCTTCTTCATGCACAATTTTGAGGTTTACAAAGGTACATCATTATATATGATGATATTATGTTTACTAAGTTCACTGTTGATCCATGGTTCAGCTTGGTCTTTGTTTGGATGGTTATTATCAGGTCTTTAACGCTGCTCTTAACAACACAAGCTGTGCTTAAAACTGAGGTGATTTGTAGTTTTTGACAAACAACAGTAATAAGCCAACAGAGCTATAATGTAAACAATCAATGGTAAGACTTTGAGAGGCTGTTATTTCGACTGGTTGTCAAAACAAATTGAGATTTTTGACTAAAAAACTTCATGATACCATAATACGGATGATATGTGTAAACAATGAACTTTATACTTCATTCACTGAATGACTGTTTCGGAAGAGGTAACAATTTATAGCTGGAACAGGGCTCCCCTCATGGTAAATGATAGTTTTAAAAAGTCAGTATAAGTCAACAACTTTCCAAGGTGCTAAACGGAAATGGTATCATGGCAAAGTGTCAGATGTAAAACTTATCATTGTGTTGTTGAAATGACTGATAGAAGGCCATTTCCTGCTTCTTCCTAAATTTCGTCATTCTCTTTTCACTAGGAGACCACTTCTAGTCAGATTACACTAGCTATTTCTATCTCACAATGGGAGCTCTGTGTGTCTATTGGGAGGGGGAGAGGAGGAAGCTATGAAGCCTTGGGGAGAGGGACGGGACAATGCTGACCCTGTTCGTAAACTCTGAGGAGAGGGCCTCCACGCACACACAGCAGTAGTTTTTGAGTGGGCAGCCTGTTTATCATCTATGGCAGCAGAAAGGGACTTAACTAGATAACACTAAAGACTTCAGTGTTTCTTCCAGACCAATGTTCCTTTGGTTCGTGAAATAATAGTATCATCAGTTATGAACTGTCATTTCCCCCCTAACAACTCCTCTTTAGTGTTCACATGAGTTCTGAGATAAAGACTGTGTGTCTGAAGCTCGAAACTACCTTGTCAAATTTTTCACTTTGATGAATTTGTGACAGTGCGGATTTGACATCAACCACTGGGGCTGGTGACAGGGGAGTTTCCACTGCTGTAAAGAACAGTGGCTAAAGGCACAAAATTATTAAAAGATAAGATAGCAGAAATTCTGTTGACCCTAGTGTTAGATGAGAGCTCTAGTCCAGTTTTCTGTCACTGAACAAACTCAACTGAAAACAATTTAACTCCTTATTCTTTCATGCTGTTGACCATTTAGGAAATTTTCAGTAATTTCTACACTTTGAAATAACAGCCACAGTGAAGGGAATTGACACAATGTAGTGACTCAGTAAGGAGCTAATGACACACAAGTGTCCACTGGTGTAGGGTTTACTTCATTGATGAGCATCATCATCATCATCGCTCCTGCAGTGGGGGGCAGATTTCTTTTATATTTCTTCCATCTGAATTCAAAATTTAGCAAAATTGTGTCAAGATTTATACTTACATTGCAGGTGAAAAAATATAATATTACCTAAGCCATCCACAAACCAAGAACAAATGCTGTTACCGTTTAAGAGAGGCAAACAAATCTAAGCTCCAGATGTGGAGCTGTCATGACTCTACCTCTGTCCTTACTGAGTCGCATAATAATCTATGAATAATAAAACAATAATCTATGTGATTACTTGCTAGAAACATGACAGATTGACTTTCTGTTAGCATCACACCTCGTGCTACTTGAGAATAAATCTAAAATTACTGCCAGATGTATGTGCTGAAATAATGTATGATTAAAAACATTTTGGTTATGGGGAATGCTGATATGATTTGGTGGAGGACATGGACATAATGTTTCACAGCACCTCTGGGTCAATAGGACAGTGTGAGGGGAAAAAATAGGAAAGGACTGAAAAAAATACCTTTCCTCTCAGGACTTGGGGGCTGGCTCCCATTTCTGTTTATATATCACTGCTCCATTTCCTCCAGCCAGCACAGACACTAAGTAGGGCATTGAAGCATGATTCTCATTTCAAGACTTATCCTCCTCTATTAGAATAAACAGTCTTATGTTATTCTGTCTGGAAGATGGTAGATTGTGAGAAGGAAAACACGCTCTCTACACAGACATGTGGAACACACATGCTACACAATATTATAGAATGTGGCTGTTTTGTAATTCGTGCAGTTTACTTCCCATAATTAGCTCTTCAAACCCATATTTTTCTTATTCCCACGAGTGCAGGGTTTACCAAGCAATGTTCTGAAATATTGTAACAACAGCCAGCGGAACGTCCGCCACATTCCTCCAAGGCCACGGAGGACTTGGCCTCGCAAACTTTACAGAAATCCCAGTAGTCAATCTTTCTCACAGAGGATAACAAAATACTTCAGCCTTTACTGTCAGACAAACAACTGCTGCACATATGACAAAAAACACACCCTTGCAAAGACAACTGCACACCAGTGATTGAAAAATAGGGCAAAAATGAACATCTGTCTTGACTCACTTTTAAAACCCTCCAATTTCTCTGCCAAGTCGTCTTCATCCCTGTATTTCTGGTCTTCCATGTATTCCTGAGGAAGAGAAACAGAGAGTGAACACAGCGCAATTGAAACTGGAACCATTTCTCTTTTTTTAACAGAAGAAGACAGAGAACTACTGTGTGTCTGTGTCAAATGTCAAAAACCTGGGTGTCATGGTTCAAATTCTTCATCCTTGATTGTCACGGCTCATCCTGATGTTCATTAAATAGAACACCTCACTAGAGTGTTAGGGACAGAGCAGGAATAATGCCTGAAGGAATCTAATGAAATTATAATGGAACAATCTGCCATGTGGGAGTCAGCTTCAATCCCTCACAGAGGAGAGAGAGAGAGCGGGTGGATGTTTTCAGAGCTGACCTCTAAACGTTGGTGAAGCTTATAATTAAGGGCGAAGAGAATAAACAACTACTAGCTGTTGATGGGAGGGCATCTGACTCAGATGTGCTGAATCACTGCTGCAGCCTCAGCATACAGGAATGTCTTATCTCAAACCGTTGATCCTGGAATATTTGAACAAGTGCAGTGCGCATATTACGCAGTATTTCTACAGCCAGTGTTTAACCACAGGTCACATATTTCCCTCGTTAAATTCTCAATTGTGATTTTCATATCCCAGCCATCAGCGGGGAATCCATCCGAATGATGATAAAACATGGCAGACTGGCTGACACTGAACACAAATCCTGGATGTACCGGCAGACCAGTTATTATTGCACATCACCGCTCTTTCCATTTGTCTAATGAACAAACGATGGCTATCCAAATACTGTACTAATCTCTTTGAGGGAGCTGTACAACAATATCTCACGGGCACTTTCAGCTGTTTTAGTGCCGTGACCTGTTTTTTTTTTTTTCTGGACTCAAAAGGAGGCTGATGACAGCAGAGTGAAGGAGAATACACAGACATCTAGTTCAAGTGTGGGAGCTGCTGCTGAGGTATCTGATGAAACAGGACGTACAATGGACAAAGAGCTTATTCACACAAGACACCTGCACAGAGAAGAAACATGTGCAATACATGGTCCCAAATTGCACAAATGCACATTACTAGACTTATGGACCTTAACCCTAACCCACCTCCACCTGTTGACAGACAGGAAGTAGTGACTTATGGACCCTAACCCACCTCCACCCCCACCTCTATCACCCATGTTACTAGAAGAAACATGGGTGATAGATGGTCCCAAATTGCACAAATGCACATTACTAGACTCTAGTTACTTGAGTCCAGTAACAAGAGGCAAACCAGATCCATGGAACCAGGTCAAAAGGGGAAATAGCCACAGTCCCTGAACACACACACACACACACACACACACACACACACACACACACACACACACACACACACACACACACACAC
>JAPTHA010000005.1:25042907-25058364 GCA_029814585.1 Gymnapogon annona | reverse complement strand
TACACCACATGGATTCATTCTATATACATATATACACCACATGGATTCATTCTATATACATATATACACCACATGGATTCATTCTATATACATAATTTACACCACATAGACTCAGCTCCATATACTGGAGTTTAACACGTGTGATGGAGGGGGTGTGAGGTTAACATGTGTCTCTCTGCGTACTGTGTAGTTTGTATTGTCGACGTTTGGTCTTGTATTGTCTGTCCATGTTTTGTCTTGTCTTGTTCCGTTTGGTTTTGTCTTGGCTGACACCTCTGGCCTTGTTAATGTGAGTGGGCGGCGTGGCCTGGTGGTGAACAAATGTGACTGTTGTTTGATGCAATGTAATGTTGTTGTCTAATGAAAAAATAAAATATTAAAATCCCGCTCAAATGTTCATATCCTTTTTTACTTCATCTCTAACATCAGAACGTTGTTTTGTATAATCCTGCCTCTGTCAGCCAGTAAAAAGTGCTTTCAGCACGATTCAAATAACCCTAAAAAACACTATTTCTGCATTTCACTACATTCCTAAAAATACTGATGCAATATCATGAAATTAAACAGCACAATAGATCAGATTTTTTTATCCCCCTAATGATCAATGGAATTACATTTTTGAAATATTAAACATTTTCGATGGAAAAATTCAAAACACTGGATTATTTTGCAAAACGTGCTAAAATACTTGTTAAATACCAATGGAAATGTTAAATACCAATAAAAATAAAATAGAAGTTGTGAACCGACACAAAATTAGCACTGGTTCTTTATGGGTTAAAGGTGATCTGTGAACTTAAAGAAAAGATAACACTGATGAGAAGATGGAGACGTGACATGGGCAATCTTGCATAAATTCTAAGGTACAGTCCAGGTTCGGGGGTCCGAGGGAAGATCAGCTGGACCACTGTACATATTAATGCGATTTTATATATGATTTTAAAACATTTGGCCATACAATGTGCAACGATTAATCCTGCGAGTCCTCTTTAATGTTGCCAGGGCTGCTTGCCTGCGCCAATATTTCTTTCTTGTTCCACCATAATTAAATTCTCTCCGATGAGGGGACCTAAAGGTGGTGAAGACTGTGAGTGTGAAGCATTATGATACTTAAGTCACTGATGAAACAATTCAAGCTTTAATAGACGTGGCTAACCGTTGCCGTTGCAGCTGCAGGGCAGGCAGGGCTCTTCTGCCGAGCTCCTGTAGTGGTGTTCCCTGCAACGCTCACAATGGGGCCCATCGGTGTTGTCTGCGCAGCTCACACAGCGCCCCCCACTGCCGGTCTGCCGGTACTGCTCCGAGTCAAACACGCACTCGTTTGATCTCCCACTGCAGTTGCACCCTGAGAAGGAGGCGACAGAGGAAGAACAAGAGTCCAAGTGAGGAGAGGTGGAAGGAAAGAGCAGAGAGAGAGAGAGCAAGACGAAGCAAGAGAGAGGGAGGGAGGGAGAGCAAGAGAAAGCAAGAGAGAGCGAGGAAGTGAGTGAGAGAGACGTCAAGGTAAAAAGACAGGAGATGGAAATAGATGGGGGAGAGATGGAACATGGGTATATGTGTGAGAGATTATGTGTTCTGGGATTGGATCATAATTTAGAGGCTCGTTGCTAATCTCATTTCACACAGGCCTAATGAGGAGCCAATCGGCTGTCAGGGGGCATTTAGATAACAGTAATTCATGTTTATACAAGAGCAAATTACTCAGCTGATAACGCACCATCACAGCTCTCATACCCCTCACATCAAATCCCTCCTTAGTTTGCCAGTTACCCTGAGGGGGGGATTTACGTGAAATTGCCCATTTTATTACGAATCCAGCTGTGTGTTGTACTGGCAGCCACCGCGTCCTTACTCCGCCCTGTTAATAAGGCGTCTCAGCTGCCTTCACATTATTTTAAAGATAACATATGATGGTGTTAAAAGGCTACAAACTTGTGGTTCTGAATTGTATCTGTCTTCAGGCTCTGGTATATTGAGTCCCTTTTATTTATTTATTTATTTATTTATATTTTTTCCCCCCTCACAGACAGAAATCTATCTGCCTCAGCAGCTGTACATGCTCCAGTACCAGTGCGATGCCACTACAGCGGAAATGTGAAGCCAATTAAAGTGCAATCCCACTAATGGCCACTAGGGGTCCAAACGCTCAGGCTCCAATTATTACTCCTTAAAATGCCAGAGTCATTAAGAATTTTCCGGGAGTTTCTTGACTGTTGTTTGTTTTATTTGAACACTGCAGTTAAGTGTTTTGTTAATGAACCTCTGTTAATTGCTCCATTAATAAGATTTTTGGTCTAATAGAGAGCTCTGTCCTCCGCCACACTTGACCTTGTGAAAACTGCTCTGGCTGAAGTCAGTAAAAGCCTCGATCACTCACTCACTCACTCGCTCGCTCACTCACTCACTCACTGAATCTGCTTTATCGTTTGATACTCAACGGTGAAGGCAGGGGGTGGACCCTGGACAAGTCGCCAGTTCATCGCAAGGATCACTCACACACATTCATACACTAATGCATTGACACTGGAGGCAAGGTGGGTGAAGTGTCTTGCCCATGGGCACAGTCAAATTCAATCGAATCAAATCATATCAAATATCAACAGATATAGATACAAATGGAATTTATTTACAACATATGTAGGGAAAAGAAATGGAAGATTTAAAAGGACAATTCATTCATTCATTCATCTTCCAAACACGCTTTATCCTTTGCAGGGTCGCGGGGGGTCAATACATGGAAATAAATCAACTAAAAACTAAAACAAATGTGTAACAATTCAATGTGCATCTTTAATAACATTATGTCTGAAAAGGATAATGACTATTAGTGTTGTACTCACGTTCACTGTTACAGTATATCTCTGGAAAATACAGTTTTTCGTACAACTTTTTAAAATTTATTGACGTTTTCACTTTGTTTTATATTCAGAGCCAATCCATTCTACACACATGAGATGCAGGTGATTTTAAGATTTGCTCATACGAAATGTTCAATTCAGTTCTGTTCAATTTAATTCGACTTTGTTGTCAATGCTGCAGTAGGTACAGGACATACTGAGAATTGAAATTACGTCACCCGGACTCTCAGTGTAATAGTGAACATTCACCTAAAAAAAACCCTAAAAGGATAAATAAATATATCCGAATAAAATCAAATGTATTTTAAAAAAAAAGTAAACATATATAAAAAAAGTTATTTCAATCGTTAGTTTTTGTCCATCGTCAAACATTTTCTGTGTGTGAATCATTTCCTTTTGTTATTTGGAAGTAACTCATTTCTTGCTTTGTATAATATACGTCATGTTTTAATTATTATAACAAAATGCTTTGCTCAGTGTATGTGAGAGTACAAATAGGTCATTGGTATGTTCCACATATCCTGTAGTGTTTATGATCCATAACGCTGTCTTGTGGGGTGGTTTTATAAGCATTATCCCATACTTCTACACAGTAAATCAAATCAAATAGTATTTAGAGTGGGTATAAATCAGACTGAATAACCCAATTTACACATTTAACAAAACCCTATGGGAGACATCAGTGAAGATAAGCACAAAAGGTGGCGTAAAGTGTGCGACTGTGCATGTGTTTTAAACTTTTTTTTTTTTATATTCACACTTTCAATTTCACTTTGAGGAGAATACATGGGGGAAAAAAGTGGGTTAAAAAAAGGTGTAGAAATTCATACGACAGGCAACATCTGTGGTCAGGTGACCAACCCAATTGGCGTCAGCTGTGCGTGAAATCAATTGGCATGAGGGCCGGAAGGGCAACAGGTGTTTCAATCAGACGGCGGTGAGAGTGAATCCTGCTTCAGTACAGAAGTGAATCTGTGAAATACTGTGAACATGCAGGACGTCTGAATACTATATTGAGAAGCAGTAAGACATTACTCTTTATGTGATTCAGTGCGTTCCGTGGAAACTGAAGTGAAAGTGTCTTAATTGGTTTGAGACCATAGCCTTGGCCTCCGTTGTTGTGTTTATGTTGCCCACTCAGTTTGGCTCTGGGTACCTGAACGCACCACAATGGGATTTGACTATGTGCTGAGAGTTGAAGCTGCCTGGTTTTGTAAACACAGGTGTTTTAGCAGGTTGTTTGTCTTTTCATCATAAATGTTACCTTGGCACAGACTGCATTGGATTCAGTGATAATTGTCGTTCCTACAGTAGGTTTTTTTATGGACTATTATTTAGATTTGTCAATTGAGTGCAATTGTTTGGATTTTTTTTTTTACATTATTGGATTATATATTGAAATGATTCTTGCGATATAAGTGCATATGCTATATATTGTGTCGTGTCACATTGCATTGTGGTTGTTGGACAATTTGCTGCAGTATGTTCTGTTTTATGTGTGGGGGGGCATTGTTTTTATGCGAATCTTGGTCAGTCTAAGTGTGACAACTTTTTTACCTTCATTTTTATTTTTTCTAAATGTATACCATAAGCAAAACACTGTTACTTGTTCATTTGTTAACTCACCAGGTAAACTGATGTCAGTTGAAACCTAGTAGCGTCAAAGATGTAAAGTCCAAAGGTACTTCCTGTGCTTTTCAGTCCTCACAGAGCTCGCTTCCTGTCATCAGACACTGAAGTGCTTGAACAAATTTCTATATTTTATTAGATTAGATATACCTTTATTTGTCCCACTCGGGGAAATTTCAGTAAATGATAATATAATATCCAGTGAGGTTTGTCTACTGATGACTAGTTTAAACCTATTTTTGTACTATATTTTATTTGCATATTTAATTTTTTCTATTTGATACTAATATTTTTTTCTGTTGATGGCAGTAATCATACATGTGTAGCATTTTTGCACACAAGCAAAAGTATTGCATGTGTGCAGATTTCCTCGGCTGGTGAATACTTTCTGTTGTGAATTCCTTTGCTTTGTTTTCTCTAAAGGGTTTTCACAGAAAGGCTAATTAGTTACTTGCCTTGGCTTACACTACTATCGTTCCATTGTTGATCTGTTTAATACTCAAGGATCTATGCCACTTTGAACAAAGTCTACTTATCCAAACCCGCAACAGATGTGGGTTCGGTTATTCACATGGAGGAAAAACAGCAGAAGGCAAAACCACTGGAGTTGACAGGAGTTCAGACAGAATCACACCACTGTTAGAGAAGCACGTGATTCTCAACCTGTGTTGGTTTCACGTTTAGAGCCTCTCAAAGGGATCACGTACACATTAATCAATATGTTTGACTATATGCCATATTTAGAATGCTTTTGCTTCTCTGTCTCGCCCGTTAGAAACTAAAGCTTCTTAAAGCAACCAGACTTGCCTGCCAAAAAGAGTAACTGTTGTTGAGGTGCAAATGGTCTAATGAGCCTCTTTAATGGCACTAACCCTAACCCTTTAAAAATAAACATAAATAAATAAATGCATAAATTCATGGCCTAGTCAACATGGTAACCTTTTACATATTAAATTCACATTAACATTAGCTTATTTTTATGCATAGTGTTCGTCTTAAGCATGAACTGTTGCCCTTTTATGCACATGAATTAAATACATCCAGATAAAGCTGTTAATGATGTTCTGTTGAAGACAGGTACAGTAGATCCATATTCCCTTATCTTTCTTTCAGGACATGGTTATTAACAGTTTTTGTCCTTCCTTTACTCTTAAAGGAGTAGGTCTTTCCTGGATTCTGCTTTAGGATTTCAATTGTATGTTGATATTTCATCGTCATCAAATTTGTATCCCTTTTTTGCCGTTTCAACTCTACTTGTGGAAGTAGCTACTGCCACAGGACTGCAGAAGAAGAAAACCCCCAACAATAGCAGCAGATTACAGAGTTGTGTTTATTTATAAACACTGCCTACAAAAAAAACCTTCTTGTGTTTGATTGTACCGCAATTTCCAGACTATAGAGTGCACGTGAATATAAGCCTCACCCAGTACATTTTTAAAGGAAAAAACATTTTGTACATACATAAGCCGCAACTGTCTATAAGCCGGGATGTGCCCACATTCAAACTTGAGATATTTACAAAGAAAGATGGTACACAGAAAGAGTTTCCAAAGTTTTAATAATATACCTTAGCTTTTCTTTCCTAACAGCGTCTGCGATGCGGCAGTAATAGCAGCAATACGGTAATAGCACAGAACTAACAGGGTTGGTAAAAAAAAAAAAAAAAAATACCGATTAAAAGTCACTGAGACGCAGCAGCAATACAGTAGTAGCACAGCACTAACAGGGTTGGTTAAAAAAAAAAAAAAAAAACATACCGGTAAAAGTCACCGAGACCCGGCAGTAAACACAGCAGCAATACGGTAGTATTACAGCACTAACAGGGCTGGATAAACAAAAAAACATACTGGTAAAAGTCACCGAGATGCTACAGTAACAGCGCAGCAATACGGTAGTAGAACAGCGTCTCAGTCCAGCATCTCACCATCGATTCATTGATGCCAACTTTACATGCAGCAGCTCTGTTTCCTTTATCGGCCAGCTCGATTGCTTTTAATTTGAAAGCTACGTCACATGCATTTCTTCTTGCATTTTCCAAGATGAGGGTCTGTTCATGCTAATTTTATTTATGCACAATGCACAATGTTACGTTAAACTTGCGTCTTCCTCGACATAAATATTCCACCTGTCTCACTCTTACCTTTTCTGCTCGAGCGCCCCTGGCGGCCATTAGAAAAATTGCATAAATTAGCCGCATCATTGCATAAGCCGCAGGGTTGAAAGCGTGTGACAAAAGTCGCGGCTTATACACCGGAAATTATGGTACTCGGCATGTTGAAGAACGACCTTGTGCACATGCTCAATGTATTGTACATGTTTCGCAGTTTGAACCCAGTTTTCCCATTTCCACCTGGACCCATGTGTTTCTTGAAATAGATTCGTGCATGGACGCAAAACTTTTTGAATCCACAAAAGATCCTGTAACTAGTACCCTAGGCTTTTCCTATATCCAGATTGGCACATGGCACGTTCAGTGCTTATTTTATACAGCAGGGTGACGGGTTAGCAGGCTACATATGATATAACAAGATTGACTCTGTGGTAATAGACAAATGACCAAGTTAGTGCTGTGGTACTAGTGCAGGAGCAGTGACGTACAGTCATTGGAGGCAGGTGAGGTCATCATGAAAAGAAATAAATAGCAATATTTAACCAGTGATTTGGACTGTACATTTATTTTTAATTTAACTTGGCCTATATTAAAGTAATTTTTAATCGAAATTGCTGAATTTTCACATTTACGAATCAGATACTGCGGAGACCGTGAGGCAACAGCCGGCTCAGGCTCCTTGGATTGCGCAATCACTCTGCTGACTGTACTGGCACTGTGCACTGAGACCATATCGCTGTCTCTCTGTAACGTCGCTATTAAAATGTTCAAACACATCTGCTTTATGAACTAAATTTCCATAGTTTAGCTGATTGTTAAACGACTGTGTGTGTGTGTGTGTGTGTTATGTGGTGAGCAGCGAGACTTAAACGGCTGTTAAAGATGCTATGTGAGGCATGCAGTTCTACTACCTCATGGTAGGGGGCGCTGGTGACTCCAGCAGTTCAGTCACTAACAGTTAAGCTACAGTCAGCGAGTCAAGTGCACACATCCTGTTGAGTTTTGCCTCCGGAGGTTCTATGTTTTATTTTGAAATCTACCGGATATTCTCTGCCGCATCTCAGTGACTCAGACTTGACGCGTGTCCAGATTCTGCTTCGATCGTATATGTTTCCGTATCATTTTATTTTGTTTTTATCTGCCACAACTCAAAGGCCGATCCGTGAAAATATTGTCACACATCAAAGCTGATGTGAGATTCTAAACGTAACCCGTTAACGGTCAATCAAATATTGCATAAGTACTCTGTAGATTCACGTTTGTAAACTGGTAGTGATGAAGTCTGTGCCTCACCAGACAACAACCCCACCGCACATCGCTGTGCAGGAGAAACTTCATTTCTTTTTAAATGTGTTAGAGCTTGAATGAGAATGGTAGATACACACTTCTATTTACCTCTAACGAAGATAACCAGATAAAGCATCGTGTTCATGCTTTGAAAGTGCATTTCAATATCTCTGCGTTCCATAATTTGCCCTTTTCACATCACGCTGTCAGTGATTGGTCCTTAACAGCTGAATTTTGGTCTCAATTCTGAGTTTTTTCATCTAGTATAAATTACAAGCATTTTTCTCCATCATTACTCATAGAAAACTATTGATCGGCGCAGATAAACACATCTGTTTTCATCCTGATGCTGTAATGGATTTGGATGAAAGAAGCCCGCCAGCAAAAAATGGCTGTGGCTCTGTTCATACTTGAGCGCCGCATACATCTTGTAACAAACGTTGAGTCACTGGGTATCACGTTGGTGCTGTCTCTGTTGTGACAAAAGCTGACACTCTGCATAGAGAGCTGCTGCAGCGTGACTCAGCCCTGATTGGCACTGGTGGGCAACTAGAGCACCAATCCCACCCGCCGTCTCTTCATGTCACTCCTCATCCACTCTATCTTTATTGTGCGAGCTCGTAGCGCTGCCGCTGCAGGTCAGGTTGGCTGATAGCCAGGTGGCAGCGCCGTCAACGACACGTCTGCAGTCTCCCCAAAGGTTCAAATTCATCTCGACACCATCGTCTCATAAACGGCCGTGTGCCAAGAGATTCTACCACGGCTGGATGTTTACTCGTCCCGGGTCGGCCTCAGAAGGTGGATAATTATCTCAGGATCGTGTTTTGCTCAGAGTTCATCCACCTTAAGGTCTCGTTGATGTGATGTGTTGAAAGTCACTTTGTGTGTGAGTTGAGGCCAAGAAAACGAGTCGCCTTAATTATTGTCCTTGGTCCTGAGTGAGCTTCAATGCAACACGAACATCTGGTTCCACGTCCCTCTGCAACTTCAAAAGTAAATTTGTTAATCTTTTAATTACTTTGCCGTCGCCGTCTCTCAGTCCCTGGTTTCGATGGCGCTTTTGTGTTTTCCTATTTTTATTTCTTGCGTGGTATTAATTATCTCGACTGAACCGAGGTGTGATTAAAATTGTTATTCACATCTGTCTTTTTATAAAGGATACCATATGTATTTGGTACGAGTAGTTGATGTCGACATGGATCAAAATGCCTCTGCTTTGACAGCCGCACATTTTTCATTCTAAGCTTCTTCCAATTCATGCAGTCTGTTGCAGAAAAAAAAGAGAGTTAAAATCATTTAAATGTGGTGTAAGATCAACCACCAGCTGTGCACAGTTCCAATAAGGCAGAGCCACATAAAAACCATCTCCTGCAGAGGGACTCTGGACAACCATCCACCGCTGTGTAGTAACCTTGATCACATTCCATCCTCTCTTTGCTGTTTCTTAAAAGCAGGACTGAGGACCACATCCTGAGATAAATACATCCTCCGTGACCCCTGTACAGGACATGCCAGTGCCTCATTTGTTAATGTTTGACAGAAAGTGAGCAGAAATGGAACTTTCTAATTTAAATGTATGGATTTCATACAACTCCTGCAGGTTCACACCATCATATACCACTGAGTCATCCCATCTCTGGTGCCATTTTTACCCGAGGAGCAAGATTTTCACACTCCGAAATTTCCAGCAGTCTGAGGCCCGTATCATTCCTCAGGGCTTTGTCTCCAAGAGATTAGGCTTCTACGTAGTGAAAGCAATATTGCTCTTATATCCAGAGCCACACAGCCCATCACAACCCAGAATAAACTGTTGTTGCAGGATTGCAGTGAAGGTATCGCACAAAAAGAGTCAAAGCTAAACCCAGTAACATCCCAGGGATGTGGTATCTGAGGTGATTTAAAACAACAACAACAGAAAAACGGACAACCTGTTGAGTGGTTTAGATTATCAACTTGTTGATGAGTGTCCTTTAGAATACAATACCGGTCAGTGCTTCTTGAGCTAGGCTCCAGTTTTGGGGGTAACTGAAACTGTGGTATGCTAATATGAATAAAAAAACTGATGCTGCTGTCATCCATCTACTTCCATTAATACTGTGTCATTTTATTACAAAATGTATGGCAAGTGCTGATGCAGCCATTGCATTCGCACAAAACACACATCCCAGGTCTGGTGAACACTACAATCAGAGGATGGAATGTTGAAATGTCTGTGTCTTAATGTTGAAATGTCCTAATATCTTCCTCGTGACGCTCCAGTGTATGTAGTGAGCATAATGTTGCTCCATGTCTATAGTCTGAATGTTTATATTGACGCATTTCTAAGCTGCTTCAAATATCTACCAGTTTGTAAATATGTATATATCACATTAACAAGTCTGCCACCACGCTCTGACCAGGGAATCACACACACAATTTAATTTGTCCCTGTACAGTCTTCTTTCAATGTATTTAAAGACAACTCGATCATTCACAAGGTTACAAAAATAGCAGTAAATATGCGTTGCCCATTGTGTGATACTGCACTTAGTTGTATATGAGCAGCTGTGTCGTGACTCGACTCATGTCTGATGAAGGGCCGATGCTTCTAACGTCACTGTGGTGGATAAACATGTCCTTGCAGCTCACAAGTTGTGCTGTTTTTATCTATTTTTTTAATTCTATATTGATATAAAGACTTAAAATAACACAGGAACACATGGTTAATAAAGAGATTGCATGATTGAGAAATTTTTGAAAATCTTTAAAAGTATGGAATTGAAATGCTGTTTCCAGACCTGGAATTTTTGGAGAAAGTCTTTATAAAGTGGAAAAGAAACCTTCTCCCATGGTTGAGTTTTAGAGTCTGCTCAAAGTAACACAATGTGCGGTTTATATGTCTGGTTTTTAAATTGTTTTTTTCATGTCTGTTGTCTCTGCCAGGTTGTTGTGGATCGGTCAGGTCATCTTATTTCATAAGCATCTTGATGTATTGTCCAAAGGAAAAATGTAATATTAAAGTAAAAAAAGGCCCATAATACTGTAAAAAACTTGTAACAAGGAAAATGCACAAGGAAAACATACAAAACGTAATCTTATTTCACTGAGTGGTTGGAATGATTCTAGTGAAACTTGTTTGTGTGATATCCATGCACTTTAGGATTTTCATATGTTTTGAAAACATTTGTTAGTCAAACATTTACTGTGACATGCACTCATTCATTTGCACACATATATATATTTTGAAACTACACGAGACAGGTGCAATCTCACCAGTATAAATGCACATACAATCAAGGTCTGTATGTGTGTATCTGTGTTGCCATTAAAAAAAAAAATTCTGCCATTTTTATTTGTGTAAAGAGCAAACACCCTGCTGTAAAAAAAAACAAAAAAAACATCCAGTTCAGCTATGTCGTAAATTCTTCCATCGTTTCCTGATTAAATCTCTTGTCTGCCCTTTTATCGGCGAGCAGGAGATCAAGTGGGTTCCTACTTAACCTCACCTGAATGGAACCTGATGCCAGTTTTCAAGCATCCCATTGTCCTCTTGCCCTTTTTTTTTTTCTTATGAATAAAATCCTCAGGGCTGTTACGGAATGCTTTGGTGAAAGGCACTACAATCCCTGCAGGCGCCATAATTTCTCCATTTTAACATGTAATTTGCTGGACAAATGAGATGTCGGACTAGCCAAGCTCGTAAACACCAGCCGTGATAAGGAAATGGTGCGAGGGAGACGGCGCTGCACATGCATGACCTGCACCGGCACAGAAACACCAGACCTTTTGGTCTATTCTACCAATTAAAGATGTGCTTTTATGATATGGGTGCAGAAGGCAGGATTGTTGGACGCAGTTTTAGTTATGTCATCAGACTTTGACACTTGGGAGACGGCATTGAGTGTATCCATGGACTGTAGACTCATTCGCAGCGTAGGTAAAGGGCAAAAGCCTCTATCATTTAACCCTGCAAGGAATAAAAAAAATGCCTGTGTGCTACATTTTAATGCATACCAAGAAGCACAGTCTGCCGACGTGCCCTTTTGCTCCAAATACTCGCAGAGTTTGCACAGATGCACTGAACTGTAATAAGGATCACATTGACTCCACTGTGTCGAGGTGGAAATGAGGCGGAAGGACACCGACAGGTGGCTGTTGGTATTTCAGGCCGAAAGGAAGATCAGACTTTATATCACAAACTATTCAAGACATGTCATGAGGTTCAGGTCAAACTAAAGTGTGTTGTGTTTTATGCGAGAGCTACTGTAAACACACAGTGGCTCATGTCAAGCATGCATCTGCAGCAAGACAACACTGAAAAGGCCTATGTAACACATACACACACACACACTGATGTAAAAAATGCAGTGGTAAATCTTAAATGCAGGCTGTCTAAAGAGTTTCACTACAGTATTATTACATAATTCAGTTCAGTAGAGTTATATGGTATTTTTTTATTACAGTCGATTAAACTGAAATCAGGCCAAACAGGGTAGTTTAAATTAAAAAAAAAAAAAAAATGGACACAAAACACATTGAGTCATAGTGATTCCCCTGTTGTCATCCTTCACAATGGATTCTGTTTTTTTTTCCATATTGACATGGTTTAAAAAAAGGAAATGGATAAACTTTGGGTGTCTCTTTAAAAATAGAATCTTTCAATACTCTTTTAATATGATACAGTTATAATCATCATATTGTAAATCCAGTACATGTATAGTTATGTTAGATTGAGCATTGTACCAGAGTATATATTTGTAACATCATGTGCTTGTAGATTTCTGCAAAACTGTCCCACAAATCACTTGGGGGGGGGGGGGGTCTTTTCCAAGGAGGTCACTTTTGTGGTGTCTTCTGCTGTTGTGGTGAATGAAAGCATCAGACACTATTTGAGTTGATAGAGTATTTGTTACTAATACGTCACAGTGTCTGTGTTACATTGTCACAGTAATAAAACAGATGATCAGAATCCACTTTCAAAAGGAGAAAAAAGGCAAATGACAAAAAAAAAAAGGTCCCACAAGTGAATTGAAGGATTTTAGACTTAAATGTACCTCCGACACACAGGATAAGAATGTGGTATATGTGTTATGACCAATATTTTTTTGGAAGTTGATCAAAGTCTCCTGTCTAAACCGTACAACTTCATCCTTAAATCAGCAGTGACTGCAAATGGATTTCAAGCGTCTCCCCAGTGGAGCAGCCTCAGGCTAAACCCGTGACAACATCAAATGAACAACTAAAATCATAAAGACCCGTAGTAACCTGACAGGGCTTTAAATGATGCTGGTCTCAGGCAAGTAGCGTCTCAGAGAGAATGGCATGCAATCGCATTCTCAATAAATAACACACTCTCTCTCTCTCACACACACACACACACACACACACGCACAACCACATTGGATAACCCAGTGGAATTTTTTGGTAAAAACAACACAAATGCAAACAAGAGCAATGAAAAAAAAATCTGCCATCCAATATTAGGGTTGATAAACAGCCTTGCCTGATAGTGGAATTACTCATAAAAACACTCACACGGTCACACAAAACTGAAACATTCACATAAAAAGCCCCCTAAAGCTTCCATTTGCCACCTGCTGCTGCCATTCATGGAGCAACAACAGACAATCATCACACCCCGTCCAGGATACTATTCAAATTTTTACTCCACTTTTTAATATATCTCCTAAAAATGGAATAGTTAAATCTCAATGGTTGCACACAAAGAGACGATTGAGGGAAGCTTTTGAAGTGCTCTGATTGGTCAATGTCAACCATTAATCCATAAAGACCCAAACATCCACTGGTGACTAAAACCACCTACTGATGTAAACTGTTTACCACCAGTTGATCCATTAATCCTATCGATGCATGCCAATCACTGGTGTAAAATACAGTCATTCATCTTTTCATGGTCATCAGATATGACCCATTTGGACGTTCAGAGGCTCTGTAGTTACCATGGAAACGGTGTCATCTTCTACAACATTGACTGGCCATTAAACCCAGTGGATGATACACTTGCCATAAAACTCAGTTATTGATGTATTTGTTAAGTCACTTTTTTCCCCCCAATATAACCTATTAGTTCTGGGTTGTTGTGATCATCGAAACATTAGAAAATTCAATATAGGAAAATAAATTAGAGTGAGAACACAGAGGATAATAAATGGTGATAAAATCACTTAAGAATAGTCCAATGCAGAAAATTCACATGGGAACTACCAGAAAACTAGCACTGGGTCTTTAAGGGTTAACTCTTCACATTCTGCCTGATTTCTAACAGTAATATGTGAAGAAATATTGAATTTCCACACAAATGCAAATCGCCTTGGCACCAAAAACGAAGAAGATATTGTTTTCATGTTGATTAAACCTTAATTCTTACTTCTTTGGTTTTGTGTTTGTTTGGGTTTTTTTTTCTTCTCGTACTTGAAACAAATCTGTTCTGATTTATCTTAAGTTATTTGTTAAACTATTGTTTGAATAGGAATATTTGAAATTTTTGAGAGATACATTTGAATTTTTTTCTGAAGTCACGCCTCCCTTTTTTAGCAGTGATAAGTGTCATTGTGAATAGCACACATAATTACACACTGCACGTTCTTTGGTGTAGCATCACCTTTCAGAACGTCTGTTTGTTCCAGAGTAATTAGAGTCATCGCTACCACGTGTCAGCGAATGAGCTGCTGCCTCTAATCTGCACCACTGCACCATATACATAATCATACCTCTGTCAGGTTGGGCTGCTGCGGGACTAATTGCTTATGCTGCATAGTGCTAAGAGGAAAACCGACATGAATAATTTAAACTTTTCCACAATTAAATGTGTTAATAAATATATTTTAGGTTGTCTGGCTGTTTTATGTTTTGTTTTTTTTATCAGTTGTGAAAATATTTGGTGTGTAATATGCCAATTATTTTTACATGCACATTTCTAACAGCAGCGCTATCACCTTGTAATTAACATTATGAAGAAAACACTCACACGCAGACACAGTAGATCCACACAGGAAAAAAAAAATGCAATATAAAGATATTTAAAATACAACCATGTCCAAGCCTTGAATTACTGCTTGGTGGATTTCCTTGGTTCCCTCAGCCTTTTATTTGTTTGTACTATATGATATTGCTCTTTTTATGTGTGTGTGTGTGTGTGTTTGTCCAGTTGTACTATATTATTTCTAAGTTTTTATCTATTTTTATTTACTTTTTAAATTGCCAATGGGACTTATGATGGAGCTGATCCACGTGGCTATAATCTCCTCTATTTACATGTACATGACAATGATCCTATACACACCGCCCAGGCAACCAAAGAGTAGCTTCATAAAACGTATTTCAAGGTCCTGGAGTGGCCTATCCAATGTCCAGATCTCAACCCCATAGAAATTCTTTGGAGGGAGTTGAAAGTCTGTATTGCCCAGTGACTGCATGGAGGAATGGGCCAAAATACCAGCAATAGGGTGTGTAAACCTTGTGAAGACTAACAGAAAACATTTGACCTCTGTCACTGCCTTCTTCTTCTTTCGGCTTTTCCCTTCAGGGGTCGCCACAGCGAATCACTGTCCTCCATCTAACCCTGTCCTCTGTA
>JAPTHA010000005.1:25020650-25035600 GCA_029814585.1 Gymnapogon annona | reverse complement strand
GGGTGGGTGGGGGGGGGGGGGGTAGAAGGCAAGATGTTAGAAAACACTTTGATGTCAACCACTTTAAAATGTTGAATGAAAGTGAACTGAAGGAGCTGTGGGGGTGAAGGATGGGGTGGGGGTGGGAGGGGAGACTGCTGCTACTCTTGGCGGCGTGAGGAAGCAGACAGGAAGTAAAGAGGTGCAGAACAAAGAGTTGGCTTTGGTTAAGAAGACCAGCAAAAAACTAATAAAAAAAAAAACTAAGACAGGGAAAGAGATGACGGTGATGCTGTAACGCATGAGAGAGAACAGACGTAATGGGGAGATGAGTGCGGTGAGGGGAATAGAGTTAATGTCAGAAAAAAAGGGTCGAAGAAAGGGGATTCATGGAGACAAAAGTCCAAATATGAAACAAAAAAAAAAACATGAGGGAAGAGACAACACGGCGGCACTATTTCAGTGTAATGGATGGCACTTGGCAAATCTCCTACGCCCTGATATGATTTAAGCTCCTCCTTTTGGGCCCCAGCAAAGGTAAAGACGGAATGAAGCACGAGGAGGAAGAGCGCAAATCCAACAGCGGCGTCGGGGGGGAGGTGCAGTAGCGGGCAGATAAATGCCGAGGTAAAGGCAGAACAAACGACACGAGGAATGTCTGCAGCCTCCATGCCAACAGAACCAACTTTTAAAACAAATGGCTGCGGAGGTTTTGGGCGCGTTTCCCCGATAGTGGGGATACCGTGGAAGTCCTGGAAATGCCCGCAATTCTGTAGGTTTTGAAGCCTCTCCCCAGAGGTGTCTTTGATGTGTGGCGGTGGGAGGCGAAGAGACCACAGCGGATGGGCCTCAGACTCAAAACACATGTGACGAGTTAATTCACGTCTTTGTCGAGTGTTACTGTGTGTGTGTGTGTGTGTGGGGGTGCTAAAGTCCGGGTATCAGCGTTGAGCAGGGGTTGATGTTGCCTCACACATTAATTTAATTACTTGTGCGTTGAGCTCCATTAGCGGTGCAGCTTACACAGGGTTCCCACAGGGATCTTAAAGTCTGGGATTTTACAAATCTACATTTAATACCTTGAACAGTCTTCCAGAGGTGTAACGTTTGAGATGGTAGGTCTTCAGTGGTGTTTCCATAACCCTGCTTGCTGTGAGGAATTGTTAGAGCCGCACAGACGATAACGTTACTCAACTCAGTTTCACCCGTTCCAACGCGACAATTCGAACTGGAATTAAGAAGCAATTATCGCTGACTTGGTGGAATGACTCAGGACAGTCATGTCATGTGGTTTGTGTGGAGTAAGTGTTTCCTGTTTTATTTTGTAGATCCGGTTTGGTCCAGCGTCTACCTCCTCATGTGTCTTACAGTTTCCCACCCAGATTCCCTGCCACCTGTGTCCAATGTCTAATTCCCACCTAATGTCTTCCACCTGGTGCATCCTTTGTATATAAAGTCTGCGTGTGTTCCCCAGTCTGGTGTCAGATCATTGCATGTTCAACCGATTGTCCTCATGAGAGAGTATTGTTAGTAGAGAAAGCGTGTTTTAGTTTGAGTCTAGTGTTACAGTGAAAGAGTTAAGTTGTAATTTCTAATATTGTGTCCTTTTTCCACGCAGAGTATGATTTTTTTGGTTGTAGTTTTCATTATATTATTTTCCCGTCATAGGTCTTTTTGGTTAATATTGTTTACACGTTTTTTTGCGTTGCTTTTTGTTATTGAATTCGAATTGAGGAAAATTATTCGATAAATTATTAGACTGTTTAAGAAAAAAGAATAAGAATAAATACTTTTCGTTAAAATTACCTTCGGAGTCTGTCTGCTTCTGGGTCCTACCTTCTCTGATCCTGACAAGAACAGTGGGAATCAAGGGAATTGAGTAACATATACATTTTCCTAAATTGTAGCGTTTGCAAAATTTGACCAGTCTGACAGTGAAACGGGCATTTTATCCTGTGATTGTCATTTAAAGGATTGGATTCATGACGCCATGTAGTGGGAATAGAGTTGCATAACAGGTTCAATCCATCCTAGGCGATAAACAGTCCTTAAAATAATAGTAGTAATAATAGTAGTGATGTAATAATAATAGTATTCCTAATAATAATAATTATAATAGAAATAATATTTGTGGTAATGTTAAAAATAAAATGTAAGATACTTAAGTCCTAACAGTACCTTCAGTGAAACTTCTGCATTTCCTCTTTAAACCTTCACTATAAATTTGCAATTTGCCACTTAGTGACTGTCAAGATGGGAAAAAAAAACAAAACTGCATTGTTGTGCAAGCAAGAAAACAAAGGTGAACATGAATTGAGCTGTTTCTGTCACTGAAAACATTAGACGTTGACAACCACTGCTGAAATCCTGTCTTTCTGCCTCTTGTTATCATGCAATGATAACATCCAAAGCAATCAACTTTTATGGATTATCAATCGTTGGCCACCATTATATGACTGCACCAAGGTTTTTATGCCGTGGAGAAACGAAAACAACCAGACGTCTCTCGAATCTCCAGAGGCTACAAGCGCAGTTTTGATAATAATGGACTGAAGCGTGAAAACAACAAGTACGCACCTTTAGTCTGCTCTTTTCTATCGAGAACCAGCAGCAAATATGACATTTCTATTCGTTAGCTTTGTAAAAAGTTTCCATGTAAAACAACAAAGCCAATCGTTTCACTTTGTTTGGTAAGCGAGGACGCCAGTTTAACCGTTTACTGTCCGGAAATAAAGCGCTGGCGCCAGATGCCTTTTACGCTGACGCCTAATTGTGATGTACTTTCAATTTTAAACAGCCTGAACACAGCAGTAAAATTTAATATGACCCTTCAAAGTGCTGCTGCTTGGTCTTTGTCGTTCTATCAGCAAGACTTTCCCCCACCCACCCCACCCCGCTGTCACGTGGGGGGGCTTTGGAACCGTGACCACCTGCATGGCCCCCGCCTGCACTTCCATGACACAGATTGGCAGGGCATCGAGGGGTCGCAGCCCCTCAACGCAACATCTGGTGTGAATGTGTTACACATGTGTTTCTGATTAGTTTAACCCTTGTATTGATGTTCCCAGCGAGACTACTGTTGTTAGTCAGATTAACCCCTAAACACCCAGTGCCATCTTTGTGGCAAACCTTTAATATGTGAATTATCAGATTTCTTTTTAATTGTATCAGCTTCTGTATTTTGCAATTTTTAGTGTAGTGTAGTAAGTATTTTCCTATATTTGAGTTCTTTGTATTGCATTTAGACATTCATGGGAACAGACTGATTTCAAAGGGTATTATACTTAAAGCAGAAATCTGATGAAATGGTGACTTTTCAGGAAAGACATCAAAAATGAAATGAACTCCATGGGTTTTACTCAGGGGTGTCGAACTCAGGTCAGCCCAGGGGCCACATTCAGGTCAATATCAACTCAAGTGTGCCGAACAAGAAAATAACAAGATAATATACAAATAATGTCAACTCTGAACCTTTCTCTATGCTTTAGAGTGAAAAAAGTCCAATTACATGATGCAAATGTTTGTATCTAAAAACTATCCTTTAAGGCAAAGTGAATAAACATGAATGAACTGAAAAGATAAGTGTAACATTAAGAATATCATACTTCAGTTTATCATTTGCTGACAGATGACATTTAAAAACAGGCAGAATGTCGTTATAATTGCACTTATTTCTCTTCAGTCATTTCAGGTTGTTCATACTTCAAGTTATTTACATTTGCATTAGCATAATTATACTCACAACTCCAAAAAATTTGGAGTTGTGAGTATTTATAGGTTATTATGGTATGTATTTTACTGGTCTGATCCACCTGAGATTGAATTAGTCTGAATGTGGATCCTGAACTTAAATAATTGTTAATATCTTTAGTATAATTTTATTAACTGTACAGGTTCATCCCAAGGGCCAGACTGGACCCTTTGCCGGGCCGGATTTGGACCCCGGGTTGCATATTTGAAGCCTGTGGTTTTACTCATGAATCAGTTTTGTTGAAGATGGTTGTGTTTCCATGGTAAGTTCGGACAAACTGGTCGTATCTGATGGTCATGAAAAGATGAATAACTGTACTTGACACCAATTGTTTACAGGTATATTTAGGATTAATGGTTATCCATGGGTATTAAATCATTGAGATGGTTAGATGGTTTTCGTCCACGGTGGTTGTTTGGGTCTTGATAGGTTAAAACTATGTTCCGAGCTGAGTCCTCTCTAATTAGAGATGTTGAGTTCATGTTACTGTGTAAAAATCGCTAACTGACACGCTCAGAGGGGATGTTTTTCTCTCTTTTTCTTCATGGAATTCCTGTCACTCTGCAGTAGTACCAACCTCATCCCATTTCCTCTCCTCTTATCTTAAACGCCCTCTCACTTTACCTTCACACTGCTCCTCTTTTCTTTTCCTTGTTCTCCTCCTGCCAGCCTTATCTCTGCACTCCTCAGAGCTGGAGTGCTCTCAGGATTCCCAGGCGGTTCTGTGCTTCGGCGGCCTATTGAGGGCTATAGAGCCGCTATTTGGTCGTAAACCGTAACTACAGTGTTGCGAAATGGAGTGCAGTTGGCCGGTGCGCCATTGTTCCGGCACTTGCTTATCGACTTTGCCCCTGCTTGACATGGCTCTGCTGGCTAATGGGCTTTAGATGATGCTGAATGACCCTGATCCGCTGGAGTTACCAGGGAAGACTGATGCTCGCTCGTCCATTTGACTAAGACTACAACGACGTCACACGGGATGTTTTTGTTCTAGAAATGAGGTCAGAGGTCAACATACTGTATGTCTGTCTGTGTCTCGAATGCTTCTATATATTTGGGGGGGGGGGGTGGTTTTATGTGTGTTTGTGTCTCTCTGCTGTTGTGGGATGTGGATGTCATCTTGTATTGTATGAATATAACAGTAATGTCCTGTGGAAAATCACAATTAAATTTTAAGAAAGAAATTACAACAGGGAGAAACTTTGGTCAAAGGCATTAAGATCATTCCAGTCCAATATGAGTGACAATTTATCTAGTACTACATGGACTGGACATGGAATAAAGCATCATACTGTGCTGGGACGCTTTCTGAGACAAGTGTGATTGTTCCTAAAGTCAGCATCTGTACATGTGATCCAGAGGAGGTTGAACAGACATGGGCATCAAACAAAGCTTTGCTGCTTGTATGTTTGCAGCAGGAGTGACAGACTGGATGAAACTATGAGCAGATGCATGGATACTGGGATTAAAACCCAGTGTTAACCCATGAAATACTGATTGTTGAACTTCTCCCAGATGAAAATGTTTATGTTTAAAAATGTATATGAATGAGTTTCACTTGCATTATTTGAGGTCTGAAAACATTGTTTTTGTCAATTTAAAAATTCATCCATTTTGACAAATAACTGTTGTGAATGACAATAGTTTCTGTCATGAACCCCCTCTCCCTGCTAATCATCACTCGTGCTTTCACCTGACTATCAGCCACACCTGTCTCTAATCCACCACTCTGATCACTGTGCCAGCTGCACCACATTACCTTCATCAGTTCCCTGCATAAAAGGCCCTGTCTGCACACCACACTTTGTCAGATCATCTGTGAACCTCACTCGATAACACTCTTGACTTCCTGAAGACCTGACTGCCTGCTAACCCTGCCTGCAAACACCATCTGCTAACCCTGCCTGCTAGTCCTGCATGCTCGACCTGCCTATAGAGTCCACACTGGTATTCCATCTGCTTGTTTACCACTGCACATCCTGTATCTACAACCTGCCATCTGTCTTAATCAGCAAAGACTCTGCTCAAGCTCTAGGACTCGCACCCACATATTCACTCCCTTTTCCCCATAACCCTTAAATAAACTGCTTTAAAATGTGACACATTTGTGGTCCTCATCTGTCTTAACCCTGACAAGTTTTACTTGGAATTTGGGAGAAATGTTGTAGTTTACAGAATAAAACAAAACTGTTCATTTTACTCGTGCTTTGGGCACATAGTGTAGAAAAGCACTATATAAATGCGGTCCATTTACCATTTTCTATTTAAACATATGCATATAAATGGTAAAATCAGAGAAGTTGGAACATTTGCTGTGGTGCTGTAGATATAAATGCTGAGTGAGAAGGAAGAAAAAAAAATCCCTTTGTGCATATAAAGTCCTTTTGTAAACACTTATGTAAATATAATAACCACATCCAAATCCTCTTAAAACATATTTTTCTCTTTGGCGTCTAATTCGGTGTAAGAGGCTTTTCTTGTTTTTATGTGCATTACTTTTATTGATATTATTAATTTTTTGATGCGTTTTATTTGTTTTTCTATCTGTTTACCAGACGTTGGCCAACTGTGTTGTCGTTAAAGTGCTTTATAAGTAAAGTTGACTTGACATAATGTGCAAACAAAATAATCCATGCAAAAGTAAAGATGCATGCGTACAATACACACACGGTAGCAGGCCCGGTAACATGTGGTAAGTTGAACAATTTAAGGATCACATATTCCCTTCAGGAGGATTTAAAGTGAGAGTGAATATGAGTTCATTTATTCTGGAGCCACAACAAGGGCTTTGCTAAAGGTTGATGATATTCCCTGCCTGGATGGGGAAAAAAAGGGTGAAACATTTGCCAAAACACTCACCACATCAGCTTCCTAAGCTGATGATACTGTACATGAGTAATGGCTTTACAGCTCGTAAAGGCTGCCTTCAATGGTTAATTAATAGACACAGGATGACGCCAGATGCCTTTAATGCAGCAGTGGGAGGTCTTGCACGTGCAGGCAGCGTCACAGTGACAGTAATAGAAGGGTGAGAGTTCAGTATGTGCATTGAATCACTGCCATATTTCGTCTTTAACCATGGAAGTGCCATTGTTATAGTCTTATGTCATAGCCTCCATATGTACCAAACCGTGGTTCAAGGTGGAGGGGGAAATTGTGCCAATTTTTATGCCATTTCACATCATGCACAAACCCTTTTTTTGACATTTCTCATCCTCTTCCACATCATTTGGACGATTTCAAGACTACCTACAACGTCATTTAAATCCAATTTCACAGCCTATTTCATGGCCATAAGGGCAAAAATTCACGGCTGCTAGAATTTCAGACTGACCTCAATAAATGGCGTCTAACTAGTTCAAACTCGTTCTTGATGCATTTCTGTGTTATAGCTACGCATCTGAGACCAGTCACGTGTTCAATACCATTTGATTGTGTGTCGATTCAGGCCAAGGTCTCTGGTTCTCCTAAGCCTAACCCTCAGTGTGTGGTGTTTATATTGCCTACAGATAAGCTAATGTGCTCATTGAAAGTGACATATATACTGTGGCGATTTCGTGCCAAGTGATGCTTATTAAGGCATCTGAAATGGCATGGATTGAACTGGACTGAACTGAACAGGACCTCCGCAGATGGACATGAATGGCTGGGCTGCAAGAAGTCACTACAACCTTGACATTTAGTTATTCATGTTTCCAACCGGTTTGTGATTTATGTAATGAGCACCAGCACCGTTTACATCCTCATGTTTCTGATAGAGACTGAATCGCTTTGACCCCAATATGATGGTGATTATTTGTTGTAAAACGGTTACAGCCCAGAAGAACAAGAGAGAGAAAACAGATCCACTCTATTAATAAGGGTTCGTCCTTATCAGTCACCAGATTCTTATCTGTAAGTAAACGGAGCATATTTTTTCAGTCTGTGAATATAAGACTGTGTGTTGTAGATTTTGAAAAAAAATAGTTATTTGTTAATGATCAAAATACTCTAAATCTTGGGATGTGCTGGACCATCGCAGATTTGGAAATGACATATGCCTGATTTAGTCAATGCAATGAATATGATTCCTTTATCAATGGGTGATTTGTTCATGTATTTTTTTTTATACATTTTTATCCTTTTATTAGTTTTTCTTCTTCATGAGTGCATTATATTCCTATCATTTATTGTTTTTATATGAGAATTTATAACTTAATTAACTTAACGTCATTTCCCTCGTGGATCAATAAAGCATGTCATTCGTATCAAGAATTGCTTACATAACTAAACACAAAAATACATCTGAGGCCAGTAGTACTGTCACCAAATCTAACACTTGTATAAAAATGACAACTATTTAAAATCTACAATTGACTTGTTACGGCGCTACAACCTGTCATTCATAATCAATGCAACAAAAGACTGTTGAATAGAAAGTGAGCATCACTGTAATTTCAGTTTAAAATATCTTGAATCCAACCAAATTCATCAAAGAAGTTTTTATTAATATAATACTAATACAATTCATTATGTTGATTTCATTTAGGTAAAATTCTTAGATTTATACATACTCGAGTGATGCAGTACATTCTCACATTTCTGTGTGGAAGTTGCATTATTTTATTAATGTTTTGCTGTGTTCATAACCTTATCATGCTATTTGAATAAAATCCCAGCCAAAATATGATGTTTCTATAAATAATGTGGAGGACATTATGGATAAGATGTGGCCTTTTGTTTATGTATTAAGGAAACATTTTAGTGCAAATGAGTGATTATTAATGTTAACAATGTGACATTCATGCCTGTTCTGATGAAATCCCACTTTAGATGCCGTTGATTTTAACAACACACAGTTTTCATGTTTAACACACACACGCACACGATAAAATGTTCCAAATGTGCTGCTAGGGTTTGAGACATCTTATGTAACATAAAGGCAACTCTCTTTCATTTATCACAGAGCATGAGACCATTATCATATGGAAAAGCTATTAGTTATGCTTGGAAGAACATTGCTAATTGTGTAAGGAAACGCAGACATAGTTCCAAATATCACTTACTTTACTGAAAGGAAGCAGTTTCTTAGGGTTAATTAGTAGTCAGCCCATTACTTATTATTTGTGCAAACTACAGCAAAAGCTTAATTAACTTTGATTCCCACTCCCTTGGAATTTGGGCTCACAATGCTACAATGATGCTGACTTAGGGATTGGCCATGGGGTTGAGAATGGCAACGAGCCAGTTCTACACTTTAACGCAATGACAGATCTACGCTCAAATAAGCAGGTGCAGGTGGATACAGACGCATTAGTGAATACCAGTGTTGTGCGACTTACTTCCAAATTAATCCATTACAAATACTTGTTACTGTTGTTTCTGTCTCTGAATTCTAATGCGTCGTATGACTCCTGTATTACTTTAGAGTTACATACAGACTGTAGTCATGAATGGAGCATGTGTCATGGAATCCCCGCTGTCCAAACACAACAGATAGAAGGATTCATGAATTTATACTCTGATTCACATTTGGACAATTGCTCAGTAAGTAACACTATGGTCTATGATGTTTGAATCCCAGCAGGAACACTTGCGTTTGTTTCAACATTTTCCATGTTCAAACAGGGGGCGGAGACAAAGACACCAGTAGATAAATCCACAATAGATAGAGAATTGTAACTAGTCCTATAAAGGTTATCTTATTTTGTCATTGCTGATCACAGGGATCATGTTAACTATCTTCTGTAAAGCAGGGTTAGGGTTAATAATGAACATTCGTCCATGTGGACAATGGACTGTTTTCTGACGTCTACACCCATTGGCTGAACACCAACAGGAAGTACAACTGTAGACACACATTGATGATTCATTAAGGTCTCACGAGCTTGCCGGTTTTTTTTTTTTGTTGTTGTTGTCGTTGTTGTTAAATTCCATTAATTACGTGTGTTGTTACCACTGGGTCTTACAAAGTCTCAAGAGTCTTGATTTTACAAATATGCATTTAAAAGCCATAAAAAAAGGTCTGAAAAAGGTATTACATTTGAAATAGTAGGTATTTAAGGCACAGTAGCATTTATTTATACAGCAAGATTCATACACAAGGCAATTCAATGTGCTTTAAAAAGGCATGAAGTCGCATAAAAAAACATAGGGGATAAAATATCAAATGAAATGTGTGTGGAGAATAGACAAAACATCTAGAACTTAAGTTATGTCAGAATGCAAACTTGTTTCTCCAAACTTTAAGAAAGTAACGTTAGTCGACTCCGGTCTGACAATTTCTGTTGAAATTATGAATGCATTATGTCTGACCGCTGAAGAATGACCCAGAACGGTAGAAGTTGGTACTTAAATTTCCGAAATTATAGTGGCCAGAATTTTTTCCAGTATGACCAAGAAATGGACGGTAAATTATGCTTAAAAGGTCATATGGGGACCTGTTGTAACAGAAGAACTACTGAACGTATATAGGGTCAAATGTTACTGATTGATTAGTAATGCCTTACACTACTGTGTTAATCCCTTGCTGTAACGCATTCCTCTGGTAACACTGCTGTCACCGCTGTATCAAACCCTTCACAGGACGTCAGTGCTTGTGTGTGTGTGTGGGGGGGTATCTAACCTTCAACCCCACAGCAGATAGAACTATCCCTTGTCTCTTTCTCACCATTTCTCTCTCTTTCTACTCGAGCGTTTTCCATTCTCTTTTCTCTCTTGCAGCGTGTTCCCTTGAACTCTGAAACATCTGGCTGCAGGCGGTAATGGGAAAGAGAGCAGCTTCCCTCATTCCAAAGTTAATAACTTTGTAATTTAATTGCTTAAGTTCACTGTGCCCTCAATATGTATTTTTTCCCCTTTAACTCATTGTCATTCAACGCCAGCGCCACAATTGGCCACATGGCTTCGGAAGTGAGAGAGAGAGAGAGAGAGCGAGCGGCTGAATAAGGAGGGAGAGGACGGACTGGCGGTGGTGAGTGGGGGGCACACAAACCATTTTAACGGATGACTGAACAAATTAAATTTGAATTCATACAGCAGCTTTCATCTTCTGCATGATTATTGAAAAAAAGAGCTTTACAAACTTGACAAGCCTTCTTTGAAGTAAATCATTACTTTCGAGAAAACATCTAAATGCTGTGTTAGGAGATGACTGATTATTTTTGTTGTTATTATTATTTTATATTTTTCAAAATAATTCACTCGCCATGAAAACACACCATTCGATGCAGGTGGCAGATAAACATGAGCCAAACAAACCAAAAAAAAAAAAAAAAGAGTGAATCCACATTAGAGAGTCACCGTGTGTCTTGTAGTTTCCGCTAATTTTGTTTTGACCTCTGGAAATGACAAGGGGATGTATTTTAAAGAACGCACATGAAGCATGTCTATATTGAAACTACGTGCTCCTCAGACTGAAGCATAGGCGACAAATCTGCAGAGGGATTAAAATGCTAATAAAACAGGCAGGATGCAATTCCTGTTTTAAGCCTCATGAAATATGCATGGCTCTGTATGAGCGATATGCAGAGGAAACGGCATGCTGACACGCCGCGCAGAGAAACAGGGATCATTTTATGCTCTGCTGGAAATGTGGATGTAAAGAGTGTGGTTTTTAACACCAACACAAATGCCCAGTTTGTGTCTCAGCGGGAAGAAGCTCAATGATAAATTTAATTTCTGTTAATAAACTTTTCTGAAAGGATCCATCACTTGTTTTTCTGCCATGTGAATAATTCTGGAATCGGAGTTTAAACTTCATCAAAAGTGTGTGTGTGTTTGTTTTTTTTTAACACACACACACACAGACATATATGTGTATATACATATATATATATATGTGTGTGTGTCATGTGGCCACTTTTGGATATCATCTGGTGTGACTGCCATAAAACTGAAAAATAAGTGCAATGACTTTATCTGCAAATCTATATTTTCATGCTAAAGCTTATTTTTCCACAGTTTCAGGGTGGTCCCCCCAGATGACGTCCATAAGTGTCCACATGACAGTGACCGTGTTATATATATATATATAATATTAGGTTCTGATTGAATGTGATGGATGTACCACCCCAAAATGTATACTAATGTTCAATATAAACCCTTTTTTTTCTATGGTGATCTGAAAGTGGACACAATAATAAACTATGACTATCACATGACTCTAAAACAATATTGTGCCAGCACAATTTCTTTTTTAATATTTAATTTCAGATTTTTCATATGACTATGGTACAGTTGCATCCATATATTATAAGACCCACAATATCAGTCGGAGACGACCGTAAAAAAAATCCAAAAACTAACTTTTTTTCTAGATAAATGTGTTTAAAAGTCCAGTGTGATTGATTTCACGTGGGTTTAGGAGCTGCTAAATGGAACACAATATCTATAATTATATTCTAATGAGTATGTGTTTGGTGCCTTGGGATGAGTGGTTAGTACCTACAGGGAGTAGATAGTGTTTGTGCAGCTCAGGACAGACTTCACCTGTTTTCAAGCGGTTGGGATTGTGTTAAGTTGCATTTCCATCTTCTACTGTATGTTGGAATGTGTATTAAACCAGTGAGTTTTAATGGATGCCAAGAGGACACTTTAAAGACTATTAGTATTGGCAGGATGTGCTATAGTGGCTGAAAACCAAGGCTTTTTGAGTGACTGAGTTTGTAGGGAAAATAACTTGTGGAAAACGACAACTCAGTCTCATTTCAATATTTTTCTGCCTAATTTGATGTTCGGTGCAGGATTTTTATTTTATTTACTTTTTGGTTAAGTAGTCTAACAGGTATCTCGTTTATAATGGTCAGTTTGTTTCCGATAGGAGGACAGCTAACAGCCTTTTCCTGCTCAAAAAATATTAGTAAATTACAGTCTCATATCTCTAATGTGGATCAGAGTTAATATCCCCCTAAATAAATGCAAACAAGCAGTGGCTCCAATGCACAGCCGAGCGTGAATTCTCTGGCCACCGTAGGGGAGGGCAGGGTGGAGGTTGGGAATAAATAGCCCAGACTAGACAAAACAAATGCTCAGATCTCCTGAAAATGGAGCTTTTTTTTTTTTTTTTACAAATCACATCCATTCATCAAGTGGCTTACGTCAGTTTTGAGCTCCCGAAACCATACATCCATCTTCGTCTTATCTACATCGTCACTGATCATGTGTGATATTCAATTATGTATGTTATCTATGCATACTGGTGATACAAACTAAAAGAAATCTATTGAATTTGTTTATTTGATATTTAAACAGTTGGGGTTAGTTGAGGGGTGATCAGGAGGAAGCACACAAATGAAATGATTTCCTGTGTATGATTATAATATGAAACCTCTTAGATCATCTCCTCTCACCTTTTCACTGACCAATCAGATCGCACTAAGCCCTTCCTCCAAAATGAGAAAGCTTGTCCTTATGTGCTTCTCCAATATCAGGAAATACTACTTTTATTTTTCCATTTCACACATTTGCTCGCTTCACCGTTTGCTCTATCCATTTAGTCAATTTATCACTTGATCACTGCTGTTGGTCGCCACTTATCTAAGTCGAGAAGTGGAGTTCAACACTTATATTCACAAACACAAGGCAGAAACATTGCATGCTTTATCTTTAGTAGAGATGGCAACTTATTGAAATAAAAGTCTAAACTACTTCCTGTTCATGCATCTGTGTCGTAAAGACATTTTTGTTTTCCTGTTCCGTAATAACAGATAAAACACAAAACATCCATCCATCCATCTTCTACCACTTATCCGGGCCGGGTCGCGGGGGCAGCAGTCTAAGCAGGGAGGTCCAGACCTCCCTCTCCCCAGACACTTTCTCCAGTTCTTCCGGAGGGACCCCAAGGTGTTCCCGAGTCAGCTGAGAGACAGAGACATAGTCCCTCCAGCGTATCCTGACTCTGCCTCGGGGCCTCCTCCCAGAGGGACATGCCCAATACACCTCCCTGGGGAGGCGTCCGGGGGGCATCCAAAACAGATGCCCAAGCCACCTCAGCTGACTCCTTTCAATGGAGGAGTAGCGGCTCTACTCTGAGCTCCTCCCTGGTGACCGAGCTCCTCACCCTATCTTTAAGGGTGCGCCCAGCCACCCTGCGGAGGAAACTCATTTCGGCCGCTTGTATCCGGGATCTAGTCCTTTCGGTCCTGACCCAAAGTTCATGATCATAGGTGAGGGTAGGAACGTAGATCGACCAGTAAATCGAGAGCCTCACCTTTCGGCTCAGCTACCTTTTCACCATGATGGACCCATACAGCGACCACATCACTGCAGACGCTGCACCGATCCCTCTGTCGATCTCACGCTGTATTTCCCCCCCAACAAGACCCTGAGATACTTAAACTCCTCCACTTGGGACAGGATAAAACATAAAACAAACAAACAAAAAAGTCTTCATGATGCAGCAGTTTCTGATTGGAGAATTCTTCAATGTCTTACTTGCATGTCGACACATGAGTCCACTGGTTCTAGAAGCAGCAGGGCTGATAATATGGGGAGCTGACTTTGGTTAGGAGTTGCTGATAACTTGAGTAAAAAGGAAATTAATGAGTTTGTTGTGTGTCAGTAATGTTCATTGGTTCTTCCTCGTGACCTGGTGTATTTCTTTTACAGCAGTGGTTCTGAAGTGGTTCGAATGACAAGCCATGGCCCAAATCAAAGAAAAAATTCAATTTTTCAAATTAATTTAACATAATGTTCAGTAACACTTCAGTAAGTGTACTCTTAAAGTTTATTCAGTCACTTATTCTGTCAATAAAAACGGTGCACTCTGCAATAAATTCAGTTTTTATTCACAAGCTCAACTTAAACAAAAAGAGCATTTTGAAAGTAAGTATAACAAATTAACTTCTTTTCTTATGACCATGTAAGTAAATACCAAAAAACAATATGCTTTTTATGGAATAAATTCAGTTTCTTTCATTTTTATCCATAAACTGCATTTAAAAAATCATCTTCAAAATAAAATCAAATAGGTTTTAATTTAATTTTTTTATTGCCCTAGCAAAGGCCTGCGACCCACTGACAATGTGTCCATGAACCACATTTGGATTACAACCTACCAGTTGAGAATCACTGTTTCACACCATGATAGATTTTGTATTTGTATTTATTTTGATCTCCATTAGCTGTAACTTGTACAGCTACTGTTCTTCGAGTCAATTCCACAACTTCCACTTAAGGCATGTTTACACCAGTGTTCACATCACCACAAAATCAGTAAAAACTGAAAAAAATCCCTCCCCA
>JAPTHA010000005.1:24961817-24973832 GCA_029814585.1 Gymnapogon annona | reverse complement strand
ACGCTGTGTTTACGGAAGTAAATATGGGCGCAACACAAGTCAGTGTGTGCGTATACATTTTTAAGTTGATGTGCAATCGGAGCCGACAAAATTATGAGCAAATGATAAAGAGAAGAAGAAGAAGACTAAAAATAAAAAGATCTTGCCACGTCACGCCTCTTCTGGCGCAGAATTGTGATGCCCGTCTCACTTCAATGACGTAAAAGTCGAATGAAATGCGACATGACCATTCAGACTGCGGTCACTTTGAAAAAATCAGATATGTATCCGATTTAGGGCCACATATGAAAACGGCCTGGGTCTGGTGTGAAAAATTCAGATCTGTGCTGTTCACACTGTCATAAAAAAATCAGATATGGGTCACTTGTGACCAAAAAAATTGGATTTTTTTCTGCTGTGTGAACGTAGCCTTAGACTTAGACTTACATACATACATACATATGCGTGATGTGCAGGAAAATCCCTGATTGGCTATCACACCGTCGACCCCTAGACTTGAAACCAGCGGTGCTTCTATTCCTCCAACGTCCCTGGGTTTGGTAATTAGTTGACTGTTGATTAAAATGGGCTGTAGAAAGAAAGAAGAGATCCAGCAATTACCCAGCGTATTAATCCCCTTCAATGGCTTCATTAGAATGCTACACGCACTCTGCCTTCAAGTTTTACATTTAAATTTGACTCTGAGATTTTTACACTGCAATTGGCACTTTTAATTTGCACTTCCAATAATCGGACGCTGCTGCCTTTGCTCGAGTTACCCTTTAAGTGGATCCAGTGTTGTGTCCTCCCATTAAATGAGTGACATTACTGCCCACAGGTATTCAATACAACTTTTTACAGTGGAGGACCCCCCCTCAAGTATATTAAGCATTTCTGACTGAACATTTGTGGAAAAAATAATTCTAGTTAGTTTTGTTTTTAAAAAAATGAACAAAACAAAGTATATATATATATATATATATTTTTTTTAAGGAATTTGATAAGGCACCTGTATGGGCAGCACACAGAGTACCATGTCTACTTGTATTAATGATTTCAGTTATATTGATGCATAAATATTTGAATTATCAGAGTTTATCAAATGTATTTAATGGTCAATGAGCTTGAAAAAAAAAACCTTAAATATTGGCAAAAAAAAAAGATATTGGCATTGGCCTTTAAAAAAATGTGAAAGTTTTGTTATTTTTTAATATGTTAAAGCAAGTTTTATTTGAAAAATATACATTCCGTAAAGTCATCAAATCAAAATTCTCATTGTTTTTATTTGGACCCTTTTGAATAAGTGATCGGGTCCAATTTTCAATACTTAATTTTCTCAGTAATCAGTCTCCAGATCCAATAGATGGTTATAATGTCTGCTGGGGGACTTTTCCCACACCCACTATACTTGTAGTCAAAAAGCAACAAATAAATTTGAGTGAATGTGTGTTATAAAGCTGTCACAGTGTACCTGAACAAACAGACCGACACTCTTAGTTCCATCTCATTCTAGATAAAAGAACAGACTGAATACTAATCACATCACAGTGTTGTTTTCCTGTTCAAGCCTCCTTCCTATCTAATGGTTGGAAGCTGGTGTCATTATTCATTAGTATGTCACATAAACAGAGCAGCGTACATTGTGTTTTCGACATGTTTTTTCGACATGTAATTACTGCTACTGTTTAATAATTGAACAGCCTATGGTTACATTTATGAATGCATTTAGACACTACTGATGTATTTGTAATTACATCTGCTGCAGTGTGGAGAGGTAGTGTACACTCATGTATACACTGTCGGGACAGTTTAGTTTTTGATCTCTTGCTGATTTCGCTTTTTTTTAAGTTAATATTTAAGGCAGCTTCATTTTAACAGAGAGATGGTGGTTTCATGTGTTTGTACCAGATTGAATATACATATTTATATAACTGTCTCTGTATATTACTGTATAACAATAAGGGTACAACTATAGAACTGTATAACTATAGCACTGTATATTACTATATATCTGACGTTGTCTCTTTATTGATCTTTACTGTTTCACTCAATCCGTTCTTTTCCTTTCTTATTTCTCTCTATATATTTATATTATTAGGATTTACTCTTATTTTTTATCATATTTACACTATCTCTCTGTGTGTGTCTTGTCTTATATGTGCTGTTGTAACCTGAAATTTCCCCTTAGGGGACTAATAAAGGTGTCTAATCTAATCTAATCTAATCCAATGTTATGTCTCCGCTGGGTTAGAAAAACTTTTAGTATTTGTGTGTCTCTGAACAAAATTTAATCATATATCACTGACATCATCAATACGATGCTTTCCCACTGAATCGTTCTAACAACTATCCACCCCGAATTTAGTTGTACGACCTACTAGTACTAGATTTTTCACAAGACAATCTCAGTTAGATTCATACAGTTGAATTGAATACGCCTTAGTTAGTCCCCCCCTCCTTCCTCAGACTATGTCCCCGGTGGAGGAAAGACAGCCCATGACACGAGGATCCCGTGGAGTTCGGTGGAGTCTTATTAGCCAGAAGTTCAGCTGGTACAGCTAAGTACCTAGCTAGCTAGCTAGCACACCAGATGCTGCAATACAAGCCGACATCCCCAACCCACAACAGCAGGGTCAGAGATGAGACACACAAATAAAAAAAAAAAACACACACACACGAACAGCACAGGAAGCACAAAAGGGTTATAATGACAAAAAAAAACAAAATAAAACCAACCCCCCCCCCCCAAAAAAAAATAAATAAATAAGTGAACCGTTTGAATCACAGAGACATATGTTGACCTCACACCTCTTCAGTCCTACAAGCCCTGCTCAGGTATATGGAGCTGAAACAATGTGTTGTGCTGGTACATTTTCCATGTAGTTTATAAATGGTTCTATTTCTTCGAAAACATCCTACTTTTTTTTTTTATCCAGTAGGTTATTTTCTCCAGTTTCACATAAGTGTTGACTTCTTCTAATCACATCTTCGTTGGAAAGCGGGTGGGGTCAAAATTTCCATTTTCTAGTAATACATTTCTTAGAGATTGTCAGCAGAATTTCTGTCAGTTTTTCACACACTCTGACAGTTTGAGTTTTGTTAGATTCACTAGTAGACAGACTTCAGGGTCCAGTGGAAATGTGACCCCATGGATATTCCATAGAGCTTCACATACACAAACCTGGACAAATACATCTGCAAATTAAAATGCTGCCAGGTTCCTTTCAACATCTTTCAATTTTAATCAAACGGTCGTTTTTGTTTGCATAATATATTTTCATTCTATGATAATATTTACTGTATTATTCTTTTGTCTCGAGGGATTTTTTTACTCAATTTGCAGATAAAACGTGCTCATTATTTTAAAAAATTCCTCTGTATTTATTGTTTGTGAAATGTTTTGCTGCTGTTGTCGTGTTCCGACCATACATAAGAATTGAAAATCATCAATAACCATGTTTTATGTTCTTTTCATCTTGCTGAAAATGAACTCATTTATTAGTTTTGATTTAATGTGACGGCTAGTGTGTGTTTTAAACATGACATTAAAATAAAGAAAAGGAAAACCAAATAATAACATCTTGAGATAGATTGAATAACTTGAGATAGTTTTTTTTTTCCTCTTTCTCTTCCTCTCATTTAAATCTTGTTCAATCGTTCTGGTCTTTTTATATCTTTTCACACATTTGAAAATCACAAATAAGTGTGTGATTGCTTCGACGTTCACTTGGCATCAAGATCGTTCTTAAAAATCGACAGTTTTTTTTCTGATGAATATATAACTATATCACAGAAATGAAAATGTTCTTCATAATAACTTACAGCAATATTTTACATCATAACACTACTTTTCCAATAGTATGATTGTTATAATGTGAATACAAGTAAGCTTAACTGACCCAAAAATGTACTCGATAAAATTCCTCAACAAACCCTGCCTAAACAAATAAATAAACATCCCACATGTTTTAATTTGTGCTAAATTCATTCCATTAAACACAACGCCGAACAGCTAATTAACCCAATAATTAAACCTCTCCATGACTGAAAGCTACATTGAATTCAACACCTCATCCTCCTGCTCCACACGTGCAGATACAAAACGATATGAATGCAAGTTAATGGGCGAGAGGATTTTTCTATACTTGTAAATCCAATTAACACACCTTCCATATACTGCCTTTTGTAACCTTACAGCAAATTAGAATGTAAGGACAACAAGTAAAGGCAGTGACATTATTGATTTACAAGGCACCGATGGATAGAAGAGTGGATAGTGTTTGGATTTTGCTCCTGCCTTCCAGCAAAAACAAGTATCTAAAGGCAACATGTACCTGAATTCCCTTGAGGCACAGGTGTAAAAAAGAAAGGAAGAAAAAAAAAACAAAACAGAACTGGTAACTATCCCCGACTCACACCCATTACTTTTGGATATATGCACAAGGATGGATATGCCCAATATATTCATGTTAAAAACATCCAACCTGATATGATTAAAAACATGAATATTTAGTTTTTGTTTTGTTTTGTCATTTACTGCTTCCCTTTGAGCGTTCATGTAATCATTTCCATTATTTGAGCTTCTGTGCATGTCTCTGCCCTTATGCATTATTTACACACATCTGGGTTTGGCCCCACACACACACACTCACTCACACACACACACACACCCAAGCGGGAAGAACAGGTCATTAATTTAATAGCTATTTCATCTTAGATGAATGAGAATGGGGCATGTGGGTGCTTATGTTCAATCTTTGCAAATTTGACCTCAGTTGTACGTGACTGCTGCCCGCCCACACACGCAGTTAATCCACACACACACCATTACACACTCCTTGCCTCCGTTCCTTGCCCTTTCACTCCCTCAATTTATATGCACAGTCTGTCTGTATACACAAGCATGCAAATGTGGACACCCCCCCCCCCCCCCCACACACACACACTCACACAAACACACACACACGGTACATAGTTGCACACTAGGCTGCACCTGAAGGCTAACGGTGTCTTGTTAATGGAGTTGGTGATATATCCATTGGGGTGCTCTGCTCATTTAAAAGTCAGTGGAGGAAGGAGAGGAAGGAGGTGGGAGACGGTGGAAGGTTAGAGGCGAGGCAGAAAACTGCAACATAAGGGTACGGGACATATGGATGGGACCGAGGAGGATTAAAGATGATTAGAGCTCTGAAATGATCCAAATGTCCCTTTTTGTTTTTTTTTTTTTACATGAGATCAGGACATGTTAAAAAAATAATAATGATTATCATTATCTTTATGTCCAGGCTACCATTCCGTTCCTCTGATGTTGACGTGCGCTGGTATTACTCTGATTTCCTGTAGGCCAAGTTTGTAATGACATTACAGCGGCAGCCATTTGTCAGCTAATGGTTTTCCTTATTGACCTCTCAGAGGCTTATCACAGTGTATCGGCTCCCATCACCCCCGAGGAAAATAACTGCAGCATCCACCAGCTAATTCTCCTCTTTTTTTCCTCACAAAAGTGTCTTTTCTTTTTCTTCTTCTTTTTTTTTTTTTAATAGTTTTTCGGATATTTGGTTCCACAAGGCTGAGTTGCCGGGGTCTGGTCCAGACTCGTCTCAGATGCTTTTCTCTCTCATCTGGGTATAAATGCACTCCTCCTGTGTTTATGTCTATAAAAGTGTGCTTACACATATTGTGCGACGAACACAGTGTAATTTGGTAATGCATAGGGTGTGATAAATTGCTCTGTGGTGATAATGCATGCACGTTTTCACACTTCCAAATCGAGTCACCGAACACCTTCCCCTCTCTCCTTCTGCCGCTGATGTGTTGTTGCCTTTAACTGAAACAATCCCTAACACTTGTGTAAAGAGGGTCTGATGCACACTGGGCTAAATGTTGGAATAGAGGTTACTGGTATTAACGCCTCTGCCTTTGCAGAAAAAACATTAAGTCAAATCACATGCTTATATTATTTTCAAAGATGGCGCCATCCTAGTGGCAGCCTATAACAGCAGCTCGTTAACTTTTTCCTACTTAAGTTTTTCTGCCTGACTGTTGTGGTCGTGTTAACTGGAGTCATGTACAACATGGGTATGTTATTTTTCAAGTTTTTTGTGAGGTAGTAACTGGTTTGCTACATTTCACGAACCCCAGACCTCCATCCAACGTGGGATCATGAGCCAGTTTATGTCTCCAGCTGAGATGAGCAACAGCGGAGTACACCAGAGAGGGGCCCCGTGTCTACGGCATCGGCGCAGCGGGTGTAGTGCTGGCGTCGTGTACCGGGAGGTGGATTAATGTGACGGTACAACCGGGGTGTCCATCGGTTCGTGGGTGTAAGGGTTGAGCTATTCAACCATTCTACCAAACTGTTCTACCATTGTGATGGAGGCTAACGACTATGGAACTTGCTAGCTGCGCGACTACTGGGTCAAAGACTCCACTGGACTCTTTTGTGTTTTGGTTGGTTTTCCACTGGGGAGAGCGGACTGAAGAAGGGTGGTGGGGGGACTGGAGATACATGTGAGTGTGTGATTTACAGATGTGATCTGTGTTTTGCAGTTATAAATGGTTATGCTTGAACTGTTAGCGGTTAGCAGTTGAAAGCGCTATGCTAACGGTGGCTGCAAGGACTTTTCACTGCCGTTTCTCTACTCGGAGGATGCATTAACAACCTCTCGTTGTCACCTCTGGGACTTCCATCGTATATACTGTCTTTGTGGTCCATGTTGTGCAATAATTCAATTTATTGTGTATCTGTTCTGCTCTGGTTTTTTTTCCTACTCTTTGTATTACGTTGCTGTGTGAAATTTCCCCTCGCTGGACTAATAAAGGTATATTCAATTCAATCATAAATAGGTGATCTTAACTCTTAAAGGGCAAATGACCGTTTATGGTCATTTCACAAATATTAAATATGGGGTCAATCCTGTGCCTCAGTTGAGCTCCACAATATACAGTGACTCATAGAGACTTAATAGATGTTTTAAAGCTGTAAATAATGAATATGAGTGATATTTGTCAGTTTATGATCATAAGAATTGCCTTATTGGATGTGTTTACTTTCTACCAAGTGCCGCTCAAATGTGTTATGGCCAAAATGAGGGTGACTGTTGTCACAGCAACTAACAAAGACGTAGACTGCAACGTCCAATAACACACTAAGATTGGAATTTTTAATTTGAGAATGTTTCAATGAGTGCCCTATAAAGGGGTCAATTACACTCAGAATATGTTTTATAAGATGTTTCTAACACTTCCACGTAAACATGTTGTGTGTGATATCTCTGAAATGATTGGAATATGAGTCATTTGATTCATTCCAATTCAGTCTGAAGTGGCTGGACCAGTATAATAATACCACAGTAACCTATGGAGAATGACCCCCATTAAATTAGGAAAACATTTTACATTTACGAGTTATCCTCAGAAAATTAGATATGAACAACCCCACAAAATGCACAATTCTTGAGAAAAATAAATGCAATTTGCACAATGTTCTGCCCACACAAAAGCTCTAGGATCTAACAGAATATTGTTATATATTCTTTAGACATTTCAGGTTGTTCAGGTTATTCATAATTGTTTGTCAAAGAAAAGTTTGTTAATGTTAATATTTTCAGGATGTAATGTTATTTTTTGCTCTAAAGCAAAGATAAAAATATCATTTTTATTGACATGCGTTTTCAGAGGATAATTGAGAATTATTTATAGTGTATTTTTTCGAAATTCCTCTTGTGACCAGAATGGAACCTTTAGCAGGACAGTTTTGGACCACGAGCCATATGTTTGACACATGTGATTTACAAGTCAGAGTTGTGATGGTAGACTATGGAGACGGGAGCTGAACCATCTGTCATGGACGGCCCAAGTGTTACGTTGAGACTCTAACCTTGAGTCTCATGTTGAAAAATGTCGCCACAGCAGTAGCCGGTGCGTAGAGAACTGATGTAGACCCTGGAGCGGATGTGACGAGTCGGGACTCAGAACCCATCTGACTTATCTTCCTCCATAGACTCAGGCTGCTGATGCACCCAAAATACAAAAGTGGCTCAACGGAACAATCTTCAAGCTTTTTTTTTTTTTCTTTCTTGGGAAACAACAAGTAGTGAATAATAAACGCCATAGGAAACAGTAGTTACAACAATGTCTGAAATAATAGTTTTGTTCATTAAACAATAAACATTACGCTGGTTTAAGGCTGAAATTGGAGTTTCTCTTATAATGTTATTATCAAGCATGTATACAACCACATACATGTAATCTTATTCATACTACTACTTCTACTACTACTAATAAGTATTATTATAATTATTATTCTTCTAATTTTTTTAAATTTTTGTCCCACATTTTTCTATTTTATTTGATGCTTCTTGTCTTTCACATTTGAATATCCCTCATGGGTATATGTATATAGAATAGAATAACCTTTTATTGTCACTTTGTGTACAATTAAATTGTGTTCAATTAAATTATGAGTGCTACACCTGTCAGTGCAGCAATATGAAAAAAAAATACCTGTGATACAGAATTAAGATTAGAGTGTATATAAAATGAAAAAAATTAAAAAATTAGCTACAAAAAAGTTATTTTAAAAAAAGAAAAATGTACACTTTAACTGCATATCTTAAGCAGTTAAAGTGTACATTATCTGTACATTAACTGAGTGGAAAATTTTAAAAAAGACTGGAGAAAGTGTGAATAAGCTGTTATCAGTATTCACAGTATGTGTTACCATGAATGATAGATTGTACATATATCTATGAAATAATATGTATAACAGTATCAACAGTGTGTATCTTAGATAAAAACAGGCTGTATGTCTATGTAAAACAAAGTGTCTGTGTGTGTCTGTGTGTGTGTGTGTGTGTGTGTGTGTGTGTCTGTGTGTGTGTGTGTGTGTATATATATGTATATAGTATAAACTTGTTCTACAACAGCATCATTCTCTATCATCATCCTCTAATCTGCAACCAGTCTCATCTGGTTTGGTCCATTTTGCATGTATTCTACGTCTCACTGTTCAAGGACATTCACCTTACTGGGTTAACTGGTCCATCCATTACCAGCCTGAGACTGAACGGTTGTTCATTTGCAAATGTCGGCCCTGGTGACACGTCCTGGATGTACCCTGCCTTCACCTGTCGGTACCCGACACAGACTCTAACACCCCCATGACCCCCTCAGCCACTGAGCACTTCAGAAAATATTTTAAAAATGTTTATTTAACGGAACCATTGACAATAAACTATTTTACACAGTGACCTGGGTGTAAAACTTATTTATTGGTGGTTTTGAGGCATTTTTACACATCAACCCTATGAATTTCCCCTTAAAATGTTTAAATTCATGTATATTCATTTAGAATTAGAATTATAATCCACTTTATTGTCATTGCCCACATGTTACAATGAATTTATGCAGCCTCCCCAGTGCAATCGAGCATAAACAAGATAAAAAACACAAAATTATATAAATAAGACTCAATAATATTATCATAAATATACTTAAAAAAAACCTCAACAGGGTTTTTTAAATTTATTTTATTTATTATTAATTTTCCATTTGTGTGCTCTCATTACATCAAACATTTCGAATACATTTCATTATTATTACTTTTTTTAATTCCTTTTTTGTTTAGTCTTGTTATTTATTTATTTCTTGCCAGCATAGATATTTGATTTCCTGAGGCTATTGTATGAAAATGAAATGATATAAAGTAAATATACAACTCTTACCACAATATGAATATAACTTTAATACATTCCCCTTTAAACCTGATTTCTGCCGAAAATTATGTCAAATTGACGTTCACGGGAATGACCTCGCCTCCCATGATCCCACACTGGCAGCTTCAGTGTTCCTTTAGATACGCAAACGGCATCTGGAAGAACATGGTGATATTATGATATTATTATGGTCTCTGTGGGAACTTTGAAGTATTTACATAGCAGTAAAGTGCAATTGGTTTGGGAAACTTCTCAAAATAAATGTAGTTTTATTAACAACGAGACAAAAAAATGGGACCTTTCAATTTACATTGAGATGGAATTAATAAATGCTTCGCCGTGACCTTTTAAAATCTATAAACAAGACACCGGAATGAATATAAACAACACACCGGAATGAATGTAAACTAAATAGGAGAACGTCTGAGAAAGTACATACGAGTGGATCTAAAACTCCTTTCTATACCTGTGCAGGGCTTGTAGGACTTGAGAATCTGAGGTCAACATATGTTTCTCTGTGACTCATGTAGTTCACTTTGTGAGAGTGTGTGTGTGTGTGTGTGTGTGTTTATAGTACTGTTTATATTGATGTGTAGGATTTTCACTGTTTATACTACTGTTTCCATTTATGTGCAATATTTACACTGTTTTCAGTACTGTTTACATTGTTGTGCAATATTGCAATGTTCATCTTATTTATTTCTTATTTATAATGAGTGTGTGTGTTGTCACCTTCGCACCTTTACACTGCAGCCATTCATGGCTTTGGATTTACTTCAGTAATTGTGCACTTTTGTATTGTCCATATTTATTTTGTGTTATCAGTTGCCAATCTACAACTCTGACAACTTTTCGTTGTCAGAGCCATTGTATGTGTCTGTGTAATGACAATTAAAAGAAGTTTAAGTCTAAGTGTGTGTGTGTGTGTGTGTGTTTGTGTGTGTGTGTGTATATGTATGTGTGTCTTTGTACCTTTTTGTTTTGTTTTTTGTGTGTTGGAGTGTTTTATCTGCTGTCTTTGACACTACTATTATGGGTTGGGAATGTCAACTTGTAGTATATGAAAGTAAGTGTAGTGTCGTCTAATGAAATATCTATAGAAAATAATAAGAAACCAGTACCAGTACAACACATGGACTAAGCTTCGTGTGCCAGATTTGCACCACATGGACTCACTCTATATACATATATACACCACATGGACTCACTCTATATACATATATACACCACATGGACTCAGCTCCATGTGGTGACCTCTGGCCTTGTTAATGTGGGTGGGGGGCGCGGTCTGATGGTGAGCAAATGTGATTGTTGTGTGATGTAATGTTGTCTAATGAAAAATAAAAAAAAGAAAATATTAAAAAAAAAGAAAGTAAGAAAAAATTCCATCAATAGATTAACTTAAACTTCTATATTACGTCATTTGTTTTGCTTATATGTGTGCACAGTTCTGTTTATTATCAGCGTTCATGATCATCTCAGATACACCAAGGTGATGAAATTAGGTTGCGATTTGTGTGTGTTGTGCTTTTGAGCTGGCCCAGAGTCGGGATGAGCGTGTTGCGTAAACGCACACTTGTGATGATCTAAGCACTTCTGCACTTTGAATCTTTAGCCACTCTGCAGTGTAGTGAAAAGTATAGGAAAAAGTCAACGGGAGGACACATCACTGAGCATGCTCACACATGTCCGCGCTGATCATTATCATTCAGTCCATTCGTCGCCTTCAACAGTCTGATTCCAACTCACGTGGATGTATATGCAATGTAAATGTTTTCAGATGTACAGCATAATAAAACCAATCCAAACACTGAAGACAATACCTGGGATGTTCCTGATTGTGGTAGATGTGTGTTTTAGGGCGTTTGTAGTCACTAATCGGTGGAGGAGACGAGACTTGGATTCACTGGCTGTTGACTTGAGGCTGCTGCGAGACATGACTCACATCAACACTGCCTACATTATGTCCCATCTGAATAGTCATTCCTCTTCTGCTGCTGCCTAAAGTGTAGCTGATGCAAAGGTTTTGAAGTATCACTGTTGGACACAAGCTGTTGGTTCCTAAAAGGCCCTACTTTCATTGACTTGCATTCAACGGGTCAGTTAACCCATAAAGACCCCAAACCACCCTTATCCTTTTCATGGTAATGAGATATGACCAATTTGGATATTTTAGAGTCTTCATGGTTACTATGGAAACATTGTCATCATCTACAACACTGAGTTGGAACTATGACAGTGGAGGGACGCACTCGTTTGTATGTTTTAATTAATGAAACATTTTACTGAAGTAGTTGGAAGTGTGTGTGTGCATATAGTG
>JAPTHA010000005.1:24901833-24913921 GCA_029814585.1 Gymnapogon annona | reverse complement strand
GATCGATCTTTATTAATCCCCCGGAGAGGTTCCTCTGGGAAAGTAGTGATTAGTGATCACATACTGTACATTGTATATACTGGATTTATGGGAACAGGTGGATATACATGTATCCTGAGGATGAAAACAATATACGATACATAAGGGACAGAGTGAGACAGAAAGAGAGACAGAGAGAGAGAGATGGAGAGAGACAGAGAGAAACAGAGATAGAGACAGACAAAGAAAAAGAGATAGAGATAGATAGAGAGAGACAAATGGAGAGATACAGAGACAGAGAGAAACAGAGATAGAAACAGATGGGAAGAAAGAGAGAGAAATGGAGAGAGACAGAGAGAAACATAGATAGAGACAGACGGAGAGAGAGAGAGAAATGGAGAGAGACGGAGAGAAACAGAGATAGAGACAAACAGAGAGACAAATGGAGAGGGAGAGAGAGAAACAGACAGAGAAAGACAGACAGACGGATGGACAGACAGATAGATGAACAGAGACCGAGAGAGAATGAGGGAGAGTGAAAGGGAGGATGGGATGGATAGATGGAGAGGGAGAGTGACACAGGGAGAGAGAGAGACAGAAAGAGGGATGGTTGTATAGATAGACTGACCTCGACAGGATGAAGAAATCCAGGATTTGTTTCATCATAAGACCACAAGCCATCACAACTGCATGGAAAAGAACATGGGGGGGTTGGGGGGGGCGAGATCTGAGCGTGCTGCAGCCTGGTGGAGTGTGAATGAAGGAGGACCTCAGAGAGCTGAGAAGAAAGGAACAAAGGAAGAGATGAGATACAGAGAGAGAGGTGAAGACCACCTGCTGTACCACTGGTAGGTAAGTCGCCAATGCAGTCGCTTCTTGACCTTCTCACTGAATCACTTCTTCTGCATTTTGGATGATGGACTCTAAAGACTGGTTAAGTGCTTTCATTTCTAGGTTAACGGGCTGGATTTGCAAATGTTTCATGTGTTGTTCACATCTGCGTCTTCCATCCGTCTCTCTTTAGATGACACACTGGCCTTTTCTGATGCTTGCGGGGGGTGTTCCCCGCACACGGACATGTGACACCCTGAGGCGTCTTGACCAAGTGTCAATACCTTACATGTTGGGAGTGAAAATGTGTTAAATGCATTCTTTATGACCAGAACTCAAGACCTTCAGTGGCATTTTCTCCCAAGATGCATCTGTGACTGGTGTAAAACGCTATTATTCATAACACATAGATACACATAAAGTGTGGGTGTTACATCTGAGGTAAATATATGTGGGAATGATGTTGAGTGTTTCTTCCTGTGAATACAGTGATCCCTCGCTATTTCGCGCTTCAGTTTTTATGGCTTCACTGCATAGCGGATTTTTCAAAAATATTCATCCCCAAAAAAAAAGAAAAGCGAAAGGCATGTGATGTCAGCGAAAGAGTCACATAGAGCAACAAATGACCCTCTCAACTATTGTAGCGTCTCCCAATGAAGCACCGAGAGCTTTGCCTTTTAAAGGTTTTTATTGAATTCACATTTTATTCAAAATGACTGTCGGCCGTAACCACGCCAAAAAAAAAAACCCATAGAAATGTACATTATTCCACTCACGAACACACGTCTCTTCTCTCCAGCTCCACACGCGCACACACACATACACAGATGTAGCCCGTCAACACAACTACACGGTGCGTTCACTTACACCCCGAAATTCCCAACTTCACAACAACTCCGGCCAACAGCGCATGTCTTGCTTTGCACTGGAGCAAAGATTTAAATCAATCAATGTGACCAGGACGTGCTATAATGAACTTTTATTAAAGTAACGGCGTGTTAGGCTTCTCATATCACAAGGCTAACTGGTAGTGTGTTTTTCTCTATTTCTCATGAGGCACTGTTGTTGGAGTCACATGCCACCAATGATCAATCACGTTGTTCAGATACAAAACTGTACGTACAGAGTAACATTCAAGAACTCAATCATCAACTTATATGCGACTATGTCTGTGAATACTACATCCCCTTTCTTTTACATCCCCTTTCTTTTACATTCCCTTTCTACATCCCCTTTCCTCGTAATGCTTCTTCTGGTGTAGCTGTTGTAAAGCTCTATTCCGATGTATCATATCATGCCTAGCGACTTCAGGCTGAAGCTGCTGATGGGTGTTTGGGAGAATAGATCTTAGTCGACGACTCATCAGTAGTTGTGCTGGTGATCTGAAGTTGTCAACAGGTATGTGTCTGTATTCCAGCAGACTCAGGTGGAAGTCTTTATGATCAGTCTTACTTTTGTCCAGGAGTGATTTTGCTATTTGCACATATTTCTCAGCCAAGCCATTGCTTCGTGGATAATGTGGGCTTGTAGTGGTGTGTGTGAAGCCCCATGTCTTTGCAAATGCTGCAAACTCTCCAGATGTATACTGCGGACCATTATCCGATATAAGGGTCTCTGGTATACCATGTCAGGCCAAAACTGCTTTCAGCTTTTGGATGATAGTGTTTGATGTGGTGCTAGTTAGCTTGTAAAACTCAAAGTACCTGCTGTAGTAATCAACAGTTACCATGTAGTCTTCCTGATTCCAAGTAAACAGATCTGATGCGATGACTTGCCATGGTCTACCTGGAATCCTATGGTTAATCATTGGCTCTTTTGTATTTGCAGGTCTGTGTTCTAAACAGGTTGTGCATCTTCTAACCATGTCTTCAATTTGTTTGTTCATTCCAGGCCAAAACAATATGTCCCGGGCTCTTTGCTTACACTTCTCCATGCCCATGTGTCCTGTGTGGATGCGTGACAGCATTTCGGCACATAGTGAAGTTGGAACAATTATCTTTTCTCCTTTGAACACCACACCGTCGATAACAGACAGTTCATCTCTGTGATTCCAAAAGTCTGTTATGCTTTTAGAGTATTTTCCCCTTTCCTCTGGCCAACCTTCCTTGATCACTTTTTCCAGCACTGAGAGCTGCGTGTCTTTGGCAGTTTCTTCTTTGATCTCCAAAAGCCTAGCGTCACTGACAGGTAGGCTTTTGTACACAGTGTGCACCTGAATGTCCATTCCTTCACAAAGGTTGCTGTCCTGATCAGACAGTGATTTCCTCGACAGTGCAACAGGTAATTCCTTTCCAGGTCAGTGGGAAATAGTGAAGATGTATCTTTGGAGTTGTAGTATCATCCTTTGGAGTCTAGGAGGCGCTGCTGCAAGTGGTTTTTGCATGATGGATTGCAGTGATTTGTGGTCACTTTCCACTGTGACATGCTGGCCATACACATACTGATGGAAGCGCTTGAAGCCAAACTGAATAGCATAAAGCTCTTTTTCAATCTGGCGTAGTTAACTTCACTTTCAGTTAATGATTTGGATGCATAACTGATGGGCTTACCATCCTGAAGTGAAACTGCTCCTAACCCATATTTGGATGCATCGACTTGAAGCTTCAGCTGTTTTGTCGGGTGAAAGTATGAAAGGACAGGTCCTGGTTCCTGCGTGATGAGCTCTTTCATTATCCTGAAGGCTTGATCTTGCTGCGCATCCCACACAAACTCACTGGATTCTTTCAAGAGTTGACGTAGAGGTGCATTTATCTCAGAAAGGCAAGGTGCAAACTTTGACAAGTAGTTAATCATTCCCAAAATGGTTTCAAGCTCACCTTTGTCTTTGGGTGGCTTCATCTCCTTGATGGCTTTAATTTTGTCTGGATCTGGCTGGATTCCATCAGCTGTGAGTTGGTGCCCAAAATAGCTGACCTCTGTAGCGCAGATGGTGCTCTTTTCTGGATTGAGCTTGATGCCTCGCTCTCTGGTGCGCTGTAACATGGCACAAAGGTTCCTGTCGTGCTCAGCTTTTGTTTTGCCATAGATCAAGATGTCATCAACAATGGCTGTGACACCTTCAAGCCCTTCATATGTCTCATCAATCTTTCTTTGAAATTCATCCTGTGCTAAATCAGACCAAAAGGTAACCTTAAGAATCTGTAGGTTCCATATATGGTGTTAAAGGTTGTCAATTTGGATGATTCCTCTGTTAGCTTTATGGTCCAGTAGCCTGATTTGGCATCCATGACAGAAAAATAGTGGGCTCCTGCCAACTTAGCAGTAATGTCATCAAGGGTTGGCAGAGGGTAATGCAGGGGTTTGATAGCTTTGTTCAAATTTCTGGGGTCGAGACATATTCTGAGTTGTCCTGTACGGGGTTTCTCTGCTGCTACCATGGAGTTAACCCATTCAGTAGATTCTGCGACATTTCTAATTATCTGTTGTTTCTCCATGTTTTGTAGTTCCTCTTTAAGACAGTTACGTAGTGCATACGGAACTCGCCTGGGTGGGTGTGCTATGGGAATTGCATTAGAGTCAAGGTGAATTGTGCACTCACCAGGAAAGAGTCCTATACCTGTGAATACATCAGCATATTCATCCATAATATTCGCGTCATGTGTCTTGGATACAGACATCACTAGATGAATGAGGCCAAAGTCCAGGCATCCTTTTAGGCCTAGTGCTAGGGACGCTTGTGTGTCAACAATATACACTTGGAGTCTTGCTGTTGAGTCTTTATATTTACATTTCAGATTACACTTACCCCTTACAGCTAGGCGTTCTCCTCCATAGCCAAGGAGTGAGTATGTAACAGGTTTCAATGGTTGCTCTCTCCCCAGTGTTTTGAAGATGTGTGTGGGAATAATGTTAGCAGAGGAACCTGTGTCCAACTTAAAGCTGACTGTTGCTTTGTTTGGACCAACTTGTAGGTCTGCAAAAACTTGTTCATCTTTGCTGGTATGCCTATTCTTTTTTATGGCATCAATGAAAAGCTCACTGCTTTCTGCATTGTTCTCAGAATCATTTCCACTGACTGTGTGGACGCCTTTACTTTGTTTAGAGTGACATACCTATGCAAAATGGTTCCATTTCCCACACATCTTGCATTGCTTGCCCTTGGCTGGACACTTCCCAATTACTGTGTGCCCTGTTTCCACAATAGTCGCATCCTTTTTGTTCCTTCATTCCTCTTGGCTTGTCATTGACTACGTTTCCCCTTTTAGCTTGACGACCATTCCAAGCTGAATTCTTTGAAGGCTGCCGACCAACAATGTGCACAGTCTCTTCTCTGTGACTGCTATGGTTTTAAGTTGAGCCTTTGCAATTTCGTGTGACCGGGCGATGTCCACTGCTTTATCCAACGGGAGTTTGGCGCCAACGCTCAATAATCTCTCTCTCGCAGCGGACGAATGGATGCCAAAAACTATGCAGTCCCTGATCATCTCATCACTGTTAGCGTAAGAACAGTCTTTCACAAGCAGTCTCAAGTCTGTCACCAACTGTTCAAATGGTTCATTTGCACTTTGTATTTTTTCATGAAACTTGTAACGGGCACCTTTGCTTTTGGCATGACGTAAACTTCGTACTTATCGTAGTATGTCTTCAGTACTTTTCCTTCCTCTTCAGTAAGTGACCATGTGTTATAAATGTCCCTGCCTTTTTCTCCGACCCAAAGGAGAAGATAACTGCATTTTTCGTGCTCGCCCTTTCTCTTGAGTGGTCCAAAAACATCAGTTCCACATGTAGCTTGAATTTCCGCCATGCTTCAGGGAGGTTGTTAGCATCCCAGTTCATGAGGGGTGGAGTAACTCCAGCGGCGTCCACCTCTGTCTTTTTTTTTTTTTTTTCGTTCTCACTTGCAGCAGATTCCTTTTACTTCTGACACCATGTCTTGCTTTGCACTGGAGCAAAGATTTAAATCAGTCAACGTGACCAGGACGTGCTATGAACTTTATTAAAGTAACAGTGTATTACGCTTCTCGTATCACAAGGATAACTGGTACTGTGTTTTTCTCTATTTCCCATGAGGCACTGTTGTTGGGGTCACATGCCACCAATTACCAATCACATTGTTCAGATACAAAACTGTACGTAGAGAGTAACATTCAAGAAGTCAATCATCAACTTATATGTGACTATATCTGTGACTACAACAGCACACACTCATTAAAACACAATTACTTCGAATATAACATAACGCTGTATAGTCTGTTACAATATAGTACGTATATACAGTAGTACACTAATAGTACACATGTGCAGTACCATCCACGTAATCTAGGTTTATCAACTTAAATCTTTTTATTATTTTATTCTCGATTCCGTTATGATAGTAATGTACGTATATTTTTTAAACTGTAAATATTCTTCCTCTGTTACACTATTGAATACGTAATGATACGTAACTTTTTTATAAGTTGATTTCATTACACATGGTAATGTACCTGTACTCTCTCACTCTCGACTCGTTTTTTTTGTTGTTGTTGTTGTGGGTGGCTCGCAAGCTGATTGGCCAAGAGACGTTTTACCCAGCATCCCTCCTTGCTAACGTTAACTCTCACTACGTAGTCTCGAGTGATTTTTTTTGTGAGAAATACTGTACGTGCAGTTCTCTAAGTGCTTGTGACCGCCTTGAAAATGGCTCCTAAACGTTGTGCGCCTTCTAAATCCTCGAGTGAACCAAAAAGGAAGAGGAAGATGATGACAGTGAGCGAGAAAGTGAAAATATTAGACAAGTTTAAGGAAGGCCGCAAAAGAAGATCCGCAAAACGGCTTCTATAACTTTCAACAAACTTTCATTGGACCTTACAGACCCTGTAGACCACATTGGACCTTATAGACCCTGTAGACAACATTGGACCTTATAGACCCTGTAGACCACATTAGACCTTACTGACCCTGTAAACCACATTGGACATGAGATTGTTGACTCATTGTCCTCACTGGAACTGTTGATGACACTGTTGTGTAATGTACGTGGAAATGTCCTGTAAATGGTAAAAACAAAAAAACAAACTCCCACTCTTCCTGTAGACTACAGCGCTCTGTGATGTGTTTCAGGGTGCAGACTGCAGTCAGAGATGGTGTATAGTGGTGTGATATCTGCCACGGGGCTGCAGAGCTTCCACAGAGTTACAGTCATTGCAGTCGATCATTATGTAATTTTGGATTCCTTAGGTTCGGTTGTGGGACTCCTACCCAGTGATACCAAAAAGTACCTGCTGAAACTTCGATAACTTAATCCTATCACTCTGACCGTCCTACTTTATTACTCAGAGATAACAGTGGAAGCTGTCAATCACGATTCCAACTCTTGAAAGGGATTTCTGGGCTGTTGCTGAGATAGACCATCTCATCTCATTCATACCAAAGTACCACACTTATCAACCTCTGCCTCAAAAACTCCTCAGCACAGCATTTTCCTTTTAATTAGTGCATAAATCACCCTCATCTCATGTGATATAGTTTTTAATCTTCAGAACTCTTCATGATCAGTCCTTCGGTGGAGAAATCATCCTCTCACTGTATAATAAATCACATGGGATTCAAATTCATGCCTGTATTGATATATAATCAGGATCAGAGGGAGTCCAGACTTTACCCCAGTGCACTGGAAAATAATCACGAGTGTCATTTGCTACATTTTGCTGCATTTGTCTTCCAAAAAGCCAATAAACCTGACTCTATTACACATTTAACCCATACAAACCCAGTACCACATTTGTAGCAGTTCCCAAATTATTTTTTTTTCCTGCGGTCAACCTTTCAGAACTGAATTATCACAATGTTTCATAATATTAACTGTATTTTGTAGTTTAGACTTTAAATAATTTATTTTCTGATATTGTATTTATTATATTTCATTTAGATGCTATCAAAACAGCAAAAAGTGAAGAAAAAAATACATTTTCAATAAAATGCTAAATATAGAAATAAACAACTCCAACCACTGTCATTGATTCAACTCTATGGGTTTTTAGGAGATGATGGTGTTTCCATGATGTCACAACCCTAGCTCAGTGGGTAGGACAAAAGGGAGATCACACACAGGATTCCAATCATTTAAGAAGAATTTGATTTAACTCATACTAAAGAAAAAGCAAACTATCATGTCTGTAATCTGAAAGTCAGTTGAGTGCAGGGTGGTGTGAGTGTGAAGTGTTGTAATGCAGAACAGAAACAAATGAGCAACCAAACAAACCCAAATCTAAAACTGCTGTGGTGAAGGAGAGAGAGAGAGAGAATGCGACTTAATAAGGAGAGTCCATATTAAGCCTTGAGCCCAGGCAGCTCAGGTGAACTGAATTAACAGGAAATTGCCTCAGGTCTATCTATACTACCTGCAATGGCAAAATAGGTCAACAGGTGGAGTGCCACGTGGACAGGTCACAGAGGCCAGTCACAAGGGTAACTATAAAGCCTCTGAATGTCCAAATGGATCATATCTGATGACCATGAAAAGACGAATAACCGCATTTTACAGCAATTATTGATATGTATTGATAGGACTAATGGATCAACAGGTATAAAACAGTACAGATCAGTAGATGCTTTTGGTCGCTGGTGGAGGTTTGGATCTTTAATGGTAAAGGAATGGAAAGAAAGGACTGTTTGTTGAGTTATAACACGCATGAGTGCTAAAAGAAATACACTAATTAAATTCAGTGAGTTCATACCACGGTAAGTACATTATAATTTTAAAAACTTCAGTATGCGCAAAGATAATGACTGATGTAGCTGTGGCGCATGTCTATTTGTGGTAAGTAACGATAGATGTTCAAAGGGTTAATGTGGCTGTTGACATGTGTTTGGATCAGCGCTAATGTTGGTCTAAAGTTACAAAATACATGTTCATTTCCTTACATGTTTTTTTGTTGCATTTTTAACGTATTCTTCTTGTATTTTTAAAAATAAGATTCATTCATTCTCTGAACACACTTTATACTTTGCCAAGTCACAGGGGTTGGGCACTGGAGCCTATCCGAGATACTCAAAGGTGCAGGCGGGGGTAACAAGACATGGCACATGACCTGGACACAGCGGGATTCAAACTTACAACCCTTCAATCAGTGGATGACCTGCCCAACCACCTGAGCCATGGCTGCCTATTAAAAAATATTATTTTGCTACATACGGATAAAGAACCAAATAAAGTATCTTCATTGGTCTTGATTCTCTACACAATGACAACAATTTTTGAAAAACTTGACAAAAACCACAAAATCTGGTTGTATCCTCCAGTAACACATTAAGGCTGAAGTATTCCTATGTGCGGACTACAAAGGGTTAACTGAAAGGAAAAACATCATAGGGATTTGTTTGTCGTGCCTGAACCACATTGACATGACTGAGTGTAAACACAGTCTGATAGGGGTGAACGTTAAACCAAGTCAAATCTTTCCTAAAGCGTTTCATCACTGGCATCGGCTGGATTTCGGTTGCTCATCGAGGCCTTGTTGAAAACACGACGCTCATGCCACGTTCCTTACGTGACATGTTTCACTTCAAATAAGAGCCACATTTACCGCTGTTAAGACGAAGAGCGGATAGCGATACTAGCTAAAGCGTTTCCTTACATTTTCAAAAACTCCAAGCTTGGACATGACAGGGAGACGTAAATGCAACTCTACACATTTCAGCTGTATCTCCGATGACCTGCTGAAACACGGAAAGACAATTATGGAAGGAGAAGATGACAAGTTGTCAGCATGACAGCTCCCTGTGAATTCCATTTGTCCTCCGAGCCTTTATTCACCATGAGTCACACCTGATTGAACCTCCACAGGGGGATGAAGAGCAGACATTATAGCACACTTACCCTGCCTGTTGGATTCTATGCCGCTTCATTTAGCGCCAACCCTCATTATTTTAGCCGTATAGGCGTACCGTCTATCGACATAATCCAAATGGGACGTAATTGGGACTCTGTGAAAATTGCAAATTAAAAGAGAAAGCAATTATATAAAAAAATTTAAAAATCCATTGCGTGACTATATTTCTAAATGAAACCAAGTCACCTTAATAAAACGTGACCTGCGTTATCTCCACACGGTCTACAACAAAAGACGAGGAAAAATTTAATGTCTTTTTTTTTACACACACCGTCCCATTTATTTCTTATTTGCAGTGGTACATCACAGATAGTCATGCACTCAGAACAAAGTCAAACCGATAGGCAGAACACTCAGTTGAGCAGGAGGACCAAGATAACGAGACACAAGGAAGAAAAACTGGATGGAGAACAAAAAAAAACCTGTCTTGGAAGAAGACGAAAGGGAAGCGGGAAGAAACACTTGACGGCAGTTTGCAATGAATGGATACGAGGGATAAAGATTACGAAGCCACTTGTAATTGGTGAGTCACAGATGGTGAGTCAGAGTGAGACGGAGTTTGGGAGAAAAGAAGTTAGGAACAAGTGAAGGTTAAGGAAGAAAGGAATGTCGTCCAAGTTGACTGCATGGCCATTATGATAATCAAGACATTTATCTTAAGACTTAAATAAACATTTCGCACCTGGGGCGGAGATCTGAATAAATGTAATTCACTTTAATGATGCTACTGTTACGCCTAAGGATGGGCTTTGGAGAGGGGGACCGGTTGTCATTCAAGCCCTTTTGCAAAGGTGAGAATTAAACATGTGAAGGGATCACAGAGGCTTTGATTTATTTAGAAGGAAATTAATGTTTGCCCACCAGGTATTAGACACATAGACTGTCTTGGATATTAAGCGGTTGCCAGGCTTTGAGTTTTGATTTGCAGGAAGCACAGGGTTAAAACTTCAGAGATCTAATTAATCTGCAGAGCCGAAAGGTCCGAGTCCCAGAAAAAAAAAAACAACAAAAAAACAGCAAAGAGGCGCGAGTGGTTTCATTACTCTCAATAAATACACAGCTTGTTTACGCGCAACCCCTGAAGAATGAACAATGATTAATGTGCTATTGTAGCCGAGCATTATTCATTTATAATATTTTTTAATGCAATAATTCTTTGGTCAAATTAGCAGAAGTATTAAACCTTTATTATCCCTCTCTTCAACTGCCGGCGTCACTGTACTTGGGTGTGTCATTATAAAACTCCATCTGTGATGTGAGAGCTTTAATGTAGCTATTTGCGGCAGCTGTCTGGAGACAGAAAGTGATGTGAACATGTGAAAGTGACAGAAATGTAAAAAGTGACTGTTTTGGGTCATTTCTGCATGCATTAAATATGGGGTCCGTATTATTATGTGTCATTATGGTCTTCTACCTGCCAATCAGCAAATACCACTGCATCACAGAAAACCCGTTACTGCATTCAACCAATCAGAAAGGACCAGGAACAAAATCTAACTTCCTGGTTTCTCAGAAACCAGAAAAAAGATGCTCAAGTGCCTTTGGTAATTTTACATTTCAGATTAAAACATCCAATCCACACAGGAAGTTGATGTAGTTTTTGTTGAATAGTCGTGCAAAGTCATGACATATGTGTTTTTTGTTGAGGACTTTGTGAAATGAGTGAAATGTTCATTTTTGGGCATATACTGTAGACCTGATGATTCTACTCAGCCATATTTACGGGATTTTCATATAAAGGCATATAGCTGATTATATTATTTTTCTTTTTTTTTACTATACAGTGATTCAGAGAAAACTTTAAAACATTTATAGATTTTTTTAAATGCCAGGAATTGTACATAAGAGTGATTTTTGTTCTTTTATGATGTGACAGCGGTTGTTTTATTGGATGTCAAAGTTTTTGTAAGTGTCTATTCAGATGTTTTGTTGCTACAGCAGCATTTCTCAAATGGGGGGAGGCACGGTGCGATGCCAGGGGGATGCCTTTTCCCCCAGTGAACATGCCTTTTTTTCTTTGACGTACTAGAAAAAAGTACAATTGCTCATCCACTACAATAGGTGACAGTGGTAATCTCATTTCCACAGTGTGTCTATACAGGGAATGATCTCCATGATCTAGGTGTTTTATGAATATCTTAATATCATCTCTGTTAATATCATGAAGATTTAACACAGAGTCCTATACCTGACAGAGAGATTGGATGAGGGGGGGTAACAGAAAATAATTGTGAAGCACTGCACTAGAGGAATGAGACTGCTCTCATGTCAGCATACTCTGCCACCAGTGATGGCGACTAGGATGAAGATGACAATGTGGCAGACCTTGACTTTGTCCCAAGTGACACTTTTGGTAATTTCCGCATACATGTGATGAAATATGATGAGACAGTGACATCAACAGTTACAGTGAGGACAGTGAGTCAACAATGTCAGGTCCAATGTGGTCTACAGGGTCCGTAAGG
>JAPTHA010000005.1:24626358-24637760 GCA_029814585.1 Gymnapogon annona | reverse complement strand
GTCATCCAGAATCAGGTATGAACCACATCACATTTTCGTACTTCATCTATGCACTTGTGCTTTAAAAATGTGTGTGTATATATGTGTGTGTGTGTTTGTACATCTTACTTAAGATAAGATGTACAAACACATCTTATCTGAAGTATGGAGTTAGTTTTTTGTATATTGTAGCAATGTGCATATACTGTATTTATGTGTGTACATTTTATCTTGTAGTTTTTGCACTTTGCCTATGTTTTACAGTATTTTGATATTTTTATACATAGTTTTTGCATGTGGTTGCCGCTAAACACGTTCATTGCTCATGTAGCAGTAACAAAAATGATCTATTGTATTGTACTGAATTTGCTTTTGCTCCTACTAACAGGCTGTTACTCGATACCAACTCAACCAGGGCCTTCAATGGCCTTAACATGTCCCCAGTATAATTGTGACAGGTTAAAAACTGATAGCATTATTTTTTCTTTCCTTTTTTTTTGTTTTTGGAAAGATCATATTGAAACACAATTACAAAAGGAAACCCAAGTGGATCCAGTCACCATCGATGCGTTAAACCACACAGCTAGAATATATCAGAGCATACCCAGCTAGGATGGAAGTATGAAAGGTTTTAAATTGCACATATAACTCTTCTTAAAATGTCTTAATTTAACCTTGTGAAATTGACCCAATCCCCTCCCAGGTGTGTGAACTGGTCGTGATGCTTCATGTTAAATTTTTGCTCAGACAGTGACTGTATGTAGTCTAAGTTACACCTCTAGGCGTGTTGCCACTATCCCTTTCCATCCAAGTGCCTCTGTATGTATCACTGCTGGGTTTAGTCACAAGTACCACAGACCGCACCCAGATGTAACACTAGACCAGGGCTGCCCAACTCTTTATTTCAGAGCCTACATTCAGCTCAATATGATCTCAAACCAGTAGAATAATAACAATGAAAGGTAAACTCCCATTTTGAAATACTTAATAGAATAGAATCCAATAGAATGGGTCTTTATTGTCAGTCACAGAAACGGTGAAAACGCTGTAAAACGGCAAAACATAAGACTATAAAAATATCACGCAAGAATATTGTTTCTACAATATGTCATTTACGATACTGTATTAACATTAAAAGTTACCGTATTTATATTTTCATGTGTCTGCTCAAAGTTGGAGGTTCATTTTAGTTTTTTAATATTTCATTATTTATTTATTTATGCGAATTGGATTCGCTGTGGCAACCCCGGAAGGGGAAAATCCAAAAGAAAATAATAATAATTTATTTTTTTACTTATTTTTAAATAGTGGTTATTTCAAGTTTACTAAAGCACATGTTACTGTCTGAAAGAGGTATTTCATTTGTTGGGATGACATAGAAATATTATGATGTTGGTTGAAATAGGGACGGTCACTATGTAAATCTTTGCACAACTAATAGATCTTAAACTCTTGTCTATGAAACACAAGTTTTTCCCCTGGAACGTTCTGCGACACAGCATTAAATCCTCTTCTGATCAAGTAAAATGTACTTAGTGGTTGTGCATATTTCTGGTGTAATAGTATTTTTACAGAGAGTAACCTTTAAAGAAAAAATTAAACAAATAAAATCAAAAGATGGCACTGTTAACAGTATCGGGACATATCACGAATTATTGTATCATGATCTTAGTACATTGGGATTTGTATCGTATGTCCATATTCTATACCACTGTTGACTCTTCTCTCCGCCCCTTATGTGTCCACAGGTGCTGGTCATGACCTGCCACATATTCCTGCACATTCTGAGGAATAAAATTTTGCCCTTGTCTAAAATCAATCTAGTGGTGTTTGATGACTGTCACCTGGCCATTACAGAACACCCCTACTGCGAGATAATGAAGGTGAGGCTACCGTGAAAAAGGAAACCAACACTCTCCATCTCTGACCTACACACACGTTCAGACCAGTGATAATGGAGCAACTGCCTCACCCCTGCATGGACACTAGTGGATCTGTAACAACTGCTAGTTTGACGGTTTTTGTTTTTATTTCACCGGCCGATTATGAAAACACTTGGGTTAAATTTATGTTTAGGGTCTTTGTTAAGACATTTTTGACAAATTTTGAAATTGTCTTCGTCAGCAATGTCATCAAACATTGTCTTTCACCAAAGTAGTGTTTGGTGTTCGTGTTTTTTTGTTTTTTTTGGAGCTTCCTTGGGACAATGACTACAAAGTCTGTTTCACAGTTTTGAGATAACTTTAGATTTTTGAAGAACTTTTGAAATATATAAAATTTGCCTTTACTTCTAATGGGCCATAAATAAATGGCTTACGACATGGAAATCGTCAGCGATATCAACAAAGTTACTATTGATTTCCGATAGGAAGTCGTACATGGGCTTTAATTTGAGTCTGACCTATGAGCTTGAAAAGTCAAACTTATGTCCACCATTGTCTTCATTTTAACCACCTTCTTTGAAATTACTGTTTGGAATTCTACTAAAATATCTATGTTGCTTCTTCAGGACAGTGTTTGGTTACGTTTTTTTAGAATATAAATTTTTAAATTTCTATTGAAGATTTAAAATATAATAAATGTGCCTTCACTTATAATGGTCCATATTTTAATGGCTCACAATATGGAAGTGGATTTACACAGTTGTGAGATTTGGCTACTATGTTAAGAGTCCTGTACTTAAATCAAAGTGTGTACAGGATTTCATATCACTGCTCAGTAGAAACTATACTGATATCTCTGACCAACTCATTGATTGTTGATAGAACATGTCGGTGACACACAAGGACACCAGTCCTATTTTTATATCATCAGTCCCCGTCTTTAGCAGCACATCATGATGAATGCGCGAGTGATTTCCATGTGACGCAGCTGACCTTTTGTCTCTGCAGCTGTTCGAGGGCTGTCCGAGCAGCCCCCGTGTCCTGGGTCTCACAGCCTCCATTCTGAACGGAAAGTGTGACCCTTCAGAACTGGAGCAGAAGATTCAGAACCTGGAGCGAATCTTAAAGAGTAACGCTGAAACTGCCACAGACCTCGTGGTCCTTGACAGGTACTGGACACACTGCTGATGATGGTATCAGTGACAAACAGATGTAAGCAGAAGCACAGGAGGTCTGTGAAGACTTAACTCATGTGTTACAAAACCAAGAGAAAACTCAAGTGGAAATGATTACAAAATGAAACGTAGAGTATATGGGACCATTAGATGGTTTTGGATTTGTTTCCATGGTGTCTATCAAGTGACATTAGTATGTATGCATTAGTATGTATGATTGAAGTCCTCAGAGATGATATTGAGGGCCTGTGGGTGTGGTCGTCAGGAGCAGAGAGACAGTGGTGTGAGTGTCCTCGCAGGCCACCGTAGCGTTGTGTACACCGCTGCTGCAACTCCCAGCAGCTGATCCCAACTGTAAACAACGGAGTGGCTCACGAGATCACCCGTTGTGGTGTTGAAGAGGTCCATGAGAGGAGCAAACAGACTACTACCCTCACAAAAACTTAAAAAATTATGAATGTCCATGTCATACTAGAGTCCAATTAACACAACCACAAGAGTCGAGGCAGAAAAACCTAAAGTAGGAAAAAGAGCTGCTTACTGTGGCGCAATCTTTGAAGTAATGCAACCCTTGATGCAGCAGTCCCATTCTCCATCACCATTAATCAAACACTAATGACACTACAAAAGGAAAAAGTATTATGAACTTGTGAACTTAAAACTAAACTAAAATAAACTTGTGACACACAGCATCAAGTGTCCAAAAACACACGTGACAGTCAATGTCTCCTGTCATCACAACCATAGGTAATAGGAACCCACCCATGTGCATTCCCCAATGTGGTGGTGCACCTTCTACCTGGACAATGATGGTTGGTTGGAGGTCATCAAGATGTGACACGTATTCAGTCAAAAGGTCTAGAGCTGTAATTGTCAGCAGCAATAATTCATCTCTCCTTAAAGAACAATGGACCAACCGTTTTGAACGAACATACGTCATTAATGCTTTGGTAACGTTTGTGTCAAATTGTGAAGAGACTCTGGACACCCTGTATAACCTGTGCACTGTTGATCACTTCAGATACGCCTCTCAGCCCAGAGAAGTGGTACTAGACTGCGGCCCCTACATCGACAAGAGCGGCCTCTCTTCCCGTCTGCAGGCAGAGCTGGATGAAGCTCTCACCTTCCTTAACGATTGCAACATACCTGTCACCAGAGAGGACCGAGACCCCACATTTATCTCCAAACAGGTCAGAACACACACACACACAGGCAACACGCTGTTGGTCAAATCGACAGGAGGGATTTTTGTACGTGATCGTGTGATTTGTTCTCATTTTCAAAACAATGTACAATCATCACATTAAAAATGATAATAAATAACCTCAATCCTGAGATCCAGTGTTTTTTATTTTGCTTGCTGTCTGACAGTCAGATGTTGGCTAATCAGTTTGAGTTTTTCATTTACTTTTTTTATTTAACCATTAAAAATCTCTCGACTGTGTGTCAGCTCTACCATACATACAGTAAATTAAGACCATGGATATAATACACCAGTTTTTACAGAGATTATACATTTAGAAAAATAAAACTGTGTCAAAAAAGAAAATTAGCAGGTGAGCTCAGGTTGACTATTGATATTTGTCTTTGTGCGAGTGTGCTTGCAAAATGCTAAGTGGCTTCCTTCCTCCTTTTTTATTTTCTCTTCTCTTAATGTATTATTTTTGCTATTATCAAACATTATTTTAGATATTTCTAGCATAGTACAATGTACATCATTGTAATAAAAAGTGGTAAAATCATGGTGTGTATACAGTGTGTGTGTGTGTGTGTGTATATATATATAATATATATTCCTGTAGATAATGTGTTTTTATCCCAGTCATAAGGTGCTGTGCTGGAGAAAATTCAAAATGTGCATTAAAACTGATTGAATTAGAATTTGAGATATGTATGCGAACCCTGGATAATGGACTGGAGCATCTAAACCAGGGCTTATTTTAATCACCAAATTTTCTTAAGTGGATGTAAATAAATAGGATGTGATTATTATAATTATTTGATTACTGACAGTGGTATAACTTTTATGGTCCTGTAGATATTTCAGTGTACCTTTTGAATGTATTTATCGAGACCAGTCCTTTCAGGTTTATCTCCTTCTGATTGTTCCAGGCAGTGGGAACAGAACATTTCAAAGCTTTCCATCCCAGTTCTGTTGTGACTTTTGGAACTCATCGATTCAACAGAACCTGGGATTCGAGACTGGAATTTTTTATGCTGTTCTAAAAGATTTGCAGTTATTATATCCTGGGGATGGGAAATAAAGCGGTCAATATACTGGTACTGACTTGCACACGTGTGTTCTGTGCAGGTTCTGAGCGACTGCCAGGCGGTCCTGCAGGTCCTGGGGCCTTGGTGCGCAGACAAAGCGGCAGGCATCATGGTGCGAGAGCTTCAAAAATACATCAAACACGAACAAGAGGAGCTCAGCCGCAAGTTCCTACTCTTTACCGACACCATCCTGCGCAAAGTCCACGCCCTTTGCGAGGAGCACTTCTCCCCGGCCTCGTTGGACCTCAAGTTCGTCACCCCCAAAGTGCTGCGGCTGCTGGAGATCCTGCACGAGTACAAGCCCTTCGAGAGGCAGCAGTTCGAGAGCGTGGAGTGGTACAACAACCGCAACCAGGACAACTACGTCTCCTGGAGCGACTCGGAGGACGAAGACGAGGACGAGGAGGTGGAGGCCAAAGAGCGACCCGAGGCCAACTTCCCCTCGCCCTTCACCAACATCCTGTGCGGGATCATATTTGTGGAGCGGCGATACACAGCTGTGGTCCTCAATCGGTACGGCGCCGCTGCTTTTCACACATGTCCGTCTGTAATAATCTCTGCCGTACTAGTTCTAGATGTCGTTGGTCTCAGACAGAAACCTCTTGTGTCCAAAACGGTTATTTTTCAGGAAGGTGGGAAAACAATGTATATTCTAAACCAGGGGTGTCAAACATGCGGTCCTGCCAAAGGTTCCAATCCGGCCAGTAGGAGGAATTTGTGAAATGCAAAAATTACACCTAAGATACAGTATTTGCACAAATTATAGTTCAGGCTCCACAGACTGACTGGGAAATATATGATCATAATAACCTATAAATACTCACTACTACAAATTGTTGTTTGTTTCTATATTTTTCATGTAATTTTCCTATGTTTACACTAAAACAAAGTATTATTTAACACAAAAAACATAAATAGCCTGAACCAATATTAACAACCTGAAATGTCTGAAGAAAAGTAATTTAAAGTGTATTTTTATCAATTTTCTACGTGTTATTAAATGTTTTGTCTGTGAGTTCTAACGTACATTTATAAATTATAAACTGAGGTATAATATTGTTAAAATTTTCTTAAGAATTTAAAGGTTGTTAATATAATCCACATTATTTTAAAGGATAGTTTGTAGACGTAAACATTTTCATCATTTACAAAAAGTTTGGAGTTGACATTTTTGATAGATAATTCTGTTGTTATTAGATTGGTCCGGCCCACAGCAGGCCAGATTGGGCTGAATTTGGCCCCTGAACTAAAATGAGTTTGACACCCCTGCTCTAAACACATGAACGGAGTTGAGAGATGTAGAGGGAAATAAACAGCCTCAACAACAAAAAAATAAAACCCTGTATTTAACTAAGCAAATGGTCCATATCCTTCTATTGGTCAGTACCGCGGTGGTCCATAATGTTTCAGCTGAGAGAGGTTATTGAACTCTACGTGGTCCAGTCAGTGTCCTCTCATGTCTTTAATGTCTAAATGATAGGATGGATCATCAGGCTTGTGACAGAACAGTTGATGGAGAATGAGACGTGGCTTTGACACATAGATGAACCTCCATAAAGTCCAGACTGTGACGAAGACTTGATGCAGCAGTCCCATTCTCCATCACCAATAGTCCAACACTAATGACATTACAGAAGGAAAAAGTATTATGAACCTTATTGTGACACTACAGCATTATGTGTCCAAAAACTAGACGTCACAGTCAATGTCTCCTGTCATCAAAACCCAAGGTGGTGCAGTCAAATAGTGCACGCGGTGACTTTTTTGGGCAAATCTAGTTAGATTTCCTTTATTTGTCATTACACAGACACACACAGTAAATCTGGCAACAAAATGTCAGATTGGCAACTGATAACACAAAAATAAATATGGAAAGTACTTTTCACTATTTATACTTTTACAGGTATCAGTAGTGGCTACTGATCACTGACAGAAGTCATATATGGATGTTGATTGATTGAGTTGAGCTCTCCAGTGTTAGTACCGCCCACTTCTATTGGTAGATTGATCTCTTGCATCAGGACAGCAGGGCGAGAACCTAGTCAGAACCTGGCAACCTCACACTCAGCCTGTTATTGGTTCTTGACAGAACATACTGGTGAGATACAGGGACATTGGTCCTGTTTTACACATTTTTCACTGACATCCTGTTTCTTCCTCAGTCTTATCAAAGAGGCGGGAAAGCAGGACCCAGAGCTCGCCTACATCAGCAGTAATTTCATCACCGGCCACAGCATCGGCAAGAACCAGCCACGGAACAAGCAGATGGAGGTGGAGTTCAGGAAGCAAGAGGAGGTACGAATGAAACACAAATTCCCTAATGAAACATTCCCATCGCAGTGTTTAGTTTGTAGGAACACGTGTGTCACAGATTGAGTAATGTGTTAAACTTTGAGGAATGACACAAAAAAGGGTGAATTATCCGACCAGTAGATCAGTCAGTTTGGGTCATACTGCATCTCCATATAAAAATTTGTCTCTCACAGGTCCTCCGCAAATTCCGGGCTCACGAAACCAACTTGCTAATCGCTACCAGTATCGTGGAGGAGGGCGTGGACATTCCCAAATGTAACCTGGTGGTGCGGTTCGACCTGCCCACAGAGTACAGATCCTACGTCCAGTCCAAAGGCCGAGCCCGGGCACCGGTCTCCAACTACATCATGTTAGCTGACAGCGAGAGGACCAAAGCCTTCGAGGAAGATCTCACCACCTACAAGGCCATAGAGAAGGTGTTGTTTGGGTTTCATAACATTGTTGCATTTAGATGGTAGACGACCGTGTGCAAACACTGACTTGTTGACTTTCTAGATCCTAAGAAACAAGTGCTCTAAGTCCGTGGAGGTGAGCGAGTTTGAAGTGGAGCAGGTGCTGGACGACGATAACATCCTCCCACCGTATGTTCTTCGAAATGAGGATGGTGGTCCCAGAGTCACCATCAACACAGCCATTGGCCACATTAACAGGTACCCTGCCTTAAGCATGTCCTATCCTATATTGCCTTTATATACATCTTTTTGATTTGGTTTAAATGTGCTGTAATACAGGGTTAACTTTTTGTATATTTTAGTCATGTTTAGTAGCATATGTATGTGTAGTATTTTATCTTGTAGCTTTTGAACATTGCCTATATTTTGCAGTATTTGGTGTGATGTTTATACACAGTGTTTTTGCACTTAAGTTGTTTGCAGCTAAACTGAACATAGCTACTAAACACAATTTCATGGTTCCTATTAACAGGCTATTACTTTATCAGGTCGACCAGGGCCTTTGATGGCCTTAAGACATCTATAATATAAATGTGACGCGGCTTAAAAAATTATACTTTTTTCCCTTTTTTCTTTTTTTTTTACGAATGGTCATGTTGAAATCTATTCCTTGACAACATTATCTTTATTTAACCTCCACAGGCACCACAAATTGCATTGTGGACTTTAATGAAATGATCTTGTCTTATCCCTATACTGTCTTATGCCTATCCTCTTTTAATTTTTAAATGCATTTATTTTTTTTGTTCCTCACCACTTTTTGATTCTCAGATATTGCGCTCGGCTGCCCAGTGACCCTTTCACACACTTAGCACCTAAGTGTAGAACTGCGGAGATAAGGGATGGACGTTTCCAGTCCACGTTATATTTACCCATTAATTCCCCCCTGCGAGTCCCTGTTAAGGTGAGAAAAACAACATAATGAGGACAGCTGGACTTTGAGAGGACTTGAATTGCCGTTGTTAAGGTACATTAAGGTCTATTGATGTGCTTGTGCTTCTAGGGTCCTTCAATGAACTGTGCCAGACTGGCAGAGAAAGCAGTTGCACTATTGTGTTGTGAGAAACTCCACAAAATCGGTAAAAGTCCATCGGTTCTTTTCAGTCGCAATTATCTGTCACGCTGTCTTGGTTTTGTAACGTTTATCTGTTGCCTCCAGGTGAGTTGGACGATCACTTGATGCCGGTGGGGAAGGAGACGGTTAAATATGAAGAGGAGTTGGACCTTCACGACGAGGAGGAGACCAGTGTCCCCGGCCGGCCCGGTTCTACGAAGAGGAGGCAGTGTTACCCAAAAGCCGTAAGACCACGCTCAGTCTGTCAATGTGGACAATAGAAGCCTGGGACTAACGGGGAACACACCCGGGCTTCTGTTAGAACACACACAGTGATTTCTGTTACTTGTGTTTTTGATCATTTTCTTAGATTCAGTGAAACAATTATTTGAGTAGTGAGTGTTTTAAAGTAGAGGGTTACCAGCGTTTGTCGTGTTTCACCATGGTTTAGAAGAGATTAAACCAAAGCTGCTCTCACTGTGTCCAGATACAGTGGTGTGAAAAAAGTGAGGCTGCATAATAATTGGCTGTGTCTTCCAAGAAAATGATCCCAGTGCTGTACTATTCATCCTCTGATCAAAGCTGAGTACTGGGCTGTTGTCCAGTCAGAGATTTTTACTCCATTATTTTTAAGTTGTATGAAATTAAATCAAACATGAGAAATAGGTTGTGCAAAAGTATAGGCATACATGTCATGTTGTTGATTTGAATAGCCTTAATTACATAGTATTGGTTACTTGGAACCATTTATTATTGAGTTCGTTAGGCCTTGAACTGCATAGATCGTTGCATCCAATCAGGAGAAGTGGCATTTAAAGAAGCCATTTGGAAGTTGTTGTTCTGTGTGACTCTCCTCTGAAGAGTGGCAACATGGAAGCATCAAAACAGCGCTGACCTGAATGACCTGAAAACAAAGAATGTTCCAAAACACCACTCAAAGTAAGAAGAACAAGTAAAATGTTCTGGAATGGCCCTCCCAGCCCCAGACCTGAATATCACTGAAAATCTGTCTGATGATTAGAAGTGAACTATCCATTTTTCAATCATGGAACCTAACTGAACTGCAGCTGTTTTGTAAGGAGTGGTCCAACATACCTTCACACTCATCAGAGGCTATAGGGAGAACTGTTGGGGCTGTTAAAGGTGACTATCAGATTATATTAGATTAGATAGAACTTGATTTATCCCACCAGGGGAAAATGAGTGCATTACAGCAGCAAAACTACAGAGCAGAAGATATACTTTATGGGAATTGGATTCTTTTACTACATACGCACTATGCATTTGTGGATGTGTTGCGACGTGTCAATAAATAAGCCAGTAAGCACGCATATATACATACATGTACATTCCTACATATACACACGTATACATACCTGCATATACTCTACTATTAAGTACTGATGTACAATATGCATCAAAATAGAATGACAAAGTAAATACATTTCACTTCCTGTTCATACAGTCACCCTCATTTCACTGCTGAGATATTAGTGTCCATAAGTTATTTGATAGACTAAAAATGAGGTCGCTGATCCAAATGCCTATCGATTCATACATGAAAATAATAGCAATTGTCAGCAGTGCCCCAATTTTTTCATACCACTGTACTTAAAATAATTGAAGCCTCTTTAGAACAAGTTATAGTCCACAGTAGTGTTTCAGAAGTATTCAGTGAGACGATGCGCTTTGGAACACTTCTGTAAATGTGTCTCCTGTGACGCAGATACCAGAGTGTCTACGGGACAGTTATGCGGTGCCGGAGCAGACGTACTACCTGTATGTGGTGGGGATGGTCCTCACCACCCCTCTCCCCGATGAACTCAACTTCCGCAGGAGGAAGCTCTACCCACCGGAGGACACCACCAGGTGCTTCGGCATCCTGACTGCCAAACCCATACCTCGAGTACGTCATTCAGCAACTTCACTTACATTCCCACTGTTTGATTAAATAGTTTCCAACACGAACCACTCATCAAATGGATTACTTCAATGAAAATGACAGTAAATGTTCCCCTGTTGTTGTTTTCCTAGCTGCATATATCTGTACAGCTGTGTTTATATATTTAAGACTACGGTGACATTTCAAGCTTTTCAGAAGGGCTATAATTTTTTGTGGGGGACGACTGAATTTATATGTGATGCCCAAAGCACCATTAATGTCATAGCCCAAATCAATGCACTTAAAATATTTTTAACAATTGAATTTTGACTTTTTAAAATTTGAAAGCAAAAAAAAAAAAAAATTGGAAGTTAAATGAATATAATGTGTGTG
>JAPTHA010000005.1:24608965-24619976 GCA_029814585.1 Gymnapogon annona | reverse complement strand
ACAACAAAATAAAATGATACGGAAACATATACGACCGAAGCAGAATCTGGACATGCGTCAAGTCTGAGTCACTGAGAGATAGGGCAGAGAGAATCTGGTAGATTTTCAAAATAAAATATTGTACAACCACCGGGGGGAAAACTCAACAGGATATCTGCACTTGACTCGCAAAAATCTATCTTACTGCCACTGACTGAACTGCTGGGCTCACCAGCACACACCACATTTTAATAGTGATGTTACAGAGAGACAGTAATATGGTCTCATTGCAGCGCAAGTATAGTCAGCTAAGTGATTACGCAATCTCAGGTGAGGCCGAGCCGGCTGTTACCTCACTGCGCGTCCCTTAGCAGTATTTGATTCATAAACGTGAAAATTCAGTGATTTTGAAAAAAAACATACTCTGCATCTTCAAGCAGACAATGAAGGCAGCACTTCAGAAAAATTAATAATGAATGAATGAATAATCTTTATCTCACCCTCTGCGGGTGGTGTTTGTTCCTCCAGGCTCTGGACCTCTACCAGAGGCAAGGGACCTCTTGGGTCCTGCGCAGTATCCTTGCTGTTCCTGGCACTGGACTTTTCTGGACTGAGATGTTTGAGGTTGTTCCAGGGGTCTGTTTTTAGCCACTCCTCCAGTTTGGGGGTCACTGCACTGAGTGCTCTGATCACCATGGGCACTACTGTCACTGTTTCCACGCCTTCACATGCTCCTCTTTGAGCCCTTGGTATTTCTCAAGTCTCACGTGTTCCTTTTTCTAGATATTTCCATCGCTTTGTATCACCACATCCACTACAACGGCTTTCCTCTGCCCTTTATCCACCCCACGATATCTGGTTGGTTCGCCATTACCATCCAGTCAGTCTGTATCTGGAAGGCCCACAGGATCTTGGCTCGTTAACTCTCTACCGTTTTTGAGTTTTCCGCTTTGATCTTGGAGTTTCCAGCCCATATTCCCCACAGATGTTCCTGTACACCAGGGGTGCTCAATACATCGATCACGATCTACCAGTCGATCGCAAAGGTATTGTGGGTGGATCGCATGGCATCAGCCTATCATTGTGAAGTGAATGAAATTGGTCTCTAGATTGTCAGTTGGTCTGACCAATCACTGAGCATGCGTGCATAACCAAGTGTTAAAGCAAGCTAGTGAGCTGACTAGTACAGACCAGACCGACACGGCGTCCAGTCCGTACGCGACGTTACCCGGCGTCCGGTCCGTTACATGGTATCCGATACGTACATGGCATCCGGTAGTTGCCATATAAAAACTGATCGTTGTCAGTTCCTTTTGATTTGCTGTTGGTGTCTTGTGTAAACACGTTGTAAATATTCTTCTTACCTTGCTATGTCGGCGGGGAATAGTCCGACAATCAATCAAGCGGAGCTCGCACAACAACATTTTTACAGTTTTTAGAACTCTGTGCACACATCAGGCGCATCAGTGCATCAGAGTAAGGTAATGACAAAAAATAGTTGCATTGAGCAATATGGGTTCACGCACTTATGCAAGGTACACTAACATATATGGTTCATATAAATAATTGTCAATATATTTATAAATAAATATATATTTGGCATTTTTTTAGTAGGTAGTTCTTTTTGACTTGGTCATTTTGAAAGTAGCTTGCATGCTGAAAAAGTGTGAGCACCCCTGCTCTAGATACTGAGACCAACACTGTCAACTTTACAGACTGACAGCCGTTCCGGCTCACAGCCCTTAGAGATTTCTATACACACACTGTTAATCAGTCAACAAGACACAGGGATACACAGCAAAATGACCTAGAGCTGTTAAAAGCTGAAACAGCTGATAATAGTATAATTGCCCTTAATTAGTACAAACGTCGGTAATTGTTGATACTGCTACATTGGATGTACTACCGCAGCAACTGTTAATACAGATAATAGAAGCCTCTACCATCCGTGTAACTATATAGTAAACACTATAACAGCTATATTGATAAATGTGTGACGACAATGAAGGCAGGAGGGGACTAGGACCATAGTGGCCAGCCCAGGAAAAGCCCATAGTGTGTTTAAGGAGGTCCAGTCAGCTCTATCGTTCATCGACAACTCGTGTTCTGAATGGCCATGTGTTTTCGGGCAGGTATCCAAACCTGGACTTCGGCTGGAAGAGATCCATCGACAGCAAAACGTTCATCTCCTGCTCAGAGGACGGCGATGATCACTGTAAACACGAAGAACAGGTCAACTCCGACCCCAGCTCCCCGACAGACACGGGCAGTCACCACTCTCCCCCGCCCACACCAGGGCCCTCAATTACCCCAAGTTCCAGCGACGACGCCCACATCAGGAACCTAACGAACGGCACTGCCCTCGTCACTGGCTGTGACAATGGCCATCTAGAAGAGCACCTTCACCAACATGACAATTGCCAACGCTCCCGGCCCACCCCCCACGGGCCGCAGAGCCACGAATCAATACAAGCGACTACCTCAGTTCCTGTGCAGCCCTCTCACAGCTTGAACAAGCCCAGCTTTGGTCCTCCGCAGCCCAGCGATGAATGTACACCACGGAGGACCTCAGACCACATAAAGAAAGCTACCTCAGTCTGCAGCCAGGAGGCCACGGGCCCCCACGCTCCCACAGCACCTTCTCCCGACCTCGCCGCTGTCCACTCACACAGAGCCGAGGCCGGAGACTCTCTGAAAAGCCTGGGGCCCAACCCGGGCCTCATCCTGCAGGCCTTGACTCTATCCAACGCCAGCGACGGCTTCAACCTGGAGCGGCTGGAGATGCTTGGCGACTCTTTTCTCAAACACGCCATCACCACCTACTTATTCTGCACCTACCCCGACGCGCACGAAGGCCGCCTCAGCTACATGCGCAGCAAGAAGGTAAGTGGTCAGAGCTGCGGACTACTTGCACAGAAGTGATGCAAGTTGAAAAAGAAAACTTCATGTCAAAAAAGTATATTAGCAGGTGCTCTGTGGTCGACTCCAGGTCAATTTGTCTTAATAATCTTAATCCTTGGCTCAGAGCGAGTGTGCCTGAAAAACAATTTTATTTTTTAGATCAAACTTGGAGTTCTCCTTTCTAAACATTTTGCTATTACATGGCATTTTAAATGCTTACAGCATAATATAGCATACATCATTATGATAGCGTAAAATTTAAATGTGAGTGTATATATTCTTGCAGATGTGTATTTTCCCTCAGCGATAAGGTGCTACGCTGGGGGGAAAAAATCATCCTGAAATGTGCTTGAATTTGGCCTTGAAAATTGTGCATGGACCCTGACGTATATATATAATAGGATTTTCCCAACTATTGCAAAGTTCTGGTGCTACATCTTAGGCACAGGTCAAATTTAGGTGAAAACTGGGCAAAACTAATGTTTACTGACCTAGATATCATAGATATTGTTTGTGTCCTACTGGAGTTCATCTGAAGGTCCTTGTGTATTGTTTGTGGGTTTCATTTTTGCACACATAATTTAATAATTATAGTGGTCCACTAAAGCAATTAATCAGTCAATTAAATAATGCAACATTTAAACGACAGTAATATTTTGGCTTATTCAAATAAGCATCTTAAGTTACATGAAGTGAGTCAGATTCACCAGAGCAAGCTGCCAGTTTGATCTGACATATTTTCCTGTTCACTAATGTTTGCAAATGAAAGTGATGACTTGTATATAATCACTAATATAAGAGCTATGTCAGAGGGAGGCAAGTAAATAATTAACCTCTGTCTGTACATTTATTTGTGATTCGTAGCTAACTTTAAAATGGAATCAAGCCAGGATGAACCCTGCCACATCTGACAGTGATGTATCAATGATAGAGTAATGATCCTGCAGAGAGATCAACTGGAACCGACAGAGCACTTCCTCCCAACACAGATTTCCACACACACGCTCCCACGTCTCTAATGCGTTTAAAGAGGTTCAGTCAGCTCCGTCATTCACTGACGACGACACACGTCTCGTTATATCTTTGTACGTGACACACAGCATCACACAGGGAGCACATTGACTCGAGTTATTTCCGATTTGTTCCTGAACTAACGCACAACAGATATCATAAAAGGCAGGCGTCGTTCCATTTGGGGAAAGATATAATAATGTTATGAATTATATTAAGTATGGGTCATTGAAACGTACAAAGTCAACAGCAGTTAAAGGTTAAATCAATCTATTATCCCCAGAGGGAAGCCCAATCTCTGCATTTTATCCATCCTAATACACACACCCACCACACACACAGTACTTTGAATTAGCATTATCAGATAGCTTCAGCACGTTACCCAATTTAGGAGCCATAAACTCATAAACTGTGGTTAGAGTCGTAGACGGGATTGTGTGTATGTGAGTGTGTGTGTACTACTACTACTACTACTATATAATACTGGGAGTTGAATCGAGGACCTCCTTGCTTTGAGGGCTGATTGCTGTCCACTCTGCCCACTTGTTTAATACCATGATCTGTCAGAATCCGATCAATTCTTGACACCCAGAGACTGTGAATAACCAAGTCAAATGCGTGGGCGCCATACGTAATGACAACTGTCCAACCACAACCCTGACGTGGGGGTGCAGGGGCATCAGCAGCGTCTCTTTGACCTCAGGAAACCAGCTCAGCTCCAGGCGGACAGGTGTTCTATGAGTGAGTTTTATAGATCTTATGTAAAGTCCATTGCCACATTTTTGTTCATCTGCTGGTTTGCATCCGTCAAACCGAACCAGAGAATTAACCTGGGTAATAAATCATTGGTACAAAAATAACGTACGGAAGTGTACTCTAACCAGGTGCTAAAGAAGGCGAAGCAGCCATGTCCAACTGTACTCACCCTCTGTTCTCTGAGCGCCCACCCCAAACAAACATCGGCCATAGCATATAGATCCCCCTCTCATCCATCCCTATGCTCAACTCCGTACAGCACAGGTAGCCTTTAGTAGCTTATAATGTATTTAAGCACAGGTTTTTTTTTCTTATTACACTGCCAGTTTTTGCGGTTCTTGGTTATTATCATCGTAGTTTGTTGTTTTAATTACTAAAGTGTCACGGGGCTCAAAGAAAGGTCAGCATAAAGTGAATAGAACACTCTGTCTCTTAGAGGTCTCACAGTCACACAGAACCAACTGCAGAACAGACGTACAACAAATCACACAACGACAAAATAACACAATAACAAACAGAAAGGCCTAAAACAGGCACTGAACGACTCGTGTCACACAAATGCTGTACATGGAGGGTTTATATTTTTGCTGGTTGTTCTATTGCAGTACACTGATGGTTCTGTCGTAAACACACTAGTACCCGTTCTCAGATCAGATACGTGTTCAGTGACTTGTGCTAGTGTCCTTAAAGCAGCTTTACTGTGTGTGTTTGTGTGTGTCGTTATGCAGGTGAGCAACTGCAACCTGTACCGCCTGGGGAAGAAGAAGGGCCTCCCCAGCAGGATGGTGGTGTCCATCTTTGACCCCCCCGTCAACTGGCTGCCCCCTGGATACGTGGTCAACCAGGATAAGAGCAGCACAGACAAACTGGATTCAGATGAGGTCAGTGTTCTTTGCACACGTTCACTCTTTCTTCTCACTCTTCCAAATGATTTAGTACGTTTTAAAAACGACGACGTCCTCCTGGACCTCGGTAAGCTTGCATTTGACTTAGAAATCCCATGAATACAGACACAAAGGCACATTGAATGTGTAGGAATTTTGCGACGTCGACCGTGCTCTGACGTCAACTGGCCACCAGAGGGCAGGGTTTCCCTTTGTCTGGTACTATTTTTGGTTCAGTTTAGAATCCTTGACTTTCTTACACGTCAGGAAAATGAATGTGAAGTGACACAGGCACAGAATTGATGGCAGCATCCACAGCATTGTTAACACAAGAGAAACTGCTCACAGTATTTGACACAGAAAATGGCACAAATATTCAAATAACTGAATGTCCTTTAAAGAGCAGAATTAATTATAACCCTGTTTTAAATCCAGCCATCCCGATGTCACATTTACAGGAGCAACACTGATGTTGAATCTGGGCCTTGTGCTCCACATATCACCAGACTCATGGCATAATTGCCCAAGTCATACACTACATGGATAAAAGTATTGGGACACATTGAATTGAGTTGTTTCTTTTCTGACAGGTCTGGGATATAAAATACTAACGACAAATGTCAAAATATTGTTTTATATTTGGATAATTGTAATATTTATGATTAATACTTATGTTTATATCTCAAATCAGCATGTCCAGGATGTCTTACAGCTGTATACATGACGTGTACCATTATTTATATCCATGTGGTTCATAAATATCAATATTTCCTTAAAATGAAATGGCAGATTTTTCTTCCTCAGTGAGATGTGGAGATAGTAGATGGTTTGTTGTTGCAGAACATTAATTCGAGTCAAAATACAGAATTTAAAAAAATAATAATGCTGAGGTAGAATACTAGTTATGGATTACTAAATTCATTTAGAGAGAAATTAAACATATCTGATGCATTTTGGGAAAAATAACAGTTTAAACCAAACTAACCTATGCAATGACATTTATCCCAAATATTAGACTATACTCTATAATATTTCATGTATATATATTTATGTGGTTATAATAAAATTTGGCATAAGTTGCTTGTATCTCAGACCCCTTTTTAGGAAAAAAACACCACCTGAATTCATCCTGTCCCAGTACTTTTGTCCATTTGTGTACGAATTGGGCAGTCATACTCTGAGGTTAATGATGATGATATTGTCCTCAAAATAATTTTCAGAACCCTTCCTGTTCCACCTGCGTATTAATATTAGAACATAATAAGGGATAATGATGTCGTGTAAAATGACCAAATGTACAGCGTATAATATTTACGTTTATATATAATTATTATACTATTTATTTGATACTATTTAACTTGACCTGTAACATTCTCATAAAACATGTTGGAGACACTAGGATTTAGAACTTTACATTGACATTTGTGATTTGAAAACTAATTGTTGATTCACTGATTATCAGGTTGGGTTATTTCAGCTTTAATTACAATTGACCCTGTGCCACAAGAGGTTATAATGATTTAATACTGTTCGACATTTGCGGTGAAGTACAGCCGATTTACTACATATGTCAGATTTACATGGGTTATGCAACTCTAAAATCCAGCTAAGGCATGTTTTGGGAACTTAATTATTGTGACGATGTCCAAACCACAACCAGAGAGTAAACAGTCTCTGAGTCACGGGTGTGGTTTGGCAGCATCAGCTCATACAAGCTTAAAAGGCCGGAAACACCGTAATCTGCCCGGAGTTCACTCGGCAAATGAACCTCACAAAATGCAAAGCAGAGTGGAACTGCTGCAGACCTTTATTATTATACAAGTGCGATGGCAAAAAAATCTGTAAATGTTTTGTAAACATGGATGTGTAAATGGACATATACATATTGAAGGAAATTTGTCAACCCAAAAAAAAAAGAAAAACAAATGTCACACAATGTATAACTATTTTATTGAGGTTCTTTAACAATATTTAATATTCGAAAAGGAGTAGCAAAAACCTGAGCTTATATTGTCCAATGCCACATGACATCAGCTGATGTATTACAGCAGAGCGCGGGGGTGGGCATAATTCCAGCCTCCAGAGAACTGGACCAGTAAAATAACAGTAAAAAAAAAACACATTATAAAATATAGTTGTGTTTGCAAAAGTTTTCTTAAAAATGTGAACAGCGTGAATTTTTAAAAGAATACAGTAACTGCAATTTTTTACAATATTATGCGTTGCAATTTGGAGATTACAGTTGATCAACAAACACACAAAACATTTGGTGAAAGGCAGAATATTGTTAAATTACACTCCTCTGAAGACAAGTAAGATTGTTCATATTTGTTCAGGTTATTCTCATTGTTTTGGGAAAGAATGGTTTGTAAATGTGTACAATTTCGCGTCATTTCCATTTTTATACACCAAAGTGAAAAATGTGGAGTTATTGTCATTTACCCACTGCAGCTTAATGATGATATTGTGTATTTGATTTGTTTATTTTGTAATCTAGCCCAAAGAGGATCTTCTGGCCAATGGTCAATGTGGAAGCAACTACGAGGAGGACGATGAGGAGGGTGAGGACGTGGACGAGGACGGTGAGCTGATGTTGAAGGATGAGCCAAAGGACGAGGTCAACATGGAGGACGACCTGGAGTATTACAAGGAGCACATCAAGTTCATTGACAACATGCTGCTGGGATCCGGCGCCTTTGGGAAGAGGATCTCTCTAAGCGCCTTCCCTCCTACGCTGCCCCCGACCTCGGCCTCATCCCCCTCCATGGACCCTCACTACGACTGGAAGCCCCCGAAGAAGCCCCCCCACCATAACGCGGCCCACTACCCGTCGGAGCCGGTGCCCAGTGGTCCCTCGGCTGACGAGTTTGACTACAGCTCGTGGGACGCCATGTGCTACCTGGACCCCAGCAAGGCAGGGGAGGAGGACGACTTCGTGGTGGGCTTCTGGAACCCGTCAGAGGAGAACTGCGGCGCCGAGCTGGGCAAGCAGTCCATCTCCTACGACCTGCACACCGAGCAGTGCATCGCCGACAAGAGCATTGCCGACTGCGTGGAGGCCCTGCTGGGCTGCTACCTGACCAGCTGCGGAGAGAGAGCCGCCCAGATGTTCCTCTGCTCTCTAGGCCTCAAGGTGAGATACCCAACCACACTCCCCACCCCCTTCCTGATGTCGACACCTCTGGATTTCTGATCAGAACCAGAGAACTCCAGGAGTGATTTAGTAGCCGACACAACAGACAAGTGACATGAACAAGGAGACACTGCTGATGGAGCCCTTTTTGTTTGTTTTTTTGTAGTTTACTCTTAATTGAAAAGTACAAGTTATCACAGTCACAAGTAGAATGTAATAAAAAACAAAAACTCTCTATATACAGTAACATAAAACAGTTATAGTAGTAGAATTAGTTAGGTTAGCAACTAACGTCCTACTAAAGTACATCACGTTTAAAAAAAAAAATTGATATAAAAGGAAATAAATCATCATTTTAAAAAATGACACATACTGTACTCATTTTTGCAGCCTAATTTTCTTTATTGAGGCAGTTTACATTCACACCAATGCTTCGATCATTATTCGATTTCTGCAATTATCAGACTATTAGCAATAATGTCAACAGTGCAATCTGATCTGTTTTATCAGATAACAGGATTTCTTCAGTGTCTTTCTGCATGTGTATCAATCAGTTAATAAAGGTTTTTTGTTTTATATCACGTTACAACAACACAAAGACCCAAGTGCTTTACAGCTAATTACATAATCAAATGATAACAGTTTAATCAAATCTATGAAAGCTCATAAAACAGTAGGACACAATGCATGGTGATGTATTTCAACCCAGATAATAGTAGGGCTGGGACGATACACTTCTCTTCCGATTCGATTCTTCCACGATTTTTTGGATGCTGATTCGATTTAAATTGCGATTCTACGATATTGCCAATTTTTTCGATTTTTATCACTAGTGAAACGGTTGAATGATTATGAATGTTTACTGACTATTCCAAGAGCCATATTTCCCCCAAAAATACACATCACATGCAAGTCAGTTTTTTAAGTTTATTCAATAGCAATATGTTGATTCTTGTACCAAAACAACTGTTCTAGTCCTAGATAGAGCTCAACTGTACTTTAATCTCCAATTCTGTAGTAGCTTTTAAATTAAATTATGAACAAAATCACTTTTCAAAACCTGGACGGGATCTTAAAAAAGGCAAACAAATGCATATTGCACAATTTTTTAATAAACTCTTGTTTAGCTACATTTAACTCTGTTCTTCATCAAGACAGCAGCTAATACTCATGAATGTAACGAGGATTCTCGCTACAGCCGCAGTTCTAAAGGAGCGGTCCCCAACCCCCGGGCCGCGGCCCGGTAACGGGCCACATGGAAAGGATATATAACTTACATTATTTCCATTTGATTTATTATCTGATTCTGCACAATTTTTTATTTTGGAAAATAAGCTGATTCTCTTTGTTGCATCTGTTGGGTCTGAACGCTAACTCATGAACGTGTTCATATTTGGGTCCAACGAGAACTGAACGTACTGCAGCCTATTTCTGTGACCAACGTTATGTGAACGTGTTCATTCTGGTGTTTGTGAACGGCGCTCTGGCAGTTTATCTTCGTTCAACAGTGACAGATTTCTATAGAGCCTTCCAGCAGAAAAACCTCCCTAAACATGCTTTAATATGTAGCGGAAAAAAACACCCAATCTGGCAACCCCAGTCACTGCAGAGTTGCACCGCTGCATGCGCCGCACATTATGTAGCACGGAGGAGAAACAACAAAAACGACCAAAGGAGCACCAGCACCTCACCTCAGACTCTTTAGTACTGAAAAGTTTGGGGTTTGAAACTGCTCAACCTGAGACCAGGTTGAGCGTGTGCACGTCGCACTGGCATGGAGCAGTCTGCTAACGGCAGCAACAACTATATCAGCCGCGTCATCCCACGCTGAAGCCGGCTCCTTCTCTGCAAACAGCTGTCCAGCTCTCCCTTTTCTTTCGAAACAGAAAATCCAAAATTTTCCCACACTTTAGATTTAAAATGTGACGGTGGGGGTTTATCTCCGCCTTGTTTTGTGCCTGCCTTCATGTCGCTAACTGTTTTGATTTTTTTTTTTTTCTAACGTGACCTCACATCCGCTCAGAAGCAGTGTTCTGCGTAGAGCTGAACGATCTATCGTTTTAGACCGAAAATTGCGATTTCTGACAACACGATTTTCAGATTGTCAAAGCCGTCGGTTTTTCTTCCTTTTTTTTAATTTCTCACGGTAGTCTATGGTGTGGACTACCGTAGACCACGGACCGGTCCCGGGTCCGGAATCCGCGCACCCGGACGCGGACCCGACTTCGCCACTCATTTGAGCGCTAGCTCTGTATCAGCGACCAATCAAGAAGCTCTATGCTGCGCGTGGACAGGTCACGTGTTGTACACTCCCATCAGTGTCGCTGCTCATTCAACTTCGGGTCCG
>JAPTHA010000005.1:24595947-24608162 GCA_029814585.1 Gymnapogon annona | reverse complement strand
ATTGAATTCATTGTTTGAATTAATTTGCACTGAAACTTGGTAAAAAAAAAAAAAATCATGGTTGAAATCGAAATCGCGATATCTGCCAGAGAAATCGCAATACAACTCTTTTATGGAAATCGTTCAGCCCTAGTTTTGCGGGAGAAAAGTGGTACATTTTTCCAACCCCATTTAACATAGACTAAAATAAAGCATTTAAATTAGGGTGGAAATTTGATTTTTGAACAAAAAAAAATTAAAAATCGTAAAACAAAAAATCGCGATACTTATGTGAATCTTTTTTTTTTTCTCCCACCCCTAGATAATAATAATAATAGTAATAATAATAATAGTTAGGAATTGTATTTCTATAATACACACAAAGTCCTTTACTTTATTGATTCCTTCACATTCTCACACTTTGTGCAGACTTTTCCTGCTGCTTCTTCACACGGAACAGATCATCAATAGGAAACGCATTGTGTTTGTCGAAGTACTCTGTGTTGCTTTCATAAAAATGTACCCTGATACCAGATGTGGGTATATTTGACTGTTAAATACAGCAGGGATGAAGATTTAAAACGAAACAAAGCAGCCACAGTGGGCAGTTAAAGAGCTGCTTACGACTGACAAATCTATCACACATTGAAGGTAAACAATTGCTTTTATTGTTCCACCTGGTCAGGATGGAAAAGAACATCTGATGCTTGGAAGCTATTTAGGCTGTTTAGTTTAATACCAAAACACTATCTGAACAACAGCTTATTCAAATAGTTCATATGGCTTTGATTTCCATGTTTCATCACCCGTCACACACACTTTCTATGACGCATTTGTCGTGTCCATCTCCAGAATCATGTCATTTTTAGAAATGTTACATTTTAGGAAGAGTCTATTAACCCATATACCCAATACCGAAATATCCAACAGTGGCCAAAGGCACTGATGTAAACTGTTTTAATACCTGTTGATCCATTACTCATATCAATACATGCCAATAATTGGTGTAAAATACAGTTAATCTTTTCATGGTCATCAGACATGAGCCATTTGGACATTCAGAGGCTCCGTAGTTACCATGGAAACACTGCCATCTTCTACAACATTGTTTCACCAGTAAAACCCATGGAGTTGAATCAATGACAGTGGATGGACACGCTGGGTTTATGTTTAAGATAATGAGAGATTTCAGAATCAGAATACCCTTTATTGTCACAAGCACAATACAAGTACAGTACAAGCGAAATTGGCCATCAACCTATCCGCACACCATAGGTGGGTGGGGGTGGGAAGGACCGAACAGGAAGACAGGGTTAAAAATGATACAGCATGATGATGGGGGAAAAAAGAGGATGAAAAAAATAAACTGAACTGAAAAAGTCACACTTTCTCTCATTTTCACTGTTTTTGGTCTAATCACCTTCAATTGGAATCTCAGCATGGTGATTAAACTACATTATACACAAAATAAATGTAGGAAAATATGTAAATTTCACTGAAAAAAAACTATACCAAATAGAGAGGATAATATGATAAATGGTGATTAATCACTTAAAGGTTAAATAGAGAGAAAACTTAAACACAAACGTAGCACTGGGTCTTTATGGGTTAAACTCAGCCCTCAGTTACTGTAAGATTATTCTGAAACCATATGTCCATAAGAATTATGTTTCCAGTCACCGTTACCATGGTTTCCAGCCAGAAAGTGACTGCAAACAACAGCAGACGAGGGTCACGTGTGAAACATGCGTCTGTGTGAATGTGTGTGAGAAGGCTGTGTGTTGACGGAGGTTGTTCAACATTACACCAGGTGTTACCTTCGGAGCGGGGGACCCTGTCGGACGTGGCTGTCAAGGGCCCTCTGGCCACGGCGGTGGACCTGTGCTACGGCTGGCTGAAGATTCCGCCCCGCTGCATGCTGGACCATCCGGACGCCGAGCGAACTCTCAACCATCTTATCTCCGGCTTCGAGAACTTCGAAAGAAAGATCAACTATACTTTCCAGAACAAGGCTTACCTCCTACAAGCCTTCACCCACGCTTCCTACCATTACAACACCATCACAGGTCAGTTAGACCATGTTCAATTCTTAGGTCCTCTACATCTGCCGTCCTCCAAAACCATCTATTGATCTAAAACGTTGAATAACTTGTGATTCACTAATCCTATCAGTACATGTCAATAATTGGTGTAAAATACAGTTATTCATCTTTTCATGGTCATCAGATAAGACCTATTTGGATGTTCGGATGCTCCGGAGTTACCATGGAAACACTATCATCTTCTACAGCATTGATTCAGCAGTAAAACCCATGGAGGTTGAACATAAAAAGTGACTCCAACCACTTGTCATTTATCAGTTATTGATACATTTGTTAGAAAACGAGAAATTTTCTTGAGTTATTTTCTGTTTTGGATATAATAACCCTCATCTTTGGCTTCTGAACTTTTATGAATATTTACACAATCAGGAAATACAATAAAGGAAAATATCACATTTTCTATAAAAATCTTAAATGCGGTGGATGACGAAATGGTAAAAAATCACTTAAGAAAACTTACAGCTAATACCTGTCAATCACACAGCACATTTTTGAACACGAAAGACCCGCCTTCCTCCAAAGTCCCACCCACTTCTCCCTTACCTGACCTCAAATGCTCACCTCCACCTTATTAGATCACAAAATAAGTGTAAAAATGCCACATTGTACAGCATGGGGTTAATGAGAGAGTAAAATGAATAACCAACACAAAAGCAATGATGGGTCTTTAAGTCTTTAACTGTAACATAACTGATGGACATTTGTAATGTTAGTGATAAACAGTCAGTACTCTTACTTTTTTATATTTTTGCTTTGATTCGTGCACTGGGACCTGGGTGCACGTTTTGTTCTTCTCGTCTTCAATAGCAGTAAAATGAACCTTGAACTTTAGTTGAGTTTAAAGGCAGGCAAAGTTCCAAACAAGCGGAAAGAAAAGAGCAGCGGGCGTCATGAGCGAACACCTGGATAAAAGACTTGATTTTCATAATTTTTCGTCTTAATCCACATTTGGACACAGTTTCCTATAAATAAACACTTGTGTGATAATTTTTCATGCAGTGAAAGCTGGTTTGGTCTAAAGCAGAAAGAAAAGACAACAGACACTAAGCAGACTGTCCTTGAGAGGCCGGCACTCTGCAGTTAACATCCCATTCATTCATCAGCTGAGTGTTAGTCATGCAACAGAACGTACATGGAACAACACAGTGACAAATGGAAAAGTGCAAAACCAACACAGGAGCTGAAGAGAAGCGCGCATTCAGTGGATGATTCTGTACTGATGTGTGACTGCATTACTCAGACTGCAAGTGCCTTCAACCCTTCACCCTGTTAGTCACCGAAAATAAAGACATTAATCACACCTCCTTTGCAGGTTTAGTTTTCACCTGCCAACTCATTCACTGTATGGACAAAAGTATGTGGACACATTGAATTCAGGTGTTTCTTTTCCAACAGGTGTGAGATGTAAAACGACAAAGACAAATGCCATATTGTAGTTTAATATTGTGATAAATATATTGATTATTAAGATCAATGTTTTTATGTTAAATAATCACAAACAGGACATCTTACAGCTTGTAAGCACGATGTGTCCCAATATTTACTGTATGTCCAGTACGTCAGTATTTCCTTTTTAAGATTAATGAGATTTTTCTTCCTCAGTGAGATTTGAAGAAAGTAGATGTATTATTTGTGGTAGAAATTTATTATTTACAATCAGCACATTTTTTTTTACATACTTTTAGAAGTAGAACATTTAAAATCAGTCATGTATAATAAAACACAATGATCAACTTTGAGAGAGATTAAGTAAAGACCATCTCTCTGGTGTTTTTGCACCAAACACAATTTAAATAAAACTAATCAATGTGTGAGATTTATCCCCATACAAAATGATGATATATAATTTGTTATCATTGTTTTGGATCTTAGACCCTAGGAAAGGTGACTTCAGCGTGTCCACATACTTCTGTCCACATAGCGTAAGGCTCAGACACTTGTGCTCCGAGGCTAACGGTCCGTGTTCCTCCTTAGATTGTTACCAGCGCCTGGAGTTCCTTGGTGATGCAATTCTAGACTACCTCATAACGAAGCACCTTTATGAAGACCCGCGGCAGCACTCTCCCGGCGTGCTGACCGACCTGCGATCAGCGCTCGTCAACAACACCATTTTTGCCTCTCTGGCTGTCAAGTACGACTACCACAAGTACTTCAAGGCCATCTCGCCGGAGCTTTTCCACGTCATCGATGACTTTGTGCAGTTTCAGCTGGAGAAGAATGAGATGCAAGGCATGGACTCCGAGGTGAGTCTCTAACGCACGGCGAGCGTCAGTTACCGGACAACAAAGCCTCGTAGCCAGAAACCTAATCTTCGCTCTTGTAGTCTTTTTTTTTTTTTAATTCCCCTCTTAAATAATAGTCAGCATTCAAAAAGATCGGCCTGAATAACACAAGCTGTCAGCGTCCATGAATCTGGTTCGTATTCCGATGATTTCAGTACTAAAGAGAAAATGCAGTTGGATTTAATTTGGCTGGAAAAGCCGTATCTTGGCACCAGATCTGCCCTCGTTCAGCTGCAGAGGTACTTTAACTCTGCCTGCAGGACAGCCAGCGCACACAACCGCACCAGGGGGAAAAAAAACACACACACACACACAAAAAAACCCAGCTGAAAGAAATAAAGCAATGCGCAGCAGTAACATAAGGCCATTCAGGGCCCTGCGTGGATGTCACACTGGAACGCTAACATTATGAAAGCAGCCTTGTAGCGCGTTGTAAACAGTTCCACGCATCGTCAGCCCCAGAGCTTTTCATCCCCATCTAATGCTTTAAAGTGTGAAGGTACACGTAAAGCCGTCGGTTTAGAACAGACTGAGGTGAATGTGACCCAGTTTGACTCCAAAGTAGGAAAAATAAAGATGCATTATTTGTGATACGTCATTAGATGCGAAAGCAGTCCGGCTTCACGTTGTTATTTTTTTATATATATATGTATATATTTATATTTATAATGACTCCATCTGTGATCGATTACCTCCACTCTGTTCCTCCAGAACTTCCTTCAGTCTGGACCATTGACTAGTAAACACGTCATTAGCGTCCCACGGGCAGAGAACTTTACGTGGCCGTCATTTTATTTTCACAGATGAAGTCACGTCGTAGATCGTCTGCTTTGGTCCAGGCTTTAGTCATTTATGCTCTACACGTCTTCAACACAGGTCGTAGAAAATCACATCGCAGATGTATCATGTCGGGGTTTTTTTTTGTTTTTACAGTACAATTGTACAAATTACTGAGGACAAGTCTTTTTTTTTTCTTTTCATTGCATGACATTCAATCCAATTATTGAAATAACACCAGCGAATACTGAGAAGACAGTGTTTAAATAGTGACGTGAGTGTGTTTATCAGTGTTGTCGAGCTGTTGCTTACATTAAGAAGTTTCTGTAATGAACCTGAATATTTACATTTCGCTTGAAAAAAGTGGGGTTTTTTTATCAGGGTAAATCTGAAACTGATTTAACTCCTCTTGTAATTTTTTTTTATAGTTAAACTGTTCACTACAGGATAGGACAATAAAACCTCCATTTTTATTGTCATGATTTCCTTGAATGCCACAATAAGTAGTATTTTGGATCTTTCAAGTTTCAACGAAATAGTAATGATTTGCAACAAAAATGCATAAAAAGTGACATTTTTATGCATTTAATTTTATCCGACTGGATAGCTCAGTTGGTAAGGCACAGGGCTGGTGCATAGGGGCCCTGGGTTTGATTCCTGGAATGAACATCCAGTGGGTTGTGTCAGGAAGGGCATCCTACGTAAAAACTCATGCCAAATCAAATATGCGAATTGGATTTGCCATGGCAACCCCGGAAGGGAAAACTGAAAGAAATCATTTATGCATTTAATTTTAATTTCTTGTGCACTATTTGTCTCATTATAATTGTTATATCATTTCTACCTGTAGATTTCTGAAATGACCCGCTGTTGGTCTACACCATGTCCTGACCATACCTGAAACACAAATACTCATCTCATCAGACGCTCATTGAACTCATTTACTTTGTTAGAATTCCTCTGTTTTATAGATGTTTGAGGCTACAGTGTTACATTTTGCACTTTAAGGCTAAAACTACTAAACTGTAAATACATGTAGACAGTGTAGAAGAGTGTAAAAGAGGCAGATCATGGATGTGAATGGTTTTAGCTCAGTCTCAGCGAAATGAGACATAATCACAGCCCCAAAACAACTATAAATAATCAAACATAAAAAGAGAAACAACATGAAAACAAGATGAACATATTTTATTCATTTTTATTTGTTTATTCTGTAATCCCATAAAATGTCATTATGCATAGCATCTTGAATGTTGTTTTTCAAACTAAGAAATATTATAATTTTATAATTATAATTTTTTTCATTTTTTTTATTTATTACATATACGGTACCGTATTTTGCGAACTATAAGTTGCTCTGGAGTGTATGTTGCACCAGCCAAAAAATTCATAATAAAGAAGAAAAAACACATAAGTCGCATTTTTCGGAAATTTACTTGATAAAATCCAACACCAAGAACAGAAATTTCATCTTGAAAGGCAATTTAAAATAAAAATAGAATAGAAAACCACAGGCTGGACAGGTGTACGATATGTAACACATTCAGCTAACACTACATGACGCATAAAGGACGAACTGAGAACGTGCCTGGTTTGTTAACGTAACATATTGTAGCGTCTCCCAATGAGGCACCGAGAGCTTTGCCTTTGATGGTTTTTATAAAATAAGTCACATGGCTACTGTCGGCCGTAACCATGCCAAAAAACATTGATTAATTATGCTCACGAACACGTCCTCTGTTCTCTCCTAGCCTGACATACCCACACACAGACGTAGCCTGTCGAACACATCTCTATGGTGCGTTCAGTTGCACCTTGTAATTCTCAACCTTACAATCACTCCAGTCCCTTTCCTGTCCGGTTTGCCTAGAGCGCCCTCTTGCGTTTGTCAGCGAAAATAACTTGAAATGATACAATTATGATGATTTCTTTCGGCTTTTTCACTTCTGGGGTCACCACAGTGAATTCAATTTGCATACAAGTCACTCTGGAGTTTTAAGTCTCACCACCGGCCAAAATATGAAAAAAACTGCAACTTGGCAATGGTCCGAAAAATACGGAAATAATGATCGTTAATGGCCAGATATTGAAAGTTAAATTCTGAAAAAATTTAAATAAATATATTGACTGATACTTTTATGAAAAAAAAAAAGACAAACTATAAATATGTTTGTATATGACATTGTGATATTATTGCATAATTGACATTTAAATGATTATTGAAGACTATGGACACGCGTTGGCAGTAACTTTTGTCCAGGTGAACCTGATGAACACGTGTTGTGTTTTTTGCCCCCAGCTGCGGCGCTCTGAAGAAGATGAAGAGAAGGAGGAAGATATCGAGGTCCCTAAAGCCATGGGGGATATCTTTGAGTCGCTAGCCGGAGCAATTTACATGGACAGCAGGATGTCGTTGGAGACGGTGTGGCAAGTGTATTATCCAATGATGAGGCCACTTATAGGTGAGAAGGCGCGCACGATGTTTCACCACCGTGCCGTATTTTTTATTTTATTGCACATAGTCGCTATGGGAACCTGGGGTGATCGTCAAAAAACTGCACGCTGACACGTTCTGATGAACTGAAGGGGCTGTGGATGTTCGGGATGCCAATTTTCCCTCATAACTCTCCGTGGTTTCCCATTTACAGAGAAATTCTCTGCCAACGTGCCACGTTCTCCGGTGAGAGAGCTGCTCGAGATGGAACCAGAAACTGCCAAGTTCAGGTGGGATAGCGGCTTCCTGTGATGGTCGCCTTCCTTAACATGCAACAGATGTACCAAGAACGTTACAGAGAAGGCCGATTGAATTCACCTCCTCTCATGTTAACCCATAGAGACCCAAACAGCCACCTTTAACCAAAACCATCCGCTCACATACAGTTTTTAATACCTGTCGATCCATTAATCCTATCAATACTACATGTCAATGACTGGTGTAAATACAGTTATTCACCTTTTTCATGATCATCAGATATGACCCATTTGGATGTTCAGAGGCTTTGTAGTTACCACGGAAACACCATCATCTTCTACAACATTGAGTCCGTTTACTTCCACACCAATTCCCTTATTATTCGATTACCGCAGTGATTATGTAAACAGTGTAATCTGATCTGTTTGCTCAGTTTCTCATATAATAACGTTAACTTCAAACTGCGCTTTTATGAACATCTACATGATCAGTGAAATAAATGCAGGGTTTGCATTGAAAAAGTGCAAAATAAAGAGGATATTGTGATGAACACAATAAATCACAGAGGAGAAAGTGATTTGGCAACTGACACAAAAGTAGTGCCGGGTCTTTAGGGATTAATAGCAGCTTTACATTACACACTTGTTTATACGGTGTTGCTATGGCTACCCACTGGTCCTGTACCTAAAAATGCGAAAGTTCAGGTCAGTTGAGCCGATACTGTCAGTGGAAATGTGGCAACAGAACTGTGTTCCAATATAGTATATAACAACAAATCAAATATTGATTCAAATACTGTCTTCAAATGTCTGTTACACTGTTGTAAAGTCCATCCTTCATGTGTCCATGCAGCCCTGCGGAGAGAACGTACGACGGCAAGGTCCGGGTGACGGTGGAGGTCGTCGGGAAGGGCAAGTTCAAAGGAGTGGGCCGCAGCTACCGGATCGCCAAGTCGGCGGCGGCGCGACGGGCTCTGCGCAGTCTCAAAGCCAATCAACCTCAGGTCCAAAACAACTGAGCTCCGCCCGAGCTCCCAGCATTAGCACCTAAGCTATTGACGCTAACGCCGAGAAGCGACGGCGCGACGCTAGCCCCCTGTATCTCCAGCCTTCGACGGCACAACCGAGGCAGCCAGGGAACACTGTGTGGAGACGCAAACGACACAAGCAGACCGATCTCACAGCAGATTTCACAGCGGATCTTTTACCCTTTATTTTATTTCTTTTCTCTTTGTTTTTTTTGGGGGGGGGGGTTTTGTCCGTTTTTGCGCAGACACAATCTTTACTTTCCCTCTCTGCTTTGTGTAATCACATGAGTGCTTTATTAATGTTTAGCAAAGTGTTTTTAAAACAAAAAACAAACAAAAAAAAGGTCAGGTTGCAAATGTCTATTCCTCACTGTTGTTTATTTTATTTTATTTTATTTTTTTTTCTTCCCCCCCCTTAACCTCTACGTCGGTGAGACGAAGCTTATGCTCATTGTGTAGTATTAGATTGTACATAGTTCAATCAAAGGTGTAAATCAAAAGTATGTAGGAAGAAAAAAAAAAAGAAAAGAAACAAACGCTAAACTCCTCAGCCTGTGCACTAGTGCCAGTCAGTTTTCCAGCGGTTTTGAAACGCGCTGACAGCAGACGTGGCAAACAGATACCACTGGAGCAAAAAAAAAAAAAAAAAAAGACAAACCTGGTGGCACTTCTGTCTGAAATCTGTCTTTGAAATGGTTTTTCTTAATCATTTTTGCACTTATTCCATTAGGATCTGTTATTTTGAGAATTACGTGGTCACATTGACGCCAAAATCATATACGTAGCAAAGTATATAAATATATATTAAAAAAAAAAATTTAAAATACCTGAGTGATATGGTGGGCCTCAGTCGCCGAGCCCCCCCCACCCCCTCGCGTGTCCTGCAAACATAGGAATATCGACATTCCCAGTTACTGTAATTTAAAGTAGTTTTTAACCACACTCAAAGGTTGCATGTTCTTGTAGCTTATGTATTAAAAACCATGAAAAACTGGACTGCTTCTATAAACGTTGGAAATCTACGGATATATCTAGAGTGTACGAGACAGCATTTATCTCAATTTGATTTTGACGTGTTTTTTTTTTTTTTTTCTTTTTTTATACCAAGAGCGGGTGGATTCATTCTCGCACACCATGTCTTTCCACAGAACGTGTCCAGTTTTGATATAAACGACGGGGAAGACATCTCACGTGTACAATATGCTGCAGACTTTTCTACTAATTGGATACTTTTCCAGTACAGTCTTTACGAAAAAAAAAAACAAAAAACGAATATATATAAATAAAAGGCCAATTCATTTCAACAGTGTTCCTCGCATCCCACACCTACCAAAGCTACCACAGAGAGGGACACTATGAGGTCGGAGGAAGAGGAGGATGAAGATACCAGCCTTGTGTTTTTTCTTTGGCGGTCATGTTCCAACCAATTTGCATCTTGCTAAAGGTCTTTTTTTTTTTTTCTCTCTCTCTCTCTCTCTCTCTCATCATCAAGCCCTTTTTCACTCAAATACCTCAGTTAATGCATGCATTTTCTTGTCTTTAATTTTTGTTTCTTTTTGTTTGTTTGTTTGGTGCTATGTTTTTGTATTAAGCTTGAATTTCTCAACTTTTTTGCACTGTAACTATAATACCTCTTTATTTTACTTTTCTTTTTTTTAATTTTATTTAGAAATCTGTTTCGTTGTCCTGTTCGTCAGCCATAAAGCGGTAGAGGAGAGCTGCGTCGTTGCCCCCCCCATACTTGAGGTTGATTCAATTCAAGGGGGGAAACACAGTAGGGTGTGTTTTCTGCACATAAGCCTATTTGTATGATTTGTGTGTGTGTATATATATATATATATATATATATATAGTACAACTTCATCGATCTGCTTTGGAATTGTGGGTAAAAGCAAACCAGATTGATCGATCAGATGGGTATGAATGCTTGCAAAGGTAATCAGATTGCACTCTCAATTTTGAACTTAAGCTACATCGTTTTTTTTTTTTCTTTTTGTATTTGAAGAGAGAAAAAAAAAAAAAAGAAACCAATACTTGACGTTCCTGTCTGGTCCTGACTGTGTAATGATGTACAGTCCAGAAATCCCATCCACAGGTGCCTCTACCTCAGCGGACAGTGCACTCAGTGTTCTAAAACAGCGACAGTGATGGGCCGCAGCCTCCGTGCCGCGTTAGAACCAGATTCAAACCCTCGCAGAACGCCTGCTCTCTCGCAGCGACGGCGTCTCGGAGCTCAATTCGACTCAGTGCCTTTTTGGGTGGGAGGTCACTGTTAGCGCAAGACCGGATGCAACTGACACAGAGTTTCAGCAGTTTAAAAGCAGCATGTATAGCCCACCGTATCCGCGGTAACGTGAGCAAAGCCCTCGACCAAACAAAACCTACAATGGGAAAGTACACGAACTGAGCGGTAATGAGGCCAAAACAATAGCAGCCTTAAAATGACACCTAACTTAGTTTCTTTGGCCACCTCGTTTCTCGTTTTAAACTTGTAAAGGTGTAGTTTTAACCCTCAGAAACACATATATGTAATATATATATATATATATACATTATATATACAGTATATAATGTGGTTGTGTCTTTTTATGGTACTCTAACAAACAGTAAATACTAAACGGTCCAAAATTTCCAATGAACCTAAAATGTAAAATGATGAAAATGTTAAGTTGGATTAAACCCATTGGTAATAATGGACTTTAATGATTTGCAGGTTGAATTTGTTATTGACAAGGATTTAGTAAGTTCTAAATATTATCACAATTGAAAATGTTGCCATTGTTACCATATAAAGCGCCTGAAAATAAGAATCAACATAATTCTTATTTACACCTGTCAATCACATCTTAACCCCCCCCCCCCCCAAATCTGTCTGGATAAAGCCTGGGATTGGATAAACACCCATGTCTGAGTATAGATTTCCTGATAAACGGAGAAGTAGATGCACCGGACTACTCAAATTACAACGGAACCAACTCAGCACTTGCAGCTTTTTTTTTTGTTTGTTTTTTTCTAGTTTTCTGAACGCTGCAGTTTCACTCGGTGTCACCAGATGAACCTTTGAAACATTTGCAGTCAGTCTTTTTTAGACGACCTACTTTTTAGGCTACATACCTTTTTAAGAGTATCTAATACCAACCAGTGAAGTGCTTTATCCGACATCATGGCGGACATGTGCGTTTGTGTCTTGGTCCGTTCGGTGCTGACACTGGTCTCTCCTTCACTCAGATCCATCGTCGGGCGTCGGACTTGTAACTGTTAGTACAAATGCACGGATTGGCAAAATCGTTTCAAAACAAAAACGCAAACAAAGCTATGGGAACCAGCGCCCATCACGGCGTTAAAGTCCCCCCCCC
>JAPTHA010000005.1:24559029-24570020 GCA_029814585.1 Gymnapogon annona | reverse complement strand
ATGAAAGCAATACAGACTATAAACATGTGTGAAACAGAGCACAGCACCACACTGTCTATACACTGATGCAGGTGCAGAGATGCAGGTCAAATAGAAGGGTTTTATTAATACAGTGCTGTGCTGGTATTTGATTGGCAGGTCTGTATTTTCAGAGTTTTGGTTCATTTAATAAAGCCATTTTTCTGCTCTCCCTTTGTGCTTAATGGGTTCCACTGACAAGACAGTGTAATAACTTCATTTCACACTGCTTGAACAAATTTCTCTCCACTTTTAAAACTGCAATACAGTCAATAATCAAACACCACTGCACTTGCTTTTAGTCATCACCAGTAACGTCCAATCCATTTACATTTTTTATATTTGTTTTTGTAGTAGTGTGTTACTTTTCCATGTTTTTACATTGTCTTAGCTGTTCCTTTTTGCTTGTGTCGTTGTGATTCTGAATATTACTCATCCCATTTAATTGTATCAGCTTTTATGCATGGGGTTTTATGTTTCTACGATTGTCTACCATGTGCTAATGCTCCTTCTTGACCAGGTTGTCATTGGAAACTAGAACCGGTTCTCAATTGACTTACCTGGAAAAAAAACAGGTTAAATCAATACATAAAAAAATAGATGGATGGTGTTACTGAACTGGCGCAATAGCATTAGCATTAGCTGACCTCTCACCCCTCAGACTCCTGTTCCATCCCATTTTTTCCAAATATGGTCACTGTTTACCAAAACGCTAAAACACTGATGACTAATGACAAGAACACAGCATTTTACACGTTATTACAAATCTATTCACACAAACTCAGAAATGATCTCTCTTCTACCAGGAAATGAGTTCAGATATGTTTTTATGGCGTTAAATAATGATGCAAATGCCAATCGATCGATCACATCATGTGACACAAATAATTTAAATATTTCACGTCCCCAAAGTTTGTCCTCTGAAACACTCACAAATATGTATTACGTAACTAACGGTATCTGCACCTCTTCAGTAACTTTTGTCAGTAATTTTAAACCAAAAGAGAGTTTTAGTACAAGTGTCAGTATATGACACAGATACAGGTTTGATGTTTGGATAAAGACCCAATGTGTAAAAACAGTCATTTCAGAATCACCAAAACAAATACTGTATATATAGACAGTGTCATACAATATTTCTGTTATGCAAATAAAACCAACTGGAGTTTTATTTGCACTGAAACTGAAAACTATAAGTTATATAAAGGCCTGCAGTTGACCCCATTACAGTAGGAATATCATCAAATGCGGACAAAATCAATGATAATTTGGTGACTTTAAACACTGTAGTAGTTAGAGCCTCGAGGAGCCTCTGAACATCCAAATGGATCATATTTTATGACCATGAAAAGACTAAATAACTGTATTTTACATCAATTGTTGACATGTATTGATAGAATAAATGGGTCAACGGTTTATTTAATTAAATATTTTACATCAGTGGATGATATTGGGTATATGTTTGGGTCAATACAAAACACCTGTAAAGGGTCCAATCTGGCCCTTGGGATGAATCTGTACAATGCTAAAATTACACTGAAGATATTAACAATAATATTAGTTCAGGTCCCACATTCAGACCCATTCAATCTCATGTGGTTCAGACTAGTAAAATACATAGACTCAGACTTCCTTTATTGTCATTACACACCATAAGAACCTATAAATACTCACAACTCCAAATGTTTTCATGTATTTACAGTACAATAAAGCATAATTTTACAAAAAATCTGAATAACCTGATCAAATGTGATCAACCTGAAATGACTGAAGAGAAGTAACTCCAATTTTAACAAGATTCTGCGCGTTATTAAATGTTTTGTGTGTTTGTAAATCCACTGTGGTGCCGTGTTAAAGTTGCACCTATCTTTTCAGTTTGTTCATGCTATTCGTGTTGCTTTAAAGAATAGGTTTCAGAAGTGAACATTTTCATCATGTACTGTAATTTGACTTTTTTCAGAGATAAAAAAAACCATGGAGTTGACATTATTTATAGATTATATTATTTTATTGGTTGGGCCCACTTCAGATCAAATGTACCTGAATGATTATTTTTGTCTTTTTCCCTTCCAGGGTCGCCACAGCCAACCCAATTCGCATCATCGGATGCCCTTCCTGGCACAACCCACTGGATTTTCATCCAGGGAATCAAACCCTGGTCCCCTATGCACCAGCCCGGTGCTTTTACCAACTGAGCTGTCCAGCCGGGTATCAAATATATTCGAATGTGGCACCTGAACTGAAATGAGTTTGCCCCCACTGCAAGTCTAAAGAATAGAACAGTCCACGTTGTCTTGTGCTGATGTTGTGGCTCAGCAGTGTCACCCTGTGGTGAGTGTTGGTAACATTCATGCCCCGTTGTAGAGATACTGAGAATATTTACTTTACATGTAACAGAGTCAAAACTGTAGGTTTCTGATAATAAAATTCAATGTGTAACGAGACCTCACACAGCTGTCAGAAGTATATGTTGTCCCAGGAGGTGTATATTTTAAACTTTTTTTTTTTAAATCAGAGTTGACCCCAGGTTTAGTTTAATAAGATGTCAGTCTGCCGAAGTACAATGGATGTGAATTTTTACAGCAAATTGACAGTCGAAGTTTTAATCACACAAATCTGTGGTATTTCAACACAGACCCATCGCTCCGCTAATCTGCATTTATGTCTCCTGTGACTGTTACCCAAAGGTTATTTCTCCTCGCTATACCTAATAAAAAATAACAACAAATAATATTTTGAGTTTTTGGATTCCATGTGAATTATGCATCACTGACATATATGTTGTTGTTTATTTATTTTTTTTATGTATAACTTTTTATTTCAGGCAAAGGCAAAAAATAAATAAATAAAAAAACTACAACAACAACAACATATTTTACACTTTACAATTTCCATACAACAATTCATATCAAGTTCCAGCATTTTTTTAAGGAAAACATAAATGCAATATAATATTTTGCCTGAAAGGGAGTGGGAAGAAGTAGTAAACTTATATATTCCAACCCCCATCTTCAATTCATGGCTTAAAAAAACAAACAACTTTTACAACTTCCGGCAAGAAAGAAACAAAACAACTTAAACTGGCCTTCTATCATTCTAGTAGGCAAGGTGCAGAGTACTATATAGAACTATACCAACAATGGTGGCAGACTATCCGCGATGGTTACAGACAAAAGCAACAAGGACTTTTATAAAATATACCAACCATGGTAACTGACAATATACTACAAGGGTAATAAATGACAGGGGGAGAAAGGATTATTAAGGGTCATTTTCAAAGTTGAAACAGTTTGTTGTGAAACTGCTGAAAGGCATAAATACTGACGGCACAGTTATTCATGTATGAGCAAAAACATCTACATTAGCTGTGCAGCAGTTAACACGGGCCCTACAAAACATCTCCAGATGGCTTCAACTGTCTCATTTGACTCTGAATGTTAAAAAGTCATTCTCAGTGTCCTTTTCTATTAACAAAAAGTCAGCTAATCGCACACTTGAGGTTATCTTAGATCATGAACCCATTCATGAGGTAAATGAGACAAAATACCTTGCCATTATTCTGGATAAACATCTGAAATTTCAAAGTCAGATTAACCATGTTTGCAGGAAGGTCAAATCAAATCTGAATTCTGAATCAGAATTTTTCCATGAGGTTAAGAGCGTAAGGAATTTGGTTACTGTCTTTTAAAAAAAGTGTGGTATCGTCGGCTAGCTGACTAATCAGGATCTCTTTGTCAAAAAACAGATATACCTTTTAGTTGATTCATGTATATATAGTCAGCAAGGACTTGAGTGGCTAATATAAATAAATATGGTAAAATTGGACAACCTTGCCGTTTATTAATATCAAATCGAGGAGAAGTGCCATTTTTCAATTTCACTGAGCAATTGGCCTCATTGTATAACAATCTTATAGCACTACAGAAAGACGGACCAAAACCAAATTTAAGAAGGCAACTAAAGATAAAATTATGATTGGTTGAATCGAAGGCTTTATAAAAGTCTAAGAAGAGTATAAAGCTTTCATTGGGAATTAGATAAGAGTAATCTAAAATGTCCAGAACAAGTCGAATAATGTTTGAAATGTGTCTATTTTGCATAAACCCAGATTGAGTTTCTCCAATAATAGAATCCAACACAGATTTGAGTCTTCGGGCAAATATTGAAGCAAATATTTTGTAATCATTATTCAGAAGACAAATAGGGTGCCAATTATCAATATCAAGAGTAGTTTTTTTTAGGTTTGGGGATGAGGGTAATTACTCCTTGCTTTAAGGTTGAAGGAAGTGCGCCTTGGCTAAGGCTTTCTATAAAGACGTGGTATAAAAAAGGTGCAATTTGATCACTGTACTGTTTGTATAGCTCCCCTGTTATACCGTCTACGCCAGGCGATTTATTATTTTTCAGTTTACTTATAGCTGTGAGTATTTCATCAACAGAAAGAGGAGAGTCACAAAATTCACGTTCAGAAGATCTAATTTGTTGAGAATTCTACCATTTAAGAATTGTTCAGGATTTTCTTCTGTATTTTGGGCATATAATTTGCTGTAAAATAAACTAACAATTTTTGCAATTTTGGGGGGGTCAGATGTTATTTGTCCATTTATGGTTAATTGCTGTAGGAGCAATTAACCATTGGAGTTGGAGTTCTTTTCACCCTCTTCTAGCCATTTTAGATGAGATCTTACAAAAGCACTTTTAGCTCGATTTTGATCAATTTCATCCAATTTATTTTGTAGAGAGGCTAAGTTAATTTTGTCTTCATCTGATTGATGGGCTGGGTTTATTTTAGAAAGTGTCATAATATTGTGTATGATTTGATCTTCATCAGCCTTCCTAGATTTATTTAGATCTGAACTAAATTTGCTTTAAATATTTTGCAATCATGTTTGAAAAGTTCCCAATTACTCATAAGAATTTTCAAGTTTGGCTTTATCAAAGCAGGATAGTTTCAGAGATCTTTTGTTGCACTGTGTCAAATTTAAGTAAGGAGTGGTTTAGTATCCAGTAACCTTTTTTATTGTGAGTTTTGTTTTGTGATATTTTAAGTGTGATATGGATGGCTTTGTGATCAGTTAGCAGAGTAGGGAGAATGTTTACATTAACATCATTCAAATCTATACAATCAGACACCAACCAATAATCTAAACGGGACTGCTTGGATCCACTATTATTATTCCATGTAAAAATAGATTCTGTAGGAAATTTTTCTCTCCAGAAGTCTTTTAAGCTAAATCTTTGCATAAACAGCAGCAAATCATTATTAGGACTTTGTGCTGGTGGCCATCGATCTAAATGATGATCTAACCCCATATTAAAATCACCTCCTATTATGATAATTGCATTGGGGTGTTTAATTCCTCTGTTAAATGATTTTCAATAAATGATAGAAGTTGAGAGTTTTCTTGTTTTGAATTGTAACCACATATATTAATAACAATAAAGATGTCATGGCCAGCCTATGCTGGGGCTGGGCCACACCCTCTCCCTCAAGGGACTGGAACTAATCATCAACACCTGGGCCACGCTGCTCAGCTGGGGCTGATTGCCCAGCTATTTAAGAAGCTCATTGCCAGCCAGCAGCGTGGCCTCATAAACATCTACACCTTCTTCAACCTGCAATAACCTGGACAGTCTTTATTTCATGTGGACTCTGATCTGGACTCTGGTCTCCTGTCTTTTCCTTTTTTGATCTGGACTCTGGTCTCCTGTCTTTTCCTTTTTTGATCTGGACTCTGGTCTCCTGTCTTTTCCTTTGTTGATATGGACTCTGGTTTTGTTCAAAAAGGTTTGGTTTTTCATGTGTAGTGTGTTTGTTTCCTGGTCTTTGTGGTAGTTCTGTGTGTTAAGTGGTGTGATTATTTGATATATGTTATTGGTTGTGGTTAAGTTGTGTGTGTGTGTATTCAGTTAATAAATGTTCATTTCCCTTCAATATAATGCAATTGAGCTTCTCCCTTTCCCCAACTGTGATAAAAGATCCCGTTTTGATAGGATAAAATTACAGATACAAAATGACCTTGGTTGTCATATTTGTGTGAAAGGATGTCCCCTTCAAATTTGTGTTTTGCTGTGAGGGTGCCAGCTGAGTGCTGACTCCCATGTGAAGGAAAGATATCATTACCCCATTGGGATCTGCAGAAATTAGTATCATTGCATGTGGAATGAGACTCTTGAAAGAAAAACATGTCTGTATTTAACTTTTTAGCTAACAAAAAAAGAGCTTTTTGTTTTGTGGCATTTTTGACACAGTGACATAGTACATAGAAAAAGTGCAAATTATGTGAACAGTTTAAATTGAGCTTATTTCAAGAGGCTATTGTGTGTGTGTGTCAGGTCTGGGGAAGTCCAATTTCTTTTCCGTTGACGTATGCGAGAGGTCCCACGTAATAAGGGATCTTTCCTTCTCGTCTGGCCGCTTGCACCGCGGGCCACAGCGCTGCTCTCCTCTCACGGTCCGCAAAGCAGAGGTCCTCTGTGAAGTGCAGATGACGATCCTTCAGAAATCTGTTTTTTGCAGCTTTCCACACTGCGTCTCAGAAGGTTCTGGAAGAGAACTGTATGATGATGCCCCTCGGTTTGGTCTTGTCTTTCATCTTCCCCAAGCGGTGCACGGTGTCAATAACATCAGGCAGCTTTTGATCACCTTCAGGGTAAACACTCTGACAGATCTTCACCGTTTCACGTCTTCTCTGGCCACTGTTTCTGGTACACCATATAATTTCAGGTTCCAGCATCTCTAATAATGTTCAGACTCAATAAGTCATTCCTGGAGCTGGAGAATAGTGGCACCATCCTTTTTTGTATTGATTTCAATCATGTCAACTCTTTCCTTCATTTCTTTGATTTCTTCAAAATCAAAGTCGACAGATTTCTTCAGACCTTCTATTTTCAATGTGTTATTATTCATAATACCTTCCAAGTGGTCAAAACGTGTATTAATGAGCTGCGAGAGGACATCGAACCTGTTATTAAAGAAGTCCTCTTGGTGAGAGCCAGACCCTGTTTCACCTCCAGGTTTGCCAAATGAAGCTTTCTTTGGGGCCGGCTCCTTACATGAGGTACTTCCAGTTGAGAGAGGAAGGGGTGAAACATGGTGAGTGCTGCCCAAGCATACATCCCCAACTAACACCTGACCAAGATCAAGTCTCTGTGCATATGGTGCATTGTGTGGGCCATTGATTTCACTGCATACTTTATGGACTTTCAGAACATCCCTTCCAAGCAATAGCAAAATCTCAGCATTGTCATCTAGAGGCGGTATTTTGTGTGCAATACGCTCAATACGTGCAATACGCTCATGTTCTGCGATTATGACTGTGGCTCTCTCCAAACCTGTCCTTTTTTTACTTCACTGATGGACCGTGACTGGATTCTGAAGCTTGGGTCATTGCATGCCTTTGCTTTTGTTTGACTAAACTGCAGAAAGTGTAGGGAGGAATGGTTACTTTATATTCCTGGTTGTGGCATGAGCCTTCCATTATCCATCTGTCCTGTAGTCCATATGGCAGCTTTTCCATGATTGGACCAATGCCCCTTGCTGTATTGAGACAGGACAGTCCATGCAAGTATCCCTCTTCTTTTGTCCCAACAAAGTAGTGGCACACAACTAATGATGTGTCGTAGGGAGGGCACTTCACGCTCTCTCCCAGTTTCCTCCCCACCCAAGAGTGCTCCAACTCCAAACAGCTACCGTACTGAATATTTAGGGATATATAACACCCAGCCCTATGAAGAACCCGTTAGACCACGCCCCCCTTCCAATCAAGGAGTGCGCCAGTCATGTAGGTTCTCCACACAACTGTGTGTGCTACTGGATGGAAAAAAAAGAAGTAGCATGTGTAACTGTAAAATCTACTGGAACATCAGAACTCTTTATTCCCCAGCTGGGCTGGTGGGACTTGGAGGGTCGGAGGTCAACATATGTCTCTCTGGGAGTCATGTGATTCAATTTTTCATTCAGCTTCCAAGCCCACATTATTCTTTGGAAGGGTATTTTTTTTTGTTATTATACCTGTTATGTGTTATTTGTGTTCTTTGTATATGTGTGTGTGTTTTGTCTGTTGTCTCTGATTCTGTCATTGTGTGTTGTGAATGTCGTCTTGTAGTGTAAGAATTGAACTGTAATATTGTCTAAAGAGAAAAACACAAAATAATAACAAAAAAAATGCTGTGCTCTTCCAAACCAAAACAATATCGCTTTGTAAATTACTCAGAAGCTTCCAGGACTGGATTTTAAACCAGCAACACTGATGACCCCGCTCACTTGACATTGGACCAACTGGATGAAATTATGTTGTGATAAGGGCCCGAAACATCCCAACAAAGTCATGGCACACAACTGATGATGCGTGGTAGGGAGGGCACTCCACACTCTACCAGTTTCCTCCCCACTCAAGAGTGCTCCAACTCCAAACAGCCGTCATGCTGAATATTTAGGGATATATATAACACCCTGTCCTATGAAGAAGACTTTTTAAATCCAGCATTCATGCAAAATAGAAGGACAATACTGACCACATAGAAATAAATGCTGAGATTGTTTGTCTTTCTGTTCTTGTCTCTATCACCACTCGAGGGCGCTGTGGGTTTATTAGTGGTGAAACCTCTTCTGTACTGCAGCAGACTGAACAGCTGTCCATATGCTAAGCACTAACAACAGTCACTCATTGCAAAAACAGATGACACTGGAAAACAGCAGTGTGTGTGATATCTCGCTTCTGGGTGGGTTTTTTATTGTTTGTTTTTTTTCTTCTTCTTTGGGCTTTTCCCATAATAATACTTTAGAGTTTTTGATTCCATGTGAATTACGCGTCATTGACATATATGTACTTGTTGTTCAGTTTAAAGGATCATTTTCAAGGTCGAAACAGTTTGTTGTGAAACTGTTGAAAGGCATGAATACATACAGTACATACAGAGGCTATGTATCTGTAAGGACTAACATCAGCGTAGGCGTCTGTCTGCAGCCTGTTCAGAGTCATTAAGGCCTCTCTGCAGACTCACTATAATTATCACCTCCTTAGTACATTTTCATCTGGCTTTCTAATGCTGATAAGCTGAGGGAACAATTTATGGCGTTGGTGATGTGTATCATGGCTGATAACAGATGCACTCCACCGAACTGTTAACGTCAAACTTGGTCTTCTTCAAATTTCTGTCTTCATTGCGAAATGCAACTTTCTCAGCTGGCAAAACCATCTTTTACGCTGACAGATATCTTGCGTGTATAAATGAGCATACAATTCAAAAGTGTGCTGGTTTTTGTTGTTTTAGTGAAGTTTTATCGCCACAGAAGCTGTTCGTGGTCTCTATGAAAATGTAATCTGGAGACATATGAAGTATGTACACGAGTAGAAATGTTTTTTTGGGGGGGGGGCAGCATTTATAACCCAAAGTATTAATATTTGGTGTCTCTGTGCACTTTGTGTTTCTTCAGCCCTTTTGTTCATATGGGATTTATTGCATTCAGTGTTTATGTTTTAAACCAGGTTTGATTCAACACAGGTCAGACATTTCTAAATGTTAGTTTAACTGTTACGACATATTTAGTTCCATTTTTGCGTGTCTTTTTTTGAGGCTGTGCACGTTTCCTGTATTTTTTGTTTTGTTTTTTACTTCTGGAGATAATGAAAAATGAATATGCGAGTCATTTCTATCCTGTGAAAGCCACGAAGCTAAAGGTGGCCCATGTTTTCTGCACTGTGCTGTGTGTGTGTGTGTGTGTGTGTGTGTTAAAGGAATTAGCTATTGTTATGTACCAGTACATGCAAACATATATCTTCATTATGGCCTATTAGTATTTTAAACTTGTAAATTGGGTATTTTTTAATTTTTTTTTTAAAAAAGTCTGTATTTCTAGGTAATAGTTGCTCATTTAGAATGGAATGACTTTATTGTCATTGTCTGGCACAGATTTATATGGTAAGGTATCAGTGAAGATGTTCTTCTGTTTTCATAGTTTACTCCATCATAACCTGCTGCTTCACTTGTGCATTTTGTTTTGTTTTTTTCTGAAATGGCTGAATTACTGGAGCTTATCATCAGTAAACCAGATGGTTTGTCAGTGTGAAAAAGTCGGCATTTATTCCAGTAGACACTTGCTCCGTGCCCAGCAGTCACATAACACAGACACACACACACACACACCCACAACAGGGTTCAGCGGGAGAGCACGGCAACAAACGCTGTGCTTAGTTTGTCTTTGTGAGACTGTGTGTCCCAAAAAACAGGTCAGACACTGCCTATCCTCTGCCAGGCACTTTTTCTAAATAGCCCAGTCAATCTAATGGAGAGGGTGAAATGTCACGACTAGGTTAAAAAAAACACACACACATCTGACATATATTTGTGTGTGTTGTATGGAGTTATAATAGAGTGTGTTTTCATATCAGCTTTGATGCTTGAACTGCCTCTGCTTCTGTGTTTCTGTGTCTCTCAGCCAATTGCATGCAGACACCCATGTACACACACACACACACACACACACTAAACACTACAGTGACACATTGGTGTTGTCAGCTCAGCAGGGTGCAGACTGGCCCAGAGAAATACCACCGAGATAGTAGGGTAGTGCCAGAGACCCCTGGGTGATGGAGGACGGTCTGTGCACCTGTGTTTGTCTTCACTGGTGAATATTCTGTCCTTGTGTTTCCTTGAACACCAGTGTTTATTAATTATTGCAACAAAGTGGAAAACCGTTTTTTTTTTGTAGTCTGGTTCTCTTTTTGGAAATGTAAACCAGCTGCCTGTACAACACATTTTACAGCCCATTCATTACAATTATGCATTATTAATGTAAGCAAAAAATCTGTGGCCAGTTGATTAAAATAGCAATAATGCAGCTGCACTTTTAATTCCTACATTGACCCATTATCTGTCAAGCGACTATTTTTTGGTCCAATGTGGTCTACAGGGTCTGTAAGATCCAATGTGGTCTACAGGGTCTGTAAGGTCCAATGTGGTCTACAGGG
>JAPTHA010000005.1:24508697-24536781 GCA_029814585.1 Gymnapogon annona | reverse complement strand
TAATGTAAGTAATGGTGTTCAAAGGGTTAATGTGGATGTTGACAGGTGTCTGGATCAGCACTAATGTTGGTCTAATGTTAATACATGTTCCTTTCACTTTATGTTTGTTGTTCATGTTTAATTCCATATATTTTTAACATATACCCTTCAATTGTACTGAATATCTGTGTGTGAAGTACACTGGTTAACAGTGTTTATCTTCAGTAATTATCAGGGTTAAACTCTGACAGGGGTTTAGATCCACATGTGATTCAGGGTGGTTTTGTCTGTGATCTCCACAGATTGAATATCCATCTCAGTGATGAAGCGCTCAATCTGAAGACAACATTAACATTTTCACAGACGTATTAGAGTCGACACATCTTCGGCTACAGGAATGAGGTGATAAATGGGCCCAGCCCTGCCTCTTACATAGGAGTTAAGATTGATTATGACTTTATAATCAGCTCTCCTGTAGGAAAGATGAGTCTCTGATAATGTATTAAAGGCATATAGATAAGAATGGGAAGATCACATTTTTTATTTGTTTTGGGTTTTTTATGTGCATGTCTATGTTCTGTATAACAATGGAAAGTAATGGGGAAGTAATTGATTTTATCATATTGTAAATTTTTGTCAAAATCATGTGAGGAGCCTTTTGTGTCTTACAATCTTTTTTGCACCTGATACACTTACTCTTTGCAGAGTATTTGCTCTATTTTATTGATTTATTTTTTTATTGCGTAGTGTAAGTTTATTGTTATATTATATAATTATATTATATTATTAGTATAGTTTTGTTTTCATTTTACAGTTTATTGTCTTTCTTTCATTTTTGTTTCAATTGTTTTAATTGTAATGTTTAAGGCTTTAATTTCATTTTAGTCTGGTTTAATTGTTAACATTAGTCTTGTAAACGGTTCTCACAAAGTAACAATTTCATTGCTCATTACTGCTGTTTATATGATAATAAACCTCTGTAATCTTGAATGTGACATTACACTTTTGGTTAAACCCCATATACAAAATAAACTGCATATCCTTAATAACCGTGAACAGTTCCTTTCTTTTTAATATAATCTGTGTGTTTCGTTGCAATGATTTTATGTTCCTAATTATGTCTGGACACTTGATCTGTGTTTAATATGTACTTTGATTTTTGTTGTATCAGCAGTTAAAAGATGAAAGGGCGATTAAAGTTGCCATAGTAAAACGGCCCAGTTCATGTTGTGTGTATTAAAATGTTAATGTTTTTGGTATTTTCAGGGCAGAGAATTCTTCACCATAAAAGCAACGTCCTGGAAACAGTAGTGCTTATCAACCCTTCAGATGAGGCAGTCAGCACGGAGGTAAAACCAACCGTTATGTTTGACAGTCTGTAATTTTATTAGAACCTCTGACTCTTTACACGTCTGAAACTCTGCATTAGAAAGACGACAGCTTACGGGATCATTGATGTAAAAAAAAAAAATGCACGTGTACAAACCAATTACAATATCAAAAGGAATTGTTATTCAGATCTGTCCCTTCATGGTGTTCAACCAATTATTCATCCTTGTCAAACATGGCATTTTCCGGAATAAATAACCCTGGCAGCAGAGATGCTCAAACTACAAGAGTAATTCCTCTCATTTACTGCCTTCTACATACATGACAGAAAAAAAAAAAATACACGCTGTACTCATAAGCAAAGACACTATTTTTTTTCCTGTGTTGCTGCTCCTTCTAGACTTCTAACCCCCCACCCCTTTTGTCTGCAGTCAAACTGTGCATTAGTAATATCTCATAGCACAACAGGACTGACCGGGCCACAAGCCTAGAACAGCTGATGCTGCTGAAGTAGGAAAAAAGAGGAAAGATGAACAAGGTCTGAAAGGAAATATAGCTGAGAGGATGGCAACAGAACAACTAAGCTAATTAGCTAATGGATGGACTGATGTAAAACTGGCCATATTTCAGATACACTAAATCGTTAAGCTGATTTCTACAAAGCTTCGTACTGCCTCTGAAGCCAATAATGAAATTAGCATTTGGCTATTTTTTTAATCATTTTGGCATTTGGTATAAATTAATTACTTTTCTGATTTTACGCGGCATGAACAACATTCATCAACTTTCACATTTTATTGATCTGTTTCGGCAGTGATCACACCAAATGGCTTCATCTATTTGTTTTATTCTGCAGGTTCGTTTGATGATCTCAGACGCTGCTCGACACAAGCTGCTTGTTCTCTCAGGCCAATGCTCTGAAAACACAGGAGAGCTCATCCTTCAATCAGGATCATTTTCCTTCTTCAACTTCATAGACATTTTCACTGACCAAGAGGTAAGTTGACGCAGGGTATCTTTTCTGTCACCCTACAAAATACGGCATGGGAGTTATAGGCAACAAGGTGTTGACCGTTAACGTTCGAGTTCGTTGTAATGGTAGATGGTCTCCAAAAGCAGACATTGTAACAATAGAATTGGTGATTGCACAAACCTATTATTTTATTTCTGAAATTAACACATTCAAACTTAAGATTCTTTTTTTTCACGTCTAGATCGGTGAACTGCTCAGTACCATTCACCCAGCAAACAAAGCCAACCTTACTCTGTCCTGCCCTGAACAAGGTGACTGGAAGAATTCCAACTTGGACAAACACAACCTGCAAGACTTCATTAACATGAAACTCAACTCTGCTCTCATTCTTCCTGAAATGGAGGGTCTCTCAGAGTTCACAGAGTACCTGTCTGAATCGGTCGAGATGCCCTCTCCTTTTGACATGCTAGAGCCACCGACCTCTGGTGGTTTCCTCAAACTCTCCAAACCATGTTGCTACATCTTCCCTGGTGGTCACGGTGACTCAGCCCTCTTTGCTGTAAATGGCTTCAACATGCTCATAAACGGTGGCTCAGACAGGAGGTCATGCTTCTGGAAGCTAGTAAGGCATCTGGATAGGGTGGACTCCATTCTGCTCACGCATATTGGTGACGACAACCTGCCAGGAATCAATAGCATGCTGCAGAGAAAGATCGCAGAGCTTGAAGAGGAACAGTCACAGGGGTCCACAGCCAACAGTGATTGGGTGAAAAATATGATTTCACCAGATATTGGTGTTGCTTTTGTGAATCTTCCTGAAAATCTGGACATTCCTGAACCAAATTTCAGAGTGCGGAGGAACATTGAGGAGGCAGCAATCACACAGCAGTTCCTCACAAAGCTCAATTTAAGGGTAGAGCCTTTACAGAGGCCTGTTGGAAACACCATAGAACCAATCACACTTTTTCAGAAAATGGGTGTAGGAAAGCTCGAGATGTATGTGCTTAATCCATCGAAGAACAGCAAGGAGATGCAATACTTCATGAAGCAGTGGACGGGCAGTGAAAAAGACACTGCTTCCATTTTGTTACCAAATGGAAAAGAATCAGAGTATCCTGTCTCTTATTTGACGTCCATCTCATCACTTATCGTGTGGCATCCTGCTAATCCCTCAGAAAAGGTTGTGCGCGTTCTTTTCCCTGGAAATGCCACCCAACATCATATCTTTGAGGGCTTAGAAAAGCTTAAACACTTGGACTTCTTGAAGCAGCCAGTTGTCACGCAAAAGGCAATGGCTTCTAATATGCCGTCAACACCGACATTAAAGCAAACCAAAATGAAACACAGAACAGACAGCAAAGAGAGCCTAAAGTCAACTCCAAAACCATCACCAAGTAAGAACATCAGGAAGGAGTCAAAAGAGGAAGCGCCAGAGAAGGCCAAGGCAGATGCAGAATCATCTCATGAAAAAACACAAAAGACGGAGAAAAAAGACAAGGCTCCGATAAGAAAAGAAAAGGTGAAAGAAACAAAAACGAAGACAGAGCAGAGAGCTCAAAATGAAACACCCGAAAAGAAGAAGTCTGAATTAAAACCCAAAACTGAAAAGGAAAAGATTGTGAAGAAGGAAGTAAAGAAGACAATGGAAAAGAAAAAGGAGGTGAAAGTCTCAAAGAAAGATGACATACCAAAAGAAAGTAAGAAAGATGAGAAAGTAAAGAAAGAAGAGGCGAAGAAAGATCTTAAAAAAGATACTAAGAAAGATTCTCCCATGAAGGAGAAGAAAGAAGACAAGAAAGAACAAAAGAAAGATGTGAAGAGACCCTCTAAAGAAATAAAAAAGACAGCAGCTGGAAGTGAAGAGAAGAACGTGGCTTCAAAACCAAAACCCCTGAAGACCGATACCTCAAAAAAAGATGGAGTCTCAAAGTTAAAGGACAAAGGAAAATCAAAGGTGACAAAGAAGGAGACAAAGGTGGATAGTAGCACGCTTGTAGCTAGCGTTGCAGCAACTAGCGTTGCAGCAGCTGCCGTTGCGGTTGCTGTTACAGAAGATCCAGAGGCAGAGAGATCTCTGATGTCATCACCAGAGGACCTCACTAGAGACTTTGAAGAGCTGAGAGCAGAGTTAGTGGACGATGATGCAACTGTACAAGAACATAAGGAAGAAGAAAATGTGGTACTTCAAAGTGAAGAAATAATTCAAACTAAAGAGTCACCAGAGGCATTAGAGTCTGTGGATGAAGGCATTACCACCACAGAAGTTGAAGGTGACAGCGGGGTGACTCCAGAGGAACAGGTTGCCAAAGGAAAACTTAATGGGAGCGTAAGTGAGAAGTTTGAAGATGAGGGAACTATAATGGAGGAGACATCTGAGGGAGGGGATTATGAAGAGAAAGCAGAGACAGAAGAAGTTTATGAACCACAAGAGGCAGAATCAGACAAACACATGTATACTTCCCCTGAAGATGAAGTCAAACCAAGAGATGCTACTGAGGACAATGAGGATGTGACTAATAGAAATGTAGAGTTCCACCATGTTGACAAAGAACCAGAAAGGCAGAGTCTGTTTGTGTCAGCTTCACCTAAAGTATCTTCACCTGTTTCTCCAGCTGCATCGATCCATGATGAAATTCTCCCAGTTGGTTCTGAAAGCTCAACAACTTCAGATGATGAGAACAGAGATGAAGCTCATGAAGATTACACTGTCACCTCTACCCACACTCAATCCACCATTGAGATCTCCAGTATACCTACTCCCATGGATGAAATGTTAACTCCTAAAGACATCATGAGTGATGAAACAGCCAATGATGAGACTGAATCTCCCTTGCAGGATGTTGGTAAGTTTGCAACATCTGAGGAGTTTGATAAGAAGAAGCTATCACCACTTCCAGATATCCCTAAATCAGATCACTCGCAGAGCGATGCCACAGAAGGTCAAGACTACAATGCCTCTGCTTCAACAATATCTCCTCCTTCATTATTAGAGGAGGATAAATTCTGTAAGGAATTTCCTTCTGAAGTAAAACCAGAAGACTTTACTACATTGCAAGAGTCAAGTGATAAGTATGATGAGGACCCAGCAAGACTTAGTTCTACTTGCTCAATGTCACCTCTTGTGCGTTCTCCTTCAGTGGACCGCAAGGAAAACTTTGATTCTCCATCAGGTTTTGCTCCTCCAATAGAACTATCAACCACACTCACAGGTTCCACCAGAGCAGCAGCTGATTCCTCCATTAGCCCAGATGACAAGACGTTGGAAGGAGCAAACTCACCCCAATCATCTGGTCACACACCTTACTATCAGTCTCCCGTGGAAGAAAAAGCAGGACCTCTTCCACCTGCACCAGAGGTAAAATCAGAGGGTCCAGTAATTGTGGAGGTTACAAGTGACAAAGAGGACTCCAACAGAGTTACCCCAGAGCCTGACGAGCCAGAGCTAGAAAGTTCATTCACCATAGAGAAGGAAATATTCCCTCCAAAAAGTCCTCCTGCAATTGGACTTGATTCCCCAACTAAGAAGGATCAGCTACCGTTTGATATGGATCAAAAGAAAACCAGAGAAAACAATCATCCTATCTCTGCCTCCACACCAATGACCAAACACGAGCCGGACACCAATCCTTTCACAACCTTCAAGGAAGAGAGTAAAATGTCCATCTCAGAAGGTACAACATCAGACAAGTCAGGCACCCCTCTAGAGGAAGTGGTAGCAGAAGACACATTTTCACATCTGGCTTCGGCATCCACGGCCTCATTGGCCACCAGCTCCTTGCCAGAGCCAACGACTGACTCTCCTTCCCTTCACGCTGAAGTAGGTTCTCCTCACTCCACAGAGGTAGATGACTCCCTGTCTGTTTCTGTGGTTCAGACCCCGACTACCTTCCATGAGGCTGAAGGATCCCCATCTAAGGAAGACAGCCCGAGGCCAATGTCTATTTCCCCAGATATCTCACCAAAGACTAAAAGCAGAACACAGATGGAGGACACACGATCCCCAGAGCACTCCACCATGTCCATAGAATTTGGCCAGGAGTCACCTGATCACTCCTTAGCCCTGGATTTTAGCAAGCAATCTCCAGAGCATCCATCTGTTGGCGGAAGTTCACGTGCTACAGAAAATGGCCCCACTGAGGTTGACTACAGTCCATCTGATGGAAATGATGCAAAACTGTCTGGGCAGCTAAGTTCTGCTGTAGAAAAACCTTTGCTTTTTGAGGAGAGCGATGCAGTTCGACCTACTTCTGCAAGCCCTTCAGATGCATCTCAGTCCACACCCTCTGTTACTACCCCCTGTCAAATGGCAGAGATACCACATGGTGTAGCTGAGCAGACAGACAAATCTCCAGTTACGCCAAAAGCAGCCTCCCTGAACCAGTCTCCTCTTTCCACTGAACCATACCCAGTGTTAGGAGACACTCTAGCCAAAGAGAGCAGCAGCCCCATTTCACCATCTGGAGAGAGCACTGGTAATAAATCTGATTCAGAAGAGAAAAGTGACAAATCACCCTCACCTCCCAAGGCTTCTTCTCCAACATCTTCATTTACTTGCTCGAAAGACGAGAAACTCTCTCCCATAAAAGACACTAATCCTTTTAAATGTGACAATTCAAACATTGATCAAACGTCACCTGTTAGACCCGAGGTTCCTTCCCCTACAAGTCTACCTCTCTCATCTGAAGCATGTAGTTTCACTTCTCCCTGTGGCTCCAGGGACCCAGATTTCAACAAGAAGAGCCCCTGTGGTCCATCCAAAACAGATGTGGATCTCTGCCTTGTCTCCTCATGCGAGTACCGTCACCCCAAGACAGAACTCTCTCCCTCTTTCATCAACCCTAACCCTCTAGAGTACTTCATAAGTGAAGAGAGCAACTTGGATGAGGAAAAGCCTCTGGCCAAATCAGGCGGAGGACCACCACCTCCAGGAGGCAAGCTCTCGTCCAAGCAGTGTGAAGAGACTCCACCTACATCTATTAGTGAGTCTGCCCCCTCCCAGACTGACTCAGATGTCCCACCAGGTACAGAGGAATGTCCCTCCATCACAGCAGACGCTAACATCGACTCCGAAGACGACTCTGAGACTTTGCCGACTGACAGAACTCTCACCTACAGACATGCTGATCCTCCTCCAATGCCACTCAGGGACTCTGCTCCATCATCTGGTCACCATGATGTTTGTATGGTGGACCCTGAAGCCCTGAAGACTGAAGAAAACCTCAGTAATGCTAATACAGAAGGAGGAGAAAAAACCAAGAAGAAAAAACTTTCAAAAACGTCATCCTCACCAGCAAGGAAAGGTGTTCTGTCAAAGGTCAAGGACTCAAAGACCGCCTCTCCAAAGAAAGTTGTAGGAGAAGGAAAAGATGCCAAAAATGCAACCAATACCTCTGCATCCAGAGGTGTGAAAAGTGCCACGTCAGGTTAGTTTTTTTTCTCATTATTCATATCCATTTGTTACCACAAAGTAATGCAATTTCAAAGGTCGCCTGAAATTAAGGTTGGTTTTGTCCTTTCCCAGGAACTGGCAGCGGAAAGACAGCAGGTGGAGCAACTCTGCCCAACTGTCCTCCCATGTATATGGATTTGGTTTACATCCCCAATCATTGCAGTGCCAAAAATGTCGATGCAGAATTTTTCAAGCGCGTGCGGTCGTCTTACTATGTCGTCAGCGGAAATGACCAGACAGCTCAGGAGCCCAGTAAGGCAGTCCTCGACGCTCTGCTGGAAGGAAAGGCCCAGTGGGGAAACAACATGCAGGTAAAATTACAACTACAGCTATGAAATACAAATGTGTTTACCACTCCTTTATACTTGTGTGATGCTTGAGAATCTCCTTTCATCTCTCTAGGTCACTCTTATTCCAACCCATGACACTGATGTAATGAGGGAGTGGTACCAAGAGACCCATGACAAGCAGCAAGAACTAAACATCATGGTCTTGGCCAGCAGCAGCACTGTCGTCATGCAGGATGAGTCTTTCCCAGCGTGTAAGATAGAGATGTAAACGAGAGATCTGTCTATCAGTGCACCATGAACGCAGACAATACTAAGAGAGATTAATATTTTAGAAAGGAGACAAACTCATGTAGCGTTAACCCTAAGCATATATTTATTCACATATGCTAAAGTCACATTTTGTGTCACACAATTAAGTATTTGCAAAAAGCTTACACTAATACTAATAAAAGGTAGCTCGTGGGAGGTCTGTGTCAGGGATTCTCCAGAATGAGCAGCGAAGTGGAAAAAAAAAACCAAATTCGATCGCCAAATCTGACTTGTTGAAGTGTTAATGGTTTTGCTCTGGAGATCAAATTGAAAACTAAAGTTAATGAACTTCTCTTGCATACACCGAGAGCTTGTACCTAATCTTAATGGCTTTCCAGTAAAATAAACCTAATCATGTACTATTCCGTTGCTGAATACTGGCTGTTATTCACACCAAAGGATAAGAAACAGCATGTTTTCTGTTATTGCCTTAGGGAGTCAAAATGAATGTATAAGACTAGAAGCAATTGACAGACAGGAACAGAGGAGGCAGGTGACACCACACACCGGAGGGTCAACTCCTAATAGGAGTGTTAAAAGGTTACTTAGCTGAAAGGGAAAAAAAATTCACTTGAAGGGATACTCATGTGATTAACATCAATATAACATGACTTCAAACTCATCACAGGCAAAAACATAGGGCACCCACTAATGTGAAACAGTTTTGGTTCTATTTATTTTTTAAATAATGTCTAAAAAGTATGTCTGTTAATTTTCTGTTTCGGTTTTGTCACTGCTTATTTTGTAAGTATCTATTTTACCATTGTATAATTTCGTAGCCTTTTTAACCGCACAACAGGAAGTTACATCCGAACACTCTCCCTTGCCTTTGTCACGTCTGTGACCTCGCACCGTTTAAGTGGAATCGCTCCGTTCAAGGACTGCCTTTTATTTTGGAATGCGTTGGTTTTATTTGCAGATTTTCAGTTATTTCTTTGAGCGAGTCAGATCTTATGTCTAACGCCTCTTTTGGTTTAATCATTGAGCAATGGGGGGGCGCTAGCATGTTCCCTATCTTTAAGCTGGTCAACCAGGATATTTTCATAAACTTTCAAATGTCTTGTTTTTGTAAAGGGTTGTACTATAATTATAAATAATTTTGTGGTTGGAGATCTTTTGCATGAGTTCAGATGCATTAAGGTTTGTTTGGTTTTTTTTATGCTTATTTTGCTCAGACTCGCATTAAGAACAACAGGGCTATTTAGGCTATATTATGAAATGTATGGTGTGTTTTTATGATTTTTTCAAGCTGTGCCATGACTATCTTGTATAGTATAGTAACCGCCAGTGGTTGTCATGGTACTGCATCGGCCAAAACTTGACTGTGGGTGCATTACAGTTTAATTCCTTAGGATGGTGCGAGCGTTGGGATGTCACAGTAGACACTGTCACGGCGGGGGGGTGGTCTTCAGAGGGAGGGTACACAGTGGAGTATGAGTGAAGTGTGTATTTCAGATGAAAGTACGTGAGACAGAAACTTGACAGTTTAAAACACAAACATGACACACATTACAAGGATAGTCAACAGGAGGAACTTTTAACCAATCACATCTCAGTGGCTTGAATACATGGGACAAAGTCCCTCAACAGAGACACCAGATATTTCTCTACTTACAGGTGACAACATTGTAGACCAGATTTCCTCTAGGGGACATCACAACCGTACTGTCAATCAACAACAAACCTTCAAACACTGAACAGACATCTCTCCGGAACTGACATCTCTTTTTTTCGGTCTTTCTCTACACCTGCTCTTTCTCTTCCACTCTCTGTCTATTTAACTCTGCCTTTTTCTTCTTATCTTTCTCATGGGAGATCTTTAATAATGTTCGTCTGCAGCTGTGTGGTATATTTGTCTTGTGATGTTGCATCCTTTCTGCCTCCCCACCCCGACTCATGTGTAACCTATAGCAATTAGTTTCAAGTGAAAGTATATCTTACTGCTTTCTGATGTTTGTGTGCAATATTTCCTTCAAACCCATACGGCAAAACCGACGCATAAGGGGAACCACTACTAAAGAGCAAACATTCAAGAACAACCACAATAAAAATCTGTTGTGAAAAACACTGAACTGTTGTCGTTGCATTTGTCAACGTCTGGGAATGTCTCTGTCATCTCATCTATTTGAAGGAGTGGTTACATACTAGCTGTGTTTTCCCTGCTGCCTCTGATTAGTTGCTTTTTTTTTCTTATAATAAGCAGGTTCATTTACTCTGGTTGAGTTTAGAACTCTGTCTCTGCATGAAGTACAAGGATGTGGCTGTGGTTACTAATCAGAATGAGTCATCCCTATATATATATCTATTATAATGATAGAGAGCTGAAAACGACTGACAAGTTAATGTCCTGTGCACGCAAATGATTTGCTGTTACTGACAATGTGACTGTGGGGTCCTCATTTCTGTGGGCTTCCTAGGTGACAAGTGACCAAGATGGTATGGACCACAGATATATGTTCACGTTGACAAGAGCCACTGAACTGGCTGCAATTGTCCAGGTCTGTGAGTTCTATGGATATAACAGCGAGTAGACAAAAGTACCAAAATAAAAGACTTTAAAAAAATACTGCACAAAAGACAGTATATACAGAGAAAGGCACTGTAGCCACGGTTATTTGTTTTGACTCATCCTGATTCAGCCAATTCCATTATACCACACCAGGTAAACAAACTATTTCCCTAATATACTGTATGTGAATCTTGTGAGTGATCAACCTGTAGGTCTAAGGCTACGTGTAGCTCTTTAGCTCAGGTCACATTACATGTAGTGTCCTTACATTTATATATAAAGTCATCGTAATTAGTGTGAAATGGTGTTTTATTTTCAATCAATCAAATTTTATTTCTATAGCCCTTACTCACACAATAGGTCTCAAAGGGCTTCACATGACCACAGATGGCATTTGGTAACAACAAACGATTCTGAAATATTTCATTTCCTCATAATCTAATAACTCATCATATAGTGTAATCTGTTATGATCAGACGAATCACTGAATGCAGTTGAATATACAGTTTCCTCTGAAATGCTATTGCTGTGAAATGGGTGTGTCAGCTGCTCAGACTCAGGATGAGAAAACGTATGGAAAAGTGTTTTTGGAAAGCACCACTGTCAAACGGTATTGCAGCTTAAAGCAGAGGACTTTTTTATTCCAAACACATATCTCCATGTTGATAATGTAGTTTACAGTCAGTCCTCATATCTCTTCATGTTTAGTTTCTCTAGAGTTCATGTACTGAGGTAATTAACATATGTAGTGGTCTTGAAAATATGCTGTCAAATAGGTGCACCCTGAGTTTTAAAATCACTTTTTAAGTAAAATGGAAATCATAGTTACCTGACCGCCCTCAATGAAACAGGCCATGTGCGGTGAATATAGTGTACATAAAAATAGAGATACAATAATGTGAGATGCATCAAGTAGTAATTGAATTGAAATAGCTAGTTGCTGCTACTTATCCTAAAAACAAATAAATGTATGAGAAATATGTGAAAAATATGTAAGGATTGTTATAACATCCATCAAGTTCACAATAGTGTCTAATTTGTAAATGCTGACTGAGGAAGAAGGGTAAGAGTGATACAGATTATAACCAAATGCCTCCACAACCCTTTTAGTTGTTCAGCAGGATGTCTATAATCCATCTGAAATGCATCTTAAAAAGGGAACTCTGAGCTTCCAGACCACTAAGATACGAGCAAATTTGGAGTTTTCCACCAATGTATCCCTGCCCATGAACAGTTTAGTAAAAGGAGAGAATAGGCATGAATGGAAACACAACATAAGTCATAGAAGCTAACTCCTTTAATCACACTTCAAGGACACAGAGCGACACACTAATCAGAACCAGCAGGGTTTTTTTTTTCTGTGCCGAAACTGTTTCAGCTAGGACGGTTATTAATGACGATGGGACACCCGAGGCACTTTCCAAACCGAAAGGAAGTGCATACAGGGATAAATCAAGGGAGATATAAATGTGACTGTCTGTTGGCAGAAGCTGGCTGCTTGTCGAGGGCAATTAGAGTCTGGCAGTTTAAACAGACCCTTAACTCCATTATACAAGCAGTGCTATATCTCCGCACTCAGGCATTATTCTGGCAGCTTCAAATGTGCTGCCTCCACACTTAACGCCCATCCCCGATCTACCATCGGATGAGCCACATGCAGCAAGAAGTGCTTTTAGATTCATTCAGACGGAGCACATATACAGAGAGAGGAAGAAACAAACCCACAGAGAGATGCCCACCTTGCAGGAAATGATAAATTATCCAAGACCACACATCTGATTGGCTGAGCAAGCAAACTCAGCTGGATGGGCTGAGATCCTGTTGCCAGGCAACAGTGGGGAACCTCCCTGTCCTCGCCCTGTTTTCTTTGAGTGAAAAAAATGTCTATCTTTGGAATAACTTTAACAAGCATCTCATTGCAATCAATTTTAGATGACTTGTTCTAAACTTGCATTTAAAATGGTTGCAATTTTTGTTTGTTTATTTTTTGCATCATAACCACAGTGAATTACTTTATTTTTTAAAAAAAAACAACAACTAAGCACATTACAGATGTCTTAGATTTCAAAATGTCCTTTTTTCAAATGTACGTCTGACCTCAGTGAAGATGCAGCTGTAAGGCCTTGGTTATGTAATGCTGCCAGTGTGGGTTTGATAACCACTGCGGTCTCCCATAAACCAGGAGACGAATGACTCAAATCTTGTAGTAGAGCAGAAGTCTATTAAATTTATAACAGTAAAAAAAAAATAATAATAATAACAACAGTTTGGTAACCCAAAAGCAAACATAATGAGTCGGATCCCTTACCTTAAATGTTAAAAGGACTATAGTAAATTATATTTTAACCAATAATAAAATGTACAACAGCCACTGGGTCCAAAGTGAATGTACAGAAGTATACTTCAGCCCTTCGGTTCCTATACTGAAAAGAAATCAACTGCATTTGTTATGATGACATAATATTGCAACTTCAGTTCAATTCCACATTTTATTTTTGTTTACAATGATGCATTTTTTCATTTGACCTCTCAGGCTAAATCTCTGTATATATTCGGAGCTTCTGTTTTGCATTGGATTGGGATGCAATTTGTATTGAAAATAGTTTGTAATATACGGTATAAACATGTACCTAACTATGTGGTTACTAAAATCTGATCAGTTAATTAAATGAATGTGTAAGAACCAACTGCTCATTTATTTGATAGGTCTTTCCATTTGTGAAAAATCAACATTTTCCTGTATTTTCTGCAGCGTTATGTTTCACTGTACTGGTGAAAGGTAGACACTCATTACAATTATATAAAAACTGTGAATATTCAAATGTATATCTAAACTATACAGTTTCTTAGATTTACAGCACTGATGCACAAAAACAACTACCAGGGTGACCAGGGTATTCTGGAGTAGTTTGTATGGAATGGTCCTTATTAAAATCATAGTCTGTATGAAAGTGTAATTACATAAGAAAAAGAATGATAGTAATGTTGATAACGATAATGATAATAACACATTTATATAAACTTTCTCCAAGTAACCAGACTAATGAACAAACCTAATACAGTACAACAGCACCGCCTGCGGGACCAAACATAAACAACACCACTTTGACATCAATGTTAATGCTCACCAAGTTTGTGGTAAAGAGGCAGTGGAACAACAACAACAAAAGATCAAATACACATGGCGTCTTTCAAGTACAAAAAAAATCAGTGACAAAAAATATGTAACTTATAAAACCCTCATTGCCCTGGGCCGTTGTCCAAGCGCGCTGCCATATTAGACTATACCAATAGTGAAGTACATGTCACAACATCATAAATAAAGCGAGGTACACCTTCAATCTGTATAATTCTTGTCATGGACTACAAATAAATTTTCAATCCTATTTTGAGTATTGAGGGTTGAATAAAAAGTGTCATGATTTGATAACATGCAGTTTTATTTTTATGACGCTCCCCTTTTTGTCTGTCTGTCTGGTACAGTCTGGGGAAAATATGGCGCTGGGGAGACTAGTTCGCTGTTGCCGGTCGCTACTTCGTGAGCCCAAGAAAGGGTTGCTTTGTGACATTTTGCGTCCAAGGTGGATAGAAGGCTGTGCGGGAGGTAAGAAAAATAAAACCATTGAACGTGTATGTGACGTGTGTGTATGTGAAATACTGAAATACTGCCTTACAAACTCATACAAGCTAAACAATGTTAGCATCTGGTAAATGATCCACATTTGTTACAAGGTACTGTACATAATACTACTCTGTTGCACAGTACATTACTGTACAGTACAGCACAGATAACTTCCTCCCAGAAGTGAAGTCAGGTTTAATCGAAGATCCACGTACGTTTTGCTGACTAGCTCAACATCAAGTAAAAGTTGTCCTGCTTGGTAAAGCTATGCAGGACACCAGACCTTCTCAACCTACACTGTATGTTTGCTAATCACTTTACAGCCACTCATTATCGTTGCATTGTCTAACATGCATCTAAACTGCTGTTTCCTTACAGCAAAGAGGCATTTGTTGACAGAAGATATCATCAAACTACAAGACTTCCAGCGACAGAAGCTGGCTGTGGCTCACCGTGCCCCTGAAGCGAAAGGTAAAAGTACAAAGATACAATAAGTCAATCCATAAATGCTTTATTTATCCCCATAGGGAAATCCCTGCATCTACCAGCTCACATGAAATATTGAGAAATGCATAAAACATACAAACATAAAAACTCAGTGTCTTGGTGTTATTTCATGACATGACATGTTAAAACTCATATTTTCACCTCATTTCATAGAAAACTTCATCGAGCAATTCAACGAAAAGTTACAGAAAAAGGAGCTGATCCTCCGGGATGAGCTGAAGCTTCTTCTGCATTTGTGCCAGTCTAAAGATGATGCGATGATTGCCAGAGATGCCATTTATAGGTAAACAAATATTTTCTATTATAACAAAGTACACAATTTAAGCAAAAGCAAAAGTGCCACACTAGCATGTAATCTTTTTTTTTAATTAACAATTGGAAGGTATTATTCAGAAAATAAGAAGGTGTTACATGGAGAGTTCAGGTTCGGTCCACTGTTCATGAGGCTGTGCTATGAGCTGGGTCTGGAGGACATGGCTGCTGATGCGATTAAAGATGAGGTAAAACGTCACGCTAACCGGATTGCAGGTGGAACTATTAACTAATTTGTCCTAATATATTTTGCCTTCCTTACCTCAACAGAGTATTAAAGGGTTCTTCAATGACTCAACCTCCTTCAACATTGCCATAGACATGCTATTCTCAAAAGGAGATTATGAAAGTAAGTATGAGTAACCCATGATTTTTTTTAATGACTACGTTCTGGTTATAATGTTATAATGTTTGATTACACAGATGCTCTGGAGGTGCTGAGAACCATGAGGAACCATCGTGTAACATTTAGTAAAGACACACTGGTACTCGCGTGCGGAACTTGTTATAAACTGGTAACAGTCTAGATTGTAGATAACTAACAAATTTCATTTAATATTGAACTCCCAAATGCTTTGTGCCAATGTCCTGTGTTAAGATGTATTTGCTTTTATGTTGGACAGAACACCGCAGAGTCCTACGCGACCTGCAGGACCCTGATTGAGGAGGGACATGGCAAAGAGCTTTTCATCCCCAGAAATGCTTACTGCTTTGCTGTAGCGTTGGCACTTCGACAGGTCCGTGCTATTTTTGTAATTCCCTTTTCATTTGGGCACTCAGATGTGGAGATTGTCGTAATAAATGTCTCTTCATTTTTCACACCAGAATGACATTGATACAGCAAAAACATTGTATTCATACATTTTCAACACCGACGGGAAACTCTGCAGAAATTTGAAGGTAATGTGGAATGGTATAATTCACTATAATACACTGTACTATTTTGGGTTTTTTTTGTATTTGTTGTTGCATTGTTGATCTGTTTTCATCGTTTAGGTTGTATTACTTACAATGTCAGGGGAAGTGGAAGAAGCTATTTCCATTTTGTCTGCCGCCACATTACAGAATCAGTCTTCATTTGTGAAGAAGCCTGAATTTTCTCAGGAAGCAGTAAGTGAATAATCAGCCTATCTCTAGTGGGTATTGTTATGTAAAGCTTCATGAAATCAACAAGAGAATACTAAGCTCATGGTTTCCTGGGATTTTTAAAGTCCTGAATTTACAAATCTGCATCGAATACCATAAAAAGTCTTTAAAATTCATTAAGTTTGAAATGGTAGGTCTTAAATTATCTTGCCATAAATCTTTTACCTATGTTGTGTTTAAGCTTCCAAGAAACTGACCTTATTCTACTTGGTTCCACCTGTTGAATCTGGCAATTTATTTTGAAATTAGTAACTAACTATAGATATATTGGAACAGTGGGAATCAAGGCAATGGATTAAATGCAGATATTTACCTGTATGACTGTGTAATGGGCATTCCATTTTGTTCTAAGTGGTCTAAAAAGGGTCTGTAGAAGTCTTAAATTTAACTTGTAGGAACCCTATAAACTCCAACCACAAGTCTGAATCACAGTGTATCAGCACAATATTTATAAATGGATTACATTGAGGACTGGAAGCAATTATATGTGGATTGTGTTTTTAATGTGATCATTTTCTTATGACAAGGCAACAACCAAAAATGTATACTTTAAAAGTGGGATTGATCCTATACACTTAGAAGTAGTGCTTTTTTGATCATTATTTGTCATTATTTAAAATCTGTCTTAGTTTTTTGACTCTTTGGTGTCTTCTGCAGGTGGATTTGCTTCGATTACGGAGCGAAGGTAGACCATATTTGATGAGAGTGGAACAGGTAGTGTCTCAGCTTACGCAAGCTGGGCAAGTAACTCAGCAGACCCTTGATGATCTTCTGTGCTACACACCACCAGCGAAGAATAAACCTGTGATAGTTTTGCGAGACAGGAGGACCATCAGTCGAAGGACTCTGAGGCCATTGCAGTCCATTCTGCTGTCGGAATGAGGACAGCAGAATCCTCTTAACACAGACACCATCCCTTTGCAGACTGCATTTGAGCAACGTACTTCAGTTGCCACTGTCTGTGTGTGTAAATGTAAAGTGAAAGATCACCGGTTAGGTTTTTGTTGGAGGCTCTGTGCAATGGGGACACTGATCACGAACGTATAGTGTCACGTGTAAGATTGGGGAAAATGGACTATGTACATATAATCGTGTGAGTTATTAAAGATTAATAAGATATTCAAACGCGAAAAGTGTATTACTTTCCTGTTCACTAATGCTGTTGCAACCAATGTTATCTGTTGTTTAAATACAACCTTTAACCTTTTAAACCTCCAAATCTAGCTCTGATTACAGGACAATCATTTGGACTGAACTGGACACTCTGAAAGAAATGTAATTTATTATGTCTTATTAAATAACAGCTAAATAAAATAAAGGTTATTTGGCCATTAGTTGTAGCCTTTTTTGTTTACTGACATTATACATTAACTGAAGTTCATAAGGTGCTCGGTTTTCAAGGAATAAACTTGCTTGTGGTATTTTATTTCCAAAGTTTTAAGTAAAGTGAGTATGTTGTCATTTTGGACTGTGATATTTTTCTTCATAGGTTAGTGGAATGCACTAAATGGGAAAAGTCGCATGTAAACAAACTATGACGTCAATGAAGCCCCTCCCACGACTCATTGCTTATCGGGGGAGTAAGGAGCAGAACAACGGGACCGCTGCCACTTCCAAATAGCAGGGAAGACCGTCTATTGTCGTCTAGTTTTTAGTTTTTTTAGGGCAGTTTTATTTATCATATCACCAGAGTGTGAGGAACAGATGAAGTGTGTCTCCGGTGATTTTCTCTCCTAGCGGCAGCTGTTGGCGGTGCTTTTAGCATCAGCTAGCCGGTTAGCTGCTTCCCAGTGCCCGGCGGCTGTTGTGACTGAATCTCCCGGTAACACCGGGAAGCAGAACAAAGGACAGACGACATACTGACTGTACAAGCCTTAGTTAATGTTGGAACACTGACAGTGCCTGTTGTGTCGTATTAAGGGAGTTAGCGGGTAGTTTGTGACGACCAGCTAACTTAGCCTTGCTATTATTTGGCGACTGCATCAGGGAGCTTCAGCTAACAGCCAGAAACCACAATGAGCTCCGAGGAGACCTCAGCGTCCACCAAAGCCACCCCAGAGGATGACGGAATGACATGGTGGTACCGATGGCTCTGCAAAATAGCTGGGGTCGCAGGAGGAATATGTAAGTATTTGCTGTGTTTGGGTAAATGGCAAGAATATTGGAGGCCCATATACACAAATGTTGCAATCTGTTGTGTGCTGAGCATCAGTTTAAATACTGATCCTATCTTATCTGTACATCTGTCTGAATATTTATCTGTCATTACTTGGCAACGTATTGACTGACCTATTCTTAAATGTGAGCGTCACAATGGTAACGGGAGAAAATGGGCTCTGTGTTATTATTTACTGCTGAGACATGTTGACTATTATGCTCAGTGTAGGTGCAGTAACAGGCCACGCGAGCCTTGTCACAGTCTATTGTCTCAATGTTGCAGCAGGTGGGCACCGCCTGTTTATGTGGCTTGCTGATTCCACAGCTGCTTCCTATCTTGTGCCAATTCTTGGATAATGTAACACAACATATCTGGTGCACATCAGGCATGATGTCTTCCCTCAGTAGATCACAGTGATTCCTTCTTTTATTGCTTGCTGTGCATTTTTCCAGTTGCACCTGCTGTCCTCGCTCTATCCTTCCTCTTGTTCACTGAGACACCAGAGTCACCATGCCTGTATCATGTTAACCCCCGGGAACGCTGCATACTCAATAGGCCCTGTATTATTAAAGGAGAAGGATATGCTACACAATCCTTCCACTGTTTGAGACAGCGTGGGCTTGTCTGGCCTCAGCTTCTGTACAGAGAGACAGCAGGAATATTTACACTCCATTCTCACAGAGCAGTGTCATTTCAACCCTGCAGTACTGCAGGAACCCTCATATGTAACAGATCATGCTCCTCAGCGCTTAAATAACATAATGGTAACCTGTCAAGGGCTGTGATCTCGTAGTCACACTTCCACGTGTTAATGGAGAGGTGGGGCTTCCCTTCTGAGAACCAGAATAATTTAGCATGTTTCATTAACACCAGCCGATCTGTGCCGAGATGTCTGTGACGTGCACTTTGACTCATGGTGTCTTAGTAACAGACTCCAAATTCACCTTAGAGGTTATTATTAGGATAATGTCTTATAGATTCACTCTAATATTATTTCTGTGCTCCAAATCATGCAGCCTGTGCCATCGCAGGAGTTTGGAACTGTGTCACTGTGAACCCCTTAAACATTGCTGCAGGAGTTTGGATGGTGTAAGTTTTTTTGTGTGTGTGTTTTATGTATTTACTTTAATGTTGCTGATGTATAACACCAAACCCAGTGTGTCATCTGTTCATTTGGACTTTGTTGTCTTTTTTGTGCTATACCACACAGTCAACCCATACATAGTCACACCCTCTGCTCCTATTGTGGACAAAGTCTTGTGAATGTTACAGTAAAGTCATCCATCGGCTCCAGCAGCCATACCTACATGAGCATCCTCATGAGGAGGATTCACTGCTCTATTTTCCCTGTGTCCTCGTGTCCCCAGGTTGAACGCCTTCGTGCTGTTCCTGTGTGAAGTACCGTTCTGTTGCCAGTTCATAGAGTTTGCTAATGCAATAGCAGCTCGTGCAGACAAACTCAAACCCTGGCAGAAAGCCCTCTTCTACTGTGGGTAAGTGCAACCGTCCGCTGACTGTGAGGAACTATGAAAAATCTAATTGGGAAATGTGAATTCCAGATGGTTATGAATATTGCATTAAGTATTCAGCATAGTTTCAGATATGTGATTGATTTATTTACAGCGGATAATTTAATTTGATTCACTGTGTTTTCACCTCAAGCCTCTCGCTGTCTTTCAGGATGGCTCTGTTTCCCGTTGTGTTGAAGTTCTCCTTTACCACCTTGTTTGGAAACGCTATTGCCTTTGCCACCGGGGTTCTCTACGGCCTTGCATCCTTGGGCAAAAAGTAAGATATTAGCGCTTAGTAACATGAATTGATGTTGTTATCCCTATTTGCCAGTTTTATTATTTGTGATTGACTAATATTTTTCTTGATGTTTCACCCATCAAACACTGGCTATAACAGGCTCTCAAACTAAATGCACTATAACACACATTAATGATATTGTTATTGGACGCTTTAGCAGATCTAACAAACCTCTTTATTCTTATGTTCCTGTGTGAGCTATAAAATAACCATGCTGTTAACACGAGCATCTCCTGTCATACTCCTTTCCCCTTTCTTTTCTCTCCCTCGTCATAACTTTTTTATTACCAACCTTTTCCATCCGTCCCCCCCTCGACTTTTCTTCCTTTCCTTTCTTTCAGGGGAGATGCAGTGACATATGCCAGACTACAGCACCAGAAACAGGGGGATGAAGAAAGGATGACAGGAACGACTAATGGCGCTCCAGAGTGAAGCACCAGCACATCTACATCCTCCTCTTCCTCCCTTTACTTCAGTTCTCACAGAGACATGCCTCTCTTACTCCATCCTACCTCCATATCTCCCTCTATTCCATTTTACTCATCACTTTAACAACAATAATGATAATAATCTGCTGCAATCCTTTTGTCCTGACCTGGTGGTAGTTAGTGGGACTGGATTCAAGAGGAGATGTGCAAAAGGAATTAATGGAGTTAATGTAAGTGTTGTCCTTATATTTTTCTGTCCTTAAAGTGTTTTCTTTTGTTGCATTTGCGCTTTTTTTCTTCTTCTTTTTTTTTTTTTTTACAATTTATGTGGTAGTACATCTGGTGACCCTAAGAGCCTTTCAGGAAAGTAAAGTATAACTTAATGTGATTGTTAAATGTTCAGAATTGTCAAACATATGGAGGATTTGAAAATGAGTAAAATGGTACAGAGGGTTCAGGTCTGAACAGCGAATGTCATCTGTTCAAAGGCAAATATTGAAAATGAATGTGAATGTATGAATCCCCCCAGTCAAGTTACAGGCAAGTATTTAGCATTGGTGCATTATTACGGCCAGTATTGCACCGACCATGCACACGCAACTCTGTACTGTAGCCAGAACGTATTTTAAACATCTTTTTTTTTTAATCATTGGGATTGTATGTGTTCAACCCAAAGATACGTTTGTGTTTTCTTTTGAGTTACTTTTTAAAAATCTATTTATTCTTTTGACTTTGTTAGTTAAAGCGTACCTACACTGGAGTAATAGTAGCATCTGTCAGTGGAATCTCATGGACTGTGGGAGGCGTTTAGAATCGGCGGGGCCCACCAAAGAATGAAATGGATTAACAATTATTGCGTGAAGGGAGTAATGTAAGCGTGTATACATTCAATCCACATCACATGACAGAATGTGTCAGTGATTTTATGGGAATCAGCCTGAGATACACAGGGCAGTGCAAAAGTCTTAGGCCACCTATAGGCTCGCTGTTTTAAGATGCAATGTCATGGTGTAATAGGAACTGCATTTCTGTGATACCAGCAGAATGTACAGGGAATATTGATAGATGCACAGGGTGATTGCTAAGTCATGGTTTTTTGTGATATCTGTATAAAAAGAGCCAGCAGGAACAGTCAGGAAAGTAGCTACAAAGAAAGATGAAAAACACGTCTTTGGCTGTTTTGCTAACACATAAATTCAACAAGAAAAATTCTGAATCAAATGTTTACTGAGACCTTTTGTTGTTTCTGTACTGTCCTAAGCAGACAGTACGACACTTCTTTCTCTGATCTTCTGGTGTTTCCTGTCAGGATTCATTCAATGCATTTCATGCACGTTTTGCCTCTAGAAGCTCGTGAGTCCTGTTTTTAATCATCACTATAGTTCTGTGTGGCATCAAAGTCTTGCATACTTGTGCATTGGATGACATCACTGAGGTTAACATCTGTCACTAATGTTAACCAGGCCATGCTCACCATCACCAACTACAGGACCTCCCAGTGAAGTCACGTCACACATCACTGCTGTAAGAATCCTTCAGCAGCCAAGTCACAGCAGTTAGAGCCGGGGGGTCTTCAGGGTTTGGGGTTTTCACACTCAACCTTTTTTGACATTCGATCAACTATAGCTGGAATTAACTATAACTACCCAGGTCTCAGTGTTGTAGCATAAGAAAGATACAAAATATATAACGGGTAAGGAGAGCAGAAAAAAACTACCTTATAATCTAAAAAAAACCAAAACAACTAATATAATTCTTAAAATGTATAAAATGACAGTGCAGTGAAAGTGATGATGCATGACAGTAACAGTAACCTTTAATTCCTGGGGAAAAGCTGCAGGGCTTGATAGTTTATTTATTTTGTCATCATTGGGCAAGAATTCTCAAATCTTTGAGCATCTTGTGACTGAAGTGTTCTTAGAAGACACTGGAGTTCCGCCTGCGTCACTTGGACTTTTATTTCAGGACATAGAACAGGGCTGTCAAACCTCGTTTAATTCAGTTCCCATACTGGAACAGAGAAAGAAAATAAGAAGGAAGAAATAACAGCCATAAAAATCAAGTTACATTATGAAAATGTTTACATTTAAAAAGTTTCATTATAAATGTGAATAACACGATCAACCTGAAGCGTCTTAAGAAATAAGTTGAAATTTAACCGTATTATGCTTCAGTTTACTATTTACAAATGTGTAGTGCAACTTACAGACCACAATGGTAATACAAATACAAATACATGAAAAGTCCAGTAATAGGCATAACATTGGTAAAACTTCACTTTCAAGATATTTCAGTATATTTTGTATTTTTTCTCGTAAGCCAGATCCGCGGCCGTCATGTTTGATACCTGTGATCCACTCATGACAGTGTTTTCAGAAAGGTCGGACATGGTCGAAACCATGTCTGACAGCTGTAATTACTGATCACTGTCAGATTCAGTCAGATGTCCGCTCATGTACGTCCATATTCAGTCATTTGGACCAAGAGGAGAAAGCTGTAAAAGGGAGGCATGTGTTTTGATATCAGCTCCAGCAATGTGAATAGACACATGGAAACAGCAATTTCCCTACTAGAATAAATATTTATTGATTTATTGATTGAAACCCACATATAGAACTCCTGATGGAAAGAGAACCAGACTTCATGTGAACTTACACTTTTACACCATATTGTGCTGTTAGTGTTCCGTGTCTTGATGAGCGCCAGTACCAGCCCCGTCGCTCCCACAGTCCCATGGCGGTACAGGACTAGCTCGTAGATGCTAACAGTGTATCCTGATCATGAACCCAGTAGCTCAGTTGTTGCAGCAGATGCAGTGGTTGGACGTGAATCAACCTGGAACGTGTTCTCATTTTTCCAATGCACCTATTTTGTGTTTTTAAGAACCCGCCTTTGTTACCACTGACCCCTTCACCTTTAACCGGGGCTCCTCTAGATTCAGGGACTGATCCAGTCTAGGGGCCACCTGACCACGACCGCCATGACCTGCCTTCGTCACTCAGACGACTGACCGTTTTGTGTTTGTGCTGTTGGGTTGCCTTGCCTCTGTTGTGTCATAAGGATTTGTTTTGAGAATAAGTGTTTACACGTACCTCTTACAGCCGTTTGTGTTCCGCTCGTCTTACAGGCCGCTCAGTGACTCGCCTCCTAATATTCCCATGTTTAGCACCAGCTCTCAGGTATCACACATACGTTACTGTTACAGCGCACAGTACAAAAAAGGCAGAAAAACTATACGTGCGAACAGAAGTGCGACCATATGGAATCATTATCTCCTCTGAGCCTAAAGGAAGCTTCTGTGGAACAGAACACATGCACAGCCTGTTTCACAGTGGTGTTGACACTACAGACCCACCAGCGATACACTACCCTCACACTACACACTCTTACATTATAAATTTGAAGAAAAATAAAGAATAAACAAGTAAAGCTGTGAGAAAAGGTTTTCCACTTCCATCCAGCCAGTCTTTTTTGAGGATTCCAATGGACTGATTCTCAATCAGCAGGTGTTGCGTATGTCTTCTGCTGTAAGGGATATGTGTATAATGTGTGTTGTGATGTGAATCCTGATCATGTTATGACTTTGTGAATTAAACAAATTTGCTTCTATCACAGTTTTCTTGTATTTTTTCCCCTTAATGTTTTGTTAGTGTCTAAAGTGGAAATGGAACCATAGACACATTTAACTCACAAAGACACAAACCTATTGACATAAACTGCGGCTGTGACTCAGTTGGTAGAGCGGGTTGTCCAATGGCTGAAGGGTTGGCAGTTCGAATCCTGGCTCTGACTGTCACACATCAGTGGACAGCTGCTACTTGAGCAGGACACTAAACCCTAAATTGCTCCTTGGCGTGGTGTGAATGGGTAAAGTGCTTTGAGTGCCTTAAATATGTAGAGAAGTGCCATAGAAGTTCAATCCATTTAATGCCTGTTGATCCATCAGTCCTATCAATACATGTAAATAATTGGTGTAAAATACAGATATTCATCTTTTCATGGTCATCAGATATGACCCATTTGGATGTTCACAGGCTCCATATTTACTAGTAAAACTCTAAAAGTCACCCTGTGTACACCATTATTTAAATTAGTATTATTACTTCATGGTACCTCACCAAGGCACACTTGCTGTTCATGCAGATGTGGACCTTACAGACCCTGTAGACCACATTGGACCTTACAGACCCTGTAGACCACATTGGACCTGACAGACCCTGTAGACCACATTGGACCTGACAGACCCTGTAGACCACATTGGACCTTGGACACTGGTGACTCACTGTCACTGTCTTGTAATTTAATGACCAGAAAGAGTCACTTGCTTTATAAAGGGTTAAAATCATACTGCGTAGAAAATGTCAAATAAATGTGACCTCTGGAGTCTTCTTGAAGTGGTACTGTAAAGCCTGACGACAGGAACAGATTTGTCTTTGTAGAATACTGAAGAAAAAAATACTGATTAGATTAACACTAAACGCCCATTGAAAACATTTCATATGAACACAAATTTTCAAACAGGAACAAACATGGGAACAACCTCGCTCCCATTCTGCCAACCTACAGGGGGCAGATAGAACATGCATGTATTAGTGAGTCCACACAGTCAGCCTGCACTTCCTGAGGGACCCTGCACACCTGCTGGGAAAGCGTCTGCCAAAACACTCAAGAGGATTCAGAGGAAGTCAGACGAAAACACCACCAATCACTCCTGGTTCAGTCCCTGAAGGTGCCAATGGTAAGACAACTGATATTTAAACATTTTTTAATGCGATTTACAACACATTGACTCAGTGCTATATACATATATACACCACATGGACTCACTCTATATATATATATATATATATATATACACCACATGGACTCAGCTCCATATACAGGAGTTGATCATGAGTGATGGAGGGGGTGTGAGGTTGACCTGTGTCTCTCTGCGTACTGTGTAGTTTGTATTGTTAACGTCTGGTCTTGACTTGTCTGTCTTTGTTTTGTCTCGTCTCGCCTTGTTTTTGTTTTGTCCCATCCTGTTTCGTCTTGATTTGTTTCATCCTGTCACAGTCGTCTCATGCTGTTTGGTTTTGCTCTGGTTTTGTTTGGGTTTTGTCTTGGCTGTCGCCTCTGGCCTTGTTAATGTGGGTGCCCTAAAAGTAATAAAACTTAGTAAAACTAAGTAACACAATACAAATAAAACAGCCATGAAAGCAATAGAACTCATTAAAACTAAACAAAGCAAAATACATTTCAATAAGAGCAATAAAAAAAAAACACACGACATTAATCTGAAAAATATTCAAGTTTTACCGACAATCTTACGATTTTCACCTTTTCCATTAGTTCTGTTTTTCTGTTGTTTACAGTTTTTTTTTTTTCAAATTGCTGCTGATGTTTGATCTGATTGAATGTCTTTGGAGGTTTGTGGGTCCTCTTGTGCTGTTGTGAAAACACTCGCATCAAAGAGCCGATTTGTCCTTTGTGTCTTTCATGATAGATACACAGGGTTAATAAACATTCAACCTGGTCCGACCCCCTGTCATTGGATGATTGTTGTCTCAAATGTACACGTGTCCTTTTTATTTACAGATTAGTATAAAGACATGGTGAATGAGGTACATCATCAATTGAATGCCACTTTATGGTGTAAAAACCACATCACAAAATTGGACAGAGTAAGCACTAAATCAGGGGTGTCAAACTCATTTTAGTTCAGGGGCCAAATTCAGCCACATTTGGTCCATAGTGGGCGGAGCCAGTACAATAATCACAGAATTCCATATCAATAATGTCAACTCCAAACTGTCCTTATATGATGAAATGTTTACATCTATCAACTGTCCTTTAAGACAATGAATAACGCTAACAACCTCAAAACTATGAAGAAAACTAAGTGCACTTTTAACAATATTATACCACAGTTTACCATTTATGCACATACATTACAACTTACAGATCACAGTAGATCTACAAATACACAAAACATTTAGTAACAGGTAGAATATTGTTAAAATTCCGCTTCTCTTCAGACATTTCTGTTGTGTGTATTTGTTAAGGTTATTTTTTGTGAAATTCTACATTGTTTTAGTGTAAATAAAGGAAAATTAATTCAAAATGATTCACATTTTCACAGCCAGGCAGACATGGCTTGGCATGTTGATGAACAGTTTCTTTATTTTTTTTTAAAAAAATGCTCGTTAGAGGTAAGTACTCCTGGGTGTTGAGGATTCTTTTTATTTGTTTCTAATGATCTACAGAAGGGTTTCAGGTTTGGTTGTTAATGCAGAAGAAAACTTTTTAGCATGTCAGTGTGACGACAGAACTCCAGGAGACCTTATGGTCAGAATACTGATCTAGTCTGGGTCTGACTTAATGACTGACGATGATATGCAAAATACTACTTTCAAGTGCTTTCAAATATATTTAGATCAACCCCAGTGTTACAGTGTTTCTGTTAATATTTGTTTTTTTCCACTCTTTCCTTCATTCATTTGTTACTTCATGTTTTATTCAGTTCTGTAATGTCTGATCTGACAGTGTTTATGCACAATAGGTCATTATATACACTTGACCACAGGGGGCCTGAAGTCGACAAAAAGACTTTTGAACATGTCCCTCAGATAACTGATAGAGTGTCGACAGGCTTTACTCTGCACTGATCTGAGACTACTGTCAAGTCTTAACAGGTGGGAAATTAGATTAGATTCCTTTTAATCGTCCCACTCGGGGAAATTTCCAATCCTGAACGGAGCTTGTTTTTGTAGTTTTTCTTACAGATTAAGATAGTTTATGCTTTATTCATACTTTTTAAAGCCAGAAGAAGGAGGATAGCACTCAAAAGTGGTAGAGAAAATGTCATCTTAGACGAACGTTTCGGGCATAGCCCTTCGTCAGCGTCTAGTAAACGATTCATCACCTCTGTTTGCTGCACCAACGTGTCCATTCAAGTCTGCACCAATCACAACTCTCTCACTTCTAGGGATGTTCTATATCACTTCATTGAAGTACAACCAGAATTTCTCCTTCTCCTCTAACTCACATCCTAATTGTTTATTTATTATTACTATACCAATAATAATAACAATAATTATTGTTGTTGTTTTTAATAATAATACTTGCTGCTGATATGCCCCCCCCATCCGTACATTGGGTGGAAGACATTGTACAGTACTCTATTTATTATTCACAGTATTATTTATTTTTTTCATTGTACAGTATTTTATTTAATATATATCTTGACTTGTGTATATATATTTATATTGTATGTGTACAT
>JAPTHA010000005.1:24285997-24296645 GCA_029814585.1 Gymnapogon annona | reverse complement strand
TAAATAAATAAATAAATAAATAAATAAATAAATAAATAAATGGTCAAGCACCTCTCTAGGGATGCGTCAAACCAGGTGACCATGCACCTAACACCTGCATCTAATCAAACACTACTGAGCAGAACAGTTCCAATGGTGTAAACACGTATACGTTCCAAATGAGATTTGCACTGAGATTTGGAGTTATCATTTATCTTTCTTGTTTCCGAAACGCACGCGTAAAAGCACCCTCCCCCGCCGCCCCCCCAAATAAAACAAAAAAAACTGCCAAATCTTCTAGTAAACGTGACAACGGTCCACTCATATAGGTTTGAGTTGTTTTCACTCAAAAAATCAAAGTGAAAGCGCGTTTTATGGCAAAAAGTTTTCACCGTTGGCGAACTCTCTTACCTTCGGCACCTCTCCACGTATGGATCCTCCCGGTGAAACTGTAAACCTCCGTGTCTCAGCGCGTCCTCGGGGTTTGCAAAAGCCTTTCAGATAATAAAAACAGAGTCCAAATTGAGTGGTAGTTCGCCATACGAGAGTAAAAAATCTGTCACCTTCTCTCTTCGCGTGCGCACTCACCTTTTTACGCAGCCGGACTTGTCCCGTTATAACGGCTATAACGTACATTTTTAAAACCAGAAGGACACCGTAGAAGACAAAACAGGAGAAAACATCACTGTCGAACAGGGCTGCCATGGTGGGCTTAGATAATAATCCAGATCGGCCTGAGTGGAGGTGCAAGAGGTGCGTGCGTAAAAGTAGTCTGCTTGAAAGTGAGAGTGAGCCTGAGGGAAGGCTTTTTGTACTGTCCGCGAAACCTCCTCCTCCCACCCACACACACACACACACACACACACCCCACAGCCTGGGCGGAAATGACGGCGTGTTTCATTCATGATGGGAGTATCCTAAAGGGAAACACCTACACCTATAGGTATGAGAAAACCGGTGACAAAGGCGACTTAAACAAACATCCGAGCCAAGACCAAAAACCATCTGGATTGAAATATTTAATAACTCCCGGAGCACTATAGCTACTAATACATGTAAATAATTGGTGTATAATGCATTTTCTCGTCTTTTTTTAGTCAGATGTGATCTATTTGGACGCTGAGAGGCTCCGTAGTTACCATGGAAACACCACCATCTTCTGCAAAATTGATTCACCGATAAAACCCATGGAGCTTAATCAATGCCAGTAGATGGACACACTGTCACCCAAATCTCTCAGATAATGAGAGATTTGGGTGAATAAAGTCACATTTTCTTTAGTTTTATTCGTTTCTAATTTAATAACCGTCAACTTTTATCCGAGCTGTAACGAACATCCACATCATCAGTCAACTGAATATGGCAAATACCTATTATTCACCGAAAAACGCTAAATACAGAGAAAGTTGTCATAAATGGTGATAAATCTCGTTAAAAAGTTCATTATAGAGGGGAAAATATTTTAAAACTGCCACAAAAGTAACACTGGGTGTTTAGATATAACGATCCGTTGCTGACGTTAGAACCTCGCGGTAGAATGAAGGTTAAATATGAGGTTAAATAAAGTTTAGCAATGATTATTAAAATGAGATTAATCACATCAAACCAGTCGCAGCAAAATTTGGCAAGTCTGGGTCAACGTGCGTACAACGTCACCACAGCGTTGCGTAAATCACGTCTGTGCTGCGGAGTCTGCGCAAATGAACCTTCCCAACCAAACCTCTTGGTGAGATGAGTCAGGGCCACCATGTCTTTTCTGTTGCGTATATTATGGGGGTCATACTGATGGAGAAAAAATAGTGCTGGCACAATATGGGTTTCATAATAAGGAAAATTTCCACCGCAGTTGAGATTTGTGCTGTGCCATGATCCACGTGGTCGTTGCTCAATCTGTGCCATCACCAGCCTGATGAAGACATGTGGATCATTACAGGATATTAGGGATTTCTATTTCGAAACAAAAGTCATTAGGAAAGTCCCACAATTCTTCAATGGCATGTCATAATAGTTAGAGGATAAAATAATTTTACTTTATCACAAGCGCCTCTGTTGTAATTCTAAAAAATTGCTTAGAAACAACTTCTGGGTTAACAGTGCAGAAGTTGTTTCTAAGCAAATTTTCTAAGTAAGGTTTAATAAAAAAAAAAAAAGAGTTTGTTGGATTACTCAATTTATTTGAGTGAAGTGTACTATTAGAATGTGATAGCAGAGTGCACTCGAAGTTCTGAGTAATACTAACTTATAATATCATTTTTTTAACCCAAAACACAGGGTTCACTAAAAAGGTTTAGTTTAATCAACTGGAAACTGAAGTTTTAGAAACAGGGGTGTTTGAATCTGATTGGCTGGTTATCTCAAAACTGGTCTGGGCTAGTTTGAGTGAGAACGCGCCATTTTATTTGCTGTGCACAGAGGGCTGCAAAATCCTACATCGAGTGTTGAAGAGGATTCTCTTATTTTCCATGATAAGTTCTTCACATTCTGGAATTTGGTGAGTTGTTTTCTCTTGTACATTTAAAGGTTGTCACAGAATCCTAAAATTTAAAGAGAGAAATTTTTCATTTCTGTTAACTGTGATACATACACAGCCTCTTGTGTAACCTCAAAATACTGTCACGTTATTTGTTCAAAACAGTACAAACGAATAATTTGCCTTTTTGGGCCTATTGGTTACACACTTCCCAACAAGTAAAGTTGCTCATTTTATTCGAGAGGTAGATATTTTGAACATTAAATGTTTTGGAAATGTAAGTGCTGTCTTGTCAGCTTTGAGAAAAGAGCACCACTTTTTAAACACTAAAGACTAAAACACTGCATTTAAGCACGAACTGAACCCATTCCTTGTTACATCAGGATTGTCTGTGTACATTTAAGTCTTTTAATGCACTACATACAGCATTATGTGTCCAACAATAGATGTCACAGTCAGTGTCTCCTGTCATCAAAACCAAAGGCGGTGCAGTCAAATATTGCATGTGGTGACTTATTTTTTGTCTGGGCAGTGTTTATTTCTTTTATGTGAATTACATGTACTTCTATGCTTTACCTTCTCCAGACCACTGAACCAACATCTGTCAGGTGCCTTGCTCTGAGGCTCCCAGTCATTCTCAGGGATGATGCATCCAAGTTCTTTAAAAGCAGCTCAGTGAGTATGAAAACCATCGTTTCCTTTGCTATTGTGTCCCCACTACTAAAGTTTTTGGGAGATTAGAATTTTTTGTGCAGTGCTTTAAGTGCTCTAACTGTACAACTATTTTTTTTTTTAAATATCACTGACATGAATATCTTTCTTTCTCTTGTTTCTCAAATTCTGTAGGACCTTCATGACAGAGACATGTTGAGTGTTCCAGTGGGTATCCTCGACTCTGAAGACAGTGCTGAACTGCAGAGCGGGGGTCAGCATAGAGGGCAGCCTTGTTGTCTATGACTTTTCATGTCATTCTTTTTGGCTATTGGTAAATAGCTACTTTTTATTTGTATTTTTTATTGAAATAAAATGGTTGTCACTGAATTTAAATTATTAAATTATGAATTTAACAACTGAATTTAAATTATTAAATTATTTTTAACAACACAAACCCTAACCCTTTGCTTAGAGATAGGATTCAACTCAACATTTCAAGTACAAATAACTTGTCTTTTAGTATTTCCTACTTAATAATTTAAATCCAGTAGTTTTTAGCATTAAAGTTAAACCTACTTAAACCAATTCATTAGTTGATTAATTACTTAATTACTCAATTAATTTTAGTGTAATCACTTGCCTCAAATTTTTAAAGTAAATTATTCGGGCTTACAGTGTAGAATTAAAACAAAGGCGCTTGTGATAAAGAAAAATAATTTTATCTCTATACCTATTACGACATGTCATTGAAATTTTTAAAGTAAATTCTACTTATTTGGGCTTACAGTGTGGGTTAACAGTGTATCATATCTGTGTTCTGTATTTTGCCGTCATGCCAGAACCAATCCTGTTCTACATGCTATTACACGAGATGATTCATAAGTTCTCTAAAATAAGCTGTTTGTATTCAACTAATATACCAGTGTAAAAGAACAGTGTCACTTCTGTTTCTTCATTTTGCTTCATGTAGTTTTCTTTTTTTTTGTTATATTTCTCTACCTATCTTTTTTAAAAATAGTTGTATTTTGAAAATGTTATTGTTTAATTATTAGAATTGTTGTATTTCAGAATTAAAAATTTTCATAGATTTTTTGGGAGAAAACTATAATGTCAAAATTTTCACGATATGTTTCATAATATGAATTCATTTATTAAAAAATTGGTTTTTAATTCAATATCCTCGGATGAAATGTGTGTCAAAATAAAAATAATTCATTTTGATTTTCAAAGAAAAAAAGTTGTTATAGTTTTCAAAAAAAATTATTTTGCATTTTAAATTTTCCAAAAACTGTGTTTTTATTTAATCATTTAATTTTTTATTCCGATTTTTTATTTTTTTTTATTTTTTTATTTTAGTAAAGAATTTGATATTTGATTTGAAAATACTTTTTGAAGAGAAAATTTTTCTTGAGGATTGGCTTAGCTGGGTCGACGAATCAGGCCTTCCAGGTAAATTCAAAGCCTGGATTTACCAACACTCCATCCTGCCCCTGATCTTGTGGCCCCTGGGGAAAAGGGATTTTCGATTTAAAAAAAGGTTTTGAAAATAAGTAATAACAAAAAAATGTAAAAATCGACAATCCAAAAAAATTTTTTTCCAAAACTGAAAACCAAAAAAACATTTTTTTAAATCTAAAATCTTTTTTTTTTCAAAATAAAAAAATATTGAAAATCATAAAAAAACAAAACATATCCTCAAAATAACTGAATTTTCCTTTCTTAAATATCACTTTTTTGCATACTCATCTTCCAACAGTGGAGCTTGTTTTGTTATAAATATTACTGAAAACTTATTATGTTTAAGTGGGATAGTTCAGGGTTATAATTCAGAGCTGTGTTGCCACAGCAATTATAATGTATAGCATGCCAATAAATTTAGTCAAACCAATAAATTTGGTCATACTTCAATTAAGGATTATTGCTTAAAATGAGGCAAAAACATAGATTGAATATGTGGTAAAGCATTGTTGCCCATGCTGCACATTTTAGAGCTTGTTTCTAGGCCGTTTTACTCCAAATAAGCTAAAAATTCTGACCTAGAAAAGGGAAGATATATGTTCTAAAAACAAGGCCGACATTGTTGCACTGCCAAGATATTTTTTCTGTCAGTACTTAAAAAGATTAATATCCTGAGAATAAGTACATTTCCACTTCTTGAAAATCAGTTTTTTACACTGTATCCCTAACCCTAACCAACCCTAACACTAACCACTCGCCCCTGACCCTATTCCAAATATTAACCCTTACTCCAAACCCTACTCCTACCCCTATAACAATAAGCCGAACCCCTAACCGAATTCTAACTCTTTATATTCTTTTATTATGTATTTATTTATATTAGCTTTATATTTTTTTATTTTGTGATTCTTTTGATTTATTTTCATTTGTATTTTTTATTTGTAATTATTTTTTCATTTTAGATTTTTAATTTATTTTATTATTTTTTCATCTTAGATTTTTTGTATAGGGGTTCGATTACTGGGATGAGCGTACAGTGGGTTGTGTCAGGAAGGGCATCCGATGTAAAAATTCCTGCCAAATCAAATATGCGAACTGGATTCGCTGTGATTTCCCCATAAAGGAAAAGGCAGAAAGAAGTAATTTTCAAATGTAAGGTGCGTAAAAAATAAAATGTATCATTTGTTTGGTGTTCTGTAAAATACTTAGAGGAGCATAAGCTTTCTTAATTTCAGTGGTGATGATTTGTAGGAACGTCGAACTTGAACGCTGGACCAACCTGCCTGAGCAAATCTAAATGAAGCTGTTGTTTCAAACGATTGAACTAGCAGTACACTTTAAAAGACTTGAGTATCCTTTTTCTTTCTTTTATTTTTTGTATTTTTTATTTCATGTTTTAAATGGGATATTTCTGGGGGGTTTTATCCATCCATTCTTTAAAATAAACACCTTAACACAACTTAACCTTTTCTGGGTTCATTTTTTGTTTATTAACTATTTTTATCTGCATCTGTCTATCTGTCCTCCATGTCTGACATTAGTAACAGACAACACACGGTAGTAGATGTTAACTGAGCCATTTATGATATATTTGAATAGTGCAAACACCTCTCAGCTGCAGCAAGTAGCCATGTACCAAGATGGCTGTGTTGTAGACACATGGCAAATATGTATGTAAATATGTCTATGGTGTCAAGCATGTGAATTGCCACGTCTGCACGACTGAGTGTCGCCTGATCTTGGTAGCGACACATGATTGGGTCAAAGTGCGATCAAGTGGCTTGTTGCTCCATTCATTTTCCTTGGTCAAGATGCTACATCGAATATTTTTTGTTGAATTGGAAACGCGTAGTATTTCAGAATATTCCATTAAAAATCTTTTTTTAATAACTGCATTCATATTATGAAACTAAGAAAAAATGTAATTAAACTGTTAAAAAAATCTATGAAAGAAAATCTGGAAAAGAACTATTAAAAACATATAACTACAAAAACTTACAATTCTCAAATCCAACTATTAAAAAAAAATCAACAATAAAATTTCTTAAATTATGAAGTATAACTATTATTATCTGGTGGTACACATTTATTTCCATAGGATGAAACTCATTTCATTTCTCTTCCAACAGTTGCAAGTTCAAAATGTCATTGGGCAACATGGAACATTTATTCACATGATGTGAACGAGTCTGGGGTCTGAAGTCCGTCCAGACCAGCGTCAGTCTTCAGTCCCCTGTGTTTGCCAATCCAAGGTGAGAGAACTGCCTGAGCTGGTGTCGTCACAGCAGTCTTCAGCATCGGAGAAAGAGGACATGTAGTGAAGGCCGGACACCCGGTGATAACCTCCCTGGAGCACCTGAGGGTAGGCCGTGAGCTCCACCGCCCTACGACCAGTCCGGCTCCCTCTTACAGTCCACATGTCAACCAGCTGGGAACACATAGCACAGCCCATAACTGCTACCACTGACCCAGATTAATATAGGTTACACACTCAATACAGTTACTGTATACACACAAGTGTTGACATTACACACTCAACGGGTGCAAAACATATCAAACCCAACAGCCTCAGGGTGAATTTGGGTATATACTCATAAAGACGAGCACCAGAAGGAGCAGAAGTATTACCGCGACTTATGTGAGATATGTTCTGACATCGACTTCCTTGAATGTAACGTTTTGGAGAATTATATATTTGGACAGAATTACTGCTACAATTAACACAGATTGATGTGACCAAACCAGTTGTTCCTGTATCTTAACACTGAAATAATCAATCATTTATCAAGGTGTTAAAGGGAAGAGGTGTACTTTTTCATCAAAGTAAAATAAAAAGCTATGCAACTGGGTTTAGACTGAGCAAAACAATAAAAACATACATGGATTTAACAGGTCCCCGAGGGCCTTAATTAGGAGCTCACTGCTTCTAATGTGAGCTAATGCTAATGCTAGATACTCTTTATGTGTGTGTGTGTTAGAATGGGTAACATGAAACTAAAAATGAATATATAAATGAAGCTAACTCGAACCGTCAACCTTTTTAAATGCCCTGCTCAATGTCTGTGTATTGAAGTTCAAGCTTTGTCATAAAAGTGGGACTACTATACTGGTCCTGCAAGTCATAGCGTAACATGCAGCTATCGTCCATGTTGAAGATAACATTAGCTAACACTGAACAACACATTAAATGCAATTAACAGATACAAAAATACATGAGGCTTGCCTGTCTTATCATATATCACAGCCAAAAATGTAATTTGGGAACAACAATTTGTCACCATATGTTCCTTAACTCTTTCACAAAGCTAATGTTGTTTTAGTTACATCTCTGAGAATGCAGCTGAACAAAATTAGCTAATTTGGATTAGGCCCAGTAAAGCAGAATGTAAGAGATTTTTACAAGCCGTGTCTTTGGTTTTGCATATCACACTGACGATATGAGTAAATAAAGCATAAATAAATTTAGTGATGCCTCCAATGTTACAGTGGGGAAATAAAATTCTTGAGTAGCTCAGTCCAACACAAATGGATTGTAACAAGAGTCCGTGGGCGAGTCTCCCAGAAAAAAATGTTTATCTTGGCTTTCCTCTAAAAGCCTCGCACAGACAGAAATCAACAGGAGAATGGCATGGAAACTGAGGCGCGCAGAAAAGGAACCACAAAGGAGTGTGACTGTTGATCGAGGAGTCTCGCGTTTCCAGAAAACAACAAAACACGACGTACATGCACAGCCCTGCCTGCAGGGCTCAGCCAGGGTTACAATGAGTTAAAAGTTCACGGGCGGGCACAGTCAGTTCCAAGGTGTTCTCCGTCTCTCAAAGCTGCCAGACACACCATGTAAATATTTACACAGCTCCATATTGCAAACGCTCCGAGAGGAGATCCACAGAAGAACAAGCTCCGTGTGGCCTGCCGTCTGTCCACCGAGTCGTCTTCTGTTCTTTGATTTGGCTTGAGAAGCTTAAAAACTGCTTAACTGTGATAAATGTATTCTTCCTTGTCTCTGTGATGAAACATATCCACTTATGAAACCCTGAGAAAAAAAAACCAAAAGGGGTATTAGTGGCTATAGTCAGAAAGACACCAGATTTTTCATGCTGGTTGTCACTCCGATTCACAATAAGAACCAGCAGTATATATTCATATCTAAACACAACAGGAATGGGGAAACCAGTGTGTTTACATGTGAGAAACCACTCGTCTGTTCACAATCTGCAGTATTAAAAATGTATGCCCACCACCCTGAAGAACCCGGTTTGTTCAGACAGCTGTACAAAGAGACCTCGAATAACTTCCAAGTGAAGTTACCTTAAGAGAAACAGCACACGCTTTATCAGAATCAGAAATATATTTATTTCCATGTAAGTAAACAGGTTTCACGTGACTAGTAATTTGCTTCAGTGGTACGGTTTCATACGTAGAAAATGGAGGAGGTGCGAAGCACGCACTTAAAAAAAATCAAATAGAATACAAAAAAATAAATAGACCACCAAGATAGAGAATCAACAAATAACATACTAGGAGTTATACCATCACATTTTTCAAAACATGAGGCAATATGGACAGTACCGGTTAAGATTCTGTGAAAATAGTACAATGTAATATGAGTATATGTTGTCTGATGTGGTATAAAATAAAAACCTCTGTGGAGACTGTTCACTGTAATCCACAGGTAACAGATGGTTTTCACCACAAAGCAACATCATCACATCAGTTCAAACTGAACCACTGCAGTGTCATCCCACTATCAGACAGGTTGCTTTCACGCTGACAGATATTTCCATACATAATAAAGACTCATAATTAGTACAGACCTGAACGTGAGTCTCTTAAAGATCACGTCTGACCTTCAGTCGACATAACTGGGTGGATTCTATTAACGCCGAGGATTGAAAGGGACAAGACGTCTGCCTTTTATGGCTGCCACACCCATCCCGTGTGGGCACAGCAGAGCAGAGGGGGATCCTCCTGTACGGCTGCCCCACATACACACACACACACACACACACACACACACACACACACACACACACACACGCACACAGACCCATCTGTCCTGGATTCTCACTTCATCATCTGTTATTGGTATTAAATCAATGAACAGAGGCTCTACTGCTGCGGGACACTAAATCATTCATTCTTTCCTGGTGCTTCATGACATGCATCCCCTGTGGCATCCACACAGAACTGACCCATCCTCAGCGTAACCTTCATGTCAGCCCGTCTGGAATCGTGTCTGAGCTATTTGTGTGCAGTGCTCACTCACGCTCAGGCACACACATGCAGCGTAGGAAAGATGCCAATGTTTTCGTGAGGCGCAGACACACAGATCAGCTGACATTTGCGTGTATATATGAAAGTTTTGGGCTCTTACCTGCTGTACTGTGCGTGTAGTTTCTCTGTTCTCCTCAGCATCCTCAGTACGTGCATCACATCCTCTGGCTTCTTTTCTCTCTTGGTCGCCTCTGTCTGGGCTGGATACAGCTCAGCATACGTATGGGACTGGAGATGACATCACAGCTGCCCACTGGAGAGAGTCTCTGCTCTTTTTAGAAACTAACAGAGGTACACCCTCACACATTATATAAGCCTAAATACTTAACCGTTTGTTAACGGTGGATTGAAAATTTGCTTTGTGTTACTTGGTCACACGCTGGAGAGGCAGATTGCAAATAGAATGACAATAAATAATAGTACAGCGGAGGAAAATATTTCACGTTAGCACCCCACAGGACTAGATTTACCTGCAAGGCTACATTGGGGATAATAGATAGCTATGGCAAATAATGAGGACCTGTGAAACCTCTGAAATGGGATCAGGAGGAAGGATATTAAAGCACTGAGGAGTTGTATGAAAAAAAAAAAAAATTGTTTTTTTTAAATCTGAAAAGCCTGTATTTTATAATTATTTTAGGCATTTTCTGCAGGAAATTCCACAAAATGCTTATATTTCTATTTGGAATTTTTGGGAGAAAGTTGTTCATTTGAACTGCAACACATGCAGTAAAATCAGTCACTGTAATATTGGATGAGGATACGCGGAGAAATGTTTCTCTGGTTGTCACGGGGGATGGGGTGGGGGTGGGG
>JAPTHA010000005.1:24264942-24278645 GCA_029814585.1 Gymnapogon annona | reverse complement strand
TGAGATTGCAACTTTCTCCAGTTCTACCTAAATAGGTTTGTCTCCTGAAAAAAAGGGGCTATATGTAGCATCTCTCCATTCTCAGATTAAAACTGACCTACAGTTATTAGGAGGTCTGAATTTCAACCAAAGATGCCAATGCATAGATTGTAGACACAAACTCAATGCATTTACAGTCCTGAAGATTTATGTGACCACTAGAGGGAGTAGTGAGTCATGATGAATCAGAAAGTGACCAAATGGGACGAGAACCATTGAGAAATAACTTACAGGGTCAAAGAGAGTGATAGAATTACAAAAAAATTGTTTGATGTTGAAATCACAGCAAGTCTTATACACGAGTGAGTTTGATGATAAGGCTTATAAAGATATTATTTTATTACGCGATGGTATTCTCTTTGTTGTTTCCCATTTGTTGAACAGACTAAACAGTGAAAGTTCTGACCTTTTTGTGACGATTCCGTTTGGACCTCGGCAATACAAACCGTACAAAAAAACCAAGGCGATTTGTGGTTCAATGGTGGAACTTTTCTCTGAAAAAACAGCTAAGCTATTGTATCAGAGCTATTACAGTATGTGAACTATTGACTGATACAGCACAGGATGGTGTATGTGCTCTAGTACATGGATTCCCTCTACTGTTGAGTTTGGAATATTAATGCCACATATAACCCCTTTAAATCACACTGTGCGTTATTAGAAAATAAACCCACGACAGTGTGAGCGAACAAACTTACGTCTCGTCGGTAAAAGAGTCAAAAGTGTTGCAGTTGCATGCATTTCGATACACAGGATCCATGAAAGGATCGTTTGGAAGGAACACATGCATGTTCTGTTCTTTATAACTTCCTTTGCTGTAATACTTTCATTAGAGTGTAAGTATCCGGTTCAAACAGACTGACTTTCATTCCTGAGGGTTCTGTTATACTGTGTGTTTAAGGTTGGAGGTGCACGGTTGGACTTCTGCAACATCTCTCACTTGTTGACTGAACTTGTTGCTATGTAACTAGTGAAAAGGCAGACAGTACTTAAAATGTCTATAGTAGTTGTTGCTTCCCATGGAAAAAAAAAAAAAAAATTATGGTTCTACTGCAGTTACTGACTCCAACATGGGTCTGTCTGCCACTCTCGCACTTCAGCGGCCACAGAAAAACAAAACACAGCTTCAGAGATGTGACATGACATCTTATTAGACACTGTTAACACTGAGGATCAGAGTCATCCAATAAATATACTACATGATACTTAAGTACCGTTCATCCTCTTCCGACAGCGACCCGGAACAACGCATTGCTACATTTACAAAGAGTTTGCGATGAGGCTTCTTCAACCAAGCTGCAAATTCCTCAGCATCCTGCAAAGGCACGAGTAGAAACCAAGTCAGAGGAGAGAGTAATAATGAAACCTAAAACTTTAACTGCACAGGTGTCAAACATATGGTCTGTGGGCCAAGACGGGCCCGCCAAAGGGTCCTGCCCGGCTACTGATGACATTAGTAATTATTTTAGTTCAGGTTCTACATAATTCAGTCTACAATTCAGTGGACTAAATCAGAAGCCGAGACATAAAATTGTTCAAATTGCACTTTTATTCTTCACAATAAATTTCACTCTGTTCATAGTTGTTCAGGTTATTACATTTTTTTCAATGATAATTTGTAGATGTCAACATTTTCATTATGGAATGTTACTTTTTCCACTCTAAAACAGAGAGAAAAATCTGGAGTTGACATTATTTATATTGTACATTATTGTTATTATTCTACTGTTCTGGCCTGGTTTAGATCATGTTGGCCTATCTCTGACCCCTGAATTAAAATGAGTTTGACACCCCTTATTTTCTGTATTTTCCCTTATTGCCAACATCTTGACTACATTTGGAGCCGTTTAATACGCGTGCGTATGTGTGGAAGGGGGGGGCTCTATTATTCTTGGCCACATTTGTAGATGTGACCACTCTCTGCTGGCTAGTAGGAATGTGTAAGCTGATGTGGATGACGTCAACATAACGGGAAAGGCTGATGTGTCTTCCAAGAACTGTCGAAAGAGTCAAAATACTTTTTAACACGGGGCTGCATTCTAAATGTGAGTGGGATATTTCAGATAGGTGGCACTGATTCAAATTAAAGAAAGAAAAAGCAAACACATACAAACCTCTTTCCCTCTCATAGTGCTCGTGTCTCTGCTTCGATCTTCCTCTCTCCGTGAAGGCCGTCAGTGTCGACCGGGGCTACCGTCTGTCGCACTGCAATCTCAGGGCCGCCACCGTAAATGCCCAATAGGTACTGCCACGTCTCCTCTGATATCTGACCATAATCTGCCCCTGAGCAAAAAGACCCCCAGGCACGCACACATGAACATCTGTTTTCTGAGTTTACAACTCTGTGACCTTCTCAACCACTTGGGTTTATACCTTGTTTGAGCTGTATGTGTCCTCCCTTCATGACACCAATTTTACTGTTGTCAATGGGACCAGGTGGCTCTGAAAAAAAACAATCTATAGTTAGTACAAAGACAAGAGTTTGAAGCATTAATGTATTTGCTAAACTGCAGAGTCATACCATTGTCTTTTCCTTTAACAAAACTCTCCCATTCTCTGAACCACTGCATACTGATACACAGGATCACTGTTGGAGCCTCTTCAGCCTGAAATTCTTTGTTCAGCTGCCAACAAGAAAAAAAAAACTGCTTAGTCAACACCCAGCGCAAACACACGTCAATACCCCCAGAGCACATTCTTCAGAATTCATGTTTCAGAAGCCTTCCTTTCAAAGAGCTGGGGAGAACTGATTCTCACGAGTGTCCTGAAAGATCCTATACTCATATATTTAAATGGTTGTTCATTTTTTCCAATGGTACTGCTGTGAACCAACTGTATGAACAGTAGCTAAACTCTTAAGCCCACTCAAATACCTCATATCATAATGAGATGGTGAATTTAAATGCACAATAGGGGCTCTATTGTTACAAACGTCTACAATTCTGACAGCTAAGGGCGACATTCGTGACAGTGGTGTACCTGGACAGAGATTACAGTAAGGCAGATCATGAAGGTGTGTCTGTTTTAGAGAGGTTAAAACCGTAGAGTGCCTCTGACACAAGATGGAAACGGACTAAAAGTTAAGGTATTTTAAACAAAAACATATAGAATAGAATAGGCTTTATTGTCATTACATCAGCTGTGCAACAAAACTGCAGGCAGTGCACAGCACACTTGCATCTAAATAAAGTCACAAAAGATAGACATGTATTTAAAAAAAAAATAGTATGCAATCCAAATATGTGCAAATTATAGATATATGATATGAAAAGGTAAAATTAAAAAATAATAGCTCAAAAATCTGCACATGTAATAGTGCAGATTACATGTGCACAATAATGTAACTATATATGTACCAGTGTAAACGTTCTGGCTGGCAGATTAAACCACAGAATGGCAGAACATATCGTGTGCAGATATTCAACTGAGGGTATGAGCTCAACTCACCCCCACTCAACATTTTTTGTGCTTCAAGTATGTGAGCGCAGGGACCCCCAGATGTTATCAGCTACGTATAGTACCACCGTCAGGATTTTAGTCAGCTGTCGTGATACTGAACCATGACTCAACATCGTGCAAATCACAGAGTGTTACCAGGAACTGCCAAAACCGCAATTGAGGCAAGTTGATTCAGTACTATCAATTCCAGGTCTAGCCCTTTAAATTGGTTTCTAAACAGCTCTTTCAAATGTTTTCAATGCAGGTCCCTCAGAAAAGATTCTGCCAGAAACCAGTCAGGGTTCTCCTATGACAAACAGCTGTCATTTCCAAGAGTCCATACTCGAGCTGGTACTGATTCTTACCTTGATAAAAGTATCTATTTCCATTTTTCTGCGTTTAGCCAGAGCTTCAATTTCCACCTGGCAGATGGCGCACATATACAAGTGGTTGACTGCTGGGCCTCCTCCAAAACTAAAGACAGCATAGACAAACATATATGAATACCTGGGTAAATAGAAGACAATCTTTCAAAGTTCAACATGTCTGTGTTGCACCAACACTATATTGGGAAATAGTGGAGTTACTTCACTACCTGAAATATGTTTAAAAGCAATAAGGAACTACAGGATCATAAACAACCACAAAATTGTCAATTACTGCTGTGTTGCGTTACCTGTTGTAAAGATACTCCCAAACATTCTGGGGAACGATCACAACCAGGTCGTCGATGTACTGGTATTTGTTTGGAGGGATTCCTGGATAGAAACAAAATATGTTCAAAACTGACAGCATCACTTGAATTTCTTCCTCCTACACAAATCCCTACTTGCATCTGCTGTTACCTGAAACAACTCAAGCCTTTAAGTCACCAAACAAACAACATCAGGCACCTTTCATGTAAACAAAAGATGCAATGTATTGTATCTTTTATGAAAAACTGCAGTAAATAACACAGCTCCGTGCACTGTTTTACAGGTTTGGTCTGGTGAGGTCAATAAATTCCTTACGGCACTACCCTCCATCATTTAGCAGATGTTTGGCAAAAATATAGAGTGAGTAGCAGCAGTTTTTGGAAAACTGTATGGGGAAAAAATTGGTAAATTGTTTTTGCAGGGTGAAATTGATTTAGGAAAGTGAATAAACTGACAAAGGATCAAGATTAAAACGAACTCGCTGTGTATAAAAAACTCCGGTGTTCATTTCATTTATGGTGAACAGTTTATTTAAGGGGGATAATAACTCCAGACTCAGCCATTGTAGATGTTGGTAAAACATCTCAATATTGGGGCGAACTGCTTTAAATAAAAAAAATAGGACCAACAGCCCTGTGTGTCACTGGTACGCGTGGTTGTGAGGTTGTCAGGTTGTGTCTAGAACATGTGTACTAGAACATATATGTTCTAGTCCAGTGGTGTTGATTCAGGAGATGAAGCCCCCAATAGAATGAGTGGTACTTTCACTGGAGGATAACTCAACTAATCCAATCAAAGTCTTGGACTTCCTATCAGTGACCTATATAGTAATAGTAACTATATTGTTATCTAAAAACATTTTATGTTGCATGAAAATATGGTACAATATAAGTAAAGGCAAATTTATAATATTTTACAAATTCATTTAAAAAATGCAAATATCATAATTTCTTAAAAGTGTGAACAAACTTTGTAGACATTGTCCAAAGGAAGCCACATATAAAATTTGAAATGAATTTGGGCCGTAGTTTTGTCACAGACGACATTTGAAGAAATTGATGACGATGAACACAGCACTGAACAAAGCGTCTTCACAACAGCTCATGGCCGATTGGCCGGTCACATAAGAATCAGACGAATTATATTTTGACCGACTGTAGAGCTACAGCAGTGCATGATGGGAACATTCAATATAAATGGCTGATTCTGAGGTCATGAAAACAATGGTTTTCCTTTTATCTCACACACTACACTTTTACAATTGTGATCATGAATTGCAACACACACACACACTAGAGACAAAAGAATAGGACTGATTTAAGAAGTACACCACGCACCTCCATGCTGACAGAGGAATGTGTGGTTGCTGATTGGACCCGGTTCTGCAAAGGTATTGAACTTGTTGAGCCATTCTCTGGAGATGTAAAACTGCAGCAGGCTGGGCTCCTTCATGTTGGCCAGAGCCACCACCTTCTGCCTCTCTCTCACCGACTCCTCACTGCTCTTCCTGCAGACACACCCCAGGGTTTTAAGGAAATCGGTCTGGATGCGGAGTGAATGCTTAACATTCAATAGTCGAACCACACTTGCCTGTAAAACAACACATAGGCCTCGGCATTCTGCACCACGGTCTCATGGACCTCAGTGACGTACTGGTCATCAAACTCATACCACTGGCCATTGATAACGTTCTGACAGTAAGCGATGTAATGACCGCCTGCAGCAGCAAACGCATACGGGGATGAGTATCACACGATCAATATGTGAATCGTAAAGGAAATGGAAGTGCCTTTATCTACAGGAAATGTTGATAACTCACTTCCTGCCGTGCCGTGGTGACAAATAACTGACAGCAGGTCATAAGTGCTGACTTGGGACGGACTGTCTTTCGCCAGGAAAGGACGCATGTCCAGGCCCTCCAATGGGAACGACACGTGGCTGCTTATCTTGAACGAATACATGACCTCGTGCCGGAAGCGTTTCAGGTGAATGCACAATATCTGCGCAGCAAACGTGGAAAACAGAAAACACTCATTATAGCAAAGCATGCTGGATCACTGCATGTCATGTAACTTATCAGATAAAGAGCGTGTACCTCAGGAAGTTTAAGTACTTTGCAATATTTCACACCATTTCTCAACCTGCAGGAAAGATACGAAAGATGTGAAACAACCACATGAACATATCAAGGTAGAAGATTATGTGGTTCTCAACTGGTCTGGGTTCAGGTCCCACTATCACCCTTCAATGATGATGCAAACTGATAAAAAACATGGTGTGTTTTTAACCGGAGGTAATACAGAATGTAGCAGTATGAAAACACAGACGACAAATTTAATGATAAACCAAACTACCTAACCAGCAAGTGGTGATCGGATGGATATGGAAATATTCCCTTGAACGCTAAATTGAGCACATTTGAACACAAATGTGCACTCAGTTAAAAATTTAAAGTGCATTCAGTTACTTATTCCAGAATGAAACTCACTGAGGTTGAAATCATGTCTGTTGCAGTGGTTGTGATATCTAAATTTTGAACTAATTGAAACCTTTGGTCTTCTCGAAAACTGTAAATGTCTGGTATTTACTCAAATTACAGCTCAATACTGCCACCTACTGTTGGGTTGTGTGAACAGACGCTGCTCAGCTCCATAAAAGAGAAAACACAAGATCAAGGCTTCTTTGCGTAGTTTTTTGCCCAGATTTGTGCCTGTGACCCACTTTTGGGTCACGGGCAACCAGCTGAGAATCACTGGTTTAGTTGATACTCACTTCTTACATCTTTCACAGCTGTACATGTTGTCCCCTGCAGAAAAATAAGATGATCTGTTCTTTAACTGTAACACACCCAATGGCGATTTATTGCGGAAAAAAACCCACAGTCATATTTTATTCTTACCTTTGAGTTCATCTGCAGCAAAAAAGGCAGCCAGGCAGTCCTCTAGAGTTACCATGGGCCCCCAGAACCAAGTGGGGATGCATGAGACCACAAATCTGTTCACACAAATACACACATACAGTTATTATACCGTCATCACCTGGAGCAACGCTAACGGCTGGCAGGGGATTATATGGCAGCAGGTTCAGTGTGAGGAGCTTTGACAACACACTCAATACCAAATGAAAGCATCAGAGTGGATCAGATTTTTTAAACTCTCTGGAACGGAATGTAGAATGAATATGACTGAGAATCTACCTTCATTTAGATCAGAATTGGCACATTTGTCTATTGCAACTGCATTGTTATGCGGCCACATTCTGATTGGTCTTTCAGTTCGATCATTTAAAGATCAATTTCTTCAACACTGATTTTAATGATCTAATGTTCAGCAGATGTTTAGCAGTGATAAACCATTTACTTTACATTATGCACATGGTGAAGGATGTTAATTATTTTAAGACAGTTACATTGATGTTGTGTTGATCTTTTACTGGCTTTTACTGGTTTTGCTCAATATCAGATCAAAAATCACTATGTGCTATCATTAAGTGAGATCCTGCAGAACATCTGAGTATGAATACCTTCTTACTGTGCTTTAAAGGTTCAGTGAGTGATATTTACTGACATCTGGTGTGGAAGATCCAGTTTACAACTACCCGTATAATATACATAATGGACCTATGAAAACATCAACGTGTATTTTACATTCCATGTCTAGTATTAGATCCTCTAACTCTAGACCTTCATGTATCCACATATTATTTTGCGTTTTTAATCTTCACCCCATAGTTTCAGACTTACAGATTTTCACTACAGACTTTTTTCACTTGCAGCATCACACACCATCCCATCCATCAAGATCTCAACTGATGGAGTAACCTCGCAGAGGAAAGATGCCTCTTTACTGCACTGATCAATGTGTATCATGTGTGAAAGATATAAAGGAGGTAAAAGACAAAACAAGCCAGACCACGGACACATTCGAGCAGTCTTAGTGGATGAGTGTCACATGACGCTCAAGTACCTTTGAACAGAAACATCAGGCAGATACAGCATGTGTCCCTTTGTCATTTTGAATATTTCAAACATAACATGTTTTCATTTTCACTTCTGTCCTTTTGACACCTTTGCGCGATGAACCAGATGCTTATTGTACATTCACAACGTTCTTCACCCAGACACCAATTGCGATACTTGATTACTCTTTCTAACAGTAACACACTCAGGATTAACAGTGACGTAGTTGCACACATGGATGAGAGCTGTATATTCTGTGGAAAGATGTAAACCCACAAACGCTAAAGTGACGTAGGTTCATGAGAAATATTGAATACTCCATTAAATTACAAGGCCCTGCTGAGTCATAAGCCAATGAATAACCCAAAATGAAAAAATACCCTGACAACGTTTCCACAGACAGGACCTCATTGCATCACTAATTTACTTCCAGGTTCTGTTTTACTGCTAATGAATTAAAAGCACAGGCTCTTACGCCATCTCAGACCAGCAGTAAAACCGTACGCTGGGTGAGGTTTTTCTCATCTTTATTCAGTACTATCATGACATCATTTCTCCAAACTGACTCCCAGACACCCCATAGACATCCCCCTCAGGCCAACAACAAAACACTTCACCCGGAGCAGATGTAGTCAGGAAACAAATGTGTGCAGAGACTCAGCTAAGATATGTCTTGAATTCATAATGACTGAGATCATCTCTCCAGATTAAAAGGTAGAGTGTGAAAAAATAAAAATAAAAACAGAACCTCGTACAGTGGTAGATTTCTTTTGATAATAAATGAGGCAGATCTAGCTTTATACCCGCTTGTGCATGTCTGCGCCTGCATCACAGCCTTAACACGGCTCTAATGTCTGCCTTCAACATAAAATTGACTTCATATGACCCACGAGACCCTACTGACGCCGCTTCACCACCCATATTCCCTAGAAAGGAAATAAAAGTTAGAAGTAGCTCAAGACCCGGCATGTTCCCGCCTTTCGCTAGCGTATTTGACATATTTTGACAAATCAGGATTGTTTCATCACTGTCAGCATCCAAGCATAAACTACTGACACTCCTGACCACAAATATGCGTGTTTACATCATTGACATCATCAGTGTTAGGCAAACTACACATGTAAACTGCAGAGACGCTACAGGAATTCTTCACAACCCTCTAACATTATGAAAACTGTCATCTACAGGGTTAAATTAAAGACTTTTTAAGGCCTTTTTATGACTACTTAGGACAGAATTTAATGCCCATTTCACAGCCATCCTGGGAAAAATTCATGACTCCAACTGAGTGTGTGTGTGTGTGTGTGTGGGTCTGCTTCACTAAGACTGCTCAACTATGGAAGCTCACACTATTTATGGTTAATATTTTACAACAACATAACTTAAGACCTATCACATCAAGTGTAATAGCTTTTAAATATTTTTTTAAGTATTAAATGCAGATTTGTAAATTCTAGAGTTCTAAGACTTTTTATGGTCCTATTATTACAACCCGGAGGCTGATTTGTCAAGTTGATATAAAACCAATGCTCAACGATCAATAAAACAGTTTCTATTTTAACTTTTAAGAATCTTTTACTTGAGATAGATTTCATTTCATTATATCATTATAAATACATGTAATTTACTTTGACTGTTTATTACAGGCTGATCTCAGTGTTTCTATTTTGATCTAAAGTAGCAAATGTTGCACTTCACTACTATTTTCTAAGGTATATCTTGGTTTGTTATGTTCACTTACACATAGAAATTATCCCAATTAAAGTCCTAATCATCTCACAAATCAAGACCTTTTTCCACATAAGATCCTGACTGGGACTTTTTCTCCATTTCACTTAAACTCATGCATTTTCCTTCAGGGTCAGTTCTTTGTTGTGGCAGGTTCTGTCATGTTTCCAACTCGTATGTTTGTTTTCGTCTGTTGATTCTCAACAAGCATTAGTCCTTCATGTCACATGGATGTGCTGGTGTTGTGTTTCCCAGATGGTGTACGATGGTGTCTTCAGTTACCCATTTTTTTTGTTTACGCTGATTTTGGCTGAAGATTGCCTGCAAAAACTTAGCTTTTGTAGATTCCCTAGTCCATGAAAGAACTACAGAAAAATGATATATGATGGTGCTGCCAATGCTCAGTATATTATTGCGTTGTCAGTCATGGTCAGTCACGTGTATGTGCGTTCGGATGCGTTTACTTGTTCCTCTCATATGTCTGTTAAACATCGGTGACTCACCGGCGTATGGAGTCCATGATGTAGGAGATCCAGCCCTGTGAGCCGTAAGTGTCAGGACACACTCCAGTCTTCACTGGCAGGTTTTGATGAATGGAAGAGTGGAGCTTTGCCAAGTCCTCTTTGCCAGGAATAGGAAGGGACAAGTCCTGGAAGGTTTCCACTGTTGTAGAGACCTGTCGAAGCATTTACAGCACAGACTCATCAATAAGTAGGAATCTTTTACAAATCAGGTTGGGAAGTGATTTTATACGAACAAATTATTCAGCAGCATGTATTTCGGTATGCATAACAAAACAACAAATCTCAGCTAACGAAATTAGTAGTTGTAAAGTTTTAAATAATTCATTTGATATATTTATATGCACTTTACTTCATCGTTTCACGTGAAATATTAGTCATAATACTGAAAAGGCCATCATCTGGTAAATTAAATAGTTTATCACACAATGGTTTGCTGCTATATGGATACAGCTCCCTCTAGTGGTGAAACATGTGTAGCACAGCTCACCCTGTCGCAGGTTAAACACTGGACCAGACTGAGGATGGAGCCATCGAAGATATCGGAGATCACACTACGATAGTGCGACTGCTTCTTCTTCCTGGAACTAAGCAGCAGCTGAGCTGAAAAATGCACGGAGTGAAGAAAAAGACTGTGTCACTTCAGGGTTGTAGCAGTAAAGTGATTTGTCTTGGACTACTCTCAGCATGGAAGGAATGTCAGAGCACTGAGAGACTTACACAGTCGATGTGTCAACCTGAAATTCTGCAGGTTTCGGCGAGTTACATTTAAGACAATCCACATGAAAGAAGCAGTAAAAATAACACCTGAAACATTTATAGAAGCATCTCTGTTTGGGATGAAAGATGATGTGCTCACACACACTACGTAGAGTATTCTGTTCAATTCTGACTGTTCTGCACAGATTAGATGAATGGGTTTTGACTGCATTTATTGTTTTGTTACATCCAAAAATATACTGCTAATGAGAATTCAAGAAGTTTATTGTTATACATACAGCAGAACGATGTTAAACTTTAAATGTGCGATTTTATTTGGCACCATTTAGCAGAAATTCAATCATGATGTTCATACTCCGTTAAGTGTTTAAAATTTTTCCAGCATAAGTGATTCATCTTCTGATATATTTTTGCGGCCTGTTCCTATTTTGAAAGGAGCCCTCTCTGCTATCTATAACCAAATTATTTCAGTCGATTCACATACTACAGACACCATTAGAGCACTTTGGGAAAGTGATTTAGGGGAACCTATATTAGACGACACTTGGTCCCAAATTTTGCTCCTGGTTCACTAATCTTCTATTTGTACTAGATATAGTCTCATTCAATGCAAACTTCTACATAGAATATATTATACCAAAGTTCGGCTCCCTAATATTAACCCAAATATTTCACCATCACGCGATAGATGTCAACATCCACTGGCCAACTTAATACACTCCTTCTGGCTCTGCCCTAAAATCTCACAATGTTGGACAAAAGTTTTTGAAATTATTTCACAGGTTCTCAGAAAAACTGTGCATCCAAATCCACTCTCTGCTTTGTTTGGCTTAATACCATCCCGAATACACACAGGGTCCCAGAAGTCAGCACTGGCTTTCATGACTCTTTTGGCTCGTCGAGTTATACTCATCAAATGGAACTCTCCAATACCACCTTCCCATTTCCATTGGCTTAGAGACATTTTAAATTTTCATAAGCTAGAGAAAATTAGAACTATGGTCAAGGACTCTCTAGATACATTTTACACATGGAACCCTTTATTTGGATTACTTAAAAAAATAGACTTTCCCTTTGTTCCTGATAATTAAGTGTGACCTGCAACTAGAAATATTCCTTTTTTTTATTATGACATTTATTTTTACTTTATACATTGACATGTAATGTCATGCTCCTGGCACCTGTTTTTGTTCTTTCTTTTTCTTTTTATTTTAGTTTGTAATGCTGCTGCGCTGTTATGAGCTGTTATATGCCTTAAAATTCTAAAATAAAGTTGGGGGGGGGGAAATCCAGCATTGTGCTTTGTCGTTGGGGTAAAATACATATCTACAAGAATACATTTGACTTTTAGTCACATTGATGTACACTGTGTTATGCTACAAACATCCAAAATCAGGTTTCAAAATAGCAAAAAAAATTATTGGAAATTAAGGAAAAAAAGGGAAGCCACAGATTAAATTAAATTAAAAATATACCAGGAGTGTATCTGAGAGCACCCGGTAATTTTCTTTTTTGACATAAAGTTTTATTTTTCTAAATGTGTGACCTCTTTGTAAGTTAGTAGCTTTGGCTTAGCGCGTAACCTCACAGAGTGGATATTACAAAATAAAGAAATAAATCCCATCACAGAGTTATAATTCAAGCACTTTTTAACCAATTGAATTAATATTTAAGGGCTTTTCAGAGCTTGAAAGGACAACATTAAAATTCAAGAATTTTCGAGGATTTCAAGCACCTGTAGCAATATCTTTCAGAAATGTAGAATGTAATAATCCAAGAGGAAACATCTTCTAAGCAAGTTAAACAAATGATCCTCTGCTTTAGTTGCATCATATTGTAATTTTGACCCTTGTTTCCACCTATATCAGTTTTAATGGATTGTAAAAGTGATAATGGTAAATGGATTGCATTTATATAGCACTTTCTACACATTTAAGGCACTCAAAGCACTTTACACTGCCTCACATTCACCCATTCACATACACGTTCACACACCAGTGGGCGGCTGCTGCCATGCAGGGCACTGCCATGCTCCACTGGGAGCAATTTAGCGTTCTTGTTCAGGGACACTTCGACATGTGGAGGGTTGGAGCCAGGATTCGAACCGCCGACCCTTCAGCCATTGGATGACCTGCTCTACCAACTTCGCCTGCCAACTGAGCCACTGTCAGATATTACAGTATCTTCATCATCTAATTTCAGATGTAGTCCTTTTTCAATCATATTTAGGATCATTTAAAGTCTGAAATTCAGATGACTATATTTCAGACCCACTTAAAAAAATCGATTCTTAGACGTCTCCTGACCTTTTTTGAAGGAGTATGCCGGTCCTGCAGAGCGGAGGGGGCTGGAACGCGGTGGACTGGAGGACAGTTTGGGATGCAACTCCTGAAGCGTTCGTAATGGACTGCAGGGGATGGACTGTGGCTGTGTCATTGACGCTTCATTGTCTGGCTCTAAGAAATAAAGGTGACAGATCAATATACAACAGTGAATACCACAAATGTGTATCAAATGAAAGCAGCACGGGGTGTCCCTGAAGTCACTTTAGAAACTGATATATTGATCAGAAAAGCAAAACAAGTCTGTGGAAATTACTATATG
>JAPTHA010000005.1:24251878-24264842 GCA_029814585.1 Gymnapogon annona | reverse complement strand
GGATATACTTAGTATTTAAAGCAGACGTGATTCCATTTGTGGATCGGTCTATGTCCAGTATTTATAATAGAGGTGACACCATCTGTGGATCGGTCTATACCTAGTATTTATAATAGAGGTGACTCCATCTGTGGATCAGTCTATATCTAGTATTTATAATAGAGTTGACTCCATCTCCAAACAGATTTCTCCATCACAGTTGTACTGTGTTCTGACTCCAGAGGGATGAGGAAAATGGAGCCCGGTAGTGGCAGATGTGACTCAGCCCTGTACGCTGCTCTTGTGTCTCTTGACATTTGCTGACATCTTGTGGCCTTTGGGCGCAACCGAAGATATTGACGTACTCTTTTAAAAAAAAAAACAAAAAAAAACACAGCAGCAGCGATTGTTTTTGTCCAGTGTTTTGTTTCAACATGGCGGCTCGCGCTGTACATTTAAGCTAATTCAACACGTACGCCTCACTACCGTTACACGTACCGTAGGTGTTATAAACAACGAAGAGCGGCGTTCCCTGTTTGTTTGTTTGTTTGTTAACGCGTTATTACACGTCTCACACACATTATTAAAAACTCCAGTCGTGGCTGAAACTGCTTTGTCACGGCCGAGGTGAACACACTCTCTCACCGTCGCAGGCTCCCTCTGTCGTTCTCCACGGGACACTCGTCTCCGTCACGTGAAAACTTCCTCTTCAGTTTACTGCCGCTGGGTTGTCGTTTGGGTTTTTCTCTAACGGTCGAAACGGGAGCTCGAGCATCGCCGGGTTCACCCATCTGAATACTAAAGCAGACTGCGGCTATTCGAGGAACTAACTGCGGCGTTGGGAAATGTAACAAAACAATAACAATACGTCGTGTCACAATAGCGGGGGGGGGGGCTCGTGAATCCTTTTTTTGAATATGGCGGAAATCCAAGTGTCGACCAATGAAAGGGCAACAAAGGACGCTGACGTGGAGTGACGTAATGTGTGGGCGGGGCTTGCCACGTTCTACTGAGGGCGGTACGACGTTGTCAAAGTAGTGATCATGGTAATAACGGTGTAGTAATAACAATAGTGACGAGACAACAAATAATATTGAGGGCATAGCAGAAAAATAGATTAGATTAGATTGGATATACACTTAATCGTCCCAGAAGGGGAAATTTCAGATACATATAATATGATATAATGTATCAGGTATATATATATATATATATATATATATATGTGTGTGTGTGTATGGTGTATTTATATGCATATATGTATGTATGTAGATAAATGTATACATAGGTATTTGTATATATGTTTTGTGTATTTATATGCACGTGTACATGTGTATGTATGTAAATATAGGTATATACTGGCATTATTATTATTTATTATGATAATTATTTATTATAATTATATTATTATGTATGTAAATATAGGTATATATGGGCATTATGTAGACATGTGCAAATGTGTACATGGCTAAGCATATGTATACAGTATATGTGTATAACTCTTGCACTATATATAGTGTTATATACTATGTAATATATCTTGATTTGGTGTTCTTTCTCCCTTCCTTAATTCCTTGTTTATTTATGTATACTGACATGGAGCTGCTGCAAACAAACAATTTCCCTCGGGATTAATAAAGTATTCTGATTCTGATTCTACTGTCTTTGTTGTCCATGTTGTGCAAGAATTCAATTTGTTGTGTATCTGTTCTGCTCTGTTCTTTTTTTTCTACCCTTTGTATTATGCTGCTGTGTGTGAAATTTCCCCTCGCGGGACGAATAAAGGTATATTCAATTCAATTCATAAATAAATATATATACCGTATATCAAAGGTTTTTTTTTGCTTTACTTACTTACTTTACTTACTGTATGGAACCATTAGTTGTACATAGCACATCCAGACTGTACTGGACCAGTTTCCATGTATCATAGAGTCATTAGTGACATCAGTGAGTTTTAGCCTCAGGTCACTGACGTGCTGTACCTTTGCTGAATACCTATATTTCTAACATAAGCTGTTAGACAGAAGAACAAAATGTTTGATATAGGAACCCACCCACTTGCGGTCCCCCATGTGGTGGTGCATCATCTACCTGGAACATGATTGTTGTTTGAAGGTCATCCACTTGTGATGACACATATTCAGTCGAAAGATCGACGTTTGCAGTAATTGATCTATCGTTGAAGAAAAGTGGACCAGTGATTCGACAGCACATGATCCAACAATGTGATTAAAAGTGTAGATAACCACCGAGTACGTACAACAAATCTGATGAACAGATCTCATCGAGTGCTTCTGTAATAGTTGTCTTGGATAGTGAAGACACACTATGGAATATCCATGAGGTCACATCTCCACTGGACCCTGAAGTTTGTCTACTAGTGAATCTTACTACAGTCAAACTGTCACAGTGTGCTGAGAAATTGAGAGAAATTCTGTTGACAATCACTAAGAAATGCACTGCTAGAAAATGGAAATTAGATCTTGTCCCCGTTCCAACCAAGATGTGGTTGAAGAAGTCAACAGTTGTGTGTCCCTGGAGAAAATAACCAACTGGATGAAGAAAGGGAGTAGGATGTTTTAAAATATATGGTAACCATTCTTAAGCTGCATGAAAAATTTGCCAGCGCAGCAGATTTGGTTCAGCTCTATATACCCGAACAGGGCTTGTAGGACTTAGGCGGTTAGAGGTCAACATCTGTCTCTCTGTGACTCATGCAGTTCACTAATTTATTGTGTGTGTGTGTGTGTGTTCTTTTGGGTGTTTTGTCTGTTGTCTCTGATCCTGTCATTATGTGTTGGGAACGTCATCTTTTCGTGTCTAAATGTAACTGGAATACAGTGATCCCTCGTTTTTCGCGGTTAATGGGGACCAGAACCCCCCCGCAAAAGACGAATTCCGCGAAGTAGGTACCCCCCCTCCCTCATATGTTACCTTCACACGTAATTAATGAGGCACAGAGAGCTTTTAACTGTTTTTATTAAACTCACACGGTCACTGTCGGCCGTAACAACGACAAAAAAAAATCATAGAATAGTTCCCTGACGAGCACACGTCTCTCTTCTCTCCAGCTCCACCGCACACACACACACAGACGTAGCCTGTCAACCCAACTCCACGGTGCATTCACTTGCATCCCGAAATTCCCAACTCTACAACAACGGCCAACAGCACACACCTATCAGAACACAACAACTTAGAATAGAACACAACAACTTTACAGTCCGTTATACTACGTTCTACTCACTCTGACGATGTGAGCGATGATCTTGATTAATGAAGACGATGATGAAAAGATCTGTGTTATGTTTTATTCGAAGTTATTGTGTTCTAATGAGTGTGCTGTTGGCCGGAGTTGTGAAGTTGGGAATTTCAGGGTGTAAGTGAACGCACCGAGGAGTTGTGTAGACGGGCTATGTCTGTGGGTGTGTGCGCGTGTGGAGCTGGAGACAAGAGACGTGTGTTCGTGAGCTGAATAGTGTACATTTCTATGGGTTTTTTTTGGCGTGGTTACGGCCGACATAGACTGTGTTAATTTAACAAAACCCTTTAAAAGACAAAGCTCTCGGTGCCTCATCGGGAGACGCTACAATAGTTGAGAGGGTTCTCCCTGTCATTTGTTGTTCTTCATGTGACTCGCTGTTGTGTTATCTGACTTCCGCTGCCTCGCACGGACCTCTCGTGGCACTTTTGCCTTTTTGTTTTTAATGAATATTTTTGAAAAATACGCAATGCACTGAAGTCGCGAAAACTGAAGCGCCAAATAGCAAGGGATCACTGTATTGTCTCATGGAAAATCAAGTTATTTAAAAAAAATAATAATCACAATTCTATGCACACTTTGTCTCCTCTGTGACTGCTCTTTACTTAAGAGTGTTTCAAATCCTCTTCTTAGAGCCGAGAATTTATTCCTCCATGTAGTAGCACTTCAGGCCCCGCTCTGATTGATTGCCTGGACTGAGGAGGTCAGAGGTCAACATGTGATTCTCTGCAAATCAGGTGGTTCACTTATTTATGGTTTTGTTTGGTTTTATCTTGATTTGTATCGCTGGCCCCTACCCTGCCATTGTGGGTCAGGAGTGTCTTGATGTGTATGAATGTAACTGTAATATTAAATAGATATAAAAAAAATGGATTGTGAAGACACTTTGTGGCCCCTCTGTATTCTACCTGAGGTGTTGCTGCTCTGGCCTTGCCCTGGTCCTGTAGCAGAAGTCTGATTGTTCTCCTGGGGTTGGACCTCAGGGTTAGTGGTTGAAGTCACCTCTGGTCCTTCCCCTCTCTCCAGCGGCGGCAACCCCTCCTCCTCCGCCGTGTCCACGTCAGCATCCTCGTCCATCTCTTGTGAGCCTCCGCGTAGGGGTGATCCGGACACTCTTCTTTCCTTCAGCCTCTCCTTTTCAGAGATCACCCCGGTGGGACTGACCGTCATCACCCCACACCCCGCCAGCGACCTCACGCCATCGCACTCGTCTTGCATGAGCACCTCGCCGTCACCCGCTCCTCCCCCTTCCCCTCGGTCGCTGCTGGAGCCAGAGTCACAGGACAGGAATTCATCCTCAGACGGGGAGCGGTCGCCATCTCGTCTCTCCTCCAGGTCGCTGCCGTCGCCGCTCATGCTGCATTCCGTCAGAGGCTCCTTTAACTCCTCGTGGAGCTGGTCCATCAGACATCGCAGAAATTCCTGGGTGTCCTGTCGCAAAGTACTGTGTCAGCGCTGACTTGTGTTAATAAAAGCACTAGGACAAAGACACTAATAAGGAAACCACATGCCAATTATACACACAACAGTAGAAGTCATTCATATGTTTGTAGATACTTTTTATCCAATATCAGGGTGCTTGCATTGGGCTTAAAAAGTACACTGTTTTCCAGACCTCAAAAAGTCTGGAATGTTGTGTGAAAGTCCTATAAAGTAAGGAAAAAGTTTCTCTCATGATTGAAATTTAAAGAATCTACTCCAAGGTACATAATCATATAAGACAAGAAACACACGAGCAATGCAAATAAAAAAACTGGACCTGATTTCACTAACGAGTCGGTACTAAAATGATTCTACAGAACTGTATTGTGTGATATTTGTGCACTTTTGTGATGTTCATGTGTTTTTGTTTCTGTCAGTAAAACAAAATTTACTGTGAATAATTCATTCATACATTTATAAAAAATTACATTTCTACAACACACTACACTCAACCAAAAAAATTGGAACACAAGTATAAAAGTACACAGCCAAGGCAAATAGCAGTTTTGGAAAAGGACTGGGCACTTTGAATATGTCCGACACAACAAGTATTTCTTACCTAAAAAAGGGATCATCTTTAAATTAATTCCAAAAATCACTGTATATCAACATTTTTTTCTTACACACCATCAGACATGCAGATGAACACATGTAATAACATGTAAACGTGTGTCATACTTGCATCTGTGGCTCCGATACAGGTAAATGTGTATATTTTTATTCATTCCAGAGTGTGAGAACATTTTATATGCTTTTTTGCATTTGGTTGAAGAATATTACAAAATATGAGCTTAATCTGTATTAGCTCAGATGGTCTTGAGCTGAAAAGGTTTGGGGACCAACTAAAGATATCTAATGAAACCTTTGCTTTTCAATCAAAAATATCCAAATTTGTAATTTACTTGAGGAAATATGTGAGAAATGTGTATGTCAAGCAGTAGAACCATGGTGGGTGCAGTCACCTGCTGGTAGTTCCACTTACCTGCTGAGCGTAACCACGAAACATTGGGTTAACCAGTTTAATGCCATGGGACAGACTAGTAGGAACCACATAACTGGGCCTGAAACCAAAAACACATCACACACCTTATTACCTGAATGAATAATGGCCTTAAAATTGCATTAAACAGCCACAATGAAAGACTTAGACATTTATACATTTGTGTGACATTTGATTTTCTCTTTTCGGGGGTTCATACACATTTTTCAAGATCAAATACAAGCACTTTTAAGAGCCATTTTCACATTTTTTCTGTGACGATAAAATGCAGATACAGAACACAATGGACTTTTTCTCACATAGATGTACATTGCATTGTGCTATAAACATCTAAAATTTTGTCCCAGGAAGCCGACTTATTGTTCTTCAGACACACTCGCAGTGAGCCAAAGATTAAATTAAAAGAAAAATGTATCTGGAATTGACAGAAGAGCACATGGCAATTAAATTTTTTGATAATAAAGTTTTATTTTTCAAAATGTATCACCCCTCTGTAAGTAGCTATGGCTTGGCATGTAATCTGGCAGAGCTAATATTACAAATAAATAAATCTCATCACAGTGTTATAAAACAGGCACTCCAAAAAATCTTGACTGAATTTTAATTCCGGCAGTTTTCAGACCTTGTGTTATGTTCCAGCGCATCTTTTTTCACCCCCTTTGGTTGTTAATTCATAATATTATTGGATAATTATTGTTATATTATAGACAGTTTTGGCTTTGGTATTTTTGGTGCAATAACTGGCATTTTGGTTTTTTTTTTTGAATCAGTTGTTAATTAGTTTCCGCCCAGCAGATATAAATTGTAGGCGCACTAGGGTGTGTGCGCACTGTGAGATGTGGACTGTCTTTTTTTGTTCCTGCCTCTAGGAGCGGAGACGTGGGTTCCAGATGCGCACGCCAGGCTGCGCGCTCGTGAGGGTTTTGAGCTGGAAGACGCCGGGTGAAGGTGCTTAGCCTTTTTGCTAAGCCTTCTTTGTTAACTTTGTCTCGTTTTTGGTTGACTAGGTGAGTCTGGATGTCCTGTTTTCGGTTTGTTTCTTTGCCAGGGTTTAGTTGTGGGTTTTTGTTAATAGTTTAGGGTAGCGAGATGTGGGCAGCTCCGATGGTCCTGTACTGGGTTGGCCTGACCCACATACCGTCCTTTTGTTAATTTGGCCAGCTCACCTGAGTCCTTTTTTCTTTTGGAACTTTTGGGGTGTGTATTTAATTTGCTACAAATAAAAATAAAGACATTGTTTGTTGCAAATTTGAACCGTTTTGTCCGGTGCTCTCTCTAAAATATGTTGCAACCTTCGGGTCATAACACCTTGAAAACACAACAGTGAGGTTCAAGCATTTTCAAGGATTTCAAGCACGTGTACAAACACAGTTTTTTGGTTGATTTATTTTTATATATTGGAATGTCCTGTTTAAACTTGTCATTTCTTTTGTCTACTTATATTCCAAATAAAGTCTGTCATTATTAACATGAGTTTTTTTCCATTTACAGTGAGACTGTTTTGTGTGTTTTTACCGTTTTTTATGCCAGAGTTCAGAGATGAGTTTCTGGTAGCTCTTACACAGTGCAGGCTTCTTATCGGTACGCACCAAACCACTGCAGTCCAGGAAGAACTGTGTGAGAGGAGGACTGGAACATAAGGACAGGGAGGAAAATGACTGGCTGCAACTGTATGGAAAACCCATTAATACACCAAAAAAAAAGGGAAAAAAAACAAGCAATGCCAGCGATTGGCTGAAAGACAGCAGAGGAAGTGAGCTCACCAGTTGGACAGGGCTTGAAGAGCTGCGTTCATATAGCAGGAGTTTCCAATGTTTTTCATTCCTGTGAGGCCTATGAACGACAGCAGAAAACGGCATTTCATATTTACAGAAATAACATTCAGGGTTTCTTTATCGTCATTATAGACACAAAGCACACACGATGAACTTCACATAGGCATCGTGGATGGAGATGATGCCTGAGTAAAAAAAAAAAACATAAAATATACACAAAATATTTAGAAATATTGCATTTCTTAGGTGAATGTAAACACATCAGATCTTATTATATATAGAGAATTACCCGATTACTCCCTGATATTGGATATTTGCGGTCATGTAAACAGGCTCAGTGTCATGACGATGACCAACACAACAGACCCAGTTCTCTGGGAGACTTTACATTCTGTTCTACTCTTAAGACACCAGAATAGCTCTTTTTTTCTCTTACAGACTTTTCTCAACACAAACCCACAGAGCACTATCTATGTGGGTGTTATGAGCTACACTTATAAAAGTTTATTTAACCCATAAAGAGCCAATGGTGCATTCATGTCAGTTCGAAAATGACTGTTTCCCTCGTTCTAAACATTGCTAAGTGATTTATCACAGTGAAAATCTGGTGTTTTCCTACACTTAATTCACTGATTTAATTCTCTGATTGAACATAAACCCAGTGTGTCCTTCACTATCATTGATTCAACTCCATGGGTTTTACTCATGAATCAATGTTGTTGAAGACAGTGTTTCCATGGTAACCACAGAGCCTCTAAACATCCAGTTGGGTCATATCTGATGACCATGAAAACATGAATAACTGTATTTTACACCAATAATTGGCATGGATTGATAGGATTAACTAATTCAATCTGTATTAAACGGTTTATATCAGTAGATGGTTGTCCTTGGTAGAGGCTGTTTGGGCATTCATGGGTTAACAATAAGGCTGATTGGGTGTTTAAGGATTAATAATACTGAAGTATGGTGAAGTGGTTTAAGCAGTGAAATCCACCGCTTCCATCCTAACCTTTAACAACACCCCGTGACTGACCTTGAACTCACTTGGAGTATTAGCTTAAATGCTTATTACGTCGAGAATTGTGAAAGATGCAAACATTCTTCAACGCATGAGTATCGGGCAACAAAGTCACAATGCTGCAAAACTTGATGACTCAACAATCCACTAATCTGACACACTGATCATAGTAACAGACACATAGTATGTGGTCCTGACTGTGGCCTGACAATGGGAGTCTGAGATACAGGAATAAGTGAGAAGATGGCCAATAAAAAAACAAAAACATAAATCCTTATTTTCGGGTGATTCTACAGTAATGACAACATAATTATCCAAATGTCTCTCTATTTATGTAGTTCATTGACTTTTTAAACCAAGAGGTGATTATTTTTTTAGTAAGGCAGGCATTTGACGATGAACTACACTAAAGAAAATTCCAAATCTATTTAGATGTGCGGTATTTGTACATACAATGTAATGCTCATGAATCATGCACCTTGTTTTGTTTTTTTTTCGTCTTCTACATATGGTGAGGCAAACATCAAGAGATGCCTCGCTACAAGCAGTAATTGCAGGACCAATGTTAACTTTGTACAAATTGCCTTGCTTACGTCCTATATATGTTGCAAAAATTCCTTCTGTTTGTGGTGTAGAATTCCACTTTTGTATATTTCAGAACTTCTTTGTGGTTTTGTATATTGTCTGTATTTTTCAATATACCTATTTTCAGTCTAACTTTTCGGTGATAGTTTTTATATAGTCTCTCTCCTTTTGCATTTTAAGTATCGGCTGATAAATAAAAACGGAGCTGCTAAATTGATTTTCATTTCTCCTGTAACACAACTAGCTTCTCCACTATGTGCAAAACTTTACTGATTTTACTAAATGTCAAAAAAACAGAAGTTCATAATGTCAGTTTTTTGCATTATATCACAAAGGCAATTATTTGTTCATTATTGTCACTTGAAGCCATTTCAGAAATATGGCGACGAGCATAAATATACAGTATTTATTTACAGATATATTCATTATTATTATTATTATTATTATTATTATTATTATTATATATTACCTCTGTACTAAAATATTATTGCATTTCCTGGAGTGTCAACATATACTGTACCATGTTTATTTTAAAACGCTTCTTCTTCACCTGTTGTAACATCTGTCAACATGTTTTTTTGATAGTTGTGGAAAAAGTTCTTTCCATTGCAGCTTTGCAGAATAAAACAATTTCACCATGCCCATAAAATCCAACTAGTGACAATAAAGATTTATTCTACACAATTCAATCTTTAGATGAACGGGGCTGTTGTTAGAGTCTGTGCTATCGTGTTGAAACGGGAGTCCATATACCTCTGGGTTTGAGCTCATCTTCCTCCGACTCTGAGCCCTCTTCTTCCGCTACTGCGATTGGCACCGCTTTTAACGGATGCCCTACTGGCTGAGGTACTGCATCCTAGGAAAACCATCAGCACATACTATTAGTAGTAAGCAGAGAATCATGTGAATCCAGACCAGAATCTTTTCATGCAGTTCCTATCTTTAAACAGGAAAAAGATACAAATAAAGCATATGATGTGATAGTTCTGGCCAGAGGCAGTACCTGCTCTGTGGTTTTGCACTGGTGCTGTGCAGCGGCGACTGGCACCAAGGCGGGCCTGTGCTCCAGAAACACCTCCCGCTCGCATACGTAACACCAGATCCTGAACGTTGTCAGGTTCACAGTCAGGTTGTGCTTCTTAGCCTGAATAAAAACACACACTGTCCGTCAGTGGATTTTTATCCCCCTTTTACCTGAGATGAAACCAAGAAAAGGTCATTGATTTAAAAAATAAATTAAAAAAAAAAACTGTAGCAAATGCTGACAAGAATTTTTTGGGAGGGTTGTACCTGTGCATGCAGTGTGCTGTGATCAGAGTAGGACTCTCCACAACCAACGTAAGGGCAGTCACTCTGCAGAACACAAACACTGCATTAGGTCACATCTTAGGTCTTTGAAAACCTCCCATTTTGTTGTCCTGGCACCAGTTTAACCTTTTAAAATATAATTCAGAATATAATACGGTAAGCTTAGCGCAGCGGCTTTGAAAGCTATTTCAAATTACATTTATGTGCTGCATCATCGTGAATAATTAAACGCTCGCTTGACCTTCTTACGGGATCTAGAATGATGCATAATTGCTGCAGCTATTGTTATAGATAGAGTAAGCAGATATAACATCTAAACCACTGCTGTCAAACCCATTTCAGTTCAGGGTCCTTGTACAGACTGATGTGATATAAAATGCGCCAGACAAGTAAATTTAAAAACGGTGAAAAAAGTCAAATTACATCATGAAAATGATTAGATTTACAAACTGTCCTTCAAAAAATAATAATAATATGATCAACCTGGTATTACTTAAGAAAAATAAGCGATTTTAATGACATTCTGCCTCACCTTAACATTTACAATTTTAAATTACAACCAACAGATCACAGTGGATCTGCAAATAAGAAGAATAGTATTGTAAAAAAAAATCACTTATTTTAATTAAGACATTTCTAGTTGTTCATGGTTATTCTTGGTAATCCCACTTCTTTTAACTATTGTTTGTAGATGTTAACGTTTGTATACTGTAATTATACGTTTCTGCACAATAGCAACGAAGATATGTGTCATTACCTGTCCAAGTTGTGATTATTCACAGTATTTTACTCTCTGACCGACTGGACATAATATTGGTCTGTATGTGGCCCAAGAAATAAAATGATTTAAGATCTCAGGCTACATGTTTGACAGCCCTAATCTAAACCAACTATGCAGACATCTACAAGCAGCACAACGAGAGTATCCCATCCCTCCATACCTGCAGACAGGCCCACAGGTTCGGACCCCCTGCTCCACATGACTGGCAAGTTCCCTGCAGTGAGAGGATGAACATGGTAATACAAGAGAGGAGGAAAATAAATGCACTTATGTTCACTCAAGAATGTGAGCCAGAATGTTTTGAATAGTAAAGACTAAAACAAGGACAATGTATTCCACCCCCTTAGTAAAAGCCTGAAATTCATTCATCCATTCATCTTCCAAACCTGCTTTATCCCTTGCAGTGTTGTGGGGGTCACTGGAGCCTATCCCAGCTACTCAAGGACTAAGAGGGGGGGGGTGTAGCCTGGTCAAGTCGCCAGTTCATCGCAGGGACATCAGTCACACACACATTTGTTTTTATCAGTAAAAATCTATTCTATAATCTCATTCAGAGGAAGACTGGCACAAAATAATTAGACAATCGCAAAATAATAATAATAGTAAACTGCATATTATGAAATCACATGCATATTATGAAATCAAATTCAGATGTAACAAAGCCTCATAAATGTCATTGTTTGTGACTGATCAGCTGAAATGACGAAGTCCATCCATCCTACACATATCCCCCTCATATTGGATTCCAAGAAATAGGCGAATGAAATGACATCCCAGTGCCAATATCAACACACCATCACAACCTTATATTTACAAAAGGCACAAACTCTGTTCCGTTTCCACACGTTTATGAGCTGATGTGTCCTCTGCTCCTGTGAGAATATGCTCGCTCTGCTGTGTTTCAGTGAAATCACTGGATGGAGCATCGCTGACATTGTGTGGACAGTTTCCAGTGAAACCCACCTTGGATTTGTGGAGGAGGTCTTCCTTGGTGACCTCTCCTATCGAGTCCAGATGTGGACAGATGTCCTGTTCGGCCATCGCTCTTCGCTCTCTTCAGCGGGACTTGTGCTAATTTACCGAGGCGTTAATAACAAGGCGGACGTCGGTAAACATGCTGAGGTTGCTAACGCTAGCTTGTGTGTGTGCCCATAGCACGGAGAGAGATTATTATTCAGCGCCGTTACATCAAACGTAGGCTTCGCGTCCCGAGAGTTGTTTTTTTACGCCATTTTTACACTTAAAGCTGCTCTCGTTTTTATCGGCAGTGCGAATTCGAAGGCCTTGTGTTTACCGAAACGACCGCCCGGAGATCATCATCAGCCCGCTGCTATGACAGCGGATGCTAATGAATGACTCGTATTTACCAACAAACGCCTGCGTCACAACAACCGCCTCGACTCCTCACAATTCACCGAAACCGTCCATACCGACCCAAAAAGCAGGAGACTGTGAGCTGATGGAGAAGTACTGAGCCAAACCGAGCCGAGCCGAACGATACGATACACCGGCCCACCATCCCAAACAACTCCCCCCTCCCAACCACATCACGGCCCGGCACGGCACGACGCAGAGGCAGCGACGTCACCGCAGCTAGACCAACCCACAGTTCATTTACTTCCACAGTAGTTAGTGAAGTTAGTTAGTCAGTTAGTTAGGTGGGTAGTCGGACAGATACAGAAGACATGCATATAGATAGATAGATAGATAGATAGATAGATAGATAGATAGATAGATAGATAGATAGATAGATAGACAGACAGACAGA
>JAPTHA010000005.1:24223032-24234580 GCA_029814585.1 Gymnapogon annona | reverse complement strand
ATTCTTCTTTGTGTATTAACAGAGAGCTGAGGGGAAAAGTGTCCTCTCAAGTGGAGACTGGGTTCTGTGCGCCGAGGAGCTGGCCAGTAAATTCACTCCACGCACAAAAGCTATTGTTATCAACACTCCCAATAACCCATTAGGCAAGGTATGACACAGGCCACGGGGGTCTCATGGGGTGGGCTCAGACAAACGCCGACAGTTTGATCAAACAAGTGTTAAATGTGTGTGTTATAATGACATTTCTCTGAACAGGTGTACAAGACTGAAGAGCTCCAGGTGATCGCTGATCTGTGTATTAAACATGACGTGCTGTGCGTCAGCGATGAGGTGTATGAGTGGCTGACCTATGACGGAGCCAAGCACGTCAAGATAGGTGAGACGCAGCAGCCAGACAATCAGAAAACACACCAAGCACTCATAAACCTTTCAATTAAACGCCTGGTTGTTGTTGGCAGCCAGTCTTCCTGATATGTGGGAACGAACCATCACCATTGGCAGCGCTGGAAAGACCTTCAGTGCTACTGGATGGAAGGTGGTAACGCAGCAGTAGAAACGAAGACACGAAATCAGACTGGAATGAATGGTGTTAATGGATGAGGTGGTGACCTGTGTTTGTGTTGCAGGTTGGTTGGGCTATTGGCTCCGGTCATGTCATCAAACACTTGAAAGTCATCCATCAGAATTCAGTTTACCACTGTGCAACTGCAGCTCAGGTAAGTACACCAGCTTTCCATTGTCCTTCATACGTTTGTTACAATAAGACCTGACTTTGTGATGAATAAGGGTATTTTGTGCAACCTGTAGGAAAATGCCAAAGATTTTATTTTTTGTATGACGGTGAGCAGTTGTCAAGGAGTAAGTGCTTTCCACCTTTGAATAAGCAGAGAATTTCAATGGTTTGCTGTGTGAGATTTAACATTTGTTAGATAAATGCATTTATTCACGTACGCTGAAGAGACAAAATGTAATAGTAATATAGAATGAATGCACCCAGGTGGATGGCTCAGTTGGTAAGGCACCAGTCTGGTAAAAACTCCTGCCAAATCAAATAAGTGAATTGGATTCGCTGTGGCGACCCCGGAAGGGAAAAAGCTGAAAGAAATCATCACAAGATAGAATGAATGTTTACAAGGTTAGTTTGAATAGCAGTGAAGCTGAAGTTCTAAAGCCTAATTAATATTAACGATGCTTATGCATCTTTATTCTGAAGGAGTGCGTCTAGTGACACTGCAGGGGAACAGAGAGTTTATGTAGCACATGACTGGATGGACACATAGGCTTTTGTCATTCGCAGCCACAGCTGGTGTTTTTTTTGGGCACATATATGGAAGGCCACTGCATATATAATCACTGAACAATTAGAATAGCTATTGAAGAAGGAAAACCAGTGGAAACATGGGACATACTTACAGCTTACTGGTGAGTCCTTTCGGCTTTTTCCCTTCCGGGGTCGCCACAGTGAATCCAATTCGCATATTTGATTTGTCAGGATTTTAATTTTAATTTTTTTATGTCGGATGCCCGTCCTGACACAACCCTTGTATTTACCCGGGCTTGAGACCGGCACAAAGAGACACACGCCCCCTTTTGTGGCTACAGTAGGCACTAGCGTGCAGGGTCATGCCCAAGGCCCCACACTGGACGCTCATCCCTGGAATCGAACCCGGACCTATGCACCAGCCTGTTGCATTAACAACTGAGCTATCCAGCCGCTCTTACTTACTTACTAAGCTGTCCTAGTGAGCTGTAAAGCTCACTAGGATTTCTTTTTTCCCAAAATAATGTCAAAATCCTGAGTTTTATGTAATTGTAAACATACAGTACTGTAGTCACCGTGGTAAAATGAGTTAGTTTGATAGTTCAGGGATGTTAATTTTACACATTTACCATCTTTTTTTTACTTGAACACGTGCACATTTGACTCCACGTGTGGGCGTTTTTTACGTAACTCTCACCACTTTTCAAGTCCTTTTTCAAGTCTTCTTCCAATGCAGCCGCATGCGTCACAGGTGGGGGTCGAGGAGGCACAGACATGGACATGTGAAGAGCCTCTTCTTTTGAATGATTCTCTTCTCATCAGGAAGCTGTAGCTCACGGCTTTGATCGGGAGTACGAGGTGTTTGGAAGTCCGCAGAGCTACTTCCAGGAGCTGCCGGCGATGCTGCAGCACAAGCGGATGAAACTGGCCACGAGTCTGGACAGCGTGGGTTTGAAGCCTATCATGCCACAGGGAGGATATTTCATGGTGACGGACATCTCCTCTCTGAGTGAGTGAAGAACGAACCTGTGATCTAATGTCAACTGAACACTTTAAATGTCTTTAAAAGACGCGCCTACAGTATATGCTCAGGCTTTTAATACAAGCACGTGACTTTTATTAGTTTTATCTTCTCATTGTGTTTTTAGATTCCATTCAGTCTATTACTGTGTATCTGTTTTTTGTCAGTTTGACTATATCTTGTAATTATTATTATATGAGTAGTTTTAGTTTGTATTCTTATTTAAGTAGTTTAGTATTTATTGTATTTATTCTTATTTCAGTAGTTTTAGTGTATCTTGTATTTATTCTTATTTAAGTCGTTTTACTATATCTTGCATTCATTTTTTACTACTCTTAGTGTATATTATATTCTTATTTTACTACATTTAGAATATGTTGTATTTATTCATATTTCAGTGGTTTTAATATATCATGTCTTTAATCTTATTTGACTAGTTTTAATCTATCTTCCATTGTGCTTTATAAATAAAGTTGACTTTTATCCATCATCAGTTGCATTTTTCTTCCTATTCTTTTTCCCAGAGGTGGACTTAAAAGACGAGGGCACCAAAGATGAATCCTACGACTTCAAATTTGTCAAATGGCTAGTAAAAGAGAAGGTACAAAGGAAAATGAAAAGCAAACTTGATGAATTATGCAATTATATTTCAACAACTACACAAATAATAGCTTTGATTCATTTCCAGGGTTTAGCCACCATCCCCGTGTCTGCATTCTACAGTCCGGAGCACAGCAAGGAGTTTGACAAATATATACGATTTTGTTTTGTCAAGGTAACCTAAACACAGTGTATTATTTTGTATTTGTATTACTTTCCTCTCTTTGTGTAACTCATTCGCAGTCTTCCTCTTAAAGGAGGACACTACACTGGATGCAGCTGCGGAGATATTGAGGAAGTGGAGTTCTGCAAAGTAACACGTTCCACCATCTCATTTCTGCTATTTGACTCCTGTACATCTTGACTTGACACTGTCTACTAAGATGTCTCCCATGAAATGCATAACTGTTAAATAAAAACAAATTGTGAAAGAAACAAGTAGATATAGAGAAATAGAAAATAATAAATAGATGTGAATATTTTTTGCTCTGTGAAATGTCTTTAAGCAGAAAAAGTTTACAAGTTCTATTTTTCCACAATAACTGATTTGTAAACATTTATATGCTTCAGGTTGTACTGAACCTGTTTTGCTGATCACACATGTTAGGTGCTGAGACTGTAGTCCTGGCTCAAACTATGAAAAACATTAATAAAGTATTTACAAATACCATACTCTATTAGTCAGAATTATGTTGCGTCAGGGAGGGCATCCGACGTAAAAACTCCAGCCAAATCAAATATGCCAATTGGATTTGCTGTGGCGACCCTGGAAGGGAAAAAGCAGAAAGAAATCATCACTTTTCACATTAAAAGGGATCTGTAGATGGTTGTACATCTAAGTTCTGCAGGATACAGTAAATAATCTGTAACAAATAGCATTTTAGTCTAAAATCAAAGTGAATACTGATGCATGGCAGTGAATTTTATTATCAATGTCAAAATCAGCTTTATTGCCAGTGTTGACATGTGTACATCACAAACAGAGAACTAAAATGACAAAAGGCCCCACGGAACAAAATGAACATAATAGAATAAAATATGACCATGAACAGCAGGGAGTTGAGACAATGAATAAGCCATCAAGGTGACACATTTGCAGGTTGAAATCAATTAGAAATTCAACAAAAACAAACTTTATTTTGCAAGTTTGGTTTTTGGAGGGTTTTTTGTTTGTTTTAGTTTGGTCAAATACACACCGAGTCTGAACTGAACATGTATTCTTTTGGAATTGAACCCCTGTCTTCATGGCAGAAGACAATATCTTTACAGTATACCATCTTCAGTGCCAAGAGAAGCAGACTAGGCATCGGTTCAACATCCAGCTCAGACAAATACACTTAAACAGGAATTTATAGACATTCATTACTATCAACACATTTATACCATGGGCCAGTAGTACTTGTGGAAAATGTTTAAATTTTGTAATTATTCATAGACAGGTATAAAGACAGATATTGGGGGTTAGACCTATTAGATTAATAACTATTGCTTAAAACAAGGAGAAAACATTAGACTTCCTTTATTGTCATTACACAGACACGCACAATGAATCTGGTCACGAAATGTCATAGAATTGTCAGCTGATAACACAAATATGGAAAATAGAAAAGTGCACAATTGCTTAAGTGAATCCAACGCCATGAGTGTCTGCAGTGTAGATGTGACAACACACACATTCAATATAAATATGAATAAATAAGATGGTCAGTGTAACAATGTAAACAGTACTATAAACATTGCAAATACTATACATCCGTATAGACAGTACTATAAACAGTCAAAGTACCACATATCAATGTAAAACAGTACTATAAACAGTGAGAATACTGCACATCAGTGTAAACATTAGTTCTGTATTTGACAAAACAGGTCATTCCCACCTGTCCAGTGGTGTAGTAGTTAGAGCAGATGCCAAGCCGATCAGAGCTCACAGGTCTGAGACCCACGTCACCTCAATCTTTTAATTTTTTATTGGTGAGTTCATTCAGCAAACTTATGTACAGACCAACAACTTGCAGTATTCTCTTCAACTCTTGTTATACAGCTGGTTTTTGGACATATGACTTTGAATTTATTTGTTCTTTTATGTTCATCATTTCAATTAGTTTCATTTATCTTCATTTCCCTTGGGTTTTGTTTTGTTTTTTTTAATCTTAACTGCAAGGATATCTGAACAGAAGGCACAGGTTAACCGGTGACCAATTCCTTGCTTGTGTAAACTTGGCCAATAAACATTGACTGGTTTTGATTTGATTTGAGTCAATAAAAAGAATCAGACTTGAGTTAAAAGTAGGAGTAATAGGTAAGAATGTCAGAATAATTTGGAGAAATCTTACTAAGAAAAAAAACGCTTACCTTATTGACAGAGGTTTTTTTTAAATATATGATTTGACCTAATTTTAACCTAAAATATGCTAATCGGATTCACTGTGGCAACCCTGGAAGGGTAAAACCTGAAATACATCATCATTTAACCTAATTTTAGGAATATTTTTCTTTTTTCAAGTGGGGCATTTTTGTGCAGTGCGGATAGACTTGTTGTCTGTTTTTCTTCTGTGGTCTGTTGATCTCACCTTCTACATGTAGTAATGAGACATTATTAGAGCCAGCAGAATGTGGTTGTTATTTATCGGTTTTACACACATGGACACATTCGTGCTGATCTTGGTCAAAGACTCACCCCCTCAAACACACACTGACTGCACTGAGAGTTCCCTTCCTGTTGCTTTCAGGTGTCATAACAGAAACTGACAATTGCCAATGACAGTTTCATGATGCTGTTGCACAATGTGTTCTTTTCTTTCTTTATATTTATATTTTTATATTATTAGGTATTGTTCAAATTTTTCCGAATCTCTTGAGTGTGTCTTGTGTGTGCTGCTGTAACCTGAAATTTCCCCGAGTGGGACAAATAAGGGTATATCTAATCTAATCTTATCAAATTTTTTGGACACACATTACTTCTTCGGGATATCGGATTAACATTCGGGGCTACTATAATGCTTTTATTTTGAAAGGCCGCGGCCGACCCGGAAGTTGATCGTATTCACGTGTTGTGTGTCAAGATGTCTTTTACTCCAGCAAAGAGACCCAAAATTGTGTCTTCTCAGGTATCATTGCACCATTGATTGGCATAAATAACTGCTTGGTCATATTATCTGTAACATGGCTTGCCTGACTTTTTTTTCAGGCGGAGGAGCGCGTGGACTGGAAGAAACGGAAAACACAGGGTGAGTAAACAGCTGAAGGTGGCTAACGGTAGTCACACGGTGCTAACGGTAGCTACGCGGTGCTAACGGTATACCTGTGGAAACGCACGTGAGAGAACATGCTTGTATCAACCAAGAATTAATTTGTGAATGTGTTCACGTGTAGAAAAACGAATTAATGTCTTTACACTAGGTAACCATTGTTGCTGGGATCTCGTAAGCTCCTGAAATACATATAAGCCTCCAAAGTTAACATTTAAAGGGATCTGCTCATTCTGTTTTGCTTCATGCACGTTAAATAATGTCAACGTTTTAGTGTCAACACCATAATGACTGTAAACGTGTCTGTGTTAACCGCTTTCAACTGAGTCATTTATTTTTCTTGACAGTTAAGGAGGCTAAGAAGCAAAGGAAAGAGGCCAAACTCATCAAACAGCTTGAAAAACAAAAACAGCAAGAAGCCGCAGAAAGCGAAAGACTCGAACGAGCCCAGGAGAAAACAGGTTCAGTGTCTTTATCAACTCTTGCATTTCATATTTATGTATCTCAGACTAAAGGCCTATAATGTGTGGTGTGTGTCCCATCAGGTCGGGACTACACAGTGAGTGTTGCTCTTCCTGGATCTGTCCTGGACAACGCTCAGTCTCCTGAACTTCGTACATACTTGGCTGGGCAGATTGCCAGAGCGTGTGTGGTGTTTTGTGTTGATGAGATTATTGTGTTTGATGAACATGGAGAAGATGTCAAGTAAGAGAGATCAGACAAGAGCATAAGCATTCCCTATCCTGCCGCTGTCAGAAAATTAATGGTACAGCGTTTGTTTTTGCTTCGCAGGAGTGTTGAAGGTGAATTTAAAGGAATTGGGAAGAAAGGACACGCTTGTATTCAGCTTGCCAGAATACTTCAGTACCTGGAATGCCCACAGTAAGCACATAAAATTATTAGTTTGACACATGCAGATCAGGAGAGCTAAACTCATTTTTGTTCAGTGGCCACATAGAGTCCAATTTGATGTGTCATTGACAGATACCTGCGCAAGTGGTTTTTCCCAAAACATCAAGATTTACAGTATGCAGGTAGAGTAAAATGCCAGTGCTGTTGTAATATCAGGTATAAATAGAGATTTATGTTGAGGACTGTTTAAAAAAAAAATCTCCATTCCTGTCTCCTCGGCCAGGTTTACTGAACCCTTTAGACAGCCCACACCACATGAGGATAGATGAGGAGTCAGAGTACAGAGAAGGAATAGTCCTCGACAGGCCGGTGAAACAGGGAAAAGGCTCGTTTGCCAACTGTGGAATGAGGAAGGTGAGTGTTTGATTTAGTTGCACCATTGTCATCAAAGTAAATGTTGTTATTTCCAGGTGATAAATGGACTGAAGTATGTTCATCTGCTCCCTTAGGAGGTTCGGATAGACAAGCAGCTTCAGCCAGGCCTACGAGTCACTGTACAACTCGATCAGACACAGAATCAAGGTGTGATTAGCCATTGCCTTTCTGGTGTTGTCCTTATATTTTAATATCAGGAGTTGTAGTGTTTAATATGTTGTATTTAAAGGGTACCACTAGTGAATTTTCATTGCTGGTAATTTCAGATGATCACATAGACTTTAGTAATACTGGCGGTTTCATCGGGTAACTTGCATCATGACTCGTCGAGTATGATCTAGTACAGAGTCACTGCTCTGTCAGCCGGCTGTGGCCAGTACTGGCTGTGATGCAGACTCATTTTGTCCAATTAACTGGACTGTGATGGACTGGTCACTGACCTCGTGCACTAGACAGCAGTCTGATGTGACACATGTGCCAGTGCTGGGTCACGTCTCTAGGACAAAGCAGTATGCAAAGCTTACAGCTACACAAACGACAAGCATGAATGTGTGATTTCCACTCAAACCTGTTCACTGACTGCTACTTGTTTACTTCCACTTTCCCCTGGAATGGATGACGATAAGTCACTTCCGGCCTGAAACGGCTACTCCATACATAGATTCTGCTCCCACCCATAATTCACATAATAAAAAAGTCCAGCGTAGTGCAATTATGTCAATTTCCTTTCACTTATTGATGAGTAATTCTCAAAGAACAATCAATGTTGTAAGCGCGACTAGTACAGGTTCACTTTAACTGTTTGCCTCCATCCATCCCCAGAGTCCAAACAAAGGTACAAAGGGGTTGTGGTGGCTCCTCATGTGCCCAGGACTGACAGAGGTCTCTACTGGGGTTACAGCGTCCGCCTGGCATCTTGTCTCAGTGAGTATAGATGTTCATGAAAAGGAGGACTTGCATGAAAGCAAATATGTAATCCGGTCCTTGAAGACATCACTAGTGATTGATCTTATTTTGCGTTTGAATACAGGTACAGTTTTCACAGAAAGTCCATACAAAGAGGGATACGACGTAACCATCGGTACCTCTGAGAGGGGCAGCAACGTGGACCAAACGTCACTGGCACCTTTCAAGTAGGTTCATATTGAAATTAATTCTATTGAGTTGATTTAACCCTTTAAAACCCTAAAATGATCCATCTGGACTTCTGTCTTGTTTTGAATCTAAAAAAAAAAAGTAGTTCTTTTGCCAGTTTTTCGGAGTACATGGCCTTTTCAAAATATAGCATTCGTTTACATGTGACTGCATGCTATAATATGACTAAAACACTGCCTTCTCCTGCTTCTAGTACAGGCGTGAGTCAAACCACCGTAATGGCCCGATAAAACGTATGAAGTGGAATATTTCAGATTTCAGAAACCATTGGAATTGTTTCAGTTGTACAGTGAGCTATAGCCACTGAACATGTATATGCACCAGGTGTGTCAGCGGTGACATGTCAGGTTTTACAGAGCTGATGCCTGTTCATGTTTGTCAATATATTTTTTGAATTTTTGCACCAATTGTTTGTGCACTTTCCAGGCATCTTCTGGTGGTTTTTGGAGGTCTGCAGGGATTGGAATCCAGCGTCGATTCTGATCAAAACCTGGATGTGACTGATCCCAGTCTTTTATTTGACCTTTACCTCAACACGTGCCCCAGTCAGGGCAGCAGGACCATTCGCACAGAGGTGAGGGACACACACAGATGATGTTTCCACTGAGTTTTGTCCAAGTGTGGTTCTTACTCTATGTTTGGAAATGCATTCAGTTTCCAATAATTGTTGATGTTTTTCTGTGGTATTTTCTCATCAACAGGAGGCCATTTTGATTTCAATGGCATGTTTAAGACCGAAGATCACAGCTGCCTTCTCACATGTTTCCAACGGTCCAGTGCAGAGCACATAATGTTTTAGAACTTGAGATTTAATATTATTTGACTAGTAACTACAGTTGATTTTGGCTGAATGACTTGACTATCATGTTCCTGGGTCATCTTTACTGTGATCACTGTATGAACCAGTCAACATCTACAGTTTTATGTATATAAAGAAATGTTGTACAAAGATCTGAAGTGCTTTGCATTATTTTTTAAAAGTGTTTTTAATTGATAGTGACCAGCACAGCATGAACAAACAGCCTCTACATCAGAATTTCAAGTTGGGGTGAAAAACGTGTGAAAAAGGTTCATCTACTTCTTCATTGGATGATTTAAACCTTTTTGTCGGGAAGAACTACAAAGAAACACCAGGTTGTCTTCCAGGTGTGACTGGATTTCACCAAGCTATTACTCACAATAACATTTCAGAAGCAGAGTTTAATGTCAGATGCATTATCAAGCCTCCGTTAAGGTTTTGAGCTGAATTATTTGAGAGATTACAGTATTGTTTTCTACATAAGTTCCATAATGTTGTATAAATTTGGTGATTATCTCACTACATCTTGCGTTCCACAAAGTAGTAAAGCTGTCAGCTCGGTTGCCTTACTTTGTATTTCCTCTGTTCAGTGTCTCTGACTTGTGGTTGGCTATACACATTGCACCGATAAAAAAAACAATACTTTTACATCTTATTAACTCGCAACAGACAAGAGATTTTTATGCAAAGGCATTTTTTTTTTGCTGCTTGAGGCTTTTATATGAAAATCACAATTCCACCTTAAATTCACTCATGCAGTCAGAAGAGAAACATACCAATACATAATATGACCATGATGCATTTTGTGGACTATCCAAACCCAAAGTGCATGCACCGTAAAGCCACTGAGGTAAAACGGTTCACGTTCATGAGGGAGCTGTTGTGATTTTTGTCTGAAAAACAATGAAATCAATATTTAATGCAGCAAAACTGTTAGAGCAATCGGTACATCTCTATAGAGGGTCGTTGAAGGTGGAAAAACAGGAAAAAATTTGTACAGTGGATTTTTGCACTTATTATACATCCTGTATCTTAATTTATTTGAATTAACTGATTTTTTTTAACATTTTTTTATTTTAGCATGCCCAAAGCTTGTCAATGCACAATATGAATGCCACATTTTTACACTACTTAATGAATATAGTATGGATAAAAGGCTGTTCGATGTCCTCCATCCTCATGGCGATCATCTAATATTGACCTCAGTTCCACAGGGCTGCATTAAAGGCCCCTGTTATCTCTTTAACATATATAGCACCAAACTAATAAAAGATTGTTTTTAATCCGTCAGAAGTTTTTCTCCTGTATTTTTATCCTTGAGAACTGTCCACATACATGTGTGGATGCACTGCATTAGGATAATTACTAAAGCTTTTGTAAAAAAAAAAAAAAAAAAGTTTTGTGGTAATGCTGTCCAACGACATGAACAATTTCAGGACTATAGCGAGAGCAGTTAATGTATTGGCACAAATAAAAGACAAAAGCAACACAGTCACACTCCTCAGATACTGTATCGTGGGCCTCACAAGCATGAGATCGACTGCAGATTGAATATATGACTGATGTGCACATGAGGGACGTAGGACAACTGAGCAGTGTTGTGTTGGCCACTCGGTCAAATCTAATCCTCATGGGGAAACACCTTCAGTGCATTTTCAGGACGTTTTAACAAAAATACTATAAACGTAAAAATTCATCTGTAAATTCATTTTCTCTCTATTTACAAAAACACTTTCCCGATGGTGGCTGCATTTGCGATGCGCAACGCAGGTCAATAACCTCTCGAAACCAGGATACAGAAAAACATTCTCCGATGTCTCCCTGGGTCATTAGGTTCACTCACTCACTCATTTTCTGAACGAGCATTATCCTTTGCAGGGTCGCAGGGACATTTGGTTCAGTGAGGTTTTTCTTCCAAAAGCTTTTTCATCTTTGTGGCGCTTCCTGAACAAGGTCTGTCATTCATTGGCTGGTTATTCAAAGGCCCATGGGGGGGCAGGGGGGGTGGTACAGTTCAGTCAAATCCTCTTGAATACACCAGCACTTCAGATTCAGATTCATTTTATTGTCATTGCACAGACCAATGGTCTGGCAGCGAAATATCATAAAAGCAGCAGCAGCACAGAGTAGAAACAAAAGGCAGAGCAGATGTACAACAAAATTGAAATCTTAGC
>JAPTHA010000005.1:24187473-24207314 GCA_029814585.1 Gymnapogon annona | reverse complement strand
TTAGTAGAATCATTGTGAAGAATCCTGTGCTGAGAAAAGCTCCCGACTTCATTCTGCACCAGACATCAGATATTTTGACTTGAGGGTACATTTCAATTTTTACATTTGTATTAAAATACCAAAACAAACACACAGTACACAGTTTACTTATTCTGTACCTGTTCTTTCCAGTTTCATTCTGAAATACAAGATCGCAGTACTGGACTTTCTCCCTGGTCACGGCATAAATTTGGGCATCTGGATACTTCTTGGCTACCTTCAGGAGACTATTGAAAATGTGTCCTTTCCCATCTTGTCTCATGTTCCTCTCAGGACCCCAGACTACATATGTGGTGTGTGCTGATTGCTGGAAATAGTAGTGCTCGTTTTTTAGCAGCAGAGGAACGCTGGTGTGAGACACAACCCGTAAACTGGTGCGACTCCCTACGTCTTTCTCGTAGCCTTTTGTAGGTGCATTGTTCATCCGGATCACACATTCAATACTATCAATCTCTTCTCCAACACCAGCTCCAAGCATCTGTCCAGAACTGGAGATCAAGGCACACTGGTTGCAGTGCAGGTCCAGGAACTGCTGCAGAGAAACAAAATGGATGTCAGGTTTGCACATTCACACCACTTGGCTTTGTTATTACAGCATAATATACAATAGGTGCATGTATTTCTGTTTTTACAACACTAATCAAATCAATAGGTAGAGGTTTGGCTTTTTTTAGCTTAATTTGTAGTCTGTTGTTTATGATGCAGACTGAACTCCTCTATTTGAACACAAGCATTGTTAGACTAGATTAGATTAGATTAGATACCTTTATACTAATAAAGGTATCTAATCTAATCTAGATTAGATTAGATTAGCTTTTCAGGTTTTGTAACCTGAAAAGCGGAAATTTCAGGTTACATCAGCACATATACAACAAGACACACACAGAGAGATACTGCAAATATGATGAAAAATAAGAGTAAATCCTAATAATATATTAGAATGGCAAGATTCAAAAGAAGAAACTAAAACTATATCATTGTTGTGTCTACGTGTAAGTGTATGGACTGCTTGATTTCTGGAGCCCAGCCTGCTATTCACATCAAAACTGAAGCCAATTGGAGGGACCTCATACAACCTCACCCCCACCCCCCCTAAAAAAATAGAATTTCCAGGATTCGTAAAATATGTAAATATTCATAATGTCAGATGTGTAAAGCCAAAGACAAACTGACATGGATGTAAAAACTTCTGTCATCTCAAAGGAGTGCCTATCATATTCATTAACTGACTGAATACTACAGCACCCATGAGCCTCAGCTGCTGTTGCCATGGAGAAAAGGCATCAAACCGCTTTGTCTGGACAGGAGAATGTGAAGCGCTGTGAACGAAAGTTTGTTTGAATTGCATCCTGGGACTTGTGGTCTAATGTGGCGTTTAAACATTTGTTGATAACATAGTGTTAGCGTAACTGACTTAAACCGCTTTCTGAACTTGAAACCCCAACACTGAAACTAACGTGTAACGTGTAAAAATGGCGACAATATATTTACTTTAAGAATTATTACATTTTTTTTCTATTGGAGAACAGGATCGTCTTCCACATTGCATCATGCGTATGACAGCTGGAGTCTTTCTTCACCTGGTTTATCCTCTGGTCTGTGATCCGCTCATAGCCGCTGATGCCGGTGCCCGGCACAGTTGGAGGCGAACTGTCCCGTCTGATCACATGTCCAAACCATAGGAGGAGAGTGAGACTCAGGCTGAGCAGACAGATCCAGAGGAGCCTCTACCCCCACCGGAAAGCAGAGGAACATACCGTGTCAGGGTTGATCGGCGGATACTGGACATTGTGTACATATGTGGGAACTACAACACACGCACAGTACATCAAATAACGGACACGGTGTTACCTGTGATTTCATATCAAGGCTTTATTTGTGCGGGGTACTGGTTCAGTGAACCCGACCTCCAAATTGCTTGAACACCGGCGTCGATTCATGATCAGGAGATTTCATTATCCTTCAGTTCTGGTATAAGTGTTATAAATCCCTCAGTGAAATCGGATCCTTTCCCTCTCCAGAAGGGCAGCAGCAGGTCCGTGCTATTCCGGTCTCCTCCAAAGTATGTTTGAGTGAATTTATCAAAAAATCTCTTCAAATGAGCATTGTTATCTCTTCCGATTCGTTGACACAGTGGCCTAATATTGACTTGCAGCCTCAATCCGCTCCATCAACCTACGCTCTGCCCCATGTCGAGTCTACTACATTCCCGGTTTGTATTTTTCACAATAAAAGTGTCACGGGAGGACACTTCCGTGACTTCCGCCTCAGAAAAGCGGAAGTCACGAAATCACTCCAATGCAAAATGGACAAACAATACTATATTCTGAAAGGTAAGCAAACAAACCGGAAACTCTCGTTCCACATTATTACAAATGATTTGTCTAATGCTTCCCAGCTCTGTTCATAAAATATATAACATATTACTCATTAATTAATATAATATAGTCGTTGCAAAGTGTTGAATTGTAATGTAGATGAAACGGGAAAGACTTGCATCAAACCACTGCTACATGTGACTTTAAATACCAAAATACATAATGTGACCTATTTCACATTAGCAAACGTTCCTGTTAATACTTGTGCATCAGTGGATAGTTTTACATGTCGCCCGTGGTAAACGTGGGTAGCTTTATCTGTTAAAATAAATACTGCTAAAAATATCAAACACTTTTGCTAAAAATATCAAACACTTTTTTTATTTTATTTGTACTCGCAAAAAAGTTTACAAAGTCACAAACACTAAATTTATTTGCAGTCAATCAATCTTGACTATGATCGCAAAGTAAAAATATTTTCTCCAAAAATGTGGTGCAGGAGTAATTGATTTCAAGTCAAAATGTCACAGAATAGTAGAGTATAAGAAAGTGAAGAAGCAAGTCAGATGTATATTTAACCCAATAATATAGGTAGCATAAGTCTGTACAATCTATGAACTATGTCAACTTTCTCTTCTGTATCCGGTCAGGTACATTGCTTTATGATCTTCGACCTGATTGGACCTTTAACATCATTCTGACGCTTACATTTTATTCCAATTGGCTAATAAATGAAACAGCCCCCCATGCTTCATCAGTCATTGGTCAATGGTTGCGTCAATATTTTACATTACTAAAACCCCGCCCCCTCCCCCGACCAAGCGCTAGTGTGTGGTTTTGACTCTCTGTGACACGGGAAGGTCCTTTCCAGACGCCTTGGATGCTGACGGTAAATACGTATGTCGGGGATTATGCTATTAGTTGTGGCGGTGATGAGATTTACACTGCGTCTCTGTCACCCGTTAGGTGTCACCTTTAAAAGCTTTATGTCCTGTTGACCCGTTGATGTTGTGATGCGATGCTGTCAGATCAGACAGTGCTAAGGCTAGCTTCTGCGCTAGCTGATGTTAACTTGCTCGACTGTGAGGACTGTTGCCTGATATTTTTCCTATGAATTCTGGCTAGTCGTAAACAAAAAATGTCCCAGACTTCAGACCTGCTCTCTTCTTTATTTAAAAAAAAATATTAAAAAATTTGACGGGGTCCATTCACGGCCTTTACTGCTAACCGGTTAGCTTGCTGTGTCCTGTTTACTCAGCTTTGCTTTTCAAGCTCATTTTGTCCCGAGTGTAAGGAAGAATAATTCTTTTTCTGTACACGTCAACGTAATCTTTGAAATGAGAAGGCATTTTAGGATAAATTCATTGAGTCCACCACGCTGGCTGTAGTTCACCTGCTGCCTGTCATTTTCTGTAGGCGTGGGGAGGCTGCACACCAGACTGAGCAAATAGTTAAGAAGCTGGCAGCTAGTCAAGTTGCTCTACTGCTTAACGGTTAATGGAAGCTTAAACCATGAATGTTTGCTGTGTAATTAAATGCCATCAGGGTTTACACCAAAAGCCAACAGTACAACTGTCTGGTAATAGCGAAATAGTTGTGGTCCTTTGACTTAGAAAAGCAAAATATAGTAACATGATTTATGAAATGTATGTGTTATTTGTAGGACAACAAAGCTTCAGCGAGACATTGGATCAATGTGGAGTACAAGTTCAGGAGTGAATGAGGGCAGACAGCTCCTCCGCAAGCCCTGAGCTGGCTGACAGCAGAATAGAACGGACAGCGTTTTGGAGCTGAACAAAGTCTACGAAGCTTGGATTTCAGACTTCTGAGATGTCCATGAAACGAGCAGATGGGATGTCCATTGCCCAGGCTTTGGCCATGACTGTAGCAGAGATACCGGTGTTTCTGTATTCCACCTTTGGACAGGTAAACCTCTTTGCTCATACAGTTTAGTTTTGCATCTTGTAACATTGGTATGGATAGAGATGGACATGCATCCAAATACAAATAAAAGTAAGATGAATTTAGAATATATCTTTATGATAATTGTCAACCATACCTCTATTCTTAATATTTTTCCTGCTTGCAGTCCATATTTTCGCAGCTACGGCTTACTCCAAACCTAAAGAAGGTGCTGTTTGCCACAGCGCTGGGCAGTGTGGCGCTGGCTTTGACAGCTCACCAGCTGAAGAGGCGAGGGAGAAAAAGGAAACAGACAACTCAGGGGAAGGATGGTCAGAAGACTGTAGGAATTCCTGAGGCGTTGATTAAAACAGGAAGGCCGTCATCCCTGAAGAGAGGTGTGCATATTTTATATTGTCACACTAGCGCAGTAGTCAAATCAAAGTGACTTTATAGCGTAGAACAAATCACATTATTCGTTGTTAGCACAGAAAACTCGGTAAAACTCTTCTTGGATAAACTGACTCATGAAAAGTTGTCTTTTCAGAAATATGCAGCACTAGCAGAAAAGATGTGCTTTGAGGATATGATGATCCTCCAAAATCTTATACATTGCCATAATGCAGATAGTATATGAAATATAAGTAGTAAAATGTAGTTATAAAAATCCCAACATTAAACATTTACTATAGTAAAAGGCTACATAAATAATAATTCAATATAGTTGACATGAAATATGTGTTTCAGATCATTTTGATGATGCTGAATAATCTGTAATTGCTCATTCAACATTCAACACCAGCATCAGAATGGGAAGGTTCAAAATGAAAACAGAAAGTCCAACAACTCTGTTCATTGCAGAGGAAAATGATTTCTTGCTGGTTACAGCTAACAGCTCTTAAAAAGACACGCTAACAAGAGAATGTCTTCCTCTGGACAGGGCCGTTCACAGGGCGGCAGATGATGAGTCCTAGCACTCGGAGCAATGACACCTTGAGTGGGATTTCTTCACTGGCACCGAGTAAACATTCAAGTTCCTCACACAGCCTGGCCTCTGTTAGTTATTTATTCTTTTCAGATTTTTTTGTCGCCAGATTGAAATATACCCTCGAGAATATTTTTGATGGATAATGGAACTCTGTTTTGTCTGGAGCAGATACGGGTTCCAAGCTCTCCAAACCAATCTGCAAATCCATCTACACCTTGGGAGGCAGAACCTGTGGTGGAAGAGTCGGGGGCCGTAGAAGACGCAAATGCAGAGAATCTTTATCTCATGGGTAAGCAGACACATACTGTAAAGTCACACCTGCCCTTGTTCACTTCTGGCTTGTTGGTATGATCATGTTACAGTGTTCTTTTTCCATAAGGGATGGAGCTGTTTGAGGAAGCTCTACAGAAATGGGAACAGGCGCTAAATATAAGGCACCACACTCACTCATCTTCCAGCAACAGCCTTGCTTTGCAGGGAGCAATGTGTGCAGATGTTTCCAAGGTATATACTATCTGTATAGTAACAGGTTCCGAGAAGGAAAATTACTACAGTTTAGTTCATGTACAGACTTGTACAAGTACCATAGTACATTTATTATCTTTCTATATCACTTGTATCATGCATACAATATAAATTAAATTACAACATCTTGGATCCCTTGTAATATTTGTCCCTCTTTGTATATAGGTGGAAGACCGTAATAAAGTGTTTGCTGAGAAGTTGGAAACCCTACTGCACAGGGCATATCATCTACAGGAGGATTTTGGCAGTAGCATTCCAACAGACAGCGTGCTGGCAGACTTTGGTAAGACAGCCGGTTTTCTTAGTGGCTACAGGAAATTCGCACACAAGGGCCATTAAGAAGGAAGTTCTGATCATTGGCTCACGTTGGAGGGAGAACTAGATAGAGCTGCATAGCAAAATTAACTTGAAAATATGGTATTTATCATTGTGGTATTCTTTCTGTGTCTTCATCTGGCAGAAAGTGAAGGAACTCTTATTCTGCCTCAAGTGGAGAGTTTCCACAGACTGCAAGATGATGATGCTACTACTGTTACCTCTGACGACTCCTTTTTCTCAGCTGCGGAGGTTAGATGAGATCTGCTCATCACTCATTCTCCAGACCCTACTAGTGTTTCTGTATTGGAAACATACTAATATGTGTCACAGATGCAAATGCTGCTTGTTTGTCTAGTACATGGAACGTGCACAAAGATCTGTGTTTTCCTTCTGTGTAGCTGTTTGATGCCATGACCTTAAACGAGGTCTATCAGCCACTGAGGCCAGCGGCACTTTATGAGGAGGCCTTGGCTCTAGTGCATGAGGGAAAAGTAGCCTACAGGTCTCTAAGGTACTGAAAGCATAAAGTCTTCATACTACAGTCTACAGATGTACAGTACTGCAAGAGCAGCAGAAGGTTTTATTAAGTTCTATATTCCTCTCCTACAGGACTGAATTACTTGAATGTTATAGTGACCAAGACTTCCTTGCCAAGCTTCACTGCGTTCGACAAGCATTCCAGGTTTGTTCCACCTTTTTGTTTGCCCTGCGAAAATGACAGTGATAAGATGTCCTTTTGTCAGTTAATGTGGAAACCTACCTGAAAAAGGAAGGATTAACCTTGTTATATAATTTTATTCTTGGTGTTGTGGATTTGTGCAAAACCGTCTTTATCTGTTTTGTATTTTACAGCATTAGTAATTACATTTAAGACATATATTGCACTCTGCCATGATTGCAAACCTTTCAATGAAAAGCATCGTCTCCAGCCCAAATCTCAGAAGTACTTAATAAAAGAATCCCAGAAGGATTGTTACCAAAGATTTAGAAGGTGTTTTAAGACCTGGTTTTCACCATCTGTGTGATACAGAACATAAAATCAGATTTTGGTAGAAATCCTAATTTGTCCATTTATTTTTTAAACAGGTTCTGTTATTGGATGAAACTCACCGCACATTCTTCATGGAGACTGGAAAGCAGATGATTACGGGTTTAATGGTTAAAGCAAACAAGGTAAAACACCCATTTACTTTACCCACTGCACAATAAGTTGGATGTGCAATGTTACACTGTTCAATTTCATCACAAAGAAAATGAAAGGTCATACAGTTGTCTGGGAATATTATTGGTTCAGACTAAATGTTTCATAATCCATTTTAAAATGTACACTCATTATCCCTATTAACCATACATACCATGGACTTGTGTTATAATTATGTATTATTTACATATATATTGTTTTTTTCCCTTTAAACACAGAGTCCCAAAGCCTTCCTAGAGAGCTATGAGGACATGCTGCTGTACACTCAGAGAGAGGAAACCTGGCCTGTCACTAAGATGGAGCTGGACGGTCGAGGGGTGAGTAATGTCGTCTTCATTTGGTTTGTCAGCGTGTTGCTTGTGCTCTCCTGAAGTCAGTAATGATTAAATGGAAATCTGCAAAACTAAAACCTTCTAATTTGTTGAGATTACTGATCAGCCCAATAGCATACATGTCAATCAGTTTATTCATGAACTATACATGAATAGTACATAAACTAGAGACGCCCAGTCACTAGCCTGATTTATACTTTAACTTTAACAGTTACATCATACTGTAGTTTTACAAATATAATGGTACCTTTTACTGAGGGTGCACCAGCTTACAAGTTTTCAGAGTAACGAGACATTGCTATATGTGAGGGTTTTTTTTATTCCGCTTTGTTCCTAGTTAAGAGCGAGATTCTCATATACTGCTGTTGCTTGTCATTGCTGATAAAAAGAAAAGTGTTAGAATACAGCTCGTAGTTATCCTTAGGCTGGAGCCTTCATTTGTCTGTTTACCATGGCGTCTTGAAGAGTACTAACGGGTTCCTCCTGTCCACATGGCTCTTTAATCCCTCTACTCCATCTATCTTTGGGAAATTAATAATGACTATTCAATTGAAATAGTTTCTTGGCTCTTTAAGTGTAATTTTGAATTTGAAGATTATGGTGATATTGGATGTTACAGGTATTATCTCCGACTTCACAATAAAGTCCAGTTGCTGTCCAGAGGGGAGGTGCTGAAATGCTTTGCCATGTATCTGGTAGAGGTGAAAAGAGGGTGGCATTAGTCATAAGTTCAATATAAGTGACACAGATTCAAAGCAAGGTACTCATAGGTTAGAATTACATTTTGCACACGTTAGACATTATCTTGAAGTTTTGGGACTTATTCAACTGAAACGGATTAATGGCATTTCAACTGGGAAAATGTATGCGATTTACGATCTGAGTCATTAATCTTTTAAGTCAAGATATCGCTGCAGTAAATTCAGCCATCCCTTCCTTTTGATATAACTCTGTCTCTGCAGGTGGTATGTATGAATTTCTTTGACATTGTCTTGGACTTCATCCTGATGGATGCGTTTGAAGACCTGGAGAGCCCCCCGTCCTCTGTGGTAGCTGTGTTGAGGAACCGCTGGTTGTCTGACAGCTTCAAAGAGACGGTTTGTTAAAATGCATTCACACACAAAAACGTTTGCTTTGTCACACTGAAGTTATTTTCAAGCTCCTATACTAACAGTTGTGTTATGTTGTTAGGCTCTGGCCACTGCGTGTTGGTCTGTCTTAAAAGCCAAAAGGCGTCTTCTCATGGTGAGTTTGAGCAAAATGTAAAACTGAACACCTCATCTGTTTCTCCAAATATGTTTTTTTTTCTTACATTTGTTTCTCTTCATACTGCTACTAGGTCCCTGATGGTTTCATTTCTCACTTCTATGCCATATCAGAACACGTGAGCCCAGTTTTAGCTTTTGGGTTTTTAGGACCGAGGCAGCATTTAAGTGAAGTGTGCACTATCTTCAAGGTGAGGGCTGCCATTCCAGTGGAATTCATTACACTTGAAATAAGAAAAAAAAACACCATTCACCGGTCTTTTTTTATCTTTTTGTTTCATCCGCAGCAACAAATCGTTCAGTACCTTAAGGATATGTTTGATCATGACAAAGTCCGCTTCACCTCTGCTCAGTGTCTGGCCGAGGACGTCCTTAACCTCTCCCACCGCCGCAGTGAGATTCTCTTGGGGTATCTGGGAATCGACGGTCTTCTAGAGCTTAACGGAGCCCTGCCCAGAGACACAGAGGCATCCACAGGGCCCCACTAGGATCACTGGGGTTCATAGGTCAATTCTTTGGACAAGCTGAAAACATGGGTCGGTGGGGTGATAAGAAGAGGGGGGGAGGCACGGATGCCGCAGCAGTAGCATCCTTTTGTGAACGGAGTGAACCATGTCCCTGTGGCATACCAAGTACCAGCATCAAGTCTTCATCTGTCATCTGCTGTTCAGAGGATAATGTATTTCCATCAGAGCTGCAGTATCACCGGTATTGGAGACACACAGTCCAATAACACCACTCGCTTGCTCTCTTATTATTCGCTGCTGCGTCGTAGGCGCCTCCTGTACGTGTGTAATTTCAGGCGTGTTGAGTTGGCGTGATGCGTCTTAAAATCACACACTCGACGCCACATTAGTCAAGTTGCCTCGGAATCAGATTCATCACCTCTGCCACCTAGTTGGATACTGCAGTTGTCATTATTTTGATTGCGGAGGTTATATTTGTGCATTTGTATGTTTTATATCAAAGCGGGATAGATATTTATTCAATTCATTATCATTTTTGTGAGTGTTGGCCAGCTGAAGACTTCAGGTATGTGATGAAGGAAGGTTATGTATTTGACGGATGATTTTAATTCTGATTTGACTTAACCGCTCGGTGTATAATATGTGGGAGGATTTACTTGCAGAAATTGAAAATAATCATACATGTATTTTTATTGGTGTGTAATCACATGAAAACCACAGTGGAGAATGAGCTGTTAATATCCACCTTTCATGGAGTTCACAATGTCCTGTTGCTTTAGCAGCTCGTAATTATTCCACAGGTGTGATCATGTATTAATGTGCATTACTCTCACCTGAGATGCGCATGGACCAGGGTCAATATCCCATGAAGTCACTTTCACTTTGGAAAATGCTTGGAGAAACAGCTAAAGTTTTTTTTTTTTTCACTTAAGGCGGGGTGTTTTTTTTTTTGCCTTTTATGCTCATGAAAGTAAATGCACACACCAGAAGTGGAACCTTTTTTTTTTTTTTTTCCTAATAGATTCAGATGTAGCAGTTGACCAGCTGATTGATCATCTGTTTGCTACATCATCCCAAATACTCTGATGAAGTGGAAAACGTGATATAATATGTCGTGGGGCTGATGAAACTAAATTATTCCATCCTTGTCCATGGGGGAGGAGGGAGGAACACACGGGTATTTCAGGTGGAAAACTAATCCATGCTCAACAGTGTCACCTCCTGACCACACAATGTAGAAGACATGACAGTAATGCAAGTTAGACTCATCCACAATTGTACAAGCCCTGATAATGAGTATATAATGGGTAACAGATTAGATAGAACTTTATTTATCCCATGACGGGGTAATTTGTACGTCACGCCAAATACAAAGAGTAGAAGTAAGAACAGACAGCTATACATCAGTTAAATTCTTATACGACATACACAATACGCATTTGCACCACAAACACAGAAAACAACCTTGTAACATCATAAACCGTAAATACACTTCTTCCAAAATAGTTTCAGGCCAGTGGCTTTAATTTTTAAATCCGATTGTACAACGCGATAAGACTTACCTTAAATATCAATGGAAATCTTTTAGGCAGAATAATCTTAATACAAACCACACAGTCTGCTCCCACTCTACAGCCGTTGACCTCCAGAACATGTGACTGCTGCTTTGCTTATGGACACACAGGCATTTTTAATCACTGTACTGACATAGAATTTAAGAGCATCCCCCTCAGTAACTCAAATGGTGCCATGTAGTCATAGCGAGGATTTGTTTTGATTTTTTTGACTGCAGTGAAGTGCTACTGTGAAGTCGGACACTGTACAGTCTGTACACTGTACGCGCACTGATTACCTCTGAGCTCCGACAAATGGTTTTTGGTTTGTTTGTTTTCTGACAGCGTCAACAAAGGTGACTACTGTGCAGGTTTTAAGGAACAGTACAAAGCGGATCATCTTAATAAAATAAGAAATATTTCTTCTTGGGGGGGGGGGGGACAGACATTAATACTGTATGTATGTGCAGTTTAAGGCATTTTGAATTTGGTCGCTCAGCATGTGAACCGAGAGAAGACTACTTTTTATTACCCAGAATCCTGCAGATATGTTTTGTCATCTTGATAGACTTGCTCATGTTACAACACGTCTCTGATATGCAGGACATTTCTTTCTCTTTTTCTTTTTTTTTTTTCCTTTGGCGCTATAGGAATATTTTTGTCAAAGATGATCCAAGTCCAACTTTAAAAAAAAGAAAAGGGCCTTTACAGAAACAACCAATGTGCAGCTTTATTTTTCTAAGCAATTTGCACTTTATCAGAAACTACAGATATAGGAATGTCCCAGACCGCTTTCTTTCTTTTTTTTATGCCATTTGACTGTACAATCACTGTTATTATTTAACTGACACATTGTTCATAGTAGAGAACTTAAAAAAAAAATGTACAGAAAAGGTACTTGTCTTTCCCAGATCACTATAATACTTAGTTTTATTCTGATAACGATCATAAGTCTTTGTTGTCATCATTTTCAGGTTGAAATGTAATGTTACTGCTTTGTTGTCCAACCCCAATGAACTACTTTTTAATTATTTTTCACCTGTGTTTTAGTCCTGTTTAATGTAGAGCATTAAGCATGTGTGCATAAATGCAACAGTGTGTGTCTTGCAGGTTGATACAACTATTTCAAATGGCAAAACACTTATAAGTTGGTCTTCAGTTTTAAATTGGTCTGCTTTTGTATGTATAACGTCTTTGTGATCAGAAAAAAAACTCCATCAGACTTTGCATTGCTGCATGCTTAAATGTAGATTCTTTGAAAAGCATTGGTTGAAGTAGCTCTAAAGCGTAGGCTCAGCCCCAGCTACAATCTAAAAAAAAAAGTCGCAATTAGAAACACCTTAAATGACACCTTAAATATTTAGGAATTTAACCATTTCAACCTGTATGTTATCAAGAGATTGACTCTTTCTTGGTGTATGTTCAGTAAGTTAGAATTGTTCAAAGATCTCCGATGGCCAAAATGAAGAAGGGTTTTTGTAAAGGTTTTTGCTGTACATTACAAGTGTCCTAATCATACCCTTTGTCTTTTTTTCTATTGTGGATTTGTGCCAGCACAAATTGTAAGATGATTTGATTTTCCATATAAAATATTTTTTGTTATTAAAATCTGTTCATCATGCCTTTTCCCAGCTCATGATGTTTGTTTGGTTTTTTTTCAACCAAGGAATTAAACTTTTACTCTGCACAAAATTATTGTGTTACTGCAGTATAGTAATATTTAATAAGCGATCATTAAGTAAGAGCGCAATGTAACATTAAAGAGTGTATATTAATGAGTGAAATGCAGAAATGGCCTTTTCACTTTCTTCAGCAGTCAAATGTTGGTTGTAATGTCAGTATTGTCCACAAGAGGACGCACACCCTGCACTAAATTACATTTCTACCGTTAATGACAACTGTTAATGACGGCATTAACCCACTTTGAAAGTTTTTTTTAAATGATTCCTTAAGCCAACCACATTGCGTTTAAATTCATACTGCACTTTGCACCCAAGATAATGTTCATATATATGTGTGTGTATCTATCTATCTATCTATCTAAGGTTGAATAATGAAGTTATATCTAAACTAATATTTTATTTTTTTCTATATCTTTTCAGTTTTTTTTAACCACACATCACTGAAAATGACCCCTGGTTGCTCGTTATTCTAACTTAACAGTGTCTTATGTGCAGAATATTTCATCTGTGATATACTGTGGGACTGTATTAAATAGTCTCACCATATGCACATGTGACTACTTCAGAGGGAATTTCTCATTTTATATTTATAGAGGAGCATAAAGCACTGACATAAAAGACACACACCTCTGCCATTTCATCTTTTTATGCCTACAGTTACAGATACTGTGAGTTCAGGTTTTGTTTATTGTGTGTATCCTCTTTTGCAGGTTTGCTCACTTCCTACTCATCACTGATTTAATGCAAGCTAAAAGAACCTAGTAGGTTTGTGTTTTTTGTGCTGTGTTTGTGGATTGGACTCAGCACCTGGCTCTCTGTCACATCTACCTGCTCCGAGTTGTTTTGCACTGTGATGGATTTCCCAAACCTCGGGGCAGGACCCCAACCTGGGTCACTGACCTCTTTTTATTGGGTTCCCAGCTGGCAGACTTAAATGAAAAATATTGCTATGATATGATGTCGTCTTTGCTTAAATTTTGTTTGTTAAACTGGATTTCTAAGTCCTTCACTCTGTTGCAGTTGAGGGAATGAAAACACCATGATGATGATGATGATTATGATGATGATGATTCGTGTGTGTGACTGTCTCAACAGGGGAGAATGAATGTGTGTCAGGTGGACAGGGAGAGAGAAAAGTGACGAGTATCCAAACAAGTTACATTCATTTTTCCTGAGCAATGATAAGCTTCACAGAGGAGAAGTAAATAAATTATGTATTTGTATGTACACTATATAGACAAAAGTATATGGACATATTGAAATTCAGGTGTTTCTTTTCTAACAGGTCTTGGCTACAGTATAAAACAATGACAAATGACATAATATAGTTTTAGATTTGTGACAGATATCATAAATGTTAATGTTTATATCTTAAATCAGCATGAACAGGACGCCTCGTGAGCTGTATCCATGTGTCCCAATACTTTTGTTCATGTAATCTCTAAACATCAAGGTTTTTTAGTTTAATGAGGGACTTATTAAGTGAGATGTGAAGAAAAGAATAGATTGTTACTTGTGGTAGAAAATTATAATTTAGATTAATTTAGATAAGTTAGACCATTTAAATTCATAATCATGGATACAGGAAAAAAAAGCAAAATTAATGTAATCAAAGTGCCGCATGGAAACAAGAATAACAATTGAAACCAAACTAAACAATGCAATGATATTTATCACTATATAAAACTACTGTGGCATACAGATCACATCAGATCTACAGAGACAAAGATCATGTAATAATGGGCAGAATATGGTTAAAATTACACTTATAGACATACGATTATTTGTTCCATCATACGACTATTTGTTTTTTTCCACATTAGATCAAAGAGGAAACGTTGAATGATCATTATTTCTAGGTTATTATGCTTTTACTGTATTTGTCGATCCACCTGAGATATTTTCAGTGTCATTTTTGCATTTCACAAATTCATCTCACAGGCCGGATTTGGCCCCAGGGCCGCATGTTTAACACCCCTGTGCACTTTATCATTAGACTCATCAGTATAGGCTGGAGTCCTATTTATAACTCATCAGGACTGAGCTGAGAAAACCCTTTTCTCTCTGTCATTTTCCCCTTGTAAACACGTCTTCTTTTATACAGATTTTGAAATTTTGACCACTAATTTCTTTTAGACTTAGACTTAGACTTAGACTTCCTTTATTGTCATTACACAGACACGCACCATGAATCTGGTGACGAAATGTCATAGAATTGTCAGCTGATGATACAAATAAATATGGAAAATATAAAGTGCACAGTTGATGTAGCCGAATGTAACTGCAGTGCAAATATGGCTTTTTCACTTAACAAGGAATAGTTAAATTAAGTTTATATATGTGAACTTGTGACAACACACTCAAATCTGATCGGGTATGTCTGTGAATAAGTGGTATCACGATGGTGCCAAATTAATTTGCGAATCGTGAAGAATCCAATTTATTGAATGAAGCGCACTTCGCTCCTTTAAATATTGAAAGCTGGACTTTTGCCTGTGTTTTGTTCATTCAATATTTCTTCTCTATGGGCCAAACAGCTCATCGGTAGTGCGTGTCTGTCATTGGTCAGCCGCTCCGCTGCCGGGGCTGATTCGAACACCCAGCTCCGCTCACCATTGGTTAGACACGTGTCTGGGGCGTGTCACTGGGGCTGCCCGGTTGTGTCCGGGTAAGATGGCGATGCAAGAGCAGTGCTCGGCACCACCTCAATGGCGGTCCATATCCCTGACACACGTAGAGTTTGCCGAGGGTGAGTACGTTTTACACATTCTTCTAAGTACCTGAACCCTGCTAATCGTCGGATGGTGTCTCATTTCGAATAGTATGTGTGTTTTCTCGCTACTGAATGTACACGGCCGTCGGCGATATTGCCAAATTGTGAGCTCCCGTAAAACGCGTTGCACAGCAGGGAATGTAGCCCTGGTTGCTAAATTGTGAGACACCGACGCATGCGCACTCGCCTACAGTGGCCACAATGAAGGCTAGCTAGCTTACTAGCTGTCTCAATTCCGTCAATATTTTTTGTCGTTTTAGAGCTAGTGATTGTCCCATGTCCTGCTAATAATATTAGACGAAATTTTAAACGGGCGAGGGAAGCAAAATTGAATTGGCGACTGTACTGTCACTATCTTGCAGTTTCACCTTAAAGGAATGGAGTCAAGGCTAATAGCTAACGATATAGCCAGCTCGTTGGCCTGTTAATGATTTGTCTAACTAGGGTAAAACGCATCGCACTGAGCGAGATTTAGGTTAATTAATTAAATTATATGGTAGAGGGGATTGACTTTATTTCGCCACCTTGCTGCGTGTAGGTATAGTTAAATATTTTACCCGTCCGTGTTGTGTATTTCACAGTGCCAGATGATGTTTGGACTTAAACATTAGCTGTTAACACAGCTTATTGTGTGCCATGAACGCCTGTGTTGTGTCTCTATTGTAGGTGATCTCACAGGGCAAGTGCTGGCTTACATCAGTCTCCTGCCCATAGCGATCCTTGTGGGTTTTGTTACTCTCATAGTGTTTAAACGGGAACTGCACACGGTAAGTTATGCACTTTCTGTAACAGGCTTTTCTGAAACTGGGGTACATTTAGTGACAGGGTACATAACGATTTCTGTGACGAACGGTGTTGAATCAGGTGAGTTTGAAGTGTGGATGACCTGTTTTTCAGATATCATTCTTTGGTGGGATCATCCTGAATGAAGGGGTGAACTGGGTGCTGAAGCATATCCTCAGAGAGCCTCGCCCATGTGCAGGTGAGAGCAGGAGCCAGTAGTTCACTTAAACACAGAGTCGAGTATGTCTCGCAGTTTTACAAGGCCATTACTGTTGCCAGGGTATCATTAAACACACCGTAACAGTCAGTCAGATGTAGGAAATCTCTTACCTGGCTCATCATAACGTCATTAGGTTGTGCTGTGATTATCAGAATAAGAATACTTTATTGATCCTCAGGGAAATTGTTTTTTTTTCTCAGGTGCTCCATGTCAGTATGAAGTTATAAACATATAAGAAATATAAAAATTAGCAAGAAGTATACGTACATCTGTATATATGGTTCATTGTTGTGTGGACACTTTTGGATGACTCTAAAACTGTGAAAAAATAGTCTTATCTGCAAATCTAGATTTCATGATATTTCATTTGATAGTGACATGTCCTAAAAAGAACATCTCACTATCAATGTACTTATTTTTCACAGTTTTAAGTCAGTCACCCCTGATGAGTTCCAAAAGTGGCCGCATGACCCATATATACACACATGTATAAATATATGTACATACATTTGTATACATGTATATGCATACACTTATACGTGTAAAAAGTATACAAGATTCGAGATGATAGATTACAAGATCATAGGTATTCTATTGTTATGCAGCCAAAACTACTTTCTTGATGTAATTTAATCTAATTTAATTCAATCTTCACTTGCACAGAGAGTAGAGTTAACATCAGTATTTTAAATGAATATTTGGGTCTATAAAATGTTGCTGTCTTTCTCCAGGGGCTCATTCATCCGTTCCCACAGAGTATGGGATGCCCTCCAGTCATTCCCAGCTTATCTGGTTCTTTGTTGTTTACTTCTTTCTTTTCCTTTATTTAAGGTGAGTTGGTTTTATTTTTCTTTCTGCTTGGGGACATTTAAGGGTAGGAAGGTGCAGCTCTCAAATTCTCAGAAGGATAACAAAGTTTGGTAATCTATACACTAACAAACATCTATTGTCTCAGTAACATTAGGCTTGGTCCACACTGTGGGGAGTTGGTGCTACATTTGCACAAACTCCCCACTATTGCCACTATTCTGGCTTCATTTTAGTTTTGAAAATCTGGGGTTTTGTTAGAATGTGATTACCAGCCATTAATATACCACATATTCATGCTACAACTAACTACATTCACAGCAGGCAAGCTATTTCAGTAAATTAGCACAAGTTGTCCAGCAGTCTTATTTTTTCTCTTGGTCATGTGTTGTGCATTTCAACTGTGTTTGAATGACGATCAAGTATTTCTGATCTTTAACAAAAACCTAATTTCTTTGCAGATGTTTTTTTTTTTTTAACACATGACATTGATGCCATGGTGCATTCATGTTTTCCTCTCTTTTCAGAATGCATCAAACAAACAATGCTCGATGTGTGGACCTACTATGGAGACACATATTGTCCATCATCCTGTTGGGCATTGCCTTATCAGTCTCATACAGCAGGTAAGAGACTGACTTCTACTCTACAATCTGCTGCTGTTAAAGAATAGATTAATCCTCTGAGTTCTAAAATCAGGCCGTATGTTCATTATTTTTCAGTAGAGTGAAGGGTACAGGTGTGGTTATTATATATACAGTAGTTCATTCTCATCCTGTACTTTGGCCATTATGTGAATAATGTGTCCATGGACGCGATTACATTAGATGCCTTTATTTGTCCCCCTAGGATGCTTTTTTCAATGTCAGCATAAGGAAATATTTGTTATGTGAAGAGAATTTTTCTGGAGATAATGGAACAAAAGGACGTTAAAATGTTATAGGTTCATTAAGTATGTTTAGACACTATTCCCAGCTAATGAAGTTATTTTTGTTTCCATGATAAATTCACAAAATCCGTCACAGGTCAGAGCTTGTTACTGCCTACCCAGAAATCTCAACCAAGTCCTTTGTGTTAGCTGGAAAATGCAAATGTTGTGTTTAATGTTTTTAATCCAGAAGTTCCTCTTTTGGCTTGTATGCCCAGTGAGGCAGTGACATATGATCAAAAGCGTCATCTACCGATGCATGTCTCTGACTTCAGTTTTTTTGTAGTTTCTTTGAGGGTTTTCCTCAGCGCAGTCTGTTTGCTCATTACTCCCAGGGTCTACCTGTTGTATCACACCTGGAGCCAAGTGTTCTATGGCGGAGTGGCTGGTAGTACGATTGGTATAATCTGGTTCTTCTTCACACAAGAGGTGCTGACACCATTATTCCCCAAAATAGCAGCGTGGTAAGAATTACTCTCAATTCACTTCTCCTTTCTCATGTCACTAGGGAAGAGAATTTTAATTCACTGCCTGAATTATTCGATAACTGTCATATCACGTTTACTAATTATTCCCTGCTTCCTGTCCAATGACCTTTTGAAAGGCCAATATCAGAGTACTTCCTGGTGCGAGACACAAGCCTGATCCCCAACATCTTATGGTTTGAGTACACAGTGACCAGATCGGAGGCAAGGTAAGAGGACAACTGTCATCCATTAGTACATACTTAACATTAGTTTGAAAAGGGTTTTTGATACATTATTTCATAGTCACTGTTTCAAGAGTGTACTTTATCTTGTCCCTTTATCACTCAGCCTTATGGATCGGAATCACAAGTAGTTAAATTCCTTAGAATTTTTTTCTGCCTACTTAGCGTCACAGACGTTGGTTTAGAACATGGCTAACAAATGACACCAGGACTACTTGTTGACTTGCAAAGCCCCCATTTCTTCCCAGGAGGGAAATGTGATTTGATAAAACATAAATATGATGAAACATTTGTCTGGGCACAACAAACATCCTGTCCCCTCACATAAAAGTTTCCAAAGTTAGGGAAAGGGGAAATGAGGCGCACTACAGCGAAAGACATAGAGGGAATCGCAAAGTGTATTCAGATTAAGTTTGTATGGTGTGATCCACTACTCTCATGATGCAACAGTCCATAATGAGTCTAGTTCTGAAGCAGCACACATTTTCATTTAGCTAGAGTGCTAATTGCTAAGATAAGATAGTAGGTGTTTCCATGTATAATTGGAGTATGGCTGATGATTGGAGTAACTTAGTGATGAATGTCACATGACGTTGAGAAGCTTAACTCGTTTTGCTAACCCATCAGATCTCATATGAAGTCACTATTTGGCAACAAACAGCCCACCATAATCCTTGTTTTCTCTTAATGCGATAGAATGGTTTATTAATGTGCATCAAGTGTTTTAATCATTCATTTGTACATTTATAATGTTTTACATTTCTAAATGATTATCCTTATTGAGAAAATTAATACCATAATAGGTTTTTGGCTCTTATGATCTTTTGTAATTATTATTTTTTTTAAGTCCTAACCTGAACCTTGTCTTCTTTTTCTCCGTTAGGAACAGACAAAGAAAGCTTGGAACAAAACTTCAGTGATCTACCCAGTACTGTTGAGTTGAGGACCACATGCACATACACATTCTCACACACACACACACACACACACACACACACACACACACACACACACACACACACACACACACA
>JAPTHA010000005.1:24158296-24176094 GCA_029814585.1 Gymnapogon annona | reverse complement strand
GATGATGGGGTGGGGGGCGTGGTCTTCATTGGGATGTGTGTGTGTGTGTGTGTGTGTGTGTGTGTGTATGTATATTGAATTGAATTGAATATGCCTTTATTAGTCCCCAGAGGGGAAATTTAACAGCAGCAGCTATATGTATGTATGTAAATAATGTAAATACACATTATACTTCCAATTCACCCAAAATGTCACTTATGCCCATCTAGGTCTTGATATAATGTAATTTACTTTGTATTCTAATTAAAGTCCTTAATGTCAGCGTGTGTTTGTGCAGAGTGTCCACCAGGGGGCAGCACACACTGACCTGCACACTGGAGTATTGAAGTTATCAGTGGTTGGTTCAAGGACAAAGCAGGCGTTTAGAGGACACAAATGACTCAAACTCACATTGTGAACACTCGTCTGGCTTTGTGTATCTTCTGTGAAGTGCTAAAGACTGATACATACTTTTTCAAAACTTGTGATTGACATAATTAGACAAAATGTAATGTCTGATATCAGGCTGGGATTAAGTATAGAACATCGACATGATATCTCTGTACCGTGTGGAGATTGAAGATACGCAGAAGCTTTTCAGTTTTTTTTTTTTTTATCTCTCTCTCTCTGCCTTCATCTTTATTTAGACTGGACCAGAATAAGTGAAGGAAACAGCGGCGTGTCTGTCAGGTCCTGATCCTGGACCAGCTGGTGAACTCCTGCGTCTATTTTTAAACAGTATGGAAGTTGCACTACTCTTAATATTTCAGAGGATAAAACACTGACACAGTTCTTCAGCTGTGGCCCGGCACTATTTATATCAACTATTGTGCCCAAATATGTTTAACGTCTACCTCTGCACACCTGTGTCTGTGACATCATTTATTTCTCTGAGTGCATCAGAGTTATAGTTTAATACACGTGTCACTTACGTTTCAGAGAGGTGCTCTGATGCTGCAGATTAGTGTGAGATCTGCACTGCATTACAACTCAAGCCTTTCATCAGCACCGGTTGATAAGAGAACTGAGAGAATCAACTTTCCACAACTATTTATTTAACCCAGTGTTACTTTTGGAGCAGTTTCTAAATAGAATTTTTCTTGCAATTGGTTTATCACGATTTATTATTTAATATTTCTCTGTGTGTATATTGCTTTTCTTTTCTGGGAAAATCAAGTATTTTCGAGGATTTAATTGACTGATCTTGTAGATGTTCATAAAAGCTTCCTTTAACATTGGGGGTTATTATATCAGAAACATAGCAAACTGAGGAATATGTGACATTTGCAGTAAAATCTATCATTAAAAGAAACATAAACCATCCACTATCACTGATGAAATTACATGAATTGTCTGGTTTTTATTGGTGAATGAATATTGTAGAAGATGATGGTGTTTCCGTGGTAACTACAGAGCCTCTGGATATCCAAATGTGTCATATCTGATGACCGTGAAAAGATGAATCACTGTATTGACATGTATTGATAGGATTAATGCATCAACAGGTATTAAACAGTTTAGATCAGTAGATGGTTTTGGTCTTTATGGGTTAAATAAATTCCACATAACTGAAGTCATGGATACTTTGCAATATAATAATAATACAACAACAACAACAACAACAACAATAATAATAATAATAATAATAATAATAATAATCAAAGGATAAAGCGGGTTTGGAAGATGAATGAATGAATGAATGAATAATAATAAATAAATGAGGCGGCCATGGCTCAGACGGTAGAGCAGGTTGTCCAGTAAACGAAGGGTTGGTGGGTCGATCCCTGCTCTGTCCTGGTCATGTGCCCTTGTGTCCTTGGGCAAGACACTTCACCCATCTTGCCTGATCCTGTGATAAACTGGCAAGTCGTTCAGCCTTCGCTCTTGATTACTTGGGATAGGCTCCAGTGACCCCTTGTGATCCTGCAAAGGATAATGTGGGATTAGAATATGAGGGAGGCGATAATAATAATAATAATGATAATAATTCCTCTGTCCTCTGACATATTAGTTTGGTACTTGCAAATCTTTATCTGTGCATTTCTCAAAGTTTCGTTCTCTTTCTGTTTTTTCCAGTTCCTTTCAGCTGCTTTCTTCAACCACATTCTTCCTTCCCTCCACAGCTGCCCCAGGCCAAACCTTTTTCCTCAACTCTCTTTAGTTTCTTCACCATTTCCAGCAGCCTTTTCACTTAACTTTCTATCGACGCGTTCCGCATTCTACAACAAAGCCCCTTTTTTTCTGAAACCTTGCAGCCTCCCGGTATCAAGGAACATTTCCAGGTGTTGGTTTCTCTCACACACAAACTGTGGCCACTTGCTTGTGTTTGTGTTTTTGCGTCTACAGATCATATCCGTCATGAAACTGTTTAACGTGTCCATCCTTTCCATTTTCCGCAGTCTCTCCCATCACTTTTTCCATTATATCGAGGATCACATTTGTGGAATTATTCCATTCACCCTGCAAAAAGGATCTAAATCCCTCAATAAATATAAATGCAGATTTTGGACCCTTCTGGTGAATAATGACACTTTGAACTCACACAACACATCCCGCTGTTGTCGTCCCTTTTCTCCTCTTCTTTCCAAGAATAACAGTTAATAAGATTAACTGATTTCACTCGTGTTATTAATTTAAATGACTGAAAAGTAGCTGTACCAAACTCTTTCTCGTGTCACATTGCTACCAAACCGTGACAAAGATCTTGCTTGGGACATCATCCAGGAGCTGCAGCTTTCCTGGACCGGCCTCATCCTCCTAATCCTCACAGTCTGAATGGATAGATTATGAACCTCCCTAATGTTCCTGAATGATGTCACCTGTTCAGACTTCTGCTCTGTCTTAATGGGGATGTCTCCTCCTATTGCTTTGTACTGTGGCACTGGGGGTGGGGTGGTGGTGGTGGTGTGTGTGTGTGTGTGTGTGTGTGTGTGGGTTAGGGGGGGTATTTTGTCAGAGAAACTTCACTGCCATGGTCTGTTGAAACTGGACGATAATTTAGGCTCCTTGGATTTGGTAAATGAAACAATAACTGTGGTAGAATAAAAACAAGAACTGAGAGAGAAAATCCTATTGTGGTGCTGACAGTTGTATCATGATGATCATGTTATTTTAGTTTATGTTGCGTTTGTGATGGAGGGACCTGTGTCGAGATGGAATCATTTCTACTTTAAATACTAGATATAGACTGATACGGTTCAACTTCCGTCATCAGCTGTATATTACTCCACAAAAAGTATATAAATATAACTGCAATGTATCACCTCTGTGTTCTAAATGTGGTACGGAGGAAGGAACATTCCTTCATTCTACCTGGCAGTGTTCTAAGTTGCAGGGGTTTTGTCAGGGGGGTGGGGGTTGTGACCCCATTGGAATAACCAATGGGGCCACACCTCCACTAGACCCTGAAGTCTGTCTACTAGTGATTCTAACTAAACTCAAACTGTCAACGTGTGTGAAGAAACTGACAGAAATTCTGTTGATAATCGATAAAAAGTCAGACCCGTTCCCAGTGCATGTTGGCCTGCGGCAGGGCTGCCCTTTGTCACCGGATCTGTTCATTACCTACATAGACAGAATTTCTAGGCGTAGCCAGGGGCCAGAGGGGGTCTGGTTTGGGGACCTCAGGATCTTATCTATGCTTTTTGCAGGTCCAAGCTTCGTCGAACCTGGACCTTCAGCATGCACTGGGGTGGTTCGCAGGTGAGTGTGATTCCGCCGGGATGAGGATCAGCACCTCCAAATCTGAGGACATGGTTCTTGACCGGACAAACGTGGTTTTCCCTCTCGAGGTTGGTGGGGAGTCCTTGCCCAAAGTTGAAGAGTGTCTCAGGGGTCTTGTTCACAAGTCGGGGGAGGACGGAACGCGAGATTAACATGGATCGGTGCTCTACCGGTCCGTCGTGGTGAGGAGGGAGCTTAGTTGAAAGGTGAAGCTCTCAATTTACCAGTCGATCTTCATTCCTACCCTCAACTATGGTCATGAGCTTTGGGTCGTGACCGAAAGGACAAGATCCCAGATACAAGTGGCTGAAATGAGTGGCTGGGTGCACCCTTAAAGATAGGCTGAGGAGCTCGCTCACCAGGGAGGAGCTCGGAGGAGAGCCACGACTCCTCCGCATCGAGAGGAGTCATTTGAGGTGGCTCGGGCATCTGTTTAGGATGCCTCCCAGACATCTCCCAAGGAAGGTGTTCCGGGCAGGTTCTTTAAGGAGGACGCCCCGGGGCAGACTCAGGATACGCTTGAGGGACTATGTCCTGGGAACGTCCCGGGATCCCTCTGGAAGAACTGGAGGAAGTGTCCGGGGAGAGGGAAGTCTGGGCATCCCTCCTTAGACTGCTGCCCCCGTGACCCGTCCCGGATACGTGGTGGAAAATAGATGGATGTATGGCCAAGAAATATGTCACTAGAAAATGGAAATTAGACCCTGCCCCCTTCCAACCAAGATGTGGTTAGAGGGAGTCAACGATTATGTGTTTCAACCTACTGAATAAAAAAAAAGAAGTAGGATGTTCTATAAGATACGGAACCATTTATAAACTACATGGAAAATTCTACCAGTACAGCAGACTGGTTAAGCTCTATACTGGAATAGGGCTTGTAGGACCTAAGAGGTCAGAGGTCAACATGTGTGTCTATATGTCTCATATGATTTTGTTTTTTTTGTCTTTTCTCTGCCAGTATAACTGTTTGTGTTTTTTTTCTGTCTGCCTCTCTTCTCTGGTCCTGTTGTCAGGGATGGTTGAGGTCATATTTTGTAAGTACGTAACTGTATTGTTGTCCTATGAAATATCCAAAAAAGAATAAAAAAGAAAACCAATCAAGTCTTTTAACATAAATACAGTATAAAGATAAGAAACGCCCTCATGCTGTAACTTTGTGTAACCTAGATTAATCAGATGTAATGTGTTTCTGGAGGTGACCCTCAAACATACTTTATAAATCCGCGATCATTAAATTCTCCATTCAAACACATGCTGCAAGAGCAACCACACTGTAGAGGGCGGCAAAATGAAATTGTAATGCAAAGTCAACATCATTAAATTATGCAATACATATAGGTGTGTACCATCATTGCACTGAAAAGACAGGTCACACTAAACCTGACCACTTTGGATTATAGGACCGCTTTTACCCATAAACTTTGACTTGTTTCACCTGTTTGTACTCGTTTTCCAGATTGATACACTACATGCTGCTCCAAAATGGTCTGAAATTCACTCCTAATTTTTTTTTTGTTGCCATTGATTATTTATATGATTCTAATGGGTTTTCTGATCCATATTGAAATTATCTCTACCTGAAAGCTTCAGGACCTCCGTCCAAATAATAAAAAAAAAAAAATCAGAGTATTCACGTTGAAATACAGAATAGAGCAGTAGAGTTTTGTTGAGGCTGCATCTGATGAGTATTCAACCCATAAAGACCAATCGGTTGTTCTAAACAGTTTAATATCTGTTGGTCCAGCAAACCTATCAATATGTTGAAATGATTTGTGTTAAATACATTTATTAATTTTTTCATGGTCATCAGATACGACCCATTTGGACATTCAGAGGCTCCGTAGTTACTGTGGAAACACCGTAATTTACTTCAAAAGTAATAATGCTTCTGTATGAGTTAAGTGTTGATTGTATATTTAATCCTCCAAATGCTTATGATTAGTTATAGTCACAGCGTATACATAATATACAGACCTGAAAACACAATCGGGTCCAGAGGTTTCATGTCTTCCCAAATCATCTGAATTCCAATGTGCTGTAAAGTAGTTATGAAATTGCAAAAATCAATATATCATGCATGTTGATATGGGAGAAATTTAAATGAAAAAAACCCAAACAGATGAACTCAGTAACCAAACAATCATAAAGTCTCACAATGGGAAATTTCCACCAACTTACAATATACTAAAAGGTAAATAAAAAGCTTTTACCCAATTCTATGAATATCTATCAAGCGGCTTTAATAATAACATTTCAGGGTGAATAGAAGCTTTGACATGTGTATGACGTCTCCCGTAGCTGCTAATAAGCCAAAACATATTTCCCTTTCCTAGATTACACAACCCATGCTGTTAAATGACTCACAAAACTTTATTGCTTTGCAACTCCTGTAGCATGTAGCCTTGTCACTCTCATCACTCCTTATGTTCCATCACCTCAGAAAACCTACAGTATATGAGTCTGCTTAGCCCTCGGTTAGCTCCGTGGCTAATATGTTCATTTTCTTTGACCCCGTTCTATCGCGTCACATTCTTCAAATCTGTCACTGCTTTTTTTTTGCCATCTCCAGGGCACTGTCTTCTGCCATCTGACCTCCCTCCCACACAGTCCAGATTTGAGCAGTGCAACCCTGACTGTAGTCTTTGCAGCAAAAAATAAAAAACAAAACCCCAAAAAAACCTACTTGACGTAGCATCTCAGGAAAGCTGTAACTCAGTGTGAATGGTCCATGAATCTTGGTCAACCTCCTGACTGGGGATCAGTTTTTTCCTGTCGGTTGGATGTCCAAACTCTGGTAAGAACACTGAACTCCGGACCACTGCGACGTTTTCAGTGTGCCCACGAAGCCCCTGGAGTTTTTAAGGCGTCCCTTTTTCTATTTGGCGAAATGACATGAAGAAAATACAGCCCAGGCACAACACAGACTTGTGTAGTACATAAATATTATGCGATTGCCATGAGATACAGTTTTCCGTGAAGCGCTGCATTGAGCTAAACACTGAGTTGTTCCTATGAAGCTCCTTGTCGTGCTTTGTGCTTAACTGTGCGGTGATGGACAGCAGTGATCCGTTTGAGAGCTGCAGGGAGCTGAGTCCCCATGCTTTCCTGATTTTCTGAGTTTTCTTGACAGCATCATGAATATTTGCTTATACTATACAACCTTCATGACAGCCACACTTTTTGGGGGATGTTCTTCATGTTTTGAATGTTTCCTGACGCTCATTAAATTCTAACATCCCTAAAGTTTGTGCCGCTTCGACGCGAGAGCAAAACCAACAGCTGGATAAGCAGCAGCTTTAGTCCATAACTTTCGAACAGTTACTACACTAATTCATCCTCGTGGGCTTTGTCTTTATTCGCCAATACTTCTGCTTTATTAAGTTTACACTTTGTTGTAGTGTTGTACTCAAGACTACAAGAACCAAGTCATGATCATGACCGGAAACAAAATGAAAACACTACGACCACCAAACATTTTGACTGATTAGTTCAACCAAACCTGTTATTCATTTCCAGTTAATACCTAAATCTCAATGCCCAACACTGATGCAGTAAAACTCTATAGACAGCACTTAGTCTGACTTGCTTGCAAGTCTTCTGCCAGACTGCAGGTGAATCCTTCTGCAGCGACGGGAGTGTCATCTTCTGTCTTTCCGCTACTCGCACATCGTCACTTTGAACGTTTCCCCTCGCTTCCCGGCAGAACAACAACCGCAAAGGTGCAATTACACCCCAAAGGTGGAAAGTTTTGACAAAAACAAACTTTTTTCATGTGCCATTTTGTTTCGTATAGATCTACTCATTTTAATGCAGTGAATGCAACTCCTCACCTGCACATTCCATCAAAACAAGTTCTCTCGCAACACTGGTTTGCAAATGCAGTGTGAAACTAACCTGTATTCATCACCGACCAATAACCAACCAAAAGATCTAGATAACTTTTTCCAAAGTGAGGATGATAATTTGTTGCGGCTTTTCCCCTTCCGGGGTCGCCACAGGGAATTCAATTCGCATATTTGATTTGGCAGGAGTTTTTACATTTTTACAGATGCCCTTCCTGACACAACCCGCTGGACACTCACCCCCGGATCCCCTATGCCCCGGCCCGGTGCCTTACCAACTGAACTATCCAGCCAGATAGCTCAGTTTGGAAAACCATTTGTCACCACATGTACTGTCAATCTTTCATAGTTAACAACATACTAGCTTGGTCTCTCTATGCTAACTACTGAATTGCAACGTGCACAACGACGGGCGCGACAGAAAAGCCTGTATGCAACTGAAACCAAGCTCCTGAACCATGATAGCATGAAAACCCATTTGTGTGTACAGTATACAAATTGGTCTGTACTAGACTAGTTTCTGGTTGAGCGGGAGAGAAAATGTTGAGGTAGGGGTTTCTTCAGCAACCCTAAAAGAAGAAGAGGTCAATTTTTCAAAAAGATGAATGTTATAACGTGTAAAACAATGTATTATTTAAAGCCTAGATATGTATTTTTTTCCCCCATTGTCTTGGCTTTAAAGGAACTTGGCAGAAGGCATTTGTACAATGTATAATGAAGGCAGGAGATGTAATAAACAACACTGAGAACAGCTTTGCTTCACCTACCTGCCTACGTTGTGCCAGCGAGGTGTTCTCGTCAGCTAGCGTACACTTTTACCTAGGCTTTCTGCTGGCACAGATAAATGGAAAGCAGACATCGTTAATAATGATTAGTTGCACTTGTGTTGCACAAAGACAAATTGTCAAATAATAGCGATAATTCATCAGTATTTTAAATGACGCCATTTTGGTGCATGAAGCTCTTATTTTCACAGCCAGAGCCACTGGAAAATATGTTGACAGCGAGGAAGGTGTGAGCACATGAATGCACAAAGACGGACAATCGCATTTCGACTCCAGCGTGAATAGAGGAAGGTGTGACCTTATTAAAGCAGTGGCTCAGCCTTTGTCCTGTTTGTCCTCCTCTCCAAAAGTGTGTGATTCACTTTTCTTACCGTACACTCTTCAACATTTCCAGCCCTTTTAGTGGCACACGCCTGCACCGATGTGTGTGTTCATATTTGAGACAAGAGAGACACAGAGAGAGAGAGAGAGAGGGGGAGAAAGAGAGCAAGAGAGACACAGAGTGTGAGAAAGGGAAAGAAAGAGAGAGAGAGAGAGAGCAATAGAGAGCTGTTGAACGGAACACACACAGGCCAATGAAGGGGGGCCAGGAAAAAAAAAATCGCTTTGCACCGTGTGAGATCTGCTGCCCTGTAAGATCTTGCATGAACTTTAGTGCCATGTGCACCGTGTCCTATGCAAATACTAATCTTCAAACGTCTGTGGGTTAAGCTGTCACATCTGCTGTAGGTCTATAAACGTGTTAGTTGGGTTTTTTTTTTGTCCTCCAGAGGTTACGCTGTCGCAGCTGAGCTCATACATCTTCTTCTCAGCAGACATTTTGACATATCTTGTCATGAAAAGGCCCAGGTGTAACCATTAGCACTAATGATTTTTGTGCTTCAGGTGTACGTCTTATCCAGCAAAAAGCTAAATACTCCAGGCCTGTTGTTACTATAATATTACACCCATTAATATTGGATACACACCCCATTGGTTCAGTCACAACAGAAAAAAAAGGTATGCAGCCTTAAAACCTTTCCTCTTGAAACCTACTGTTCAGGTACTTGCTTTTTTTTTTTTTTTACATTTCATTTAATCTTTTATTAATAACAAATTATGGTTGCAACAGTCATTTTAGTATTAATTAATGTCTTCTGTTTTGCAGACTGCATTGCAGCTCAGCTGGCAGAGATTCAGCTTTATGTCCTCTGAGATCCTCCTGGCACTGCCTCAGCATCACACACTGATGGAAGACTCGGATAAAACACAACAAATGAGGTAGATACTGCTGTGCACTGTACACAGACCTATAGAAAAAAAATATTAGCAGTAAACAGACCGCTCAAAATTTCCAGACCTGAAGCCCAGGGAAAACCTCTTGAATGTGATCCAGAAGAAGATGAACATTCACAAATCCTCAATCAAAGTTGAACTGTTTGCCTTTTTTCGACAGGACTGACATGACAATCACCTGAGAGAAAATGTGAAAGACTGACGGAGAACGTGCCCAGACGTGTGAAAAGCAACCCTATTAAACCAAACAGTGATTTATCTCTGTGAGATAAAACATCAGGATGGTTTTTATTTTAAAATGACTAGGAACTTTTTTAACAGCACTTTTAGACATCTGAAGGTCCCTTTTTTTTGTTATTTTAACCACTTGTCACATGGAAATGTTGCTAGCACTTATATATAAAAAAACACCAATGATATCTCAGTATTTGCCACATTTAAATATACAGTACTTGGATTAGATAATATCTGAAACCTGTCAAGAGTTCTGGAGCTGTGTCCTCTGACTACAGAGTTAGTAATAAAATAATAATAATAATAAAACCTTATTTGTATAGCACCTTTCATACAGGAATTGTAACCCAAAGTGCTCCAGTTAAAAATTTACAAGGAATAAACATATTAATGTGTCATTACACACTAATTAATAAAAGTTAAGCTAAAAGTACAAGAAATAGAACTAAGTTTCAACAAAATTACATCAAAAAGTTTAAGACAGAGGTGTCACCCTAATTAATAAAAGTTCAACAAGATAAAAGTACAAGAAATGACATAAATTTCAACAGAATTGCATAAACAGGGGCAAAAGACTACAGAAATAAAGAGCACAATCATATCAGAAAAAAAAAAAAAAAACTTTATGGGATAGGCTCCAGTGACCCCCGCGACCCTGCAATGGATGAAGCGGGTTTGGAAGATGAATGAATGAATGAATTTTTACAGCACCTTTCATGCAAGAATTGTAGCCCAAAGTGCTTTCAACTCACTTAAAAATGCACAAGGAACGCACACTAACATACGATTACACACTAATTAATAAAAGTTAAGATAAAAGTACAAGAAATAACATACATTTCAACAGAATTGCATAAACAGGGATGAAAGACTACATAAATAAAGAGTATAATCGTATAAGAAATAAAATAATAATAACATTTTACTTGTACAGCATCTTTCATGCAAGAATTGTAGCCCAAAGTGCTTCACATCACTTAAAAACGTACAAGGAACAAACGCATTTAATATGAGATTACACACTAATTCATAAAAGTTAAGATAAAAGTACAAGAAAACTGTGATTTAAACAAATTTGCAAAGTTTGCGAATTGGATGGTTGTACATATTTGTGATGATATTTCCAGGCGGTGTAATTCACAGCAGTTCATCAGCACAGATGGCTTGTTCTGCTACCTATCACAGACTGGGGCATATAAGCCTAATATCAAAGCACTTGGCAGGAACCACTGTACGTGTTCTGCAGGTTTGTACTCACGCTGAACTCATGAGTGTTGACAATAATATCATGAGAAAATGAGCAAAAAATATTGAATATCCAACAAAACACTTCCCCCCTTTCCTGAAGATGGGCTTCATTGTATCTATATGGGGGGAAAAAAATGAAAGAGTCTGAAGCCGAAGAGTCACTTGATGACAGTAGCAGATTTAACCTTGCGAGGTTAAATGAGTCCTCATTTGGCTGAATAAGCAGACTTACACACACTTTCGTCACTACGCATCCAATACTGACGAGTGCGGAGGAGCTGACAGCCGGCAAAATCTGTTGTTCTCCTTCTGTCTTATGTGCTGTTAATAACACATTTTTATATTACTGATATTTTCCCGTCCGTAAACAAGAACTCGGTTATGACAAACAAACAAATGGACAAACCTGCTTCCTGTTTGGCCGTGATGCGCCGCTCTTTGGCAGAGGAAGCAGTAGTCATGTGCTCCGACACGTCTTCCTCATCGGTGGCGGAGGTACAGGGTGCGATGGCATGGCAGACCTGGTCGCAGATGGTACACTTAGGCGCCCCAGAGGCTGCCTGCTGGCAGGACACACACGTTACACAAGTCGCAATGTTATCCTCCGCTTCCGCCTCGGACACACTGACCAAACACACAGGTCCACTTTGTTACAAATAGCATCGGTTCACTCATTAGGTAGCTGGCACTCAGGCTTAAAGCCATCACTTAAACTGCAACGCTGGATTTTAAACATTGTCCTTTTTTTCTTTTTTTTTTTTTAACTTTATTGCCTTAAACAAACAACACAGGGAATTTTCTTTACAACAGAACACAGTGATGGGGCTCAAAAAGATGACAGTATTTTTGTAAAGAGGTACAAACAGAAAATAGATACATAAATAATAAAACAAACTAAAAGCATACTACACATCCCACGGGGCAGGTTGATTTTACAAAGTAAGCAGCCTTGATGTGCGTGACCATCTTCTTAAAAAAATGTCCATTTTAAGCTGTAGTTGGGCAGTTAGGAATTCCATCAAATATACATGTCGTAGTTGGTTGGTCCATTGGGTAACAGTGAACATTGTCCTTTTTTGAAAAAACTTTATTAACAATATAAAACCCTCAGATTTGTGTAAGTGGAAATATGCCTGGAACCTTTTGTGGAATAGATAATTGCACTCTATGGTGCTGGAGCTGAGTTTCTGTCCCTCTGTCTGCAGGGAGTGTGTGAACAGACTCACTTTCTTGCTCCTTCTAAATTGACCTTATTGACTCCATCTCCATCTCTTTCTTGCGGTCGGGTGCTTTTGGCAGATCTCATTAAGACTAGACATTACATCTAAAGGAGGCTTACAGTGGATCTCCCCCAGGCCTTGCATCTATTTAACCACATCTTAAACTTCTTGATTCAATCACAAATGTTAAGCCCATGCTCGTTCTTGTCCTATATGACTCTTTGGGCATAAAGAACGTCACCATAATTCAAGTACACAGAAATACTCTGGACCCTGGAACAAATGAACGTGATAATAACCTGTTCAATTTTTCATTTAAATTTTAATACCAACAACTCAATGTCATTCGCTCGAATTCAGTGTTCCTACTGTATCTCGGTGACATTAATTTTATCTGTGAAAAGCAGTTTGCTGTGCAGTCTCCACACAGTCCTGAACATTTTCTCCATGTGTACGTCACCATTGTAGTGTTTCAAACACTAATAGTACTATATTATTGTCTGGAAAAGATGCAAATACAACCCCCCCCCAAAAAAAAACACGAAAACAAACCATGTGTATAAGTGGCATAATAAAGTCATTTTATCTCTATTTTTGGACAATTTTCACCCTAATTTGAGTTGTTTTAAGAGTCACCTTAGTTTCTTAGTTACGGGCCAATAATTGGACAATTCTTACATCTGTTTATTAAATTACCATCCAGTTTATCAGCTTTTCATGGTCATCACATATGACCCATTTGGACATTCAGAGGCTCCGTAGTTACTGCGGAAAAAAACCCATAGAGTTGAATTAATGACAACAGTCGTAGACACTTGTTTTATGTTAGATTAGACATACCTTTATTCATCCCACTTGGGAAAACAGTAAATGTTAATTTAATGTTTAAATTTTACTCATAAAAAGTGTGACAAATCACTTAAGAAAAGTTAAATATGAAGAAATAAATCATTTGCAAACTACTATAACAGTTTGCAAATGAGACAACTGGGTCTACAACAACTGGGTCTTTATGGGTTAAGAAAGGTTAAAAAGCTGAAACACATGGATCACAGTAGTAATTATCCAGTGGTAAGGTCTGAACTCTTTGCTTGGTCAAACCCAGTGTGAAACTTTTTTGGCCAGATCGTTCATGTAGTAGTACTCAAAATAAACCACTAAATAATTCTAACCACTATTGCCTCAACTTGGAAAAAAGCCAGGCTGTGCAGTCTGGTCTCTGGTGGCTAAACCCTGCTGTCCATCAAAGGAGGTTGTGAAGACTGGTTTTGGTAAAAACACTATTACAACACCCCCCCCCCCCAAAAAAAAAAAAAAATGGGCCACTGTTTTGCAAATTTTAAAAACCCATATTTTATTCATGACAGAGAAGATAAAACTGGTTCAAATGACAAAATGTAAATGTTTTCTTTTCAACATCTATAACATTGTTTTTTATCCTCATTTTTATCCCTGACGAGTGGAGACAAGTCTCCTACTTTGTTTCATTCCCTTTTCATTACCTTTGTGTAAACATCTGGGGATTGAAGAGACACCTGTTCTCTTTTTTTTTTTTTTTTTTTTTTAAAAATCTGATTAAGTATTTGAGATGTGCAACTGCTCTGTGTCTGTCATATTTTTGGTTTCATGCACCAAGTCTTTTCATGTGAAAAGACCCAGACCCAGATTCTTCCGCTACAGAACCATGGTGTTGGAATAGATGGAGTTTACAATAGAACATAGAAATATACAAGACTGTAGGTCTGTAATGTTCAATGTGGTCTACAGGGTCTGTGAGGTCCAATGTGGTCTACAGGGTCTGTAAGGTCCAATGTGGTCTACAGGGTCTGTAAGGTCCAATGTGGTCTACAGGGTAGTCGACACTGAAACATCTACCTGAGTCCCCCCTCAGTGAAACAAACACTGGGTCTCATTCCCAAAATATTTTTATTAGAATGAGAAGTTGTGGGTTTCTGCTACGCAACAGCTGCTTCTGGGTGAAAGTATGCAAAACTATAATTTCCTTCTTTATGTAAAGGCGGCACATCTTCTCAGTACATCCATCAGTACAGAACGGTGCAAACATAAGGGAAGTTTCCAGTGCGAGACAGTGGCTGACACACTGCTCTGCCAAGCATGAAGAAAACCAGAGGAACAGGAGAGGAGGGGATGGTTAGGGAAGAGACAAACAAGAGCAAAGGCCAAAGCACGCAGAAAGACACTTTGAACAGACAGTAAAACAACAGAAGACTAGACTAGATTTCAAAATAAAAGATTTATTTTGTGTTCACAGAGAACATTCAAACATTAACATTAACAAATTACTAACAGGTCGATTAGAAATAACAAAAAGGGCTGCAGAAAAACTCGGGAATATTATTACCAAAAAAATAAACTAAAAAAGCCCACAATGGGAGAATCATAAATCTAAAACCAACTAAAAATCACTCGTGCGAGGACATATACAATTTAGAAAAATAAACCGAAAACCTAACAAAACTCAAAATCACTCTAAAGAGGAATCTTTATTAATTTAGACAAAAAAAAAAAACAAATTTCAACATGAGTCAAGACTACACTATATAATATCAAACTAGACTAACAAATACTTACACATGGGGAAAAGGTAATCAAGGCAAGAGCCAAGATGGCGATGTAACCCAGAGGAAGACATACGACAGTCTGGCAACACAGGGTAGAAGACGTGGACTTTAAATACAATGGAAAGGTGGCAGGTGACACACAGAAACCCAGAAACCCATCAAAATAAAAGACTGGCCATAGACACAAACTAGAATCATGACAAATGGATCCATTTATGGATTGGATTGCATTTATATAGCACTTTTCTCCACAGTGGTGCCCAAAGCAGTTTACATAGGTCTCACATTCACCCATTCACACACCAGTGGGCACACCAGAGTGTACAGTACATAAACGGCAGCTTATATATACTGTACACATAAATGACATAAATATAACTGTAAGGGAGGTTCAGACCGGGCGATGTCTTCATTCACTGTCATCTGTGGGCTTGTGAAGCCCTTTGAGACCTTTTGTGTGACTAAGGGCTGTATAAATAAAACTTGATTTCATTTGATTTAATGTATACACTTTTGTATTATACAGGTGGCATGGAGGAAAGAACATTCCATTATTCTACCTGGCAGTGGGGTGGGTGTGGGTGTGGGGGTATGTGAAGCTCTATGGAATATCCATGGGGTCACATTTCCACTGGACCCTGAAGTCTGTCTACTAGTGAATCTGACTAAAGTCACACTGTCAACGTGTATAAGAAACTGACAGAAATTCTGTTGACAATCACTAAGAAATGTATTGATAGAAAATGGAAATTAGACTCCGTCCCCTTCCAACCCAGATGTGGTTAGAAGTCAACAGTTGTGCGTCCCTGGGGAAAAAAACCTACTGGATGAAAAAAATCCAAGTAGGATGCTCTGTAAGATATGGAAGTATCTCAGCTCTACATACCCGAGCAGGGCTTGTAGGACTGAGGAGGTCAGTGCTCAACTTATTAAAAAATAAGTTATTAAAAATAAGTGACTCGCGATTCACTTAATAATATTAAGTTTTTTGTTTTTTTTTTGTCATTGTACATGTTTCGTGGTTTTTTTGTTTTTGTTTTTGTTTTGTTTTGTCTGTTGTCTCTGGCCCTGCCGTCGTAGGTTGACAATGTCGTCTTGTAGTATTTGAATGTAACTGTAATATAGTACTATGAAAAATCCCAAATCAAATAATATAAGAGACAGTCTATATATATGCGGCACATGCTGACTGTGTTTGTGCTTTTCTTGGTGTGCACTGTCAGGGTGTTTTGAAGAGGATGTTTTCCAGATGTGCTGCGTCTTCTGAGCGGCCTTCAGGTGACTAGAACAGGTACGTCGCTGCTGGAGACGCTGTTTAGTCTGCAGAGTCATATTTTTCTGAAATGTCAGTGCTTCGTTGCTGATGAACTCCGCTTCCTCCTTTGTGTCACTACGTTGCAGAGTGTTCTTTTGTATGTGACATTTTTTTTTTTTAAAGAGACTATTTCTCGCTCCGATTTCTCTTGACCTCCATATTGCTGAGTGGTCTGTTTCTCTTAGATGTGTATTTTTTTAATCAGTTCAGTTGGACAGACTAGAAATCACAGAAGTGGGTTTGTAAATTCCCTCCTGCTGTTTGAAATGAACGCAGCGGTCCAAACTGTCACTGTGTTATTTCATGTCACTGTTTCTTTTTTTTTTTTAATTTTTGTTTTGTATTTTTTTGGGCAAAAGACTAAACCAGACAAAAAAAACAACTGTTTTGAAGGAAGTTTTAAATAAAAGGTTCAGTCGCCTCATTCTGCTTCTCTGTAAAAAAAAGTTGTGGTATCAGTCTGTTTTTGTAAATGCTTCATTGTCCAAATGTGTGTTTTTTTTTGTTTGTTTGTCAGGATTAGCCATCTGGAGCTGCCTGGACTCTGCTGTTTCCTCTGACTGTGAGAGATGATGCTCAGGTAACTGTTGTCGCTAATGGTTCAAGTGTCCAACCTGCAGATGAATGGACCTTGGACCCTGTCTCCCGCAGTGTTGGTGTATCACTGCCACACAACATACCAGATGTATTCAACTAACTACCTCAAAGTACTCATGCCAAACTTTCCGCACAATGTCACGACACTTGGAGAACACAAGCCTGCATTAGTCAAACCTCCAAACAGCAACGGCTGTATGACCACAGTGACAGATTCACAATGAACGTTCACTATAGTCAAACAAAGGCAATAATTCATAATAAATCCATTTAAAATCTGTGTGATGTAAAAACAGGACTTGTGTGGTGCTGTTTCCTGTTCGTTCCTGGATTTGTTTGTTCATTGTAGTAATTATGTATTTTCATTCTGCCTGCAGCAAAATATGGAACTTTTTGATAATCATAAGTTTCATTATGCACTTGTAAAATAACTGCAAAATCAAATAAAACACAAATCCATTGAACCATATACATCTAATGTGGTATCTGTATACAATATATATGTGGTATATATTTGTCATGATTGGAAATATGAGAGAAGCTGAAATGGATGGGATTGAAGGGGAACATGGAACACTTATTAACTTAACACACACACACAATAACTAAACCACACAGAATCACAGACGCTAAATACAACAGAAACATCACATAACTGAAAGCACACCAGAAACCAAGCTACTATGAGAACCTAAGCAAATAGACTTCCACCAAAAACACAAACCAGAGTCCAGATCACAAAGGGGAGGGGGGAGGGGGGGCAGAGTCCAAATCAGAGTCCTTGTGGATGGGGAATGCCCGGGTTATTGCAGCATGGAGTAGGTGTCATGATGTTTATGAGGCCATGCTGCTGGCTGGGCAATCAGCTTCTTAAATAGCTGGGCAATCAGCCACAGCTGAGCAGCGTGGCCCAAGTGTTGAGGGTTATTGATGAGTCCAAGTCCCTTGAAGGAGAGGGTGTGGCCCAGAATGAGCTGGCCATGACACACACACACACA
>JAPTHA010000005.1:24098720-24124441 GCA_029814585.1 Gymnapogon annona | reverse complement strand
CACACACACACACACACACACACACACACACACACACACACACACACACACACACACACACACACACACACCACAGTCATTATTACCAAATGGACTAATGATGTATATGTGCAGTTCAACAAATTTCTCAACTATGGGATCAATAAAGTACTTCTATTCTATTCTATTCTACTGTGGACCGGTAAATACCTGTCTCCTCAGTTTTCCCATGTCTATGTGCATCCTCCTCAGTTGTCATTTTGAGGCCGTGGCTGTTCTGTCCATGTTCCTCTGACTTGTGGGAAGCTGACACGCCACAATTACCATTATTATAACAAGTGCATGTGTGTTAGTTTCTACCGCTACACGCTGAGAGGTGATACCTTTAGTTTCAGCGCGGCTGTGCTTATGCTCGTCTGCCTCCCTGTTCTCCACGTGTCCATGTGAGGGTGACATTTTGTGGCCGCCGTTCGCATGTTCCCCGTGGTTGTGCTGCTCTGTCGTACTTACTTGTCATCCAAAAATCAAGCACAAGAGGATAAGTTTTTAGCTGCTCTTTCCCTTCACCGTCAGTCAGTCTAGATAAAAATATAATCGTGTGACACTTATTCTCTGCATCCAAGTTTCACTGAAACCCCTACCAAAATGTTCCTGATACCACTCCATGTGAAAAAAATATCTATTTTTTCTGCCTTTCTCAGCCGTGTGCAGATGAGTGTGACTATGCAACTGTGAGTCTCATATAGATGGACCACACGGCTATGGGAGCACACGATACCACATTAATTGTCATTAACGTTGCAAGAATCTAATCTAAGTGTAAGGCCTAAGGGCAAGGGTCAACAAGCTCTAATATCCAATCAGAGTTTATGTCCAGAAAGAGAAAAAAAAAAGAAAACTGTTTTAACCTGTAAAGAATTTTTGAACCCTATAAATACTGGTAAAAATAGATATAGTAATAGATAACGCATGGTGTATATTAGATTTAGTTTGTACTTGGAAGCATAACTGTAAAATGCTAAAAAGAACTGGTTATTATTTACATTTTTGAGAAAATACTTAAATCTGCCTTTACTGTAGAGGAAAGGTGTCCAACTCATGTGAGTTCAGGCTTCACATCCTTCCAGTGTGATCTCAAGTGGGCCGGACCAGTACAATAATCACTTATAAACCTATGAATATTGACAAACTTAGATTGAAAACTGTAAAGTTACCAAATTGTTACATTGTTACAAATTTAAATGAACCATGAACAGACTGAAAAATAAGTGCAATTTTATGCATTATAATTAAAATTCTGCCTCGGTTATAAATAATTAAAACTTACAGATCACATCATATAAAAATACACAAAACATTTGGTAATAATGAATATTGATAAAAACGCACTGTCTTTTCTTAAGACATTTCAGGTTGCTCATATTTGTTCACTTTTTTTTTGAGATAATAGTTAGTAAATGTAAGTAAGTAAGTAAAATGTAAACAATTTCATGCAATTTTCCTTTTTTTTTTCTACACTAGACTCCAGTGACTCCCGCATCCCTGCAAAGTAGGGCATTAACAGAAATGTCGACGTTGACTCCCGTACAAGTCGACTTAAATTTGGAGGAGTCGTCAAGTCGCATATTATTCTTTCTCTCCCTCCCTCTGGATGTGGTTGTGTGTTGAGTACAGACTCTGCCTCTGATTCGCTTAAGCAGACACGTGTGTGTGTCAGCGGTGGATCACGCTGCCCGTGTGTGTGTGCACGGGCACTCTATGTGTGTCGGCAGCGGATCACGCTGCGTGTGTGTGTGCATGTGCATAGTGTGTGTGTGTGTTGGTGGTGGATCACGCTGCGTGTGTGCGTGCGTGCACGTGCACCGTGTGTGCATGTGTGTGTCGGCGGAGGATCACCCAGCCTGTGTGTGCACTCTATGCTGTGCAGTTAAATTTAAAAGAAAACTCCAGGTGTTAGCCTTTGTTTTGTTGGGGTTAAATGTTGATGCTTGTGTCTTGTAAGTGCACATTGTTACGTTGCAGTGAACTTTAATGCAAGTTGCTCATTGCTGGCTTACAATGTGATGATGTCATCGCGACCTGTTGACTCAACTTCGACTTTATTGATGGATAAGTCGACTTGAAAAAAACTGAAGTCGTTAATGCCCTACTGCAAAGGATGAAGCGGGTTTGGAAGATGAATGAATGAATGAATGAATGAATGAATAAAATAGAGAAACATTTTGAGTCGACATCACATATATGTTATTATGACAGTATTTCACTGCTCCGACTCACTGGAGATCAAACTGGACTAAATATAGAACTGCAATGAAAATGATTAAGATGTTCACTGTAATATTTACATTTCACACATTCATCCCACCAACCCAATTGGAGCCTTTGGTGTGCAGCACGTTTGACACCTGTGCTATAGAGGATTTTCAGGCTCATCTCCATAAGTTTGATCCCAAAAAAACTTTGATACTTCAACCTGTGCCTTTCATTTAAATGATTTTCTCCACATTAGATTTTGAGATCCACATTTAGTTCTGTTTGGGTCCATTTCACCCTGTCGGGCCTTCAGAGATCACAGTGTCTTTGAAGGTTCTTTAAGATTATAGTCAAATAAAATAACTGAAAATGAGGTAAGTACAAGTTAAGAGGCTACCTGTAATGCATTACCTCTGTCACTGGCATATAGAGACACCCCCCCTCTCCCCCCACACACACCCCCAAAAACTTGAATATTTCTTGCTCAATGCCCCTTCCTTTTCTTGCTTCAGTCCTTCTTCAGATTAAACAGGGAAGTGCTCAATTTCTGTACCTGCGTTTTCCGTTTGCCTGGCTTTGTGTTCCTCTTCCTTTTCTTTTGCATTTTCCAATGCGTCTGTTGCTTTGTGACCATGAGTGTTGAGCCCATGGTGCTCAGACTCGTGGGGAACTGACACGACACAGCCGTTAAAAACAAAAAAACAGTGATTTGCTGGGTTTGAAACTGTCCTATGGGGAAACTAATGTGGGAAGCTACAGAATATCAAGAATGCAAGAAGTACCTGTGTGCGACGACTCATGCCCGTGTACAGCTGAAACTGTGGGTTTGTGGCCGTGAGTCTCATGAATATGCTCCTCAGACTCGTGGTGGACTGGCATAACAAAGTGGTCATTAGCATAACATTCAGGAAAATGTATACAACTGCATTGGACACTTCTAGTAAACATCTATAAATGGGTCTACGAGGTTATCGCGGTCGCTTTGCTATTTACCTTTTACTTCTTTGTGCCCTTCAGTCTCCGCTCGATGATCACGTGATGTTGTGTGACCATGAGTTTCCTGCTCACGTGGCCCAAGTGTGTGTGAGACTGACACACCACAGTCGTGAGCGACAGAAAAAGCACAAGAGGTCGTTTCTGTTATTAGGTCACTTTATGGTCCCTATGATTGAGTGTGTTTTCTCTAAAATCACTCACCTATTTATTGCATTTGTCCAAAAATACATGTTCGTTATATTAAACACGGTTGTATTTTAAATTAAACACTATTTAAATTGATTTTTATTCTGTGTTCAGTGCATTAAAATACTGTGTGAAAATGGTCTTTAATTTTATGGACTAAACTCATCAAAGTATGTTATTAATTTAGGTGAAATCATAGACATTAATACTTGTTTCTTTAACTGTCCTGGAACTCATTTTACCTCTGTTATTTTATCGGAAAAGGAGACAAGAAATGAATCGTGCAAGTTTTCTTTCTCTACAGTAACAGGAGTTAGGCTGTGATGTCCAAAGGAAGATTAATCTAATCTGATTTAATCTAACTTTATTAGATCTTCAAATGTGTCATTATTTCTCAAGTAACATGAGCTTTGTCCACTATTTACTTCTAAAAGTTAAATATGCCACCAGTCCTAGAATGTTATCAGTGTGAAAATATAGTGTTTTTTTCACCCAAGGGTTCAAGGACAAAGTATTACTGATAACAGAAACTTAAAAATATTCATATTTCTACCGCTATAATCTACCTTTTATTTCGCTTCCTCCTCCGTGTTCAGATAAGTCTGTAGTTTTACGTCCGTGACTCATTTGTCTGTGTTCCTCTGGTTTGTGGGAAACTGAGACGTAGCGAGATCATTAACAACAGCAAAAAAAAAAAAAAAAGAAAAAAAAATATATATTATGATCAGGTAATTGTATTAAGTTTGAGCACTTCATCCTTGTCATTAATATTCATTATGAATTGTTACTCATTTAAATTCATTGTGTGTAATCCAGCCTTATCTATGCCCTGAAATATAGTATATCACCTATTAAGGCTGGATGTTGTGCTGTGTTTAAGTGATGCAATTTAAGCATTGAAAACAATCACTGCTTTACTGCTTGCAGTATGAAAAAATATATATATAAATGTGGACTTTATGCTATAGAATGATGCCTTTCGTTTCAGGTTCTTTATCTGTACTCAGATAATGTTGTTTTTCAGGCTGTGACTGGCGTGAGCTCATTCCTCAGACTTGTGGGACCCTGACACTCCACAGTCATCATTAGCATCGCAGCAACACACATCTTGTTGCTTCTTGTGTATATTCTTCCTTGAACCACCTTATAGGAGCCTTATAATTAGGCCGATCCGCCTGTGGGTAAAGATTAGTGATATTGTCTGCTTTCTTTCCCAATTTTCCATCTTCCTCTGAGACCTTGTTTCCTCCTTTCTCTTCTCCTCTCCGTGTGTCAGATAGTGGATCGGCCCATCAGTGGCCTCAGCCCTGGGCTTGGGAAAAAGCTACAAGAGTCTGTGAGCCTTGACAAACTCCTTCATCACTACAGTTTCACTCTGAGTGCGAGAGAAATGACATCCACTTCCTTTTATCCGAATGCCATGAAATTTTCTGACTGCTGCTTATTCTAGCTCTCTGCGTGGACCTGTTTCTTTTTTCCTTCTCATAATAGAGAGAGAAGATTTATCTGTGCTCAGATGCTTCACCCCGGATATGAATATTCATATCGTTCCATTGTATTGTTTCATAGTAATGTCTCATAATTGCTGTGCCTCTGTATTCTGAGATTTAATGTACAATCTGGTTCCGCACTAACAAGGCAATGTTAGCACCCCCCCCGAGAGCATTTTTAATTGTCGAGCACTCTTTTTCTCTTCTTTGTGTTCCACTTTCCCAGAGTGCTTCATCCCATTCCCAGGATCCTTTGCTACAAGTTGTACAGGCTGCACTGAGCACAAGTCAACGCAGAGGTATGAAACTAGTTCAGCTACTGGATCAAGTGTCCTGTTCCTCCTGTTACTTCTACATTTTCCAACGAGGCCATGGTTCAATAAATCAAAGCACCATTTCTTCATCACAGATGAAGATTATGACTATAAATACGGCTAACCAATCACACAAAGTGACCACACCGTGCATGTCATTGAGGGACTGATGATGAGCCGATCACAAGAGAATACAGTCGTGTACACTTCCATCTGCGCTTCCCCCTCGAGGTGCTTCTGCATGTTTCCAGTTGAGCTTCAGAGTGGGGTGTCCTGGAAGCATCCAGCTCCCCTGTGGAGCATCCCCCTTCAGGCTATATTGCGCCCACCCACTCGCCTTCCTCCCCAACACCCTCTTCCCAATACCCCCCTCCCTGGGGCTTCGATGAGATAGGACGCCAGCAGCTGTTCTCACAGAACACTGGACTGTTTCAACCTACTGGCATCGTGCCATCATTACATCTCATCAAAGTAACCCCTGCGTCCCTCTACTCATGTCCGACGCTGGCCCTGCTAGACACCACCATGGCACACATCTGTCAGCCAGACATAGGCATGCACACTAAGGCAAAAAAAACCCCCAAACTCTATCTTACAGGATTCAAAGACTGGAAAAGCATTTAATCTCCGTTACCCATGCAGCCTTGAGGGTAGGAGTGATTCCAGCCATTTTTGGCATTAATCTCAATCAGATCGACTCAAACTGTCTGACTTGAGACTCGAGCAGACAGAGCATTCAGCATCCTCCCTCGCAGTACTCTGAATGAAAGTCGGAGGTGTAGGAGTCTGTTGGGCTTAGCAAACCTCGGCGGTGACGGAGCTCTTCATCTGTACTCCTACTGGCAGCTTGATACTCTGCCAAATCCAGCAGAAGTTCACCCCAGAGATCATGTGATCGTTTCATTCCATCTTCACCCTTCAAAACTGTTTTAATTAAGGGTTAGAATCAAAAACAGTCCTGATATGATGCCAGGGACAGCAGAGCAGCATGCTCATTATTCATTTCCTGTTTGAGGTCACACAGGCTTCACTTCCTGTGAAGACCACACAGCAGGTCTGGAGTCTGTTCGTCCCAATGTGAACCTGAACACAGATTTCATCTCATAACAGCTGAATTAGTCTGACTCTGTTGGAGTAATCCAGCCACTGGGTGACTAATCAGTTATTATCACGAATTTCCCCCAGGGATTAATAAAATTCATCTGAATCTGACTGTGAAAGTAGTAACACGCAGAGCGCAGGAGAGGGGGGGAGTATGCTGACTCAAAGTCCTCCAACGAGAACAGTCTCTGAGCTTGTGGCTGCTTTCACTGCGTGGGAATATTCCACCAAATGAAGTTCAACCCTCAATGGACAAACCAGGCCAATACAATATGCCCTTCCCGGTGTCAGAGCTCCGGTACTGGACTAACAAAGTCCAAGATTGAAACAGAAATACAAAAAAATTGCATTAAAACAACATTTTTTTCCCCGACTACTAAAAGAAGAAAAAAATCATTTAGTTCCAGACCAACCGCAACTTCCACATCCACGTGTTCCAACATTTCAAGAAGACTCTCTGCTGAGTCAAATTAGAATACGCCGCAGCAATGTTCGTCTGATACTATGATGAACGGAGGGTTAAACTTCGTTTTGGTTAAAGCCCTGAATCTGTCACCTATATCTTAAAGTCACTTTGATCCTGTAGTTGATGTCGTGCAATCCTCTGGATGTCTTTGAATGATGCAAAGACAATGTCAGCTGGTTTCATAAGCCCTTCTCTGCCAATCCGTGAACACACCTTGTTTTACCATGCACCCTCAGTCTGCCTCGACGCTAAAAGTGACGCTGGCGAAAATAAAGTGTTTCTGACATGATTCTGAGCGACGCAAAACGATGATCCTGCGCGCACGTGTACATTAGAGTCTTTCACCGTCTGAAAACGGTCCAGTTAAGTTAAGTTCCACACCTTAAAACATCATACTATATGGAAATAAAGATTCTGTCCTAATTCTAAATGAGGTTAGACTCTATACTCATGTTTCTACTGCCTGTTCAGTATAATATTGCACCTATATTCTTATTCTGCATCAACCTTCTACATCTAAGGTGAAGATAGCCATGGCTGTAGTCGGCTATGAGGTCATGAGCCAAAAATAAATTTGGACACTAAATATTCACCCGCATGAAAAAAAGAACAAAAAAATGGAACTCAAGTAAAAGTGTATTGTTAATTCAGTTGAACTGTGCATGTGTGAGAGAGCAAGAACATGAAAATGAAAACCAATGAATAATGAGTGTGAGACACTGCAATGGTCATTCGGGAGTGTGTGCTAAGGAAGCATTCAGCACAATTCATTTTTGGATGCAGCATAGATCTGCCTTGTTTGCAGTGGTGGCTGGCGAGTGGGACACAAAACTCTCCTTTAAACCAATTTTGATCAGAACTAGCTTTCACTCGTTTTCCTCCATGAACGAATACCCCAATGGTCGAACGAGTCTGTTGGCAAGTGCACCCAGGTTATGCAAATCACATTTGAGGTGATTGGCTTATAATTTCATTTCGAAAATATCCAAAGTTATTAAAAAAGTAATGCCACATTATCTACATAAAGCAATAACCAAATAAGCACTTTGCGATTGTCTAAACCCTACGCCTTGCAAATACAGTTGGTAATTTGCATGAAGAGCCTACTGGCAGTATATGTACAGACAGGGAAGGAAGAAGTTCACTGTCTTCCTATTTAAGACACAAGTAACAATGATTATATTGTGCGCGTGCATAATTGGAGAGACCTGGCTAATTTTCCCATTGCTTGGTGATTTAAACACCTTTTCCTAAGTCTCATTCGTTTAATCTCCTCACTACAATGTGTGCAAACTATGTGTTACTTTGCAAATGATTATTCGTGTCATTGGCATCAAGCAAAATGAAAACATTTCGAGAACAATGATCAGCGTAGAGAGGAGGTTCCTTTTTTTTTTTTTTTTAACAAACTTGGCCTTAATTCTGTCACGAATTATGATGGTTTACTCATCTAGATAATTATAATTTGGAGCCCTTTGATAAAGATACTGAGACCGATCGAGAGCCACGTTTATATCCATAGAAATGGGAACAAACTGGACGTAGATAATGCAACCTTTAAACTGCTGTTTTTAACCCACTATCAGTGTCCAGAATCCCTACTTGGCTTGGGGGTGGAGTGAGAGGGGTCTTGACATAAATATAAGCACTGATAACTTCAGAGGCGTACACAGATTATATTTCTAAGATTCGTTATAAAGACATACAGATCTGAATTCAATATAGCTTTGGAGCTCGGTAAAGGTGGCCAGAAATAGACAGATTCTAAGTTTGTACTTTAATAAATCATGAGATAAGTGCTGTTATAACACACTACACAGCTGTATCTTACTATAGTGAGGCTGGCAGATTCCAGATTTCTTGTTTAACAGCAAAACCGCTTCTTATCCAAACTAGACGAACAGTCTGTGCTTAGGGGCGACTTTAGGGACTGTCCATACACGGATGAACTGTCTTTTTTTCAGCTACTTCCACCAAAATCACACCCCGTACAGAGGGAATCATTCCAGTCATAGGATGTTGCAGTTTTGGGAAATGAGGGGAAAGAAAGAAATTGTTGTAATTTATCATTTTATAATTCCATTTGTTATTGTCTTACACCTAGTCCCCAAGATCTCCGAGCACAGCAGTGATGCATGGCTTTGTAAACTGAGTGCATGCATCAGTTTTTAAATAAACTCTGTTCTCTTTGGGAGTTATTGCTGCTTTTATTTAGATGTCAAGAGCTGCCTCACTCTACCGTCAAAGTGTGATGGGACTTTGGCCACTGATAGTGTGTTTAAAGATGGCAGTTTTAGAGGCTGCGTTATCAGTGCCCCCTCTTGTTGTTGATGTATAATTCACCCCCACATATTTAAATAAAGGTCAGAAATGTTACTTAATGGACCTCAGGAGTTTACAAACCCTGGCCAGGGCCCTGTACACAGCAGGCCTATGGGAACCACCACACCAGTATTTGAAATATTTGCAAACTGGGAGCGAGTTCACAATGAGGCCACAAAAGCTCTTTGCCACCTGAACAGACTGGATCTTATGATTTTGTAATTTCTAAAGCCTCTGATCCCGAATACCAACATGCTTGAATCACACACTGGGGCCCTTTTTTGATTCAGTGTTAACGGCCATAACTGGCATATTACGAGGTCATCTTATCTAAGGCTGGATCTCTCTGTGTAAAGAGGGCTTGTCTCTACCGGGTATGACCTCACTATGCCTTAATTTGTCATCCTGGCTTGCGTGATGTAGATCATGGGTGAGCGGACGGCCAACAGACTCTGTGATTGGTTGGTGAGCTTCAGACCGATGATGGTGTTGATGATCAGTGACCACATGATGCCCAGACCCCTGTGGGAGCGGGTGGGACAGATGTGTGCGTGCGTGCGTGCGTGCGTGCATGTGTGTGTGTGTGTGTGTGTGTGTGTTGAGCTGTGAGCCCCTGTGGTGTCAGGGAAGCTCTATGTGAAGGAGGAAGACCCTCTTCTGGAGCAGGAAGTGTGTCAGACTCTCCCTTGGGTGAAGGCTGGGATACAGGGCTGTTGGCGGTGCTGGGTGAGACAGTGTGTTGGTTCTGTCTAATAGTGGTTTCTGCTGGTGGGGCTGTGGTGTCTGTTGCACGAGGACAAACAATGTGAACGTAATGAGGAATGAGCAGGCTAACACATTAGCATAAGAGATGCTGCCTCAGATTGTTTATCCAAAGGAAAACCGAGCTTCCCTTTTTTTTCTTTCCCACTGCGGACACACACACACACACACACACACACACACACACTGAAGCACTCATACACTCAAAAAGTGAGAACACACAATGAAAGTGTGATTTCACACTGCTGAGACAGGCTAAACTCAAAAGCTGTTTTACAACCCTTTCGGTGCTGGAAAATGTTTTAATGCAAAAAAAAAAAGGCTGAAAGTTAAAGGTGTGACTACTATTAATTGGTTGTGAAAGAAAATTGCACAGAACTTGCGTGTTCATTAATGGTGACATGGATGGCAGAACACCTAAGTATTTGGGATTGAAACGTGAATCAAATGAAAATGGAAATATGGCCCCATAACAGCTGAATGAATTAATACTAATTCATTCAGTAAATTTTAAAATGATTGACATACTTACAGTTCACGTATTACAAGCTGATATTCATTACTTCAATATTTTTACTGTTATTTTTCAAATGGAATCATTCACATTTTCCATTAAAATTTAGCATGATTTTTTTTAATACTGCATGATCAGCTCCAGGTCATGTTTGGCCACTACAGTGTTGTTTTTAGAGATATTATACGGTATGTGTGCTCTGCAGACAATATAGGCAAGGTTGAATGCGAGAAACTTATTACATTGACAAACTGCTTATTATTTTTCCTATAAAATAAAACAGATTTGCTGATTATAGTGTCCATCAATGGCGTGCTCACTGACTTTGACTATTTAGACACACATCAGTGCAATGTCATGAGCTAACTGACCAAAGAAAGGATTAAATGCTCAAAGCTATTTACAGTGAACATTTTTGTTTTTTAAACGTGTAAGAAATGTATATTTTGGATGCACTGACTAATTATTCATAATGTCAATTTGAGCATTTTGGAATTTGGGTAAACAGTTCTGAATTACTCAACCTGTTTTTTGTTCTTGTTAAAGTGCTTTCATAACAGAAAAGCAGCAAGGAAACTTGAGAAGCCAGCAGGGATGCACAAAACGGTAATATGCATCTTCTTTAATTCAAAACACTCTTGTGATCCTAAAGCTCATTTCACATCCAAACAGCAAGAATTAATATTTGCCTTTTCTACTTTAAAAACAGTTACCATCCCAGTGATGAAAACCACCTATAAAGTGTCTAACAGGCGAAGGTACGAGGCATGTAGATGGCCATCTCTAGAGTATTTAAGATATATGGGGATTGTAAAATCTCCATCAACACTGACCTTTACCACCAGCTTTGGTTAACATTAATATATCTCTCTAAGCACTATACTTGTGCCGACATGGCATTTTATGCAGCAAAGATCACTCTATTTGCATTTACCTTCACTCAAATCAGTGTGATGGTGGTTTAAGTCTGAATGTCTGAGCCAAGAAGCAAAGCCTTTGGCCTCTAACAGACAAGGATACGGTATCGTGATGTCATGTGTGGTCAGGTAACAGCGCCATCATCCTTTCATACAGAGAATCAACAACCTGAGCTTACGCATTACATAATCCTCTGGGATGTGACAGTCTGTACAGATGGACTGGCTAACCATCCCATAACACACACACACATACACACAAACACAGTGTCTGTTCGTGTGCATTTCCCCTTCGGACATGTGCTCACACATGCATGAGCATTTAGGTTTCTTCCATGCTAATGCATTTGCATATAATGAGATCATTTGTCACCAGCATTAATGTAGCCTAAGCAATGATAACAATTTTTAATGCCACCTGTCAGTCTCAGCATTCACATCATTTATTACTACAGTGCCAGACATTGGATTTAGATCTGCGCTAATGAAGACATTGTGATTCAGGATAAGTTAATGTTTTGCCAGAACACCTAATGGCGCCTGGTTTAGGGGCGGCAAGAATGTTATTAATATGTCACATGATTGTCCAGACATGGATGTCTCAGTCTGAAGCCAAGTTCAATTTTTATGAAAAACCATAAAATTGTGCAGGAGGGAATTAGATAGATGCTGCACTTGGTCTCACACTTTATGCGTTGTGGAGTGTATGACTGTGTGTCATCCAGGCTGGTCTGCAGCTCTGTGTGGACATCCAGGGATGTGATTTTGGATGCGAAGATAGAGTAGGGTCATGTGTGGTCATTCACAGCTGGCTAAGTAGATGTATGACTGGGTTGGAGGATTTGGTTTCTCTGACCCCCTCCCTCCCTCCCCTCGCCAAACACCCATCTGTCCAGCTGACCAATGGACTCCGAGCTCCGTGGATCAGTCTCTCTTGCCAATGCTAATCCCCATCTGAGCATGCTCAGTGACTTAACTGGGGCAGGGATGTGACAAACTACTGCATGCGACAAACTACTATGACATGTTGTCCAACAACACAGGTGTGCTGGAATGTTTTAAAAAATATTTCGACTCAGGCGACACCAGCTCTGACCTCTTTCTGATCTTATGATATAAAACCAAACACCTGAAACCAGAGAGTGGATTTGGATTTTCAGATTCCTGGAAAAGGTAATCGTATCAGAACAATATGGACAATATAATAAATCTAAAATAGCCCTCTTCTCGTACTAAAATAATATACAGGCCTTGAACACATTTCTTAGAGTCAAAGGGACATTTATAAATGCTATTAGTTGAAAAAAGCTATATTATGATGTAGTTCTGAACGCCACAGGCCCATCAGCCACATGACTCAGTGCAGCCCATGTGTGCATATTAGGATGAGCGTGTACAAACAGCAGTGGTGGCTGCCTTGTGTGAGCACAACCTTAGACCTTAGATCCCCATAAGGAAAAAGAGACTGGGGATGGACATGATTTATGGGTCTGACAAAATTGCACCATATGCCAAGAATCTGCACATACGCACAGACTTCCAGATAACAAGGATTGTCTCATATCAGGGTCAGGTTCGAGCCAAATATACTGGTCATAAATACAGCTGAGTAGTTCATACATTTTCTATATTCCAAATGTTCATATATAAAGATATATTTCCAAATCAGTTTTGTTCACCTGTGATCCAAAGGTTCACTGAGACCTTTGACTTAACTTTCTCTCTTGTAACTACTACCATGATAGACTTAGTTTTTAGTCGAGATGGTCCAGACTGAAACATAATATAGTTGTAGTTGTATGTGACCTTAATGCATCTTAACACAGGATATCAAAAGAGAAAGAAAAAGAGGAATAACTCGTCTCAAAGTATAAAAAAATGCACCAATTGACAGTGTAAATAGGATTGATGATCCATTTCAATATTTACATCCTGCTAAATGTTCTATAAATATTCGAAAATAAAAAGAGGGTTAAAATGTTTTGTCTAATCTGACCCGTATACCTCAAGAATAAAATCTTTTATGTACGTCAGAAACTTGAAAATGATGGATGCAAATTTCATATGATTCACATGATCAAACTGTGACATCATAGGGTATGTGTGACATTGAGTTTTGAAGTGTACAATGTGAAGGACATTTCACGTCTTTCACAGTGGGTTTTCCAGAGCTCACAAAGACCTTTTTTAACTATGTTGATGTCAGCCTCTCCTAAATCACAGCTAATCAGGGAATTCTTTGACTTCCCTACTGATGTAACCCAACATGAAAAAGTGCTGCACTGTAAAACAAATGCTCTTAATGCCCCCCCCCCCCAAAAAAAAAATTAAATAAATACATTTTAAAAAGCAGCGTGATGACATCACAGCCATGCCGAAATCCCAGCTCCTCCCAAGGCCTAAGTGCTTTTCTGGGGGAACATGAGAGGTTCGCTGCCTACCAAGATGGCTGGTTTAAATTTAGCATGCGAGTGCGAGCACCGTTGGAAGACCACTTTAGTGTATGTGGAAGCGGCTGACATAATCCATTCATGCCATACCAGGTTACTTAAAATCAGTCAGTCAGAACAAACAAAGCCTGAATGTCCATATATTTTAACGGCCGGCCCAGGCAACCCATAATCGGACATTTACGTCACAGCCACATACCGACGCTAACAGCCAGTGTGCATCGAATGGCCTCCAGTTAAGTTGTTCCATGAATTATGTATAATGTATACACAGACACACACTAACACTCAGCTGTCAGCGTCTATAAGCACATCCACAACCACACTTTTTTCGCTTTGTCACAAGTGAAGAGCTTGTCTACGCAGTTACTCTACTGTAGCATCTGACCAGCTAATCTAGTTTTCTGCACCTTCCTCGGGGACTCCAAAGGTCTCGTGGGTAACACCCGGGGATTGCTCTGCTTCTGACGTGGCCCCGGCACCCTGACCTTTGTCTTGGCTGTTTCTCTTACTCTCTGTTTCATCCTCCACTTCACGTCCGTTAGCTAGCGTTGATGAGGCTAAATTAGTGACACAGGTAGGAAAGTTGATTAGTAAACACAAACTGGGCTGGTGAGGAACTGAAACTGAAACACTAAAGAAGGAATAACTCAATTTCTTGATTGGAATTTAATTTTTTTATCAGATAGTTAGTTTTTATCCCATAAACTAAATAGTTTTGTTGGTTCTAGTACTGTCGTGTTCACAGCACACATGGGAAGTAGTGGGCTATCATCACCGAACTGAGAACACAAGTCTTATTTACCCACTAGGACTGTTTATTGTATTTGACAGTGAGTTTAATTCCACTTCAGCAAAGTTTTGTGGTGCAGTTATGGAAGCTGACATAAGATTTATAGGTTTAACTGCATGCAAAGTGGTTCGAAATACTAGCTGTCCTTGATTAGTGCCACTACAGAAAAAACCCCCACAAAAACAAAACATATTTGATCCTCCCCTACGGCCATAATTGTTTCATTAGCACACAGCCTTTTCCTTTCATTTCTAAATCATACTCATTCTATTCTTCTGTATATAGGAGACCTTTCAAAAGCTGACATCTACCGTACAGTCCAATTGTTCAGTCTACCCATGCATCAGCCTTTTACTGTTGGACCATGTGGAGAAAAGCCCAGCGCTGTCAGGGTTGATGTTGCCACTTTGCCGATCGTTTCTGTCTAACAGCTCAGAGGCTGAGAGAGCTTCTCCTCAGAGAGAATCCCTAATCAAATTCCCTTTTATTCCAGTCTCCCCCAGCACCTCACCCGGAATCAGGCTGCATTACAACACACTAACATGTGGCCGCATCTTTCTCCTTTTCACTTTCTGACTCTTTTCCTTTCTGTCTATCCCGTCCTCACACATTCCTCCTTCTCAATCCATCAGTAGCAGCGTCTATAGTCTAAAACAAGCATAACAGAAACTGCGGAAGAATTCCTCCTGTGGAGGTTAGTGTGATGTGCTATGATGAAAGGACATGGCGACAGAGAGGCCTATTAATAATGAAGCACGCAGGGCCCGAGCTGCAGCGGGGAAAGAGAAATGACTGACTGGAGAGCCAGCTGAACATCACAAGGGAGAGGGGGAACGCAGGGTATACACAGACAGTGAGGTATGGGGTTAAGATGGAACATTTCAACAGCGATGCAAAAAAAAAAAAAAAAAAAAAAAGGAGCTACGAGAGGAAAAGAACGAGTGGGATGGCACATCTTCAGCTTTGCGTCATTACTTACTGGAACCGGAGGGGGAGCCAGCAATTGCACCTGAAAGAGAGTAAGGAAAAGAAGATGAGATGAGAAGTTGTTTATTTATACATTCAATTTGCCTAAAGACTTGACTCTGCTTCATTTATCAGACTCAGGTGGCAGAGAGAGCTTAGGAGCTGTTGTGCAAAATAAGGGCTCGCAGACTACCTTTCAGTATCATGGAGTAATTGGAGCATCTGTGGCACTGCCCCCTCCACAGTTTAACCCCCAAACCCGATCTGTTTGAAAGCGCCGGTCATATACAGACAGTCTTTGACATGCATTTAGCCTTTCTGTTGTATTTTTTAAAGATTGTATGTAGCCTAGCGTGTCATGCAAAATGGAATCTGTGGAGACCAAACTATGAGCCTTGCACATTTTGTGCAGCGTTTCCACTGTCTGCACGTAAATGTTTTCTATTCTACTAATGGGAGTTGGGGGTTTCAAAGGGGTGTGATGAGCTCTGAAGGTGTCTGTCAGAACTATTAGAAACACTGCCTTGGAAACAACAATGTGTAAAAAAAAAAAAACCCAACTAAAAACGGCTGACAATAGCGTCACTCTCTGCAGAGGGTGTTTGTGTGTGTGTGTGTGTGTGTGTGTGTAGGCACAGGTGTATCTTTTTTTGTGTGAAAATAGTGTACGGGGCGATGCTGAGTTCCACTGAACAGTCTGCTAATGACTTAGAAATCATTTCACTGTCATTATAGCGCTAGAGGTGGATGGTGCTTGGGGTGTGTGTGTGTGTGTGTGTGTGTGTGTGTGTGTGTGTGTATGTGTTTGTGTGTCTGTGTGGAAACAAGGGAGGGGCTGCCCTAGATTATTATTTTATCAGAGCTAGCTACAATAGCTGACTACACCTTCCAAGAGGATTCCCCCCACGCACCGCCCCGTTGTTGCAGAGCTCGGCACTCTGCACGCAGGTGACGACATCTCCATCTGTGTGTCCATCATCTCCTCTCAGACTCAAACTCTTTCCGTTAAATAATTTTTCATATTTCCTGCCTTGCGTAGTTTTGCATTCAATGCAAATCTAGACACCCGGAACTAAACTGTTACATAATATTTCAGTAAAACCCTGTGTGCCTGTGCATTTTATGAGAAATATATACAGTAATGAGTCATGACTTCTGATTAATACACACCGCAGCGATGTCAGAAGAGTTTCTGAGATCATTACTCTAATAAAAGAGAGCAGAATAAGAAGAATGTTGACAAATGAGAAAAATTGCATTTTCATTCCCATAATAAGACATGGTGGAATCTGTAGTGTATTAGTATGAACAGCTAGTCATATGCAGACACCTCTGCAGGTAAAGATACTTTCTCTTGTTGATTTATTTTATTTTAAATAATATATTAAATTGAAGTATGGACTGTTCCATTTACAGGGTCTCACTATTTGGACCATTTACAGAAGACTATGCAAAGCTGCCGTTGCAAATAAAAGAATTATAATAGTACATTTTTTGTCTCTTACATGGGTGTGGTCAGAAGGATGAAGAGAGAATAACATAGTTATACATCAAAGATTTATGTTTTTTTCATGGAAATTTCAGTTGGTATATCACTCTGATTCTCTTTGTTGTTTATTTTGTTTGTTTTTGCTTCTTCCTTCAGATGAGATTTTTGCTGCCAGATCTGGTTAGAATGTGTTACTGGGACAGAGACGGGTCTAAAACGTGGCCAATATTCTCCTGATATGTGTGCCTGGAAAATGTCATTTTATTTTAATGTGGGGCTCTCATAAGGAAATGCATCTTGTGAAAAACGGGTTCAATATTTACTTGACGTGGGGTCAAGCCCATTTGCTGTCCTCTGTGATGGTGTTGGAGAGAACAGGTCTGAATTTAGAGTTAGGGTAGTCTCTTAAACGGACGTGATCATGGAGAAACCTACATGATGAGGACAGGCAAGAACTCTTCAATGACCTGTCTTATTCTTAACCACCTTTACGTACTGATGAGGGCTGCTTCCATCAATAAAGGTTAAATACACGGGACATATAGCACATGTACATGATGACGCGAGAACTTGGTCGCTGCCTTCCAAAATTGCAGAACGGAGGCAAATGGACCAAATGTGTACATTGAGAGTTGGAAAAAAAAAAAGGCCTGGGCTGACTGTGAAAACACCTTTGATCATTCTAAGGAGACCGCTTTAAATAAGGAGCCGTGCACTTAAGCATGAGAAATTCCACCAATCAGCTGTCACTTTTTGCAGTCACGGTTGTTACAGCTCTTTTTCCAGAAACTATGGGGAAATAAACTGACTGCTTAAAGTCCCATTTGTGCAGCTGATGTATTTTTAACCACCCAGAAAGGTTCAGCTCTGCAAAAAATCTGCACTTCAAGAGCCACGGGTAAGTGTTACCCCTGTTGACTTTTATGGCATCGGCACTCCGTTAGAAACACAGTAAACCTCCCTGAAATAGTTCCTGTGAAAAAGTACCCGCAGTGATAGTAGGCTCCAATATAATTGAATTTTAATTGAGGCTAATGCCACATAAGTGCCTCCCTGGATGTGCCACCAGCCTGCAACATGTTCAAGTGTTGTCGTACTTAAATAGATGTGTAATCAGGAATAGCGGTGCAAAACTTCACACACATTCGCGGTTCGAGTGTAGGAAAAAAAAAAAAAAAGGAGGCAGTATTTTTCACACCCCCTGAGTCTGAGCTGGGTGAACACTGTCGGAACACAGAGGTGTGTGTTGGGTACGTACAAGTGTTGGGGGTTCCATTAGGTGTTGGCAGGTAGGAACCAGCCTTCCAGGATTTGGCTTTGAAGCCCTTTTTGCAGCGTTGACAATCCTGGCCCGTGGTGTTATGTTCACACTGGCACTGGAGGTTCCCATCCTGCAGCAGGCACTGGGAGGCATGGAGGTTACATTTACACCTGAGGATGAAAAGAAGACACAGCAGAAATGAGATGCACAGGTGTTATGTGTTTGAGCGGCGAGTGTCCCGAAGGCGGTGAGTGAGAACTGTTATTGCACACCGACATGCAGGCGACGACGGATAAGGGAGGAACGTTCAAAAATTTTAAACTGAGGGTGATATTGTATACAGGTGATGATTAGACTCTGAGAATTAGGAACTGGTGTAAAAACCTGTGCTAATTTATTTAGTTTTTGTATGCTTTTGCTGCTATATAGTTGTTAATGAGGCTCCTGTAGTTTTTTTTTTTTTTTTTACGTTTGTAATTTGATATTTCACAACATTGCCAATATTCTGGATTCTCTGAAAAGTTACTGGCACAGCTAGAGCACACATTTGTATTTTGGCGTTCGCCAGTACAGTGTGTGCAGTTGCCAGTTTAATCTGTTCTGCAATTTTTATTTATTTATCTATTTATTTTTACCAGCTCGATGTTCTCACACAGAGACAAACATTAATATGGGAACCGACTCGCAGCAAGTCAAAAGGAATTACATTTTCACACAGAAAGTAAATATAATGTAAATATTTCTCATGTTGCCGTTCCTTTTTTTTTTTTTTAACAAATAACTCTCAAATGCTGAACGACAGATCAAGGTGCAAAAGGAAAAGAAACCCAAAACACGCGCTCAAAGTTATTGCAAGTCTGAGTTTTCTGTTCATCCAGATGCGATTGCTGATTAAAAGTACTGCTTGTCATCATGGGATGTCTGCAGGAGTGTGTCTGCATGCACGTAAAGGCACACGTGGCCTCAGAGGAGGGCAGGCCTCAGGTGTGCTGATCCAGAGGTCGTAGTTTTGCCAAGAAGGAAATGAGGATCTTAAGGACACTCGATGACTACGACTTTAAATTACAGCCTGTTCCAGATGAGCGACTGGACTCCAATCCAGTTTGTTCCACTGGAGTGAACAGCTATCCGTCTGCATCAAATATTCAAAGAATGGCCCCGGTATTCTGGCGAGTTGACGACTTCAATCTTACTTCCACACACTAATCTGCGCTTTGTCATCAGGGTTTTTTTTTTTTTATTGTGAAAATAAAACCCATCAACCCATCAACCTTAAAACTGCTTTCGTAACATTAGCTATACTTTACATACAGAGAGTGATGACGGAAACACACAGTTACCCTCAAAGGGAAAAGTGGAGACACTCGATCATGGTGAGTCGTGTCTCATATCACACTGTTGCTTGCAGTCCTATATATTACCCACCCGTCTCTCTGATCACCTGGATGAGCTGACAGGACGTGCCAGGGAGAATCCATCCACCGACAAGGCCTTGTTTCCTGCATGGTTTCTGAAGGACACGAGCTGTCCACTTAGCACAACGAGGGAAATTGAACATCTCTTTTTCATGGAGAAAATAGCGCACGCATGAGGGACAGAGAGCGAAAGTATGTGAAATAAGACAGGTGTGTGTGTGTGTGTGTGTGTGTGTGTGTGTGTGTGTGAGTGTGAGTGCGCGTCTGCGTTTGTTTCTGCTTCGTGTGGCGCATTTGTCTCAGAGTGCCGATGACAGAGAACAGATCAGAGAGGCAGAGGCGCGGTGACTAATGCCTACGTTGAGTGACTGACAGCTGCGAACATATCACTGCTTCTCATCTCCTGCATCTTCGGTGATAAATCTCATCTGTCTCATCTTTTAAGTGGAAGCGCTGCTGAGTGCAGGATCGAGAAGTTGTACTTTAAAATCAATACGGAAGACCAGAGTGATTTTTAAGGTGTACCGCTGCACAGTTTGTCTCTGGTGGGCCTAATGGCTGCAGTTGCGCGAGAGGAAATGGCCCGAGTCTATGCAATTATAGGAATAACTGACAGACCCTGACATTAAAACCTGCATTAGGCGATGCGTCTGGATCCATGAATTTCCCTCGTTAATGTCCTTTCCTTTAACTCAAACTAATGACATTTTTCTCGTGCAGGTTAAAACTTTGCAGACCGTCCCATCCCCTTGACCTGCTTTTCTGACTCCTTCCAGCCCAGGAAGACCAAAAGTACCTCTAGCCATGCACTCCTTCCGCATGAACGATGTGACACTCCTGACTTCTCAACTGCTGCGTCTCTTTTGCTCCCTCTCTTTCAGATGACAGCTTGCACTGGGATTTCATCCCTATCCCCTCTCTCTTTGGTCCCTCCACAACACAAATAATACATGGGCCACAATCATATGTTAATGTGCAAGATGTCTGCCTTCACTGCAAAGTCATCAAAGTGGGAGTAGCAGCTGAAGGAAGTTTAGACAGGACAGCTGGATCCATCACAGCACTTGTCTGTTTGTTTCCAGAAAGAGAGAAAGAGACGAGTATGGAGAAGAAATGAGAGAAGGTGAAGTGGAAGGAAAGACAAAGAAGGGCAAGAGGAAACAGAGGAGATAAAGGATGCAAATGCATTCCAGTTTACATTAGAAACTGCACACACAAGGTGGTGCTTTAATTACCCGCTCTAATTATGGGTCACTACTTCTGTTTATCAATCTGTTGGCTCTGTGACTCAAAGGAATAATTACACATTTTAGGAAATATATGTAGTCTATCGCTGCTGTCGGTCTCTTATATGAAAGCGTAAATGTCAGTCATGCCTGTGTTTATGAATCGATATGCTTCTTTGATTTTACAAAATGAAATGCCCTTGAAACTTAGGCGTGTAACAGATGTGAGTCAGTGATACAAACAGCAACAGTCTGGAACCACTGTTCTGTTTTCTACATTACAGGTTTTTCATTTATTTATTTCATTTGTATTTTATATATGTAGGCAGATTGTCAACAAAGTTTCTTTATCTCTACACTGATGTGAAGTTAATTTGCATAGATGATCTACCCTCGTAGTCTGTGGTGATTGATATCCTAAACTGTAACTGGGTTTGGAAGAAAAACTCAGGACGTGCATAAAAATAACAAACTGTGCTTTAAAAATTGAAACATGAGCCAAAGTGTGCATTCGGAGAATCATTAGCAGTGCAGTTAGTGAGAAGAGCAGAGTGAATGAAAGTGGCTTTGTTTTTATTTTCCGTACTGACTCGATGTGCAAAGGTCATTGCTCAGAGATGTCCTGAAGACAGCAAAACAAGAAGAAAATAGAAAATCCTAGTGGAGGGCAGGGTCTCTACAGGTAAATACACCACCAGAGACTGACAGAGGGTCAGAAATGACCAATTCGAATGTTTATGCTAAAGACGTATATCTTTCTATATTTTTCTTTTTCTTCTCTTTTTTCCTTTGGAAAATGGTGCATTTTTGCTGTAAAAACTGGGGCTCCATGTGGTACTGATCATTCAAACAGCAGTGGGAAGTCACACGCCAGAAAACACTTGAGACTAATGTGCCACCGCTATGTATCCACAGACTGTATCACTCACTGACTAAAGCATAAAACTCCAAATTTACACACATCTGTATTATAGTATCAAGTTTTCTCCGTCAAACAAAAACCTATTTACACAGTCAGTCTTATAAGCTTCTGGCGCTGCATCAGCTGATAGTTTACACTATAGCTCTATTAGCTTAGCTCACAGTCTGGCTCTAAAAGTTGATTATTTGGTCAAAGCCCTGTTGCGTCTCCATGGGAGACTGACGGAGACAGAAGGACTCCACGTTCCTTCTTGTGGCCACATAAATCCAGTGGACCATTGGTATAAATATACTCACTTTGTGTCTCTACATTCCAATACATTGTCATCTTTAGCATAGATGCAGAAATGTTCATTCTTTACACACAAAAGTTAATTTGAGGTCATTTTAAATATCTGAAAACAGAAATACCACATATTGCCTCTTTAAAGTTGTGTGGGTCCTCTGTCGCAATTCTGAAATAGAGTGACAAGGCCTTTTGTTTCCATGAATCGATGTTTGCTGTAAACCTGTGTGTGCATTAGCGGAGGGGTTAACACCGGCACTAGCAATAAAAATAACTCAAAAGGAGGAAGAAGGAGATTAAATCCACCATGACCACCTACTGTATGACTTTTGTGCGTAGCTAGATTGTACTCAATTGAAGGAAATAAGAGAAATGTTTCCATGAGGCAGTAACGCTTCCCCCAAAGCACATTTTATAAGCAGTTTCGTGGCATTTTAAAATCATATATAAGGACTCTGCACGGGATGTCATATTTACCTACACAACCATATGGTTTCTATGCGTTAACCAATGATCTGGTAATCCAATGGATAGATAAAATAATTGTCAGTGTATCTGTGTCTATTTCCAGGGTTTACGTGTTTCTCTCTGTCCATACTACCCTGTCTGTTGCTGTGCATTAAATGATATGGGAACTGCCTGTTTCAGACAGCAGAGACCCGGCAATTAGGGGAATAAATAAGAAGAAAGATAAACAAACATCAAGGGGGAGTCATGTGGTGGCAAAGCCAGGAAAAGCAGCTGGAAGCAGCAGTTAATGGGGCTTTATGTGTCTCTTTACTGTAGTCGACGCCTATTCCTCCACTTCTCTCTGGGGACACAGCTATCACTCCTTCTCTCTTATTCTCTGCTTTGCGCTGTCCTCCCACTGAAGCCTTTTTTTTCACTCTTCGCTCCCAAACTTCGTTCCACTACTGTATTTTTGTCCCCTCCCCCCGTCTTACTGTATCTCTTTAGCAACTGTCTGTAGCAGCGGCGCTCACTCAGAGTGCAATGAGTAAATTGGGATGTGGACATGTGTATACGGGGAGTATGTGGAGTAGAAAAAAAAAAAAGAGGGGCTGGGTAAAACAATGCGGGGTGGGGGTTTAGTAGTCTGTACAGTAGAGAGCAGGGTAGCCGTGTGAAGCCTGACAGTGAGCCTGCCTCCTGGACTACAGTGGTGAGACTGGGAGGAGGAGCAGGAGGAGGGCCGCATTGACGTACTCTAACCTGCGATGACAGACTGCATTGATGCAGCTCTGACACAGCAGGAGATCTCTGTGCTCTGCCTCCCCGCTCTGTGTTCGATCAGCCGTCACTGAGAAGGCCCACACGGTAGTCGCAGCAGCTCCATCCCCTGATACCCAAAATACACAGCCTACTGCACAACTTGTTAGAGTATCAGAGTGGGAGGCTAATGGGCAATAAAAGCCAGCGCATTTGTCAGTAAGGGAAAGACTTGACACTTGACACCTGCGACCGGCCTCACACAGATGTTTTAAACTGGTCTACAGCCTGTATATTGCCATTTGTTTCATTTGGTTCCATACGGATCTCATGACTAAAGACTTATTTGTTGTTACGGTTAGCCACCCATGCTAACACCGTGTTATTCCTACACAGAGAATCACAAAGACGCTGTTCATGCAAAACACTGGTGATGAAAAGAGGCCATTAAACTTTATTAAAAGACACCAAACTATGCACATTGCTAAAAGAACATGGACCAACTAGGGCTCTGTCCTATGTGTTGTTTTAAAATGAGCTCAACAACCAATGAATGCCTTATGCATTAATTCAGTGCTCAAAGGTAGTGGAATGATAGCAAGTATATAAAAGTTCTTTATTAACTGTGCAGTGGAGATGTAATTCAAAAGAAAAGATATTGATCTTCTACACATGTGCAGTTATTGATCGATTAAAAATAGCAAGTTTTGGAACAATAATAAATTAAATGGTTTTCAAGAGGACTAAAATATCCCATCTCGGTTGATACACTGTGCACAAAGGAGGTGATTTAATTTTATTGGACATTGGGAGGCTGCACTTTGGGCTGTTCACATTAAACATTTTATGCATTTATCATAAGAATAAGTATTTCCATGAATTAGACTCAAAATGATCGGGGCCAGTCATTGGTCAAGGCCCTTGGCACTGTATTATCCCCAGCACAGCGCAAAGCGACCAAGCGAGGAGTGGGAGTCGCATGAAGCGGGGATCATTGATCAGCAGCACGCCTTATTGGCTTCTCCTGAAGTCTTTATCACCACATCCCCTCCCACTTCCTCCCCCTCACTCCGCCTCGTAAATTCAGAGCAGCTAATTGGACATGACTGCGTTTATGTTCCAGCTTCATAAATTTCTTTCTGTGAAAGGAGAGGATCGATTTTCCTCGAGCGCAGCCTCCCGGAGCAAGAGGAGCATATGAGACTGTTCAAATGTTCCCTCTCCTCTCCTCTCCTCAACCTACACCCCCCTCCCCTTCCCTCCCACCATCCATCCATTTCTCCTCCACATGCGTGCGCTCACTCTGCCGTCCTGTAGACTAAACAGGTAATCTATAACTGACCTCCGCTGCAATCGTGCGGTGAGAGAGAACATGGCGGTTGCTTTTTCAGAAACACACCAGGGGTCACACACATTTCTATCAGCGCTCCTCACACATTAATAGAGTGTTGACATCCTTAAACAAATCATTCCAACCACCTCATTATCTGTCATTATCTCATGAAAGATGTTGACAGCAGATGTTTGAAGTGCATATCCTCACAAACACTCAAATACTCCATCTGTTTGGGTTTTTTTTTTCTTCTTTCCTCCTGCTTTTTCTGTAGTTTCTCAGAATTGCCTTTTGTGAGAACATTCCAAAAGCCAAGGAGAGAAAAGGCTTCTTGCTGTTGGAGCATCTCGGGGAGTGAGAGACAGGCCTAAGGGACTACACGTTTGAGGGCACCCATTTTTCTCAGACACAACACACACATAAACAGCACCCATGACACTGAGGAGGTCATTCAATGATTTGGGGTTTTTTTTGGCAATTAAATATAAAGAGAGTGAAAAATTCAGCAAAAAGACATCTTCAATTATTCACTGGGCAGCAATGGCCTTGATTGCCTTTGCAATCTACACCTAGTGTGTATTTTTTCAGTATGTGTGTGTGCAGAGTACTGGGATGTGTGACTTCCCCCAGCACGTATGATAATTATTATACCAGCACTGTTTGCACTGACTTTGTTTTGGATTAGAATGCAGCATGAAAGATATTTATATAGATGCAAGAGAAAGGGAGTCAGGAAAGGAGAGAGACTGTGTGTGACTTAGTGTTTAAGTAAATTATTTACACAGGATACAGTAAATGGGTATTGCGTGCCGGTGCTCAGAACTGAAAGTAGCTCTCTGATTGGTGGGTTTGGCTCATGTAGGCATCAGCAGGTAGAGTCAGGCCCACTTTGAGCTAGCTGCTCTCTGAAGTATGTACCGTAAGCACAGGACCAAATAACTAAATAATGGAGCCTGGGCACATCCTGTTCTCCAGCCCAGACCTCAGAGGACTGAGCGCTGCAGTGTGTGTGTGTGTGTGTGTGTGTGTGTGTGTGTGTGTGTGTGTGTGTGTGTGTGTGTGTGTGTGTGTG
>JAPTHA010000005.1:24066292-24076897 GCA_029814585.1 Gymnapogon annona | reverse complement strand
ACAATTCTATGACATTTCGTTACCAGATTCATTGTGTGTGTCTGTGTAATGACAATAAAGTAAGTCTAAGTCTAAGTTATATAAAATTGCACCTACTGTGCTGGTGTATATCACCCAAAGTTGTGTATTTTCATCGTTCCATAGTACAAGTGTCAAACATATGGCTCACAGGCCAAAACAGGCCCGCCGCAGGGTCCGATCTGGCCCGTTGGGCGTGTTGGTTATTTCAGGGGCCATATACAGACCAATTCATTTTAATTTGTCTTTCTTTTAGTGGGAAAAAACAGTTATGTTTCAAAAAAAACAAAATGAACAAAATGCTACGTTTACAAACAAATAAATATCCTGAATTAATATGAACCACTTGAAATGTCCTAGGAGACTTAAGTGTAATTTTAACACTATTTTAATACTCTGCTTGATGTTAAGTGTGTCGTGCATTTCTGGATCCACTATCATCTGTAAGTTGTAATGCACATGTATAAATGAGCAGCCTAGGCAGAAAAAAACATTTAAATTGCACTTTTTAAAATTTGTATTTTTCATGTTCATCTTAATCAGAATTTTTAATGGATTCCTTGTAGGGGTAAACATTTTCATAATGTAATTTTACATTTTTCACTCTAAAACATAGTGCATAATGCACATTATTCAAAAATGATTATTTTATTATTATTATTTATTTTGTCACTTGAGATCATAATGGGCTACATGTGGCCCTTGAACTGAAATGAATGTGATTCCCCTGATCTGCGTTGACTGTTGGTTACAGAGTTTAGTGAACTAAGGCTTTGAAGATACAATTTGATCCTTTTTTTTTTTTGTCAGAAAAGGTTCAATAATCCAGTTTAACAGTTAAATCACCTACTTTGAATTGACTCCCATCTTCATATTTCTGATACCCATTATCTATCTTGGTCACTTTTGAAAAAAAAAACAACACAAAAATATCCAAAATGAAACCATAAAAAAGAAAACCTGCTGGAACTAACATGATTTCCCGCTGACCAGGTGTTGTGTGCTCCGTGAAGGATGACATCACAAACTTTCCACGCGCACATTTTTCACCCTTCAGTCGCTGACTGTTCAATACTGCAAAGATTTTGGGTGGAGTATCATCTTGAACAGCAGTTTCTTCTTTATGATGTAAGCGCCAACGTGAAAGCAATACGCCGCGATATCGATGTCCTTGGCAAGCACAGATCATGTGTCTTCCCTTCTTTGCAGACGTTCACTTTTTCTTGCTCCTGCTGCCAAGAAGCAGCACATGCCGACAGTTTTGCCTTTTGAATAAAATCATTGGACTGTACCGCGGGAAAGTGAGCAGTCACTCAAACCCACTCTAGTGGTCTAATAACAAAAGCAAAAGTTACAATCCTGTGAGGCCGAGATTATAAATCATCTGATTTATGGTGACAACGCAGAGTAGGGGAAAACTCCAAACATAAGCAAACGCTGAGGCGGCGCTGAGGGAAGCTGTACGGCGCAAAGATACCATCCAGGATCATAATGCATGTGAAAGACGCAGGCGCTGAAAACCATGGTATCTTTTACATGAAAAAAAAAAAAACACAAAAAACTGCATATACTCTATCTCTGCGCTCTCAGGAATGACATAGCAGCATTGTTCTGCATCTGATAACCCAATTATCTCCCTCGCACAGACTCGCAGACAGATCAGTGTCAGCGCAAACACTCTTAGGATGATAATCTACAACACTCATAAACAACTGCTACCGGAAAAAAAAGGTAATTAGAATTAGATGAAGCGAGGTTATAGTGAAAGTCAGGGGAAGTGAGAGGAGCTACTTTTAGCCGCCCCGTAGTGGCCCCGCTGCTTCTGTGCCCTCCATTAGTGCCTCCACTGACCTTAGCCCAGACACACATTTAAACACATGGGACTGGATTAGTAGGCTGTTGTTCTGGCGATGACCCTCGACCTACAAATCCTATTGAAAATGATCGCACTGTCACACTGTCCCAGATATAATGCCGACGCCATAGGTTCGCTCCTCAAGCGTGTTTGCGATCGGCTAGTTTGACTGAGATGGAGAGAGTCTAAAAAAAAAAAAGAGAGATAAAAAGAAAATCTAAAAAAAACAAAAAAATCAATACAGAATTTGATCATTCCTCTGACAGGTTTGAGTGTTGGGTCAAAAGCTACACCATGGCCACAGTGCTCTGACCTCTCCGGGCCCTTTAGGATTAGCTACATGGGAGGTGATATGTACAGTAATATAAAAGACTTTTATCCCTCAGCAGAGACTTACGCACAGGGTTATGTTTAAGCCCTTTGTGTTCCCTTTCCTCCTTATCCTACTCTGCCTCCTGCCACTACTCTGCCCTCGGCCCAGTCTATTTACGCCAGGATACACGCTCACCCACAAACACCCGATTCAACGCACAAACACACACACACACACACACAAATCCCGGCCAACTGCTACGGCAGGTGGCCCGCGCCACTAAGCCCCTCCAGCAATTATCCTCGCCGGGATCCTGTCTCCACGACAACAGCCACCACCATGCCCTAGTGATGAGTAACTTCCTTGTTTTCACTTGTGGGATAACAATGTGATTCCAAACACAAACTAATAAGACCTCGAGTGTTAGGAGGTGCTTCACACCAAGGCCACCAGAAACAGAAAAAAAAAAAAAAAGAAAGATTGGGGTTATCGCTGCAGCGACCGTGAAAAAAAAATGCTCTTTAACCTCTTAAAAATTGGCTCGTGCAGAACCGACTAGGCGTCCCGACAGTAACAAAACCTCCTTGGTTGGCTACGGAAATAGCAAAAGCTGCAATTATACATGTTTGTTTAAATAAAATATGGGGGAACCGGTCTCTGAGTACTTTCACCTCTTTTTATCTTATCTTTTTGCTTCACACTTTTATGAGCAATGGTGTCCCCAAAAATATTTCTCACCACCCTGTCCTCTGTCTGCTCTTTATTTCTTCCTCCACTTATAGAAGTTTCTAAGTTATATTGCTAGCAAGGGGAATAAAGGTAAGGGCACACACTCGGAGAACACAATTTATTTTGTTTTGGCGGAGCATCAAATGAAATGACCCTCCCATTAAAAAGGCCACAGAGGGGAAGAGAAAGGGATATTGCTTTTTCACTTATAACGTTAATCTTTTATTTTGTTGGAGGTTTTTCCATTGTAGCGGAGCTCGGTGTTACCCTAAGTGGAGACTGTGTGTGTGTGTGTGTGTGTGTGTGTGTGTGTGTGTGTGTGTGTGTGTGTGTGTGTGTGTGTGTGTGTGTGAGTGCGATATATCTGAAATATGTGCAGACATGACTTTTGTACATGTGTCAGTGCAGCGCATTCATAGAATTACAAGATTTAAATTTAATTACCTGAAACAGCATAAGTCGATGTCTTGCTGGGTACAAAACAGCAGTCGGTAAGTATAAATGTATTTTAGGTGAATGTCTGCGTGGGTGGGTGTTGTTTATGTGTGTGCGCGCTCGCAAGTAAAAGTAAATGTTTACTGTATAGGTATGTGTGATGGTGCTGGAGGAGGAGGAGGAGAGACCGAAGGATGGAGCAGAGACACGAGGAGCTGGTCCTGCTCACATCACCGCAGTCGGACCAGGGCCGGTTCTATTATATATAGACCTGAACTTAACGTAAGCAGATACTGGGCACTGACAGGGGAGACAATGTTAGGGGAAACTCACAGTTCATGAGGTGAATTCAGGTAAAAGCCATTATCTTTTATTGATGTCTGTTATTAAATCTAAAGCAGTTGCAGTAGAGGAAACGTAGAAGAAGAAGAACAGACGAGCTAAAGTAAGGCTTTAAGCACTGAGATACTCACGACTGGACCATATAACAAAGGCTGCGAGATTTTACTTATTAGTTATGACGTGACCTCAGTGAAGCTGCAGTGGCTGAAATGAAATGAGAAAATTCTGGTATTTGTCAACGGAAGTAATTAGCATGCTTTTATTTTTTAGAATTGCCATGTAAGCTACAACCAGTGTAGTTTAAGGCTACTAATTGCATTAGGATACAGATTACCAGTTGCTCTGTCAAAAATGAAATGGAGAAACCATATGAATAATTTCCAGGCCAATCATAAGACATATAATATATATATATATATATAAATATATATATATGTCTATACATATAAAACCATTTTTAATGCATACTGAAACTTGGAAAAAAAACTTGTTTAGATGTAGACACAGCTCATTGCAAACGCTTTTACCCCATTTTGCTAACCTCCAAAAAATGAACCCCTTTACAATAAGTACAATTTTAATCAGGAACTCAATTTTTTTCCTCCATAGCTGTTACAGATTCTGCCGTTTACAAGTAATTAGTGCTGTACCATGTTACTCCTTGTGTCCCATTACTACATGCAACAACAGTTACAGCCACTACGGAGCTCTGTAGTGCCTAAGTGTCTGGTATAAGTCGTCTCACCTCAACGGCCACCATTGCGCAGATCTTGATTGGTCAGACTGGACGTTAAGTTCACCTCAGCCTGTCTAAGCCCCTGTGGCCAATCCCTCTTAGTATCACCCCAGTCAGGGATAAATCTCACTTATAACTGTCCCCGTGTTCTGCCAACACATCTAAACACTCTCTGATCACTTTCAACTGAGGCCTAATGGGATAGCAAGCCATGTCATTACATCACTACACCGTTCCCTTGTTCATATGGTCACTCTCTCAGTCGCCGTAGCTTTCTCCCTGTTCCCTTGGTTAATTATGCCCTGCACTGTCAAAACTGCTCACGCTGTGCCCAAATTCACCTCCAAGGATGTATTATTAGGACACTGGCCACCTGGGCTATATTTTACCCATGGGGAGGGGCATTGGGGATGGTGCACTACTGGGTACGGGTGGCCCTTTTTTGCGGGGCCTTGACGGTCCACTGCTGGGCAGGGCAGGCCAGCCGGCCCTGGTAGGACTCTGCTGGGCACGGAGTGTGAAGTATGGCCATAGGCCCAGTCTGGGAAGCACTGATCCACGCTACCAGCTGCCATCTTCCTCCCTTTCCTGCATGCTCCCCTTCCGCTGCTGCGCGGCTTTCTCTCTCTCTCATGTCTATTTTTAGAGCTGGCTGATTTCTACCTTCTAAAACGGGCATATGTGTTGTGGAACAGGAAGGTGTGTTTTTGTCTTTCTTAGACGTACTACTGTCCACCGTGGCCGACGCGCACACATGCGTCACACATCATGGCTTGTCTCTTTTAACATCACACCACACTGTACATTCCTATACACACGCATTCCACCCATTTGCATGCGGCTGCTGTCTGATCTCCGCCCAAGGGAATTGGCTGATTGAAGGTTTGGGTTCAAAACCAAAAAGTGAAAATAACAAACAACTGTGCAGCGAGACCTTTTTGAGTGCAGCATTTTTCTATCGACAATGTGTGTACAACTGTGGAACTGTGGTCTGATTTCATCTTTCTGCTTAGCTAAGCTTGGATCTTCCTCACCTCTCCCTTATCATTAGCAATCCCCCACTGCATCACACTGCCTCACCCTCCCCAAAACCTCTGTACTCCATCATCTCCCAACGGCCAGCTAAGGATCTAGAGTACCTACGAAACACAAAAAAACTACAAAGAAACTACAGAAGCTCCTAACACAGAAGTAGTGACAGTAGCATCTTTGTCAAAGTACTGGAAGCCCGTTGTGTTGAAAGAAGCCAACATGCCAGCCTGTTTGGCTGAGGAGAAACGATGCTGCATTCCCAGGAAACAAGAGATAAATAGGGTAGAAAAATGTATCCCTGTGGAGATGGAGAGCAAAACTATTGTAAACCAATGCAAGCAGGGAAAACTACAATATGACTCAACATCAAAACGGCCAAAAAGTGAATTCTCACACACTTTTTAGAAACATCCTATAGCATTCACGGGGTGAGAACGAGGGGGAAAAAATTATTCTGCATCTTCCGCAGTATGTTTCAAGTCTTATTAAGAATGAGCAGCTCTGCGCATTGGGTGTTGCAGTCCTCTCCTTTTTTTTTTCCTAGTGCCCTGACTTTCCCTTGACTTGTGGCATTGTTGAATGAGCGAATGTATATCTACACCAATTAGATAAGAAACAGGCTTTTCTGCAAAGCTGCCAAATCTGGGGGCACGACAAGGAAAGGTTATTTTCAAGGAAAATAAAAGATCTGCACATCAATATCCCTCAATCAGTACATGGCTAATAGGTCAGAAGAAAGACAGGAAGAGGTGTTGGCCTTGACTCAGCAAAGTGTACAGAAGGATCATTTGTCTGTTTGGAGCCTGGGATTAACATGTAGATGCTTGGCGATAAAGATGAGGATTTTCAGATTTGATACATGCAAAAATATGTATCATTACAAGCCAGAGAACAAAGCCTAAAGCTCCTAAATGATAGTCAAGCTGTATTCACACAATTATCAATTACCAAATTAAACTTGTCCTGCTTCCCACTCTAATAATCACTCTATATAAAGGAATTTGCTTCTAATGTAAAATTTCAGTTCATGCCTCCACACTTTGAGTCTTCTGCTAGCGCATCAGGGGACGCGGTTCCATTCCCAGAGCCATGGGTCGACCTGAAGCAAACCAAAACTTTCCACTATAAAGATCCTGTCCAAAGGCAAACTGCTGACTAAGACCTGCCTCTTTCCTGTCCCGCCCTCCAAACCCTTTTTCTCTCTTTCACCATCAGCCAAGCAGTGCACTCTGGATTCCTCGGAACAGAGAGCGTCACTGGTCAACCTTTTGAATGGAAGCCCATTAAAGGAGCGCATCAATATTTCATCATTGCTCACTCAGAAACGTAGTTATAGAAGTTTCCAGGCCAGGGCCATTAGGGGGCAGACGTCAATACGTTATGGCAGTCAGCATCTCTCTTCGCTTCCACCCCCACTTCTTTCCCCCTGCCTCTGTCCGTCCGTCTCCCCTCTCAAGAAAAGTCACCGGAGAAGCTTTTCGAGACGACTGTGGTTTCCGCTACTTTTACATTAAACAAATCATTAACCATTAGGTGTCCAAGGAACACGGTATCCTTTCCTGCTCCTGTCCATGATCGCAAGTACTTCAATTAGTCTCTGTGAGTAGAAAGGAGGGCAGTCTGTGCATTTGTGTGTGGATGCTTGACTGAAGCTTGGGGTTGTTTGTGCAGTCTGTCTTAACATAGCAAATCTCCAGTCACACAGAATACCAACATCTAATTAACAGCAGCATGACATGACTGGATAATATTATGCAAACAGGCCTCGGCGTTCCCTCTGTATATTTCTCTTTAGTAGCGCTTTCTTGAAGACTTTTGACTCACGACCGATGAGACGAGTCTGGCACCTGTAGTTCTGGCCAAATCAGTGAGTGGACACACTGTGGTATGGGCCATCATCGAGAGGACAAACTTGCTGTCTCACACATGGTGAGTCAAATCTTATGAGTCAAACCTCCGACATAAAACGCTCCCTTTAAGAGAGGAGGGGAAGCTTAATTGCCGTCTTCTTAGGATTACAATGATTTTATAACCCTTATTTCAAATTATTACACCCACATTAGCTGGGACGAGATCTAGCCTTCAGGCTAAAGTGTGTTAAATACTGCTGTAGCAGACATTTTAACGAGTTTTTTCCCCAGCACATCCTTCAGTGTCCTTGGAACTAAAAAGGTCCCGTTATATGCATTTTACCAGAGGAAATGTGAAGTCATCCACGAGCTCAAATTTAAACCGGATGACAGGCTGCCAAGTCCATATTAATGTAAACAACACCTCCGGACCTCTCAGAGGGAGGTCAGCTCATGCCAAGTCATTGCACTTATGTCATTCCTCTTTGGTCCCCATAGTTTCTTTAGTGTCAAACCTGCTCTGACCTTTAGTGTCTTTCAGTGCTAACGTTTTTCTACTTACAGGTGAGTTGAGTTCATTTCTCAAACCACTTTTAACATCGTATAATGAGAAGCACACTGTCACTGTGCCCACACTTACTTGCAATAAAATGTTAATTCTTTACATTTAAAAGTTACTAGGAAGCATATAAGACGTCGCACAACTCTCGTCATGAACTCACCAGGGTGCAGAACCTCTCCGGGGGGTTTCCGCACGTGATTCCGGGTGGATCGACCTTGAGCCGCATGTAGTCTTTCATAGACACGGGTTTCGGCTGGCACGCGTAATGCTCCCACACTGAGCCCTCATCCGTGCTCACCAGGGATTTGCACAGTTCGTACTGGCCCACAGTGGAGGCCAAGCAGTGCAGCAGCAGCAGCAACACGACCTGGAGGAGCATGGCAGGCTGGGGGGGTGTTTGGAGTGGGGTCCGGCGCAGGGTGAGGGGGCTACGGAGCTCAGAGGAGAGGTGAAGCGCATGGAGCGGTGATCACCGGGAGAGACTGGACATCCCTACAGCATCATAGTGCTTCAGTGGGAATGGATAGTGACACGACTGCCTTCCGGTCCGTGAAAGTCCCTAAATGACGGGAAAAAACACCGAATCACTAACTTCAGTGTCTTTTCACGTTCAGGGGCTTTCTTGTTTTGAAGACTGGGTTCCTGAGGAGGATGGGCGGTGGGTGTAGAGGCGGATGATGTTACACACATTAATCTCGGCATACGCTTTAACCATAGCGTTGCAGTGAGTTGGGTTGGAGATGTTCACGCCGAGCCATGTCTCAAAGAGCGGGGTCCTGCAGGGAAACGGTGGAACCGGACGAGGAGGATGAAGGAGACGGAGCTGCGTCTTCAGGTAGATCCATTGGACGCTTTAGACCGGCACAGCTCCTGTGATTGTCCTGGAGGGGCGAGAAGATGACAAATGTTGGCACAAAGCGGAAGTTAGTTCAAATATTACGACATCATTTCCCCGATATTTCTAATCTTCTTTCGAGTATTTTTTTATAGACAAGCAAAGTTTTTCTATCGAATAAAAATTTGATATTCTACTTTGAAAGTGGTTAAACAGCTATATTTGACGTATTTATTAACCTCGTAAACTTCCAGTATACGCGGAGAAAATAACCCCATCATTGACTCAACTGTACGTGAAGAACTTTAAAATGTAGACAGCTGCTTCTTAGGAAGATACATGTACAGCAAGCAGTAAATTGTACAACGTTTTATGATAAAAAAAAAGTTGTACATTCTGCTGTCAAAGCGCCGCACTGTGAGGATAACCTTGTGCGTAAAAACACGTGCTGCTGCCGGGTGCAGCCTGTGCGTAAGAGTTGTAGTTTCGCCTATGCCCGTTATTGCTGGTGGAGTAGACTACACATGCTCTCTCAAGTATTCCGCCCTTTTTTTTTAAAAGAAACAAAGCAAAATCTAAATGCATCACTCGTGTTGTAATAATTAATGTCAACGTTATTCTAAATTAAAACTATCCCAAATGGACTCCATCCGAAAATATTCTGACTATGTCATTTTCACTGCAGCTGACATCTTTGTTATTCCGTCACACTTCAGCATCTATCTAATAATACACTTTAAGCAAAACAAACTGTATGGAAATCGGTGAAATTGTCTCGTGCACTTGGCAGATTTATCCGCTTCTTCTAATTTCATTATAATTCGAGTTTCAGAATAAATGAATAAATCTGATTTATGTTTTTTTTTAAATGAAATAAAGTGCACTCCTCACACTCTTGATGATGATTATTAGAATGGCGGCGCACCGACAGGAGCCAGGAACTTTACGCAACCTGTCCCATGCACAGTCCAGACTATGACTTAGTTCAGTTTATAAGTGAAGCCTCCAGAGCTGTTTCCCGGCACTGACAGACCGGTAGGGGTGTGTCAGTTTCTCCAGTAGCGCATCCCACCGCGAAGCATCGCTCACACTGGGCTATTGTGTGTTCACTCATTAATTAATACGTTGTCTTTATCTGAAATTGTGTCGGTAACGTCTAAACTCCCGCGTCCACTGCGATTTTCATCAAGGGTCTCGGAGGGATATCGTGCAGAACTCGGAGCGGTTTTTCGGTGCAGACTTCAAAGAGCTTTAGCAGGCTTTCAAAAAAATTCATCGGTTATACAGAGATGTGTTATCTTATCAGATAAAGCACTTACTTCTAACATGCATCCGGGAGACAGGCCGGCACTTTGTATGGCGTTATACTGTGTGCACGTCCCTTTCTTTGGGCAAAAAAAAAAGAAAAGAAAAAATCCGATCCGATCATCCACTGTGGTCGTCCCCGTCGCGGTGCTCACTGTACTCCGTTATCTGCCCGGTTGTCCCGGCTCGCTGTTTTGTTTTTCCTTCTGCGGGATACTTTCTTTTCCCTCACACCATGGGTTGCTGCGCACCGTGGATCGGTGTCCTAGATCTGGAAACGGTTGGGGAAAAAAGAGGACTGAAAATCCAGCGCCAAGGAGTATCAAAAGTATAAAATATTGACTTTGAGGAAAGGCTTGAGCCCGCCCTTCTCCCCCCCTCTCCTCCTCCTCCTCCTCTTCCCACTTTACAAGCTCGGGTTTACCCGGGATGCTCAAGGGCAGAAAGAAAGAGAGGGAAAAAAAAGGCTTTATGGAAAATATCACCCTCCCTCCTTCTCCTCCTCCCCCGTCCTCGCTTCCTTCCTCTCTCCCTCTCTCTCTCTCTCGCTCTCTCTCTCTCTCTCTCTCTCTCTCTCTCTCTCTCTATCTCAC
>JAPTHA010000005.1:24018246-24028645 GCA_029814585.1 Gymnapogon annona | reverse complement strand
TGATGGATGATGAATGGATGGGTGGATATGTGGATGGGTAATTGGTTGGATATGATGATGGATGGATGGGTGGATGAATGGATGGGTAATTGGTTGGATATGATGATGGATGGATGGGTGGATGAATGGATGGGTAATTGGTTGGATATGATGATGGATGGAGGACGGAATCCTTTTTCCAAAGAGCACCTTAACTCAGCTTGTTGTAAACACTGGTCCCATATTGGTCCGTACATACGGCTGGAGTGTTTCCATTCATTTTCCAGACTGCTGTGGTCTCATTTATCCCACTGGAGTTTTATAATGAATCAAAAAACATTTCTGCACCGGAATAATTCATTTATGGAAATCAGATTCACTGCATGTCAGAGTTCAGAGGCTGGACCCGCAGCTCACAGACGCTCAGTAATTCTTCATCATTATTTCTTATTCGGTGGCAAAACAAAACACAAAGTCAGTGAGTTAATATGAACTAAAGCAGGGCCGTTCATGTCAACAGACTCCGCCAACAAACTCACGAACGGGATGGCTCCGACAAAAGGACGATTGAAACAAACGGCAGCTAATTAAGAAAGTTTTGACAGGTCTGTGATTTATGATTTATTTCACCAATTATTTTATGTGGATGATGTGTCACGGTATATGACAGGAATGGAGAAGTGTTGCACATTTCCCACTGATTACAACACTGAGCTCTTGGCACGCGTTTACTGATGTATAGTAATATTTTATTATCTCATTAATTAGAATTGTGGAACCTGTGATATTTGCACACACACACACACACACACACACACACTCACAACCAGGAATCCTCTGGTTGGATGGGTGGGTGATGGTTGGATGGATGGGTGGATGGATGGATGGATGGATGGATGGATGGATGGATGGATGGATGGATGGATGGATGGATGGATGATTGAAGGATGAATGATGGATGGATGGATGGATGGTTGGATGGATGGATGGATGGATGGATGGATGGATGGGTGGGTGGGTGGATGGATGGATGGATGGATGGGTGGGTGGGTGGATAGATGGATGGATGGATGGATGGGTGGGTGGGTGGATAGATGGATGGATGGATGGATGGATGCCCTGGTTCCTCTGTGTACCTTCAGTATGGACAGCGTGTGGGTCACATATGTCGTGTGTTTTCTGGGTGAAAGCATAGCTGATGTTGTTCCTTCTTGTTTTTCCAACATCACCTGGTCTCCCACGTGTAAATTGAGTAAATCTAATAAATAACCTGAACTCCATGGCCCCAGGGGCATTTTGAAAGTGTGGGATCAAAGTAGTGTTCCCCACTAACTCAACACTTGTCTCATGTAAGTCCTGTGTATTTTAAACTAGTCTAATGTAAAGATTTTGGTCAGAGTTCTATTAAAATCCTTTTCTTCAAAAAAAAAAAAAAACCTCTGAAACTGCCACCCTGTGCATTATTTTTTCTTTTTGCCGGCTGCTCATAAACAACATCATCTTTTTATTTGTACATGTTACAGAGTGCGTAAGCTTCTGAGAATTTGTACTATATGTAAATCAGTGATTGCAGACCATCTGAATAATGGCATGGGGCAGATTTGATCAGCTATCAAGAAAATGAGTTGGAAGCTCTTTGAAATATGTTTAAAAAAAAACAAAAAACATTCCAGATCTCAATCTGAATCCATATCATCCTCAAGAAGGGCAGTGATATATAGTGGAATGATCATGTAAAAAAATCATGTAAAAATGTCACATTTAGATGTGACAGAAAGATTACTACCACAAGTAGTAACTGTGATAACCTTTATTTTCAAGGAAATGCTAAGTAAATAAGCAATTAGGTATCAATGAGAAACTATTAGTATTTAGACAGAATGAACAAAACTAACGGTGACTTTTATGAGGAACTTGTGTTTTGTTTTGTTTTTTTTGGGGGGGGGGTCTGTGGTTTGTTTGTAAGGCAGGGTGGTAGAAAAATTCTGCACTGAACCTTTAACATACACCGCATGGGGGTGTTGTCACCAGAATCCACTTTTCAAGGATTTAAAAAAAAAAAAAAAAGGTATGTGATTTGAGGGTTATAAATAGGTATGGGAGAGTGTTAGGTATTCATTTATTATGGTTGGAGTTATGCCCAGAGAGTGCATTATGTCCTCAGAGGCAGAATAAACACACCACACACATCTAACTCTCAGGTTAGGATCATTCCTGTAAACTAACCAGGGAGAAAAAATGCTTTTTAGGTTGTATGTTTAGTCGATGGACTCTAATGAAGGTGAGCAGGTACAAGTTGTACCGGAAGAAGTAGAGACACCAGAGGTGGTAACATCACACTTGGCTGTTGTTATTTTCTCACTGTTTTATTATTAAAGTACTGGTGTAATATTGGTGGTAATACTATCGGCAGTAATTACTTTCTCCGGCATTTTCTTCCTTCTTTTAATATATGTGGGAATTCCTCACAGTAATGCTTTTGCCATAGAAAGTGCTTACGCAACACAAAAACAGCACCTTTAAAAACAGAACTCCGGCGGAGACGTTGCACCGTGAGCCTGTCAAATTTATATTAATAAGGTGAGTTGGGTTATAACTCTCTCACTCCGAACATGATCCGCAGTTCAAACCATGAAACAGCCTCTCATTTGGCCCTCTCTACTGTAACAGTGTGTACCTACAGTGTCTCATTTCCCTGTACACCAGTATCCTCCACACTCTCATTAAGGGGCCTGACTATCCTCTAAATCCACCAGGGTTTGATCATTAGGACGTACGGGAGGAATCAATCCGGTGAGTGAATTCACATCACATACACCTCCAGCTCTCATCAAATGACCTTGGCTGCCGCTGCTGCTGGCATCACTTGGTTTTAGATGAGAGGCTAAGTATGATAGCGAGATGTGTGATGTGCAGATGAAGTATATAGTATTGCACTTTAGCAGGTTGGAGGAGGTAAACTCAAGCTGTCTAATGAATGTGCCATGCTGACTAATTTAACGTTCAGCTCCCGCGTAAAAGTTAATGAGAGCTGCTGCACACTAAGGGCCACGCTTCTGTACAGGCCAGGGTCACTGATTCCAGGTTTCACATCTGCATTGTGCATATGAGGAGACATGAGTGGAGTGTGTCTGAACTGTTCGTTAACCTGAATATTTCACCGCATTCAGGTCCCAACGGCGATTACCTCCGGAGGGTGATGCTACTTAGCCTCCAGCACCTTCTCTCTCTCTCTCTCTCTCTCTCTCTCTCTCTCTCCACCAGGCCTCGGCCCCAGACATATGGAACCACAGAACCATGCAGCATTTGCACATGTGCTGTCACCTCGCTGAATACATCCACAGACACTCTGTCACAGTGCAACGCTGCATGTGTCTGCTCCTGCCAGCTCGGCAGCTTTGTTAACATCTTTGCCTACTGTACTACAATAGCTTGCCGATCCATATGCAGCACATCCCAGTAATAAAGCGAGTGTCACCTGCATGTGACGGAGATATTTTCGTAGGTGAAGACACGGTATCTGTAGCCAGCAGTTCTGAGAATGCAGGTGGTTCGGAGGTAGAGATGAATGTGCTTCAGAATGGGGCAAATGTCACTGTTACACAACTGAAGAGTAATAACCGTGACGAGGGCCAACTCTCTCTCTTTCTCTCTCTCTCTCTCTCTCTTTTTTTCTTTCCTCCTCTGCTGCTCAGTGCAGGAGACTGGGCACATTTTCAAAGCCTCCTCTTTTCTCACTCTGACTCAGTCAGAAGGAGAGAGAAAGGAAAAAAAAAAAGTGTCCCTCTCCCACATTCACACGGGAAATTCATCATTCTGTTTTCTGTATCTGGACCACAGGATTCCAGGAAACCAAAGCTATTGTCTTCTGTGTACCGTCCACTGTCGGTGTCTGCGCACCGTGGTCGTCATCAGCCCTAAAGCTTCTACGCTGTTTCACTTGCTCACACACAAAAGTGCACACATGCATTTGTCCTGTTTAACATTCTCAGGACACCGAATGCATACCTGGCGGTCGGCGTGACTGCTCTGCACACCTTATTCAAAGCGCTTGTTTATCTGGACATATAATTGATTTTTTTGCTTTTATTATTTATTGAATGTAGTTGTCGAGTACATTAGTCTGGTTTCTGGATCGAGGAACATGCATGCTGCAGCAAGATTTCAGGTTGGTTCATACCAAGCTCATTAGCTGCATAAGGCGGCACCGGTTAATTAAAATAATTCCCTGTTATCGTGGCTGCTTTGGTCAGCCAAACGATACCGGGGGACAGCTATGCAGCTCAGACGGCACTCGCTCGGTGAACGGCGCTCCTCGTCCACAGCTAGCACCTAATTAGTGGTAGAGGAGGAATATTTTACCGCGAATTAACATGCCTCGCTTCGGCCTGGGCTCTAATTGACGAGCCTCATCTAAGGGCCAGAGGAAGACTGCGGCTGTGCAGGGGCTCGGATCGAGTGCAGGAGAGAAACATGCACAGAATGTTTAACCATTTCATAATTAGTGGGAATCAAAAAGATGCTTGTTTAGTAGTGGACTTGAGTTGATTTTTATGGACTTTGCATACTGGCTCCAAAGAGGTCCTCCTTGTCTTCTCCCATGACCCCCATTGCACTCATGTCAACTTGAAAGCAGGTGTTACGCAGGTTAAAGGGCAACGGTGGTAAATATCCCATAATCCATGTTCAGATCAAAACTCAAAGGTCCCGTCTAATGAAAGCGTTTGGACAAGACATAATCCAGAGTAACGGGGAGAAATCCTACCAACACTCCTCTCATTAAGTTACTCAGCTGAATAACAATAAACCCAAGCCTTCAAAATACATATTTAAAACCCTGGGGTGAGCTTTAGTGCATGGCTTTGCCAACAGGCAACATTTTGAAAGAGAATGTAACTGAAGCAGTTTTGATTAGAGTTTCCTGCAGGGCAGTGAGACATTTGTAGGATGTACTTTACAGATGTTAAACCACAACGCGTCTCAGGTTTCAGAACTTATTATGTTATCACTGAACGCTTGAAAACTGGCTATGTAATATGAAAGGCTTGAAAATGAACAACTTATCACAAAATGGATCAACAATGAGACATTTGTTCTTTTGGATTAAAGAAGACAACTTATAGATGAAAAAGAAGCCTCCCTTTTTTTTCTGGTATACCGCGTCAATTGCGCATTTTCTTTGCAACAAACTGCTGAACTGGTCTTGGGTTTTAATTAAACTTCCATTCCAGATATTTTCTATAACTTTTTATTGAATGATACACTATAAAACATTACGACTGCATTTAGTTAGGTCCACTTATTGTTGCTCTTTAACTCAAAGAGTTCTGACTAGTTTTTGATTTTTAACTCTGCTTTTCTAGTTTTCAAAAGTTAAATCGTTCATTTTCTCATTATTTTGGCTGATTGAAAGTTTAAATAATGGTATTATTGAAGTTAACTTAACTCACATTTTCAAGGCAGCAGGTAGTGTTTTACAGTGTATTAACATTTGTAACAGTTTTAAGCTTTCTCAGAGTCCAGTCCCATCTAATGTCTCATTCTTGCCGTACGTGGGCCGTGGTCAATTCAGATGCATGTGTTTATGACTGGGGTGTTTAGAGGTGCTGACATCAGCCCAAACTGTGTCCCAAAGTCCATCAAATTAATTAGATTCTTGACAAATTTCAAGTTTCATCATCTTCCGAATCTGCTTTATCCTTTGCAGGGTCGCGCGGGTCACTGGCACTGGAGCCTATCCCAGCTACACAAGGGCGAAGGCGGGGGGGGTTCATCACAGGGTAGCTATGAAGTTTCCTCCCCCTTAAAAAGTCTTTGGTTCAAAGGGTTAATTCAGAAATATCAACACAGACACAAAGTAGATTAATCAGAGCTGATAAAACAATATCTGTACAAGTGGTAATAGTATTGGATCCCTAATTATGTGCTTCTAAACTGGAAACATTGACCACTGTAGAAGTAAATCGTGATTTTCTTTTTTTAATATATTTAATTTTTTTCATTTTTCATTAGACAACAACATTACATTACATCACAACGCAGTCACATTTGTTTACCACAAGGACACGAGACAAAACGAAGACAGACAATACAATACCAGGTGTTAACAATACAAACTACACAGTACGCAGAGACACACGTGCTAACCTCACACCCCCTTGTGACTTTCTATTGAGTACTTGTTGTTGTTGTTGTTTGTTGTAGTTGATCAGTCTGTCTTTTAAAAATCCATTTGGATTCACTGACATCTGACAGAAAATTGTTTGTACAAGAATGTAACTTATCATTTCCACTCTAATTATTAAACCTTTTGTATTTACACTTATTTGAACCTCACTTTGTTTTTGAAGTAAATAAACAAGTTGTGTGTCAGATACATTTGTGTAAAACACAGTTCCTCTTGTTGTTCTTGCACCTTTAAACAGGGGTGTCAAACTCATTTCAGTTCAGGAGCCATATTCTGCCCACTATGATCTGAAGTGGGCCAGACTCCCAGAATTACAACAGAATAATATAATGCTGACTCCAAACTCTTAATGTTTTTGAGTGAAAAAGTAAAATAACATTTTGAAAAACATTTACACCAATAAAATATCCTTTAGAAATGGAAATAACATGAACATTGACAGTATTTTGCCTCACTTTTTCATTTACACCTTGCATTACAATTGATAAAGCGCAAAGTATTTTCAAACACATAGAACTTTGGGGTTTTGGTTGAATATTAGTAAATTTGCATTTGTTTTTCTGAAGACATTTCAGCCTGTTCACATACCTTGGGGAAGGATCTTTATAAATGTAAGGATCTTTGTAAATGTAAACATTCGTGTAATTGTATAATTTACTTTTTGTGCTAAAACCGATTATTAGATTAAGTAATTAAATTAAAGAGTTTACTATGATGGTATTTTATTGGCACAGCCCACTTGAGATCAAAGTGGGCTGAATGTAGACACTGGACTGAAACAATTGTTAGTACCTTCAATGTAACTGTTGCATTTCTCAGATTTATCCCATAGGTTAGACTGGATCCTTTGGTGGGCTGGTTTTGGCCCACGGGCCGTGTGTTTGGTACTCGTGCGTGACTGTGTACAAAGTAGTGAAGTAAGCAAGAAGTTGTCATAAGAGTAAATGCTCAAGTTTCGCACAAAGGTTTGAAAAGTGTTGAAGTGCAGTAACAGGGTCTTCATGCTCAGTTACTTTTCTCTAAACTGACACAGACAATGACACATATAAGAAAGAAGTGTGTACTTTGGGGATATAGCTTTTGTTGGAAATATGCCAGAAACATAAGAGACATGACTCTACCTTCAAAGTACACTCTTCCTGAACATTGGCTGTTACTGACAGAGAATGTCGCAGCCTCGCAGCCACTGTGCTCCCCTTCTGCTCTCCGCTGCACATCTCTCCTCCACCCGCCGAAACTCTGGACCTCAACAAATGCTTTTTTCTCCCATATCAAGAAGGACATTAAAGTCTTGAAGCAGATATAAATTGCACCCATCCTTTTTTCAGTTGTTAAGTCTCACAATTAGTGATAAATGACTCTGACTTAAATGTACAGTTCAACAATGACCCACCATCAGAAAACCTCTTCTGTCACTTTTACACTGTCGCTATCTCTTCAACATAGCTGGTTTGTTTTACTGGTTTGTTTTTCTTTGTTCTCCGTCACCTGGAAACAACGATGGCACATCACCTCTGGTCAGCAACGGCTGTTCACCTGAGGTTCTGCCCCCGACTGTAATTCATGTCATAAAAATATTATAGTCTGGCACATTTATGGAATTCAAAAAAATATTTTTTTTAACAAATGTATACCTCTCCTCCTTATAAGTAATTCACAAAAGACAATCACTGCCGTACGGATGACTAGGTACACTTTAAGCCTGAATGTGACCCCAAACATTGCAACAGTTGAAGTTCTAATTTCTGAAATAAAGTAACACATCAGGTTACTGTCTGGTGAGAATACACTTGTTTAGACTCTGTGTTTCCAGGTCGAACCACCATGAAATTTAGCTCTAATATTTTTAGTGATTTTTTATCAGCTCGACTTGGTGTCCCACATGGCAACATGATGACACACATATGTCTTGATGCAGTGATGATTCTGGATTCACCGGTCCACATTTAGCATTGCTTTGGCTCACTTGATACCTCGGTGAAGGTGTTACTAGGAATAGCGTCAGATTGTCCCCGGTGGTTCCTGCTCTCGTGCAGTGCAAGTGCCTAAAAGTTATGGCGAGTTGAGGCCAATGGAGTTGTGGAAACGTGTCTTCATTCAAACAGTTTGGGGGCAGTTGTGGTCTAGAACAGTGATTCTCAAATAAGGGTACGCGTAACCCCTGGGGGTACTTGAAGGCACTCCAGGGGGTACTTGAGATTAAAAAAACAAACATTTATTTAAAAAAACAACAGCAATTAACAAATCCTTTAAAAATAGCTATCTAACAAATATTTCAATAAAATATGTGTAAGTTCATTAACTGAATATTATACAATAGACTATTCAATTTCATTATCTCAAAAAACTTCTGAGTGTCCCTTATAACAGGATTGTTTGACCTGGCTTGGCACCTCCCAGGTTCTCCTGTCAATCACTGCCATCATTATAACTAAGACAATGGAGATGTGGTTGAAGTTTTAATTGTATATTTTCTTATTTCCAAATAGTTCAAGAGAGAACCACTACAAATGAGAGCAATGTTTTTCACTGTTACAAAGTTTAATAAACAGGCAGAGATAACGCTGTGCTACGTTACACCTTTTTTTCAACCAAAAATGCTTTTTGCTGGTTAGGGGCAACTTCTTGGCAGAAAAAAATATTTCACGGGGGGTACATCACTGAAAACAGGTTGAGAATCACTGGTCTAGAAGGCTTGGGAGTCGTCCTGTGACTGAAGGGTTACCGGTTTGATTCCTCGCACTGGCAGACAGTTGTCGGTTTATTTACCCTTGAGGAAGGTACTTAATCCCCCATTTTCTCCCAGGCTGCTTGATATGGCAATGAAAGTGTGTGTGGTGTGTCCCTACATGTTCTAGTCTTGGGTGTGCGTCTAGTGATGGATTAAAAGCAGAAGGTCAGTTCCAGTGTGTGTAGCCTTAGTGACATACAACCTCGGCAGCAGAACTATAATAACTAACCTGAAGTCTTATTAGAAAGTTCCTGAGATATTGCAGACGGAACATTATTTCCATATTTGCTTCCTTTTAAAGACTAAAATATTAAAGAACAGTGCCGTATATTTATAGGATGTAATCTTTTACACTTAAGTTGTGTTTATGCTACTGTAATCAGTTTATAGCACTGGAAACATTTTCCTAATATTCTCTCTGATGATATTTGTTGTGTGTCTGAGATGAGATAACCACCGTGACTAATACTTTGCTCTTTCCAGCAAAAAGATGTCTGTTTTTTCTTTCTCTCTCTCTCTCTCTGTTTCTCTCCTTTGTTGTTTTTTTTTCTCCCTTTTGTTTCTCTTTTGCAGAACTGTAGCAACATTCTCACATTTTAACATATTGGTTGTGAGAAGAGTGGGTGGGCACACCAGCTCTTCTTAAGAAGGTTTTTTCATGGGTCTATTTGTATGCCGATGTTTGTTCTCGGCATGCTAATCTACCAGTCAACAGTGGTAAAGCCTGAGTTGTGTGTTTCACAGACCCAGGGATCTTTTGATCAGACCAGCGTTGCCTGCTGAGCCCCTTTGCAACCCTACTGAGGCTTGTTTGCAGCTGTACACACTATATGCACAGGCTGCTGCCGCTCCAGTACTCGCTCACACATCTGTACGTTTCTCAGACATGAACGGCAGAAAAAAAAATAGTCGTTGGATTTTTCTTTTTTTTTTCTTTTTGTCCTGTTCCACATTCTGATAATGAAAGCCGGAGCTGAAGGTACACACGGCCTGATACCACCTACATCCATTCACCACAGCATGAAAAACACACTACAATTCAACTTTAGCATGTACAAACCCATTCATTGTGGGATTCATACACACACACACACACACACCCGCATACACACATGCACACACACACACACACACACACATTTGAGCCTACTCACTGACACATGAAAGCAGACACAGAGACGAGCAGCCTCCGTGGGCCTCTGGGAGCTCTAATGGCCTTGTAGAGTGCAGTCAGGGAGAGTGAGGGTGAAGAGCAGAGCAAGGTGAAGGCGCACGGCTCCGCTTCCACTTAAACACACACACACACATACACATTCCAGCGCGTGAACATCTGTGAGCTTAGACCTATTGTACACAAGCGCGGTGAAAAGTACAGCACACAACTAACAAACATGCCACTACAAGCAGAATTCAGTGCTACACACACTTTCACACACACACACACACACACACACACACACACACACACACACACACACACACACACACACACACACACACAC
>JAPTHA010000005.1:23941399-23953181 GCA_029814585.1 Gymnapogon annona | reverse complement strand
AAAACCGACGGCTTTGACCATCCGAAAATCGTGTTGTCAGAAATCGCAATTTTCGGTCTAAAACGATACCGGTGAATAATAACTTTTCAACTGAAGGACAGGACAAAATAAATCAAAGTTTGCTCGTTTTCTCTTTCTCTCTATTGTGTGTATGTGTTTGTGCATGAGTGCTGGGGTTTGCTGTGTGTGGCTGTGTATGTGGTTGTGTATGTGCATGTGTGTGAGAACTTTCTGAGGCCCCCCTAGCGCCCCCTGGCGGCCCCCCAGGGGGCCGCGGCCCCCACTTTGGGAACCACTGCTTTATGCTACCATCAGCTAACTGTTTATTGACGGCTCATAGTGAACATAGTCCAACGTAACATTTTTATTCTAAGCATGATCAGTATATACACAAGTTCTATAAGTGGTGTACTGAGGCAACACTGAAAAGCACTGAAAATATAATTATTTAACTTTAGCTTTTTCTCTGAAAGCAAATTATATTACTGCAGTGTAAACAGAAAATAGTATTTTAATTCTATTTGTTTTTAATAATTGCAATTATAACATAAATCTCTCAAGCCAAATGAGTCTCAACTATCATTGTAGTGACACTGTATAGTTCATCACATACAGGATAACAAAACTGAAGCAATCATTAACAAATAACACATAACAATGTTCCATTGTAACAAAATTGTAGTTTTTTTTTTAAATTCAGTTGTAACAGTTCATACTTGTTCTGTGAGCCTCTCAGGATGCTTCCTAGATTGGGCAGACCGTCTTAGTGTCTCAGTCATTGGGGAAGGTGAAGGAGGCTCACTGCATTGCACTTCCTGTGCAGCACTATCATGTTGTTCAGATACAGTCTCTTTGGGTTGAGCCACTGTGTCCCGAGTCTTCAACAGGCTTCTCCTGTTTCTCCTTAACACTTGGCCATTCTGTGTCTTAACAACATAGGACCTAGGTCCTACTTCACTGAGGACTGTTGCTTTCCTTGTCCAGAAGTTAGGGCCCTCAATCCTCACAACATCCCTTTCCTGAAGAGGTTCCAGACACCTTGCTGTTCTGTCATAGTTAATTTTCTGTCTGTGCTTGAGTCTCATCTGTTTCCAGTCAGCTTGTAGTTGTTCGTCATTGGCGTACTGTGAAATGTGTGGTATACAGCTTGTGATGCATTAGTAGGTCAGCAGGTGATGCTCCGCACTCCAAAGATGCGACTCTGTAGCTTAGCAAAGCTCGGTATGGGTCAGTTATACTGTCAATTTGCCTTTCTTAACAGTCTCTTGACTATGTGGGCTCCTTTTTCGGCTTGTCCATTTGCCTGCGGATATAAGGGACTAGAGGTGATATGTTGAAATCTATATTGCTTTGCAAACTCACTGAATTCACCACAGTCATATTGGGGACCGTTGTCACTGATGACACATCATGGGATTCCATGTCTGGTGAAAAACCTTTTCATGTGTGTGATGATAGACTGTGCTGAGGTACTGGAAAGCTATGCGATATCTGGATAGTTAGAGTAATAGTCAATCACCAGCAGATAGTCCTTGCCGTGCAGATGAAATAAATCAGTGCCCACTTTTTGCCATGGTTCAGTGGGTAGGTCTGATATTAGCATTGGCTCTTTTGTTTGTTTGTAGTGATGTTTGAGACATGTTTCACATTTCTGTATCATGTCTTCAATATCTTTGTTGATGCCTGGCCAATAAACTACTTCTCTCGCTCTCTCTTTACATTTCTCCATGCCAAGATGTCCCTCATGGATACGCTGAAGCATGTCCTGGCACATGGAATGTGGGATGACAATCTTGTTTTGTCTCAACACCAGACCATTAGCCATACACAAATCTGCACGCACAGGGTAGAACTGTGGACAGACTCCTTTTGACCAACCATGATGGATATGGTAGGACACTTTCCGCAGCACGGGATCTTTTGTAGTCTTCTGTACAATCTGCTGGAGCATGACATCGGATGCTGGGAGTGACGCAGTCATATTAATTTGAGTTTCAGCATCATCCGATGTGGAGCTGACCTGCTCTTGATAAAGCATCAGCCAGCACTATGTGTTTTCCTGGCGTATAAATTAGCTCAAAGTCATATCGCTGTAACGCTATCATCATACGCTGTATTCTGGGTGACATGTCATTGAGTTTCATTTTTATGATGGATAGGAGTGGTTTGTGGTCAGTTTCCGCTGTAAAGGTTGGTAAACCATACACATAACTGTGAAACTTTCCACATCCAAACACTAAGCCCAAAGTCTCTTTTTGTATTTGTGCATAGCATTGCTCTGTCTCTGTCATCGATCTGGACGTATATGCAACAGGCTGCCATTTGTCTCCATTCATTTGTAGCAACACAGCTCCCAAGCCATCTTTGGAGGCATCAGTGGAGGTCTTGTTTGCTTTACAGCAGGGGTCCTCGCACTTTTTCAGCATGCAGTCTACTTACAAAATGACTAAGTCAAAAAGATCTACCTTCTATAAAATTGCCAAATATATATTAATTTATAAATATATTGACAATTATTTATATGTACATATATGTCAGTGTGATGATGATTTCTTTCAGGTCTTTCTCTTGCGGGGGACTGGCTTTTAAGGTTCACTTAAAAGCCAGTCATTTTCTCAATAATTGATGGTGCGCCTTTTAAAGTGCGCCTTATGTTTGCACAGAGTTCTAAAATCTGTACAAATGTTGTTGTGTTTAGTAAACGCTCCGCTTGATGGACTGTTGGACTATTTCCCGCCGTGTACGGGTGGAACGGACACCGGGTACGGTCTAGTCCATACTGGTCAATTCACTACCTTGCTATAAACATGCAGTTATCCGCATGCTCATTGATTGGTCAGACCGACTGTCAATCAAGTGACAAATTTCATTCACTTCACGATGATAGGTTGATGGGCTAAATTGTAATGCCAATGCGATCTACCCACAATACCTTCGCGATCGACTGGTAGATCGCGATTGGCGTATTGAGCATCCCTGCTTTAGAGGGATCAAAGAATGTGAGGACTTGCTCTGTAGTTACAATTTCCTTGAAATTTTTCCACTTTCTCATGATAAGCAGTCCATTCAAGCACAGGGTTGTGCTGTAGTAATTCTCTGAGGCATGCTATTTTGAAGGTAAGGTTACGAATCTTGAATGAACTTACCCAGGAGGTTGACCATTCCTATAGCTCGCAGTGCTCCTTTTTTGTCAGTGGGGACGGGCATGTCTAGTATGGCTTGTACTTTTGACTGGTCAGGTTCCACTCCTTCAGCTTGTCTCCCAAGAAAATCATCTTTGTGACCCCAAACAGGCACTTCTCCCTGTTCAGTTTCGGTCCATACTTTTTGACTTTCTGAAAGAGTTTCTCCAGCCATTCCACATGTTGCTGGTGTGTATTTCCCCAGACAATCAGGTCATCAATGTAAACTCTGAGGCCTTCCAGACCTTCTGTGATGGACTCCATTGCCCTGTGAAAGATTTTGATGCCAAATGGGAGCCTCAAGAAACAGTAACGCCCAAACGGTGTGTTGAAGGTAGTGTACCTGCTGCTCTCTGGGTCTAGACGCAGTTGCCAAAAACCATGTGAAGCATCTAGTTTGCTGAAAAGCTTTGTACCAGCCATTTCACTCATTATTTCCTCTCATTTTGGGATTTGGTAATGCTCTCTTTTAATGTTTTCATTTAGATCTAGAAACACAATACTCGAATTTAAACACTAATAATCTTACTCAGGGAGTTCAGAATTCAGGACAGGAACAACAAGATGACGAGGTTGATCCGAAGACACACATACGCGACAATCCAGCGACAAGTGGAAGTGAACGCATACTATTTATACACAGGGGAAAGAGCAGGTGGAAACACTCAGGGAGTGATCAGGACAAGACACTGGTGTGGGAATCAGGGTTGAGCTGGTGGGTCGGGGCGGAGAGGGAAGGCGGGACATGTAAACGTCATCGATCTTGGTTGCGATCTGTAAAATAATAATACGGTGTGACAGTTTTGATGGCCACATCTTCTGCGGGGGGAGGTTTAGAAACGCTGAGGCGTGACTGTTCTACGAGTGGATCAGAGAGTAATTTACAACTACTTGAGGGTCTTGAATGGAGCATGGATGAGGAAGATGGGACGCAGGGCGATCACCCTTGGGAAACTGTTAGGAGCCAGCGAGGGGAGAAGCGGAAGGAAAGGAGTGATTCCGAGGATCATGGTCGGCAGGATAAAGGTAGTACAAAATGTGTTGTTCGCTTTGATGAGAAGACTGGTGGAGTGAGTAAGATGAATCCTCTTAAGTTAACAAAATTCTTGAATGAGGCTGTTGGCCGTATTGAGTTTGCTAAGGTATTGCAAGATGGGAATCTGTTGGTGGGATGTACTGATTATGTGCAGGTAACTAAAGCTCTTCATTTAAAGACTGTCTGTAGGGTAAAGATGGTTAGTGCGAATAAAGTCAGGGAAAAAAGGGCTAGAGGACGTAGAGGTGTCATTGCAAAAGTGTCTAGGAGTATTGGCATTGAAGAACTTAAGGAAAATCTAAAAGAAGGGAGTATTGTGGATGCATACCGTATTAAATCATGGGTGGATGGCGTGCAACAAGATACTGAGACTGTGGTGCTGGAGTTTCAAGGGGAAATATTACCTGGGAGGGTAATGATAGGAGTGATGAGTTACCCTGTGAGAGAGTTTGTGCCTAGGCCAGAAGGTGTTTCCTTATCATGTAACCAGAAACAGAGGTGTGCACGTTGCAGTGGTATGGTAAGTGTGAAGAGGGGGTACAACCTAAGTGTTGTAATTGTGGAGAGGCCCATAGTGCTGCGTTTAGGGGATGTCAGGTGCTTAAACAAGAAGTTGAGATACAACAGGTGAGAGTGGAAAAGAAGCTGAGCTACGCTGAGGCTATTAAACAGGTGTGAGGGCCAAGTCAACTGAGTCACCCAGTGGTGCCAATTATGAGGATGAATGCTGTCTTAAAAGAGGAACTGACAGTGGAAAAGAAGAAGATCGTAACTTTTGTGGTTCATGTCATTAATGGTACTGCGGGGGTGAGTTCTAAGACTCAGAAATGCCAAATTATTGTTAAGGCAGCAATTCTTCACCTAAGTCTGACCGGTTTAGAGTGGGAGGATGTCATGGATGAGCTTCATGCTCTGGATCAACCTACGTCCTGAGCATTCTGATACTTATGGTTTTAATATTACAGTGGAATGCATGGTTGCTTATTTCTAATGGGCAAGAATTTAAACAGTTTGTGGATGGGTTAATGGAAAAGCCAGTTGTTATCTGTGTACAAGAGACCTGGTTGAAGCCTCACCTGGACTTTGTGGTGCAGGGCTATCTACTATCTACTCTTTCTTTGTTTGAATGTGAGCAACAGACTGCCACACAACTTCCTTCAGGATAGATGAAGTATCCATCGGTTGAAAGACTGAGACTGAAACAAAGACAAAGGAAAAACTCCAGGAACCACATTGTCACAAGACTCAACACTCCCAAACCTCTGGCACATGAAAAAAAGTCAAAAAAGGCTCAAGGAAACAGCCATGAACAACCAGCAGAGAAAAATGAAAACACTGTGTAAAGGAAAAAAGGATAAAGGTCTGATCAGAGAGAAAACAGATGAGCCTGTACTACACTGTAAAACACTACCTGCTGCCTTGAAAATGTGAGTTAAGTTAACTTCAATAATACCATTATTTCAACTTTCAATCAGCCAAAATAATGAGAAAATGAACAATTTAACTTTTGAAAACTAGAAAAGCAGAGTTAAAAATCAAAAACTAGTCAGAACTCTTTGAGTTAAAGAGTGGACATAACTAAATTGAGTTAAAGAGTGGACATAACTAAATGCAGTCGGAATGTTTTACAGTGTACATGACTGTCACCACCAGCCTCCAATAGAGAACCTGATGGACAATGTAGATCAGCTGTGCAGCACGTCAGGTGAACATCATCAAAAATTAGATAACCATTGAGGGAGAGGAAGCGGTCTCAGCCCCAGCATGGGCAGATGGATGGACGGACTGACAGACACACAGACAGATAACTTTTGTGCATTCAACATTACAGTTCAGTCACTGTCATGTTCTTTGACATTATGTCTGCTCGGTGATTCCTTTTTGTTGGAGTTGTGGACTGTGCATTGCTGTTTCCTTGAGTGAGTAAAAGATCGGCTGAGGGTTAAGTTGCTGTAGATGTAGGAGGTCCAATGAGGCCAGATCAGTTATTTACTGACTCCTGTCAGTTATGTGACAGTTATTCATCATTGAGTTCTTCGATCATGAAGTCCACGAGGACCATGGCATCTAGTAAATTTTCTTTCAGCTGCAAAATCCATCCATGTGGCTATAACATATCTGTGACATTGTCTTGCTTCACAGATCAGCTAGATGATGAGTTCTATGTGATTGATGCCACCCGAGACGCCACCTTCCTATGATGGGAATAAAGAATCCTGGTTTCGACCTTCTCCCTCATGTTCAAGAGTGAAAACATCTTGAACGCACCACTTATAGACATTATATAAAACGAGGACAACATGGAATTTCAATTCAAAAACAAATTACTTAGATTTAATAAATCATTTCCTTTTCGTGCACCAGCCTCACATAGAACAGCAACCTCTCCTTTATATGATGATGAAAAACATACATCAACACAGAGTTTCCTCAAAAGCAGATTTTCTAATACGAATGAGTTACATAACGCTTTTTTTTAATAACATTGTTTCCTCACAAAAGCACTAAACAATTTCCTTCTCTCCTCATATGGGTAAAAAAAAAACCTTGAATAATGCCTCTTAATCTTTTGACCTCTGATGATAAATGGCTGTCATTTGTTTGCAAAACTCTTCAGTACACCTTGCCATTTTCGTTTTGTTCTGCTCCCTCTGTCGTCGTTTTCAATAAGTGGGCTTTTGTTTCCTGTACATTTATTCACAGTTGAAGCTTTTTCTCACCTCCCTTTTGTATTTCCCTTTAGAATGGTCACTTACAGTAGCAGTAGGTTGTAAACACACAATCACACAACCTTTTCTACAAAGCCAGAGCTGTTATGGCTATCCAATGGATTTAGCTTTTTCCTTTAAATCTAACGACAAAAGTAATACTATGTTACATAAATGTATCACTCATACACTATATTGTTATATTGACACCTGCCATATACAGCAACAAACCACATCTTAGACTTAGACTTCCTTTATTGTCATTACACAGACACACACAATGAATCTGTTAACGAAATGTCATATATTGGCAACTGATAACACAAAATAAATATGGAAAATACAAAAGTGCACAATTGCGGAATGAATCTAAAGCCATGAGTTGCTACAGTGCAAGGTGACAACAAAATTTCACACAGTCAATATAAATAAGAAATAAAATGGACAGTAACAATGTAAACAGTACTGAAAACAGAGTAAATAATTGCACATCAATGTAAACAGTACTATAAACAATGTAAATACTACACATCAGTGTAAACAGTACTATAAACAGAAATTCAGTATAACCAGTACTATAAACAGTGCAAATATTACACATCAGTGTAAACAGTACTATAAACAGTGAAAATATTACACATCAATGTAAAAGTACAATAAACAGTGAAATTACTACACAATGTAAACAGCACTGTAAACAGTGAAAATACTGCACATCAGTATAAACAGTACTATAAATAGTAATTCAGTGTAAACAGTACTATAAACATTGTAAACATTGCACGTTATGTCAAGTACAGTTTAATAGTCTGATAGCTTGGGTGAAGAAGCTGTCACTGAACCTGGCGGTTCTACAGCGGATGCAGCGCAGCCTCATATCGGATGCCAACAAACATAACAGTCCATGATGGGGGTGGGTGGGGTCAGAGTATATGTTGTGAGCTCTGTGCAGGAAAGATACAATTAAAAATAAAAATAAAAAATTACAAAAAAAACAACAAACAAAGGATCGTGCGTTAATTCTAAAAACCTAAATACCATAAAAAAAAACATGTCCCTCCACATAGCTGCCTAGTATATTGCACATTTACTTTCAAGTGGTTATAGCACGTTACCTTGTGATTGCATATGTTACAGTGAATAAAGATACTGTAGAGGTTATGTTCTAGTGGTGTTGTGAGTTTAGTGCACTGATGGCTCTGGGGAAAAAAGTGTCCTGTTTCATGATGGTGGATGTTAGTGCAACGGGACAAAGGTCGTTAAGGCATGTAATGGAGGAAGACTTTGGAACCGGGATGATGGAGGCTGACTTGTAGCATGATGGAATGACAGCCTGGTTCAGTGAAGTGTTGAAGGCTATCGATCTAACATTCTAACATCATTGATCCCATGGCAGGAAGCATTTGTATAACCATAATTGTGATTTAGCTTAGATTAAAATCAGCCGTGGACACAGAGCGAGTAGCACACACTCATATCTCTGGCATTTGAAAGACTGAGGTACTGAGGTATAAAATTGGCAGGTACGTGGGACTCTTGATCAAATAGGATATCCTGCAAGATGAAGGCATTGAGGCTTGCCATTCCACTTAATCTAAACTGACAGCGCAGATAAACACAAGATACCCCCCACCTCTGGCAGGTTCATCATACATGTCATATCAAATCATGTTTGATTACCAAAACTTTGTCTGTCACTGCTACTCTTTCTACCTATCTGTTATTCCTCTTTAGTATTTTACTTAATGTAATATAAACAGCTTTGCAAATTAATCCCCTGCATAGTTAATCACTGAAACAGACAGCTGGTGTTTATTAAACAAAGCCCGGTATATTTAGACCATAAGCCATATTAAACACCCCGTAAGCAAAACCAAAACTGGACCTCAATAATGAACATCCAGCACGGTCCCACTCGGAATCTGCCACGGGTCTTCACTTTGCCGTAAACAGCTAACTACGAGCAGACACAAAGTTCAGTCGCCTGTTCAACTGTGAAATAGATTTCAAATTGCACATAATTGCAGCATAATGAGCTCAGTGCATACTATACAAGACCCCTACAATCATATTGAATTAATTAAAGTTTTAATTACCAAATCACCATAGGGCATTTGTATGCTAAAAAGGATTTAGAAGTTTAGGTGGAGGATTTTCTTGAAGTCCATCCAAAACCAGCATCAACATTTCCAAATTCACGTCTGCTTCAGTCGTTAGTTTCAGTTCATAATTTTATATCTGTGTTTAATCTGTCAATTGGGGAATGGATTGTGTTCATTCTGTGATGTGACATCCAGCAACAAACTGTGCTCCTAGATAATGATCTGAAGAGTCCAATAATCATAGATAAAAGACAAACGGAAAGCATACTGGGACATGTTAAGCTTATGAATTAGAGTATTTTTCAGTCAGTCTTTGCAGTCTACGAAGAAGACTAAAAGATGCAGGCCTGACTAGGAGGATCAACTACACTCCAATTGCTACTGTGCAGGCAGCAATATCCGAGGAGCTGAAGGGATCAGGCCAGCTTTTAGGGTATAGAGCGATGTGGCAGATTCTGAAACAGAAACACTCTCTTGTTGTCAGACGAGATGATGTGATGCGCCTCATGGCAGAGCTGGATCCATGTGGAACAGAGAATCGGTGCAGACGTAGATTTGTTCGAAGGGCATATCATTCAATGGGACCAAATGAAATCTGGCACGTTGATGGGTATGATAAATTAAAACCTTTCGGAATTGCCATAAGTGGCTGCATTGATGGCTTCTCCAGAAAAATTATGTGGCTGAATTGTGGAAAGACCAACAACAACCCATCAGTTATTGCTCAAAACTACATCAACTGTGTAGTTGAGTGTGGAGTTTTTCCAAAGCAGCTCCGCACAGATTGTGGCACTGAAAATGGACTAATAGCAGCCCTTCACTGCACTTTGAGATCACAGCATACAGACGAGTTTGCAGGAGCCAAAAGCCACATGTATGGCACCTCAACGTTCAACCAGCGGAAAGCACTTGAAAGCTGGTGGTCCTACTTCCGGAAACAAAGGTTTTTGTCGCTTTTAACTCATTTATGGTTTACTTGACCCTGGATTATTGTATTTGCTGTACACATTTATGTTGTTTCTCAAATCCTATGTATATTGCTGTGCATTTTAAAGGAAAATGGTATATTGTAGTGAAATCTCCAAAAGGCATCAAGTCAGTAGCAAATCGACTTGTAGATTAATCTACACCTTTTGAAGAATGACACACACACACACACACACACACACACACACTTAATTTGTATTTTCTATCTAGGAGCCAGTTTTGGATGGATCTGTTCAGTGACTTGAGGGAGAGGCATCTCTTCAATGGCAGCCCTGCACACACAAAGTTGTTACGATACTGCTTCATGGGAGTCTTGCAGAAAGAGCTGGATGAATACAAGCAGTGCTGGAATACTCACACTATTCGTCCTGTTCACCAATCCCGGTGCCCATCTGGTGAACCAGAGGCAATGTATTGCGTGCCTCACGGGTGATTACTGTTTAAAGAGTTTTCCTTATAATATTTTGGATTAAGTTAGCTAAAAATACACATCCAGTCGAGCATTACACACCAGTATTACATTGACACACCAGTATTACATTAACATATTAAGTAAATATTAATTAAATAAAACCTGAAATATGGTGCTCTAAAACCTGTGTACTTGAATGCACTTGAAAATATGTTAACACTTTGATTATAAAAAATACAATTCAAAATAAATTCTTCCCTCATGTGTAGTGATTTTCTCTAATATTTGATACTTAGTTTAACCAAAGATCATTGCTTTTCTTTGGGTCCCTGCATCCTTGTCCTGTAATAAACTATGGAGATAATTGAATGACCATGAAACTACAACCTAAAACAGGAAAGCTAAACTTTCTGATGTGTTGCTCAATGTGGACACTTCTGTACTTGCTCCTAGATTTGATGGGAGCAATTGTGGTTTCCCAGCATCTGCCCAAACTGTGGTGTTTGTGGGAAAAGGGGTGTGTTTGTTTGTAGGGATTGTCTGGCGGGGTTGGGGGTGTGTCTTCCAGGGTCCAGGGAACGTCACAGCCCTCCGCACCTGCTACGCATCGTGTCATCATCAATGGCATTTAAGGAATGTTGGAGGACTCCTTCGATGCGAACGTATTGATCATCCTGAATGCGGTACCTCGTCTGTTCTCTGGTGGTGCTCTGAACTCATGTTGGTGAATTGTCCTTTTTTTGTGGTGAAATAACCTTTTGGTGTTTTTGTATTTTTTCCAGTGTCTCCGTTGCAGCCCCACCGTTTCCACCCCAACTGCAGCATCGCCTTTTGTTCTTCCCTCCCGTGTTTGGACTGACTCTTTTTGTTCCTCCCGTTTTTGGACTGACTCTCTTTGTTGGATTATTCATTATTTTTAGAATAAACCTTTGTTTTTTCTTAAACGAACTTCCGTGTCTGGGTCCAAACCTCCTTAATACATAACACAAACCCTGAACCACATTACCAACATCTTGCCAGTGTCAACAACTGCTGGTAGGGATGCACATGGAACTCTCTTTGAAGAACTGCAAAGACAGAGTGGTCTAAGAGCTCCTTTGCAGTGGGAATCAGCTGTAGAGAACTACATCACCCTGAAAAACATGGCTGGTCTTTAAACTTTTTAGGGACATATTTGGCTTTTTTAAAATTTATTTTATTGATAATTTTTGTTGTGACAACATGCAATATAAAGCTTTATTATGTGTAGTATTTGCTGTCTGTTGTCTATGCCTGGAAAAAAAAAAATCTTTGAAAAAAAGTCTGTAGTTCTGTATTTTTTATTATAGAAACAAGCTGAAGCTGCAAGCCCATTC
>JAPTHA010000005.1:23898114-23911661 GCA_029814585.1 Gymnapogon annona | reverse complement strand
TAGATAGATAGATAGATAGATAGATAGATAGATAGATAGATAGATAGATAGATAGATAGATAGATAGATAGACATAAATGGATAAATGGATATAGATATAGATAGATGGAGATAGATAAATAGGTAGATGGACGGATAGATCTGATAACTCATGGACCTGACAAACATTGTGGTTTATTACAACTCTTTGAATTGAATGTGAAACACGCCCATCCTCTTGTTGACAGATTGACGTGTCTAATTCCTCACGCGAGAGGGCGCTGTTACACTGACTTAGCGCTTTTCTATCTGAGTGTAGGTTCAAGACAGGAACGTGTGTGTGGTGTGTGTGTGTGTGTGTGTGTCTGAATCCAGTTAAAATTACCCCGGAGACGGACGCAGACAGTTTTTTTGACCGTACCAATGTGTGTGGCCTGTAGATATTACACGTTAACCCCGGCTGAATTACCTCATGGACACAACAGTATATCGAAAATGAGGGAATAATCAGAGGAGACGCGCGGCGAGGCTCGTCTGTAGCTAACGTTTTGTTGAACTGCGAGTGGGATCACAGCTGCTGGCTACGAAAATGTCGGGGAAAATAGAGAGCAAGCAAGGTAAGTCGTACCCGGCTAGACCCGAGCACACTGCTCCACACCGGGACACTGGATAACGGTATTCCTCGCCATGGCCACGGATGGAGAAAATCTGCTCTCTGTGAACCCGATACACACGCTAATGGGCGTTTGTGTTTAAACATAGTCAGTGTAAATGGTGGTTTTAATTGGGCCTCACGGATTGTTCTCTTTTTTTCCAGTTAAAATAAAGCGTCATCGTAAGCGCTAGCTGGCATTAGCTTCTGATGCCTTTTCTCTACCGACTACAAATCACTGGTTATCTGACCTGTAAACGTGTAGTAACGTTTTCAGCGGTCTAATGTCCTAGCCGGTTAGTTGCCATGGGGTAGCTCCCATACACAATAAAAAAAAACACCATTTAACGAGCTATGATTGTGTAGCTCGTGTGGCACCAACGCCGGCATCAGTCTCACCATTCACTCTCAGCTCAGCAATAGTAAATATACCAGGGCTTGATTGTTTGAAAGCGTCGCTACGATTCAGGAACAAATCGCGGCTGTTTCCAATTCCCTGCCCCCCTTTAAAAAAAAAACGGTTACGAAAATAGACGTTGAGTTGCTTGTTGGTTACGGTATTTTTATGATTCGCACATGTCTGCAGGATAACATAAAGAGGGGTTGTAACGGTTGCTAGCGACAGCTGAGGGTTAGCTTTCACTTGCTAACGCTAGCTATTTTGTTACCTAGTGCACCGGGAGTTGTAATGCGTTCACGCCCAAAACGACGGCCGTGTGTGTTTTTGTTGTGTTGGTTTTTAAACATTGTGCACGTGGCATATTTGGTGTGCTTTGACTTTTGTTATGTGTATGTGTGTGTGTGTTTGTCGGGGTCGTTCATTTCTGTACGAAGCAGTAAAGATAAGTAAAACAGTGCAGAGTGCACGAGAGGAAACAGGGTGGTCGGTCCGAGGGGTTAAAGGCTCTGGGAAGGAAACTTTATACCCGCCAGCTACACTTGCATCCCATTCCTGCAGTTGTCTCCGTGCTTCGCACCACACATACACACACACACATACACACAGTCCGTTCAGTCTGGTGATGCCTGCAGTAAATGGACACGCGCACGTAGAAGCACCCAGTAACAGGCGGGAAGGGAGTGTCATCCACCAGCTCAGTCATGCCTCAGAAGCGTAAAAGTTTCCGATTCCTTGCGCGTCTTACAGACGGATGACTACATATGGTCACAGCTAAATGAAAACTCAGGCGCTTCGGGATTTTACAGCCTGTGGTTCGCTGATTAAAAGCCGATAAAGGCCATCCTATCTAACTGGCATCTATCTCTCTGTCCTCTCTTGTTGACCCGGACCCTCAGGCTTCATAGTTGTTCACTGGCCTGATGTGTCTCTCTCTTCACATGTACCTATCGATCTCGGATGTGTCCCCACAGGACATTCTGGATGCCAATGGAATGAAGTGATGGCTCCATGACCCCTCAACCTGTTGTTGTTTTTTTTTTCTTTGGTACAGATTCAGAAAATGTAAGCATTGGTCGATGCTGTTAAAAGGGGAATAGGTTGCCTGTGTGAGCTTACTCTGCATGTACTCCACAGAAAGCGGACCGGAGTCAGATCTTGACACAAGATTAATTCAGTGATTCCTCAAGGAGTAAATTAGACGCAAAAGAGTTGGAGAAACAGCAATGGAGTTCATGTGTTAAAGTCAGGATTCTTTCACACTGAAGCAGGGTGTGACAAATGGAGTTGTGATGGTACTAAGATGTACCATGCAAATGGTTACCATAGTGCACTGGCCCACTCGGCCTATCAATGCACAAATGGACACACCAGGCCCAAGCAGAAAACTTACGGCAGACTCACTAGCTGCATCAGCATACTCACTGATCTCCACGGATACTGTCCTCAGAGGCCTGCATCAAGAAGCAGGATTAAAACAGCTAGTGAGGTATCCTCTAGTTCTCTCAGGATTTGAAGGTGGTTAACTTGTCACTGGGGTAAATCTCCATGGTAACTCACCCCACAAGTCTAATCTTCTAAAACATGCCTTCATACCATAAGAATACGTGTAGCATCACATTAACGTAGCAGAACGAATAGTTGTCATTACAGGGAGATGTACTGTGTGAGGATGTAATGCTGATCATCTTAACTTACTTATTCATATTGTGGAGAGTTTACAGCTTTCCTTTCTTGTTTTGATTGCAGCAGCTGTCTTAGTCTGCATTGCATTAAATGCCTTAAAGTCATAGTTTTTTTCCCCACTTTTGAGAAGTATGCAGCTGATTTTAATCTTTCCATGTTTGCGATTGGTCTCCTGGTGCCAACTCTGCCTCTCTTTTTGTAGAAACACTCATAACTTGACTCACAAACCCAAGGGTTGGCAGAACAAGTTGATAACCATGCTCCTGATATCGCTTTTGCAAGATTGGAAGTGTTTGGTTCTGCCAAGCTGGGTCTGTTGCTTTGTGATTCAAGCCCCTGGTGTCACTGGCTCGTCCTCTCAGGGGCTAAACATGAATATGATGGTACCTGTTTGAAGATGCCACTGCAGTGTCGTGTGGAGCACAACAGGATGTCACCTCCTAGGGAATAGAGATGGGTGGGTGGGTTTTTTTCTATTTCAACACTGAACCCCATTCTCTATGTACACACCCACATTACTTCATCACTCAGGCAGCCCAAACTGTGATCCATAAACAGTTTCACTGTCTGTGGTGCCGTTGCCTAGTGTTAATAGCAGCACATCTCAATCCTTTGAGAAAAAGATCTGGGTGGTGGTCTGGAAAAGACTGTGGGAGCGTGTGCCTTCACTTGTCAGTTGTGTTGAATGTGAAAAGATGGACTTTAGAAATCTGGCTTGGACTTTTTAAAGAAGGATTTTGGAACAGAGTGCATGTATGTGGCAGATTGCAGGCATCCTGTATATTGCAGCCAGTTCTCTGGGAATCACTTCACAAGTTTTGTTTAGCTTAAATTTCATAACATGGTTTGGCTGTGCACATATAAAATGTAAATTATTCCCTGTTTTTGTGGTTGAAATTGATATGGCATAGTTTGGTGTGGAGGCTTAATTTAGCTATTTTGTTGTACTGTGTTTTTTCACAGAGCTAGCATGTAAGGACTATCCTCAGACACTGTGTAGTCTAGTGTCTGGCAGATGCTTATTTTACTTCTAATGGTTTATGGTTATTAGATGCTTTCAAGGGATCCCACTGTAAAGATGGCACTTTGCAGTTTATTCACTACATGTGCACTCCCTAGAAATAGTATCTTGTGTTGGTCAGCACAAAGATAAGATAAAGCTAGAAGATAAAGATAGCATAGATTTAAAACATGTATCTCCAAAATAAGGTATGTTTTAAAAGTTGTCTGTTGAGAAAGTCTGTTATTGTTTTTGGTTTCAGAGACTGAATATTTATTATTGCAGTTGGTGCGGCTATGGTTGCAAAGTTACTTCATTCACCACCAAGTGGAATTGTGACACAACATTTTTGGCATGTTGGTATAGGTAACAAAGTTGTGGGAGCAGCGCGGATTTATATTTATCCTGTAGACTTCTTTCTCAATGGACAGTCAATGGTAGTAGCCAGCCACAGTGGAACTGATCCATCAGTTCCTTATTTTAGCTTCCCTGCCCCCAGACCCACACTGTGTGAATGTACGTCTGAGCGTTTGTCTTTAAAACATTTTAGTTATAATGCAAAGAGCTTACTGTCAAGCATTCCAAGGTGTAACACTGAAGAGTAAGCCATTTTGATGTTGTATTTGTTGAGCGGTAACTGCGTCACTTCAGACCAAAATATCTTCTTGTCTGATGTACAGAAATAGCAGGCCTACATACCTTAGTCACCAAAACCATGAGCAAGAGCTAAAGAAGTCATGATTACAAAAGGGTTCCCCAGATGATTAGGTTTATGCACATTACTGACAAGTGATCCTACTGTTGCAGAGGACAAGCTATGGGTCTGGGTTTGACATGCTGCAATTTTGAGGTTTGATGGCAGCAAGCATTTCACCCTCCCTCTGCCACAGAATGAGAGGCTTGCTGTTCCCATATAGGTTTAGCAGTGTAGTAATTATTTTTTTGTGAGTGCTGGGTATTGGAGAACAGAAAGAGGGAGGGAACAGCTTGGAGAAAGAGGGTGGAGAAAGGTACAGCAATGATGGGAATTTGGTCTGTGTACAGACAGTGAATCAAGCACTGAGATGGATGGATTGCATTTCCTGATGACTGTATGATAGCTGTTGTTGAGCATTGTACAGTATTTGTTGTCAGATCTTTGTATTACTAATATTTTCAAGGATATCCAACAAGCAACGTCTTTCAAGAAGCCAAAGACAGTGTCCATCATTTCTGGAGGTTTAATTTGGAACTCAATACGACTTGTCCTTCCAGGTTGTATTCATCTCTCCACTTCCATCTGTGTACTCAAGACATTCTAGGAGCAGTTTGTCTTTCAGGATGATGCTTCAGTTGTCTTCAGTGCTTTGTGTTGGTCTGCGTGCCACAGAGCATGTCATTTACTCCTGCAGGTGTCCTGCTCAGTTCCATGTGACTATTCAGTGTACTCCTGTATGCAGATAACTGGGTTGGAGATTCTCCAGGACTACCGAAGACAGCTTAGTCCGCTCCAGCCAGACACAGTCTAGCATTTTGTGAATCTGGATACAATTCCAAGACATTTATAAGAAGAATTTTTAATAAACTATTGACTTTGTAAAAACATTACTTTTCGATTCCTCTTGCCTTCCCTATATGCTATTTCTGGATCTTTCCTCTCAAAGTGTTTTGCAGTGGGGCTGAGTCAAGTGGGAATGATCATGAGAGCCGTTTAGCTTGTGACTAAGTCTCAGCATTCCCATTGAGTTATCGCTGTGAAAATGCCAGAGTGACTGACAACCCATTAGTATACATCAAGTGTCACCATCAGTATCACCCCTGCACTAGCAGCTGTTCAGACTCTTGGATGGGCAATATAAGTTGGAGGAGCCAGGCCTCCTCAAAGGACTCAGACTCCTCTATCCAAGGGGATCCTGACGAGGACACAGGTAAAGGCATAATAACACATGTCCAATTTATCCTGACACAAGCATACAAGACATGAATGTTACATTTGCAATTTTGTTCTTGAATCAGATGCTGTCAAACTGCCTAAAAATGAAGGTTTTGTCAAATTTCTTGTTTTAAAAACAAAAGAGGTTTTGGTATTCTTTACAGAAAATGGTATGAAAGTTCAACAGAGTAAAAGTTAAACAGCAAAATAACCAATGCTCTGGCATTGATTGAAATGTAAACTAACAATCAGAGTAGAGTGTTCCTCTTTTAAATCTTTGAGATCCAAGGATACTGGAGCAGCTGATAACAGAGGTTTTACATTTTGACACCAGGCTTTTGTTCAACATTTCTGAGTTAAATATATGCAGAGTTGGATTGTTTTTAGGAGTAAATTTTTGTTTGACTCTGCTATTGTGAGCTGTTTTGTGCAACGTTCAGGGCTTTAATGTAAAATAGGCTTGCTGGCAGAATGAAATGCAAGGGACATTCCTCGTTGTGCTTTTTGTGTCGTGTGGCTTTATGGAAGGTGCTCATTTGCTCCACTAGGTCTTGGGTGGACCCAGTCTGAGGAGGTTGCTCTGTAGGGCCACATCACGGCTGCTTTTCAGCTTTAGCTACTTTAATCTGGGCTCATCAGGTGAGGATCCACCAGTGTGACTGGATACTGTGGTCATAATCTATGTTACACAATACAAAAAAAAATTGGACTCAGTGGATTCACTGCAGGGGACGTAATCCTAGTATCTTCAAATCCAACCTGCCTTCCTTGCTTCAGCATGGCACCTGAGCCTGTTTGTTGACCCACATGTTGGGGTTAACATTGTTTGATTTATTAATGTTTGTAGTGAGGTTGTGCTTCTGATATTAAGCTGTGTATGAACAGATACACCCTGATGAGCCAATAGCACATAGCAGCTCCATAATTAAGGTAGTTGAGTCCATCATTCTGTAATTGCACTGTGCCAAGTGCTATAATACCTTGTTTTGAAAACACATAGACTGTGGTGCGGTTGGCCTAATAAATCTGGGCATTTAGGCGCAGCAGGCTGTAAGTCTGTGTTTGTATGGGTGTGTGTATCCTCGTCTGTCTATCCTGAACTGCCAGGTCTCCATTGCTGTGACAGCCCTCATTAAGGATGGGGAGAGTGTGTAATGTGTTTCAAACAGATGGACTGAGCGGCGTTACGGATGAGTTCAGTCTCAGCAAGGTTTACCTTGCCGCAAGGACGCTACTGTGAAATAAATACTCATACAGCAATTGATTTTACAGCAGGAGGGTTGCATATTTCTCTCAAAATAGACTAGGGGTACATAAACCTATATCCTGTTGTCTAGGGTGGACTGCAATTTCCAGTTTTGTGTCAGCAGAATTAGGTGTCCTGTCTGAAATTATACCCATTCACACAACTTACTTGAACAAATGCAATGCTAATTATATTCCTGAAATTGAGTTTCAGTGATGTAATGGTTTTACCCCAAACGCCACCGCCAGATCGGAAAGATCAAGCAATAATAGGCCAATTGAAATCAAATTTGGTTCATCTTGATCGTCCCACAGATGTAAATTTTCTCACTACCATCCATTGTTCACATGATGTCACTTTAATTCCCTTGGTGGAGTTTTGTGGAGAAAATTGGTTCTCTGACCATTTTTCTTCCACTATCATGCCCATGCAGCTCAAATTAATTTCATATCAATTGTTCAACAATTCTCTTTCTTCACAACACTACCTTGAGTTTATATTATGTCATATTTTGACATCAGGTCCTGCATTTTTCCAAATGTCACAGGGAGCTTCTGCTGAAAAGTCTTTTTTTTGGGCACTATTAAAGAAATAGTCAGGAAATCAGGCTCAATGTTGGTTCAGATTGATCATCCAATAAATAGCTAATATCTTTTGTGACGCTATTCAGGCTGGATATTCTTTGTTTGAACATGGTAACTATCCTGTTTTAGCAGCAATGTACAATAGGTGGCCCTTAGGGAAAGAACTCTATTGATTTTGGGTGTTCCACAAATATTATCACTGCCGAAGTGGAGGCATTTCTGTTGAAAAATCTGTTTTTCGGGACATTTTTAAATAGATGTGGCAGGCCAATCAAGCTCAAAATAGTTTAATACCAACCACCTAAAGTTAGGTTAAGTAAAGTTAAGTTAATATCTTTTGTACATTATATTTATTTGTAATATTATATAGCAGAGTATTAGTGTTATTTTGGTGATGTACCCTTTCTGTCGACCCCTGACCTCATTTTATATACTTTAACCTCCAACCTTGACTTAGTCTCTGCAGTGCAGGTGGTCTTCCTTACCTTCATAAGGCTGAAGTGCAGAATCTATGTCATTTTGCTCAGCGACTAATCCAATGATTTTAAAATGCAAATGAATTCAGTGAACCCTAAAGATTACCTCAGGCTCCCCCATCCCTCAATCTGGTTGTTGGTGATTTCCACTAGACTTATTTTGCAAGTTTTCTTATACATTTTTTAGTGTTGTGTTTGTTATTTAGGACACAGCTACACAGCTAATATACCATTTTCTTGCAGGAAGATCCACCTCACTCTCATGATAGTTATCTTTTTTTCACGAATAGGGTGCAGATAAACGATAAATGCAAGATGAAATGAATGTGAAATAATTTCTGATCCGCACTGTATCTAAGTCCTCTGAAAGCCTTGGGAAAACCCAGAATATGGTACTGTGTAAAGTTAATAATCCTGTGGGACAAATGCTGTAACCTACTTCTGAGTTCTACTCTCATCCAGAGATATGTCTTTCATTTCATGCAGCTACTACACCGTGTGCATACTGTGCTGTAACTTATGTGTTAGTTTGCAGGACTGAGAACCCTCACTACTGAAACATCACATCTTATGATGGTCTCTTTGCTTTAAGATTTTATTTCAGCAACATAGAATTTTTCTATGCTTTTATAATTGACAGTCAGATGAAGCACATTCAGAATCGTTATTTTCATTACCATCTGAACTACAAGACAATTATGACTCCACACTGGGACATTTGGTCCATTCAACTGCTCATTTATTTATACAGTTGTACAATAAATTAGTCTCACTTTTAATTATCATCTCAATTACAAAGAGATTTAGACCTGCAGCAAGCCAGTTGAGAAACTAAATATTGTCACTGTGCCCATTTAGAGATGTTGGATGCTTGTGTTTTCTCACTGTAAAAAGAAAGCTAGAGTGTGGTGTATTTTTGATTTGTATTGTGGCTAGAGCCTATTACTGCTTTTGATAAAGGACCTCTTATTCTTTTTAGGTTCCCTTTGCCACAGAGTACATTTATCCTTTTTGTTCTCTGAGCCAAACAGTTTGTTTTAATTTAAAATGGGGCACGAAAAGCTCCTTAGTTACGCAATTGATAGAGTTTTATTCAGTGTCACTGTTGTTGGATCCCCACAGCAGCAACTGTAAGCTCTGGATCCATGCATGGGTTTCCTATTACATTAATGAAGTGTTCATCATGCTGTAGGTGTGAATTTAGTTCATGCTTAGGAAATGTTGGTGCTATTAATTTAACGGCTTGGGAACCACTACTAAAACTTCACATATCCTGTTATCTTCTCTCTCAGTTCTTGTTTTGCTTTGAGATTTCATATTTGACACCGCTGTGAATTTTGGCATGATTCCTTTTTTGTCGTAAGCAAGGCGCGTCATGCTTTTTCACCATTACTGTTATGCACTACCTTCTGATACCATGTATATTTGACTGCAGCCAACCAGCATTTTACATAGATATTTTATGTATGTGCTGTCTAGTGTTTAAGCATCACAATAAGGAAATAATAACCTTGTCTCCATTCAATTTTCTCAGCAGCGTAAGTAAAGCGAGTGGTAGGATTGAAAAGCAAAATAGTTGCCTCGCTGTCTTGAATGTGACAGACTCAATGGCCATGGGAAAATGACGAGATTCAGAAAAAGGGCTTTTATGTCATTTTGCGTCCTTGTGTGGATGTGTTCACTTATATTGAGTCTGTCAAATAACTCAGACCCCTGGGTGGCATGGCTGCGTCACTGAGCTGGCACACAGTGAAGGGGATGTCCCACGGATGGTGCCAGTTTCCGAAGCCAATCTAAATCAGGAATGGACAGAGAAGTTGACATTGTTACAAACAAATCATTGTTGTTGTCAAGGCAAATGAGCACGTGTATCTGTGGATATTTGTGTTTGTTCTTGAGTTGGTAAAAGACTTTGAACCCATCTGTGTATCCTACCCAGACCACATCTGACATACTTGCAGACAAACACAGTGTCCATGCCATCACTGAGCCCGTGGGCAGAGTGAGGACTGTTGGAGTGTGCCTGCCTGTGCTGACCTCTTTCCTTTTGAAGTATTCCATACACGTGAACGAGAGAATGCCTATAAAACATCTAACTGTGGATTTATGAGGATATAAGACAGCTGTAAAAGACGTCTTTTAAAGGCTACTTTACAACTGAAGCTGTTTAAATTTGGTCCTGAAGAGATCAGAAAACTTGATTAGATCAACACAAATTCCGCCTTTTTGCTATACAGTGCTTACTGTTCGTGCTGAAGTCCTTTAGGAAGAACTCTTGTAGCATCATGACATGAGTGGATCGGTTACTCTTTGACAGGAGCAGAAGACTGTGAACTGAATGTTGCATTGGCCTCATTAAACAAAATGCTTCTCTTTACACTCTTATTTTCCCTCATTTCCAACTGTAGCAGAACCAACTTATGCGTCACTGTTTTCTCTTATATATTGTTCTATTTTGTTGTGAGAGCTATTGTGTAGTGTAAGCATGCAGGTTTTCAGCTGTGGTCTGCCGTGCATCTGCATTTGGACCGTCAGATTGGATTTGAATCCACTGGTTGCATTTTATATATGTTTTCTGAAGCATACAGCTTAAGAGATTTTATTTTAAAGAATGATTTTGAAGTCTCGGTCCCATGTAATCCTTAGCAACTGTTTTAAATCCTAAATCAAGTTCCTGTGGACTTCATATCCTCTCATGACAAGCTTTCATGTGGAAAATTGTTGAACCTCAAAAGAAAATTATAGTCCTAAAGTTGTTTGATGTGACCTTTTTACGAAATATATAATAGCACATAATACTTACCTGAGAAGTGAGAGGTTCTATGCATGACCGATGAAACAAATTTACAGCACATTGTAAAAAATTATCGTCTCCAAAATGGGGAAAATGAAAAGCAGTTTGAGAACACTGATGTGAATTGACAGACATTTTTAATACATAATCATGACGTCAAATCAAGAGGATCTTTGTGCTTTCTCAAACAGTGAAACACTGTTCCTTTTTGTTCTTGTGTACGCATGACAATTTAGGAACTAAAAAAGAAACTGTAAAGTTATTTTAGTGCTGAGCAAATTAGTCATCACCCACATAGTATAGCCGACCATTGCCTAATTATAAGTGCGAGGAGGACTCTTGTTCTTTGTGACAAAACGCAAATGTCGTGTCATTTTTGGAAGCTTGGAAGTGGTGAAAATGTATGGCACTGCCACAGTCCTTTGGAATCGCTGGCTTAGATGTATTGTTTGGCATCTGTCAGTCTTGTCCTGTGCAGTTGTTGTTGTGCACAAAGTGTCAAGAGGATAACAAGTAGGCTGCTGTACAGACAAGATGAGCTTTGTACAACACTTCAACATGGGGAGAGTGGTACCACTCCTCGCTGCTCGAGGCCATTTACTCACAAGAATACTATTGCTTATGCTTCTCTGTATCTTTCTCTGTCTTGTACTCAGGCTGCGAAGTGATGGCTCTCTCGTGGCTGTTTGTCTGTGCGTAGGATCAGTCTCCTATCTCAAGTGCTTTATAGTGCCTGTTTGCCTCGTCCTCTCTTGCCAAACAGCTGCCGTTCTCCGAGAACTCTGAATTCATCTCCACAGATCACAGGGATTTTTAGCTGTCACACTGTTTCTGTTCTGGTGCTGTTTGATGTTAGAGATACTGACAAGTTGGGTATTTATAGCACTTTGTGGTTCTTGAGTCTACTGGTCTCACCCAAGGTGAACCTGTGAGCTACTCGCTGTCTCTGTTTCTCTGTTGGAACACGTACTCAGAAACTGAGCTTTAACTGTATGCTAAAAAAAAATGCTGTTAACCACTGTAGCCAGAAGGTCACTTGAAGGATCATACTGCTTTCAGCTTTGTTTGCCTTAGGTGGTTATGTGGCGCAGTGAGCATCTTTGTCTTGTGTGACTTTGTGTCTGGGTGTGCATGTGCTCTATGCCATTAGGCATGTTTAGGTGAGGTAAGGGGAACTGCCGAGGTGCTGTGTCCAGGTTGCTGAGGACTGAAAGCTTTGTGCAGAAAAGAGGGAGTGGCTCCAAATGAGGGAGGCAAGGGATAGGAAATCATGCCAGTGGCTTCAGCGTCAGGGGGGAAGGAACAGGAGGAGTACCTAGGATGGTGTGTATGTGTATGTTGTGTTATTTCCCACTGTAGCACTCCACCTTACATGTGATTGCCCTAACACTCCAGTTTACTGACTGTAGCTTCATTTGGCTCAAGGGTTTACCCAGATTTTTCTTGTTCCCTTTAAAAGTCTGAAATAATACTCTGCACTTCAATATGACAAACAGGTTCAGTGTGTGATAGTTAATGAGCTCTAGGGCTGAGCATCTACGCACCCATAACCCCTTGTCATTTAGCACATTTTGTATTACCCAAAAGGAGATTTCAGAGGAGGTGGAAAGCTCATAACCTGTCAGATCACTTGATTTATAGTGTGTTGAAAGGTAGTTTTATCAACTGCTTCAACTAGCTAAAAAAACTGTTGTCAATTTTGACGTACTGTAGTAGAATGGTTATACAATACTAGTGCCTTTCTAGGAGCCATCATTACTGTATGACTTCATCACATTCACATTATTTGATGGCTTGACTAAGCTTACTACTAATAATAATGTAATGCACAGGTTTTATATCTAGCGAGTCTTTTGTATTTGACTTTCTCATTCAAACTGAGTAGTATGTTTTAATCCATAATTTTTTTTAATTAACAAAAAGGTAACAAAAACAACATTCAGAAACAATTAATAATCATGGCTGCGAGACAATGAAGACTCCTCAGTAGAGCATTCGATCTACTCCACTACTCTTTTATTTACACAGCAGTACAATAAATTGGGTTTTAATTATTATTCCAATTACAAGGGGATTAAGATCTTCAGGAAGCCAACTGAGAAGCAAAATATTGTTATTGTCCCAATTTGGAGATGGGAAATGATCCTGTTTCTCCTCCCAACTTGAAAAGATATTCAGAGGCTTCAGCCTGAAACTATTTCTGGTAAAAGACCACCTGACCATTTCTGGTTCACTGTCTTGTACACTGTATGCAACCCTGCTCCCACTGTGACACACTGTTTTATTTTACAATCAGGGCGTGAAAATGTATGTACTTGTGCTATAGATTCTGAGCTGAGTTTTATTTGTTGTTGCTGCTCCTGAAAATCCAGCCCTATGGCGTCCCCTCTGCAGCTCTGGCTCCTGGTTGAATAGTTTAGAGGGACTCTTTGTGTGCTCATTTTTGTCTGCCTGGGTAAGTGGATGCTTGTGCCCATGCCTGTGCATTATGCCCGTGTGTGTGTGTCCGTTGTATGAAGGACAATTGAATGACCTAGACCTCAGGGCTCCCTCCATAGATTAAAATACAAACCTACTGACCTTCTGTGGGTAATGCTTCTATTAACTAGTTGTCTTTACTTCTCCAGTGCCCAGTGTTAGACTGTGACCCATATTTAATCCATGCTGTGAGAGGTGCAACTTCTGAAAGAAAAGAGGATTATTAGAATATTCATAATAATATAAGGTCACCCGAAGCCTGTAGGCGATGTGTTGTGGTGTATGTAGCAATGTGCCAGCCGCCACCCACACAGAATCATTGATGAACTGCTGTTAATTAATT
>JAPTHA010000005.1:23885233-23895701 GCA_029814585.1 Gymnapogon annona | reverse complement strand
GGGGGGGCTTGTGAAAGATGAATAACTTTGCTATCAAGCACAACAACAAAGGAATACATTTGTAATAATACAACTAACTTTGGCTTGTGGTTGTGACTTGACAGCTGAACCACCAGGAATACCAGCAGTGCAGTGGCATGCAAATGTCTAACTAAGAATGTGGTCTTTCACAGTCATCTCACATTCATAAGAAGGAAGGAAATGTATGGGCTGATTACCAGAAGTGGGACCAGTAAAAATGAAGCACCAGTGAGAGCCACAGTAAACACAAAGACATACAGAAAGGAGGAAAGCTGATGGTGACTGTGGATATAGAGGAGCTTTCGACGTAGGAGCTCTGTTTTCTTTATAGTTAAACAGAGGAGGCATTCAGACAAGGCACTCATAAATGTTTATGTCACCACACAATACACAGGCCTAATAGTCCCACCCTCTTCTTAACACCACCTACCAGGGCCCACATTAAACACAGTATAGAGCCTTGCTTCTCAGCAATTAAGTCGGGGTTTATTTCCTTAAAACACACTACACTGAACAAGTGTTTATTTTATTTTATTTTTTTGTTACCACATCATTTTGCCATTTTATAAAATGTTGAAGCACATACCCTGTCTTTACAGGGTTGACAAAATCCCCTCGCTGGACTAATAAAGGTATATTCAATTAAAAAAAATAGGTGGCAGAATATTTGTTTTTCCATATTCAAAAGCTAAACCAAATTCTCATTGATTACCTAGACAACCACGTTTGATATTTTATCCACTAGTCTGTCAGAGCTTTATACTGATCGTTTGACCTGATTATCCACACATCTACTGCCAAATTTGTGCAAACCGAGCAAAAATAAACCATCACCAAGTGCCCTCTAACCTCTCACCTTTGCACTTCTTTTTAAGGGGTATTATGACTAATTGTTTCTCTTACAGTCACACACTTTGTGGCATCTTATATTACTGTCACTTTACGCACCTGAAAACATGCGTATGTACATGACTATACCAGGTGAGACTCAAGCATAGTGGCTGTGACCTGAGATCTGGATGACCTACCTACTGCCGAAGTTGGTCAAGAGTTCCTGTGGTAATATCATGAATGACAGAAATACTTAATTGTGATGTTGTGTGTCTGATTTAAGCCATTTAGTCTGAAGTGCAAATACAAGTTGCCATCACAGGAATAAACACACTCAAGAATGTAAGGTGTGTTACAAACAGATTAGGTTGGATTATATTTGTATGTGTTCCTACATGCTGGCAGGTACGCTTGTGAGGACTTAGTGCAACCTATTTTCATGCCCACTTTTTTTTGGGCGTTTCAATTCACATCACAGATGTTGCTGCATGTTGAGTGGAGGTCTTTTTGCTTTTGTACCAAAGTATGTGAGGATTCGTTTGATCATTAAAGCTAAAGGTGTAATTTCATGAACCATAGGTCAGTAATGAGTTTGTTTCAGAATGTGGGACTTCCTGTGTATGCAGCTATTCTTAGTCCTCGACGATGTTGCTTTGGTTCAAAATTTTAAAGCAGTTGACAACACTAAAGATGGTTAATATATTTGTTTATAATTCCCTGTTGTGTGCTCTGCCCTTTCCCATCACAACCCATTTTCACTAAACATTTATGGATCTTCAGTGCTGTTCGATAATATGGATCTGTGTTATGGAGTGCCTGTTGTGGGGCCGTACTCTGTCAGCCACAGTCCACCCCCCCCTCTGTTCCCATGCAACCCCAGCACACACAGCACCTTCATCATGTCATTGATATTTTGTTCCTAACCATTGATCTGTGAACTGTAGGGCTGCTTTACCAGTCCCTGAAATACTGAAGGACATGTTTATGTAAGCTGTTAGTGTAAAATATTGCCTGTGGTGTTTTTGTAGATGATGAGAACAGGAAGAAAACGTATCCTGTTTCACAAAAATCATCCAGTATTTATAGTTGATTAATGTAGGACAAAGATTTACATTGTGCTTTGAAGATGTTGTGCTTTTAATCAGGTTGGAAGAATAAAGAGCATGAATGTCAAACAGTAGTCGCAGTAAAATCAAAGGTATTGACATTTTTGCTTGGAATAAATGATGAATTCACTTTGCATGTGATGATTTGGTTATACACATCAATGCCATCTTTGGTATCTCATTATGCTCATTCATTACATGAAATACAATAGATGCTAAGGGTGCTGAGCACTTAACGTGGACTCTAGTGTAGTTACTTGTTAAGTGGAGTGGATGTGCTCATTCTTTAGTCTCCTTCCTGTAGCTCGCTGTATATTCAAACAGCACAGCTGGAAATCTGGAAAACCCACCACTGGACTTCTTCCTCCATTACTTCTCTACTCAGCCATTAACCAGAGCCACGTTCCATACCACAGCTTTCTGCCTTCCCTGCCATCCTTTGACATCAGCTTAGCCTGCAACACACATTCACCACTGTATCCAATGCTGCAGCTAGTTGATAACCAAGGACATAAAGAGGATTCCTATTGAAAAGGAGCCCAGCCAGCAGGAAACCAACCACTACAATGAAGGCAATAAATAATTCACTAAGCACTTAACTATTTCCTGTTGAATTTTCTCCCTTTCCTTTCCGTTTTTCGCCTGCTGTTCATTTCACGTGCCCCAGGCTTACTTTCCACTCTCTTCTCCACATGCAGCTTTCCTGTGGAGATATGATACCTGCCGCTACTTCTCTGCAGTTTTTGCTTTACAGTGGTTAGCTGACACTAATTCACTCCCTTTATTAGTGTTTTTATAGACAAGTAAGGCGTCTTTCCAGGGAAAGACACTTATAAACAATGCAGCATCCATCGAAACGTGTGGTGGGAGGGGTTTCCCCTCATCGTCATACTGAGGTGCCAAGAATGTACAGAATGTACTCTGCTGGACTGTGTGATGTGACCAAAATTTCATACATACCACATGTACCGTCAGCAGTTTTTAGAAAAAACTCACAGTGAAAGAAATGCCTATCTCTTCTACTGTATTTTACATCAAACCAAGGTTACTGAAAAGTTTTTTTTTTGTTGGTTTACATCAGGCTTGTCATACTTAGATAACACTAAACAGAAGTTCCACTACTTTCATTTTGTCTTAGCTCGTTGGGGTCGTTAACCCTTTCTCAAAATCCCTCCGTTCAGTGTCACATTCACTCCATGTTTGTTTTTTGTGTTGCCGTCATGTGGATGTCTTGCCTACATATATGCTGTGTGAAGGAAAGCTGAGCATTATCCAATTAATGAAACATAATGTGATAAGTGGCGAAGCATAATTTGATAAGTGATGGGATGCAATATGAAGCAATAGTTATTTTCTTTTGATACAATGTGGGTCGGCATGTCACTCACAATGTTGTTGTTCGAATTTAGCCTTTTGTTCATACTCTCATCCATTTATAACACAGCTTTCTATCTATACATATTGGGTGTCTTTGCAATCACATTGTAGCATTGAAGTCAGTGCTGGGATATTATTCTGTTTATGTCTTGTATGTACTTTTGCCGGTTTTTTGCTGCTGTATCTCTCTGAGAGGTGCAATAATGCTACTAGATCTCAAGATTGCTTTTCAGAGCAGTAATTTTTAATTGTCTCCCGCGTGCTCTTTGAGTCTTTTTTTTTTTAATGTGTCTTGCCTTTTCTACAGCTGACACACTGACCTCTGTGACTATCATTGCAGCTTTTTTAGCAGGCTCAACACGTCTGCACATGCAGTGCTTACACACTCACTTTCATGAAGCTGCCCATACTGACCAGTTCAGCAGGAGGTGACAGCTGTGTGTGTAACCTTACGCACTAACTCATCTGTGTCCCACCACCCTGTTTTTGTCCTATTCTGAGACGTGTGTCGGGGACTCGGGGGTGGGAGGGTGGGAACAACCAGCTGTCCTGTGTAGATCACACCTGCACTGAACAAGAACCAGGTCAATCTGCCATCCTGTCAGTGTTCAGTCAAGATTTTGTCAGTCCCATATGTCACCAGCCAGCATTCACAGCCACTGGGGTACCACCAAAAAGTCTCCTGTATATCTTTCAAGAATATACATAGTGAATATCATGTAAATATTCCATTACTGATTTTCCAATTTCACTTTTCTGTCATTTCAGTTCCATGACAAATGACATAAAAACACAATAGGCATGTAACAGAAGTATTACCAAAGGTTTCATGGTTACTTGGATTAATTAATGTTTGTAGTCTACTGCATTGTATTGTGTTATTCAATCCAGTGAAAATATAACCAATCTGTTGCTGTTTGCATTGACTGGGAAATGAGCTGTCCCCGTTTCATAGAGGCTGTCCTATAAATAGAAGAAAAGCACACACTGTCTCTACTCTCATATCAAAAAGTATTTATTAGAAAGCTGTGTTGCAAACAGTTTTGAGTTTCCAGGTGTCTAGCTATTGGCATCATTTCTGTGTACTTGAATATAACATTTACAAACCTAATTAAGAAGCTATTTGTTTGATTTGAAAAGAGGGTAGATCAGTTTTGGCAACTTACCTAAGGCAGGCAGACAGGGAAACCCCAGTTTGTGTTTAGAACGTAATGGGACTTGAGGAGCGGTTGAACATGTTGCTTAGAATCATGACACTTGACCAGATGGGTCTGATGAGGTGGGCTTCTGCTGTGGTGGGGGGACCCCCAGTCTGGTCAGATTTCAAGAGAGCACAGTGTACTTGGGTCAGCGCTATGTATGTTTAGTCCTTTTTGCTACATAATTAACTTAAAACACGTGAGTGCAGTGAAGTATATGCTGAAAAATTCAATTGAAGTGGTATTACATACTCGTATATGGAGCTTTGTATTATTTGTACATTTGCACCCCTGTTTGTTACTCTCAGCATTGTGTTTTCTTATTGCATAATGGAGCTTTAAGACAGTTCAGCTACTCGAGGGCTCCCAGGGACTCTTACCCGCAGATTAGTGAGAGAACTCTCCCAGGCTTTGTTCAAGAGTTGTTCAACTCTGCAGTGTTTGTTTTAGATGTCCCCAAGGCCCGTTTGAGCTGAAAAGTATCTAAGCAATTGAAATGCCTCTAAAAGATGTTTAGTTGCCTAAACTGTATTTATTCCTGATAATCAGACTCTAATGATTCTCTAACTTAATTCTCTCTGTTAAAAGTCCTTCGCAGCAGTATAAAAACGTAGCCACAGTAATAGGCTTTTACTGCCAAATTATAAACAGCAATAGTTTTTTTTATTTCTGCCATCTCCAAAAGATGAGACATCTGCATGTGTGTAAAACAAAAAGGGGCATTTGTCATTTATGCTAATACTTTTTTCTATTGCTTATAAATCAATGAACAAAATGGGTACAGATTGTGGTCATTTTGTTCAATCTACAGATTGTGGTCATTTTGTTCAATCTACATATATTGGTGACTGGTGCAATACATGAATGGATAATATGTTCCAGGTCCAACTTTAAGCGTGCTGTTATAATGTAAATGTTCCTCATACAGCTAATTTGCAGTGGAAGTAAACTCTCTTACTGGAGAATTGGTTTAATAAGGAATGTTTGGCAAAATTGATGCACATTCATTTAACTGTTTTTGCATCGCTACAACACCACCTGTGAGGGTTTTTATGCAGGTATATTGAAGTTTGTGAAGCTGACCAGCAAACAGGCATGTTTGTTTAGCCTAGAGAGTTGAAGAAATGTCTTGTTTTCACTCTGTGGCTTCTTTGAGTCTTTTACTAAGTCCATGACTAGTCGGATTCAGTGTGAGAGACATTACAACTGATGACCTCACCACCTCATTACTCTGGTCTGCAGCAGGCCGGCATCTGGGTAGAGCAGGGGAGGTGGCTGGTGTGTCGCTGTTGGCTGAGTGTGGAGGGTGGTGGACACCATGGTTTTAACAGAGCCTTGCACTGTATTCACTGTATACTCTCTCTCTCTCTTTCTGTCTCTCTCTCTCCCTCAGTTGCTCACTTTCCCTCCTTCTCCCTGTTCGTTTCTTTTCTGTGGATGATGTCATTTCCAGGCTCAGCCAGACTTCCAGTGAACTCGCGGAGGGTGGGGGGGTGATAGCTGTTCTCAGAACAGATGAGGGAGGAGGTGGTAGTCGAGAACTGACTAGAGAACAGAGGAGACACAGAACCAGCCCCATGTGCTTGATAAACAGCTGAGCCACGGGGATATGGACAAGGATGTCTGTGGGCCAGCTGTATCGATCACAGCGGTGACTCAGTACGCTGAAGTCACTGCTTCTTCCATCTGAGCCGAGATCCTGGGCTGCAGCTGTAAACTCTCACACAGTCCTTCTGGGCCTGTTCGAGTTCTGATTTACTGAGATGGTCTAGCATACTGTGATGTTGGCCATAGCCCTTGTACTCGTGTCAAAAATGAGGGGGCAACAGGGTCAGACAGATAGGATTATCTGAGGTTGAATTTGTATGGTGCTACAGGGAAATCCAAAGCATGTGTCCTGCAGATTACCATAATGTAAAACCTTGACTTGCTGGCGAACGCAGGTATGTATAGCCTCAGGGTATAAAAAAACCTTCCACTGGCAACCCTAGCTGTGCAATTCACACTCTGTTTGTGTGCACTGAGGCAGCACAGCATCCCCTGTGGCTAAGCTACAGACTATTGATCCAGACAGCTGTTGAAATGAACAGGTTGTGCCCTTTCACAGAGCTTTCACTGTGTGTAGTCAGTAGACTCTAGACTCTGGTTTACTCAAACTCCATGACTTCTTTGAAGGGTTGACTGAATAGATGGTGTTTAACTTTAATCCGTAAAATGAAAAAAAAAAAAGGTTCAGAGAACACTAAAAACGCGCGTTTCTGAAATTTCCCCAAGTGGGACAAATAAAGGTATATCTAATCTAAAACCTCCTAGAGAAATGATTATATCTGTGTCACATGGCGGTTGTCTACAAAGTGAGAGTGGACAAGTGGTCACAGTGTCAGCCTATGCAGTTTGATATACTCACGAACAACAATTCAAGGGTCCACTCTCTATCTATATATTCATATATCAAAGGCAGTCTCAATGAGCAGAGGGATGTGATGTGTGAAATGCACAAAATGAAGGTTGCCTCTTATTTCCACATCATTTTGTACATTTTTATTGTTTAAGATTAACATTGTATTTTCCTTGAGTACCATGCAAACACATACGCTAATTGTATTCACAAGTTGTAAGATTGTTTCCAATAACTGACATAGGGCTTTCTCACCAAACTTGACTGTTCTGGCTACCGATGGAAAAAATATCTTCTTTGTCATAAAGTGTTTTTTTCAATCGTAGTTCAACGTTGGATATTTCATGTATGTTTCTATTAAATAGCTGATGCCTTTATGAAAATGTGCATACTTGTTTGAATGCTGTTAAATAGGTCAAATGCATGCTTTGAGGTGACTCAGCAGCATTTGCAGTAACTCAGCAGCGCGTTGAATCAAAGATGAGCCTACAGGACGGCTAATGTTTATTTTATTTGTGTGCAACACTGATACGAAAAATGCAGTGCAAAATGAGAGCCTGAAGGGTCATAAATACCTCATCACGTGCGTTCATGTTGAGGAATCGACTGGAACGATCAACCTTTTTTTTTTTAAATGATTAATTTATTTAGATTTTTTCATTATACAATATCACAATTAGACTTAGACTTCCTTTATTGTCATTGTACAGACCCACACATGGGTCTGGCAACAAAATGTCATTACTTGGCAACTGGAAAACACAGCACACATACAAAACGTTACTAAAGCCATGAGTGGTTGCAGTGCAAGTTGATATCATATAACAGTCTGTGTTTATACACACACATACAACCACACACCCGTACATACATATATAAATATATATATAAATACATACACACAACTCTAGGTATATACATGTAATACATACACAGACAGCTACGTGGTAAATATAAATAGGAATTACATTCATACATTTCAAGACAACAATCCCAACCTGCAATGGCAGGATCAGAGACAACACAAACACCAAAGGAAAAACAATACAAAAAATAAAGAACATAAGTAAACTGCGTGAGTCGCGTAAAGATATATGCTATACATGCTGACCTCACACTTCCTAAGTCCTACAAGTCCGTCTCAGGTATAGAGAGCTTAACTATATGTGGTGCGCCGGTAAACTTTCCATGTAGTTTAAAAATGGTTCCCATATCTTATAAAACATCCTACTTCATCAACATTTTTAATGAGGCCCAGAGTCGGCCTCTGCACTGCACTTTGGCTTTTACTCGGAATAAGGGATGATAAGGATTAGGGATGTCAAGATAGAGCGGTAGGGTGGATCTGTGCTCGGCATGTGGATCGATGGTGCAGATGAAAGAACTGCCCAGCTGGAAGTCAGGTTTGTGGCGTTTTCCTGCTGTTGATTGCTATTCAGCATTCAGTGCTTTTATGCTGAGGGCCATGGAATGTCAGATCCCGCTGTCATGGAACTGAGAGGAGTTTACAACAGATAAAGATGTCATTTTGTCACTGATAAATCTCTCTTTTGCCGGCTCCCTCTGCTGTTATTAGTATTTATCTCCCAATATAGTTTGGTGTGGTGAGCAGAGGCGAAGAACGGCAATGAGTGAGTAGTCTGTTCTCCCGGGGTGAACAGAGAGTGACTGAACTCCACTTGGGTAATATCTTGGCTCTCAACAGTAAAATAACTGAAGTTATTATTATGAAGCTGCTCTCAATTATGAAAAATAAAGCAATCTCCATTTCAGAACTATTTAGAGTGTTCCAATACAGTATAACAGAACTCTTCTGCTCTGTCCTTGTCTGTCTTTGTGTGCACTCACACATCTGTGTGCACAGTGACCTGCAACATGAGCCACTATGACATTGCCCGTCGAGCAGATTTATAGCCAAGAAGGAGATGAAATTCAACTGTCACAAATAAAAAAAATCTCTGGCTTCTTCCTCTCCTGAAAGATACAATTTTTGCTTCAAGATCTTCGCGTATCACTTCACAAAAATTTCCAATGAGTGTCAGTGTCTGATAGTGATTCTTTTTAACTGGCTCGTGCCATCTGTTAATCTACTTTCCCCCTGAGATTCTATCCTCTTCCACTGACCACTCGTGTTTGCTCTGTTTTCACTCAATCCATAGACTCGCAGCGGTCCCATCTGTCCTCGTTCACCATGAAACTGATGGACAAATTCCATTCTCCCAAGATCAAGAGGACTCCATCCAAGAAGGGCAAGCAGCTGCAGCCTGAACCAGCAGCCAAGAATACAGACAAACCTGCTAACAAGGTGTGTGTGCAATCATGTGCTTGTAAATGTATAAGTATGTGTATTGTGGGAAATTCATCTCTTTCCCACCTTTAATTGTTTGCGTGTTTGTTACGAGATTGTTTTCCTGTCTGTTTTGTTTTTTGTCTTTTTTTTGTGCTACTGTATTCCATTGTCTGTCTATGCGTGTGTGCAAGCTTCAACGCTGATTCCCACAGACTCCCCCCAGTCACAGTGGCGGCTGGCTGTGCTACAGCAGGTGTCTGAACCAATAAAGGCATGAATGGAAGTGGGCTGTTTCCTGAATGAACTCCTCCACTCCCTCTTAAGGTTTTTGGTGTAATGAGCCTATTCCCCAGCAGCCCTGCTGTGAAAGACTAGAGACTCTGTAAAACCTGTTGCTGTAGTACCAACATGGCGTGATGCCATATTATTTGATAGATTGTGCTTTGAGCTGCAAGCCGACTGGAAGCAGAATAAGGGAACAATAGAAGCACAGTTGAGAATCCAGACTCCCCTTACTGTCCAAATACTAAATAGGTTGTTTGTTCCAATTTAGCTAGTTCAAGATGTGGAAGAGTTTGTTTTAGTCATCAGGCTGATTCTCTTCCTCCTTTTTTTTTTTCTTTTTAACTAGAAGGTGAGTCGGCTGGAGGAGCACGAGAAAGAGGTGGTCAGTGCTCTGCGCTACTTCAAGACAATCGTGGACAAAATGGTTGTGGAGAAGAAGGTGCTGGAGATGCTTCCAGGCTCAGCCAGCAAGGTCCTCGAAGCCATCTTGCCTTTGGTTCAGGTGGAAGCCCGATTACAGCACAGGTGAATTTCACTACAAGGGAGTACTCCAACTCCATTTTTAGTCTTTGGTCTACACTTGACGTCTGTGAATAGTAAATTCCTAATGGCTAAGATAAAAGTACTTTGGTGCAACAAAGTGTGGATAGGATGATACAAGTTGACTAGTATCACTACAGTCAGTAATGAACATCTTTGACTTAATTAGAAAACAACAAGTCAAATTATCAGAGCCAGTACCCCTGAATTCCTATAATTTCTAAACCATCTCCAGTTTACACCATAAGAGGTATTACTCCACATTGATTTACTTGACATTTGCTGCTTTTGAGCACTTTGCCAACATATCAGATAATTGACAATTTTATATTACAGTTGAACCAGTTGGATAAATTTATGAATTCATACATAAATGTGTTCAGATTAGCTGTTGCAAAATGTAAATTTCCCCTTTGCGGGA
>JAPTHA010000005.1:23874101-23885133 GCA_029814585.1 Gymnapogon annona | reverse complement strand
GTTGGATAAATTTATGAATTCATACATAAATGTGTTCAGATTAGCTGTTGCAAAATGTAAATTTCCCCTTTGCGGGACAACAAAGACATTATCTTAGGTCACGTTAGTCTGTGGTTTATGTGGAAGTGTCAGATCATTTCACCCCTGTGGAAATGTGCAGGTGTTGACATGGACATGTGTCAGGACAAAACCTAAGACAAAAATATGGGTAGCATCAGTAAAACACTGCATATGCAATTTGTCAACATGTGAATGTACAGCACAAGATAAAAAAAATTTCATCTTCTAAATTCACAAAACGATTCAAAGAACCCCAACCCCCTTAGAAAACAGTTCCTGAGTTCATTTCCTGTGTTTCATTTTCCGATTCATTCTTCTCATTCCTGCCTCTTGACATTACGTCTATCATGACAGGTATCTGTGCAGGCAAGTTGGAACTAGTGTGATGTGCGGTACCTTTTGCTTAACTGCTTGTGAAGATTGATAATATGTTGCAACAGATGACATCCTTGACTTTAAGACTTCCTTAACGTGTGCAAATTTGACGCCTGAAGCCTTTACATTTGTTTTACTGATCAGGAATGTTACCTGCAAGGAAGAGAAATAAATTGTACAAACGTTTAAATTAAATTCACTTTTTAATTCATCCTCATCGTCGCGGAAGAATGTACCCATAGTTGAAGTTATTCTAGCCGTCTTTTTCTTTTTGTATGGACATGTTAGAACTTCCACTCTTTGTCTTTGTGTGTCTCCCATCCATCACTGCAGATGAAGGCATGGAGGTCACAGGTGACACATTTTGTATCTCACTGCTCTGTGTTTAGAGGCAACTGATGGATTCTTTTTTGCAGCATTGAGAAGCAACCATCTGTGGAGATTTGACCCCAGTCTGATGGAGTCAAACACCACTAGATCTTTTTTTTTTTTTTTGGAGGGTGGGCTGCAGCCTGAATGTGTAATCAAGACCACATTACCTTCTAAATTAGACACTTTCTGACAAAGGACGCTTAGTTGTTTTCAACAAATAAACTGCCGTACATCAAAATACAGACATGTGACAAACATTGAGCAAAGTTTAGTCGAAATTCCTGGGACTCTCACCAAGAAAAAGCCTATTAAAAGACATCTGTTTACAATTCAGAATGCACCGCAGAGTTAGATTATCTACAGTGATTTAAATCAATACTGGTCAAATAACTAGGTCAGCAGTGGGTGGAACTCCTACTTGCTGTTGGCACAGTGTTAATTTGAAGAAATTCCCTATTTGCCAGAAGATTACTGTATCAGACCTCATATGACTAATCTGTAATGATAGTTGCTGGTCATTCAATGTCGCAAACTTTATTGTACTTCCATTGTTACATGTATACAGTACATAGTTTGCTTCTACTTTGTAGGTCAGAGCCTACCATCTTTGTAGCGGCTCACCCAAAACCCTCAGATCCTTCCGCTAAGCCCCATAGCTGCAGTCAGCTCCTAGTCACCATGGGGCTTAGCTGTGTGGATATGGGAGATGGATATTCCAGCATTGTGAATCAGTCGCAGCATGTTGATACAGGCCTCTGCCACACCTTGGTGTCAGCTCTGTGCTCACAGTTCAGTGCAAGCAGAAACAACACCCTGCTTCCACACAGCGCTGCCACAAGGGAGCTTTTCCCGACCCCCAAGGAATACCAACCAGTCCTCAATGTATAGTTTAATATATGGATGTTTCTTTCTCATGTTTCTCGATGGCCCTGTTCAGACATGGTATTGAAATGTGACCTGAGTGATCTGTTCACTTCTGGCCATCTGTAAGCACATTTGTTCACGCCTGTCATCGGAATGAATTTCTAAATGTGCCTTGTATAATCATCTTTAATTGGATAATGTGATACTTGCTTTACTCCGTTTGTAAATGAATAAAGTTATCTATAGAATTGCTTAACAGCAGCTTTAACTTGCAAGTTTACTAGACTGGCTTTATATGTCTTTGCAGTTAGATGTATGACCAGTATATTTTCAAAAGTGTTTTTCAGTACCTGATATAATGTACTCAGCCAGTACACAAACAGCGATACTCCAACTTTATCCCATGAATTTGACATACTCTTTAAGAGTAGTTTAATCTGCAAGTACCTAAAATATGCACAATTTATTTTTAATTACTGTACATGAACGGCAGATATTCTGTTTTGTCAGAGGGGTTAAAAGTTGGCAAAGCAATTGACAGGATTGAATAAATGTGACTGTGTTGTTGTCCAATGTAATGTTGTCGTCTAATGAAAAATGAAATATTAAAAATTGGTGAAGCAGCATTCAGAGCCAGCGCGTACATCCAAAACACTTGTAGTACCTTTACCTGCGTCCTGAAACTTTGACTGTACTGTTCAGGGTACGTCTCAAAGCCTGAACAGCAGCTGCTTGAGTATTCTTACCTCTGATCTAACACCCCCCCCAACCCACCCTTCTCCATTTCCTGTCTGCTCTCCCCTTTTCGTCTCACCTTTGTCTGTCCTCCCTCATTGTGCTCAAACCTGCCCTGGCACCCTTCCAACAGCTCTGCACTGTCTTCCTGTCATAACCGCGTGTATCAGAGTCTGGCTAACCTTATCCGCTGGGCAGACCAGGTGATGCTGGACGGCATTGACTTGGAGGACAAAGAAAATGTGGCATCTGTCACCAGTGTCATCAAGGCTGTACTGGATGGTGTGAAGGTTGGTCGAATGCCGTGACCTATCTCTTCCTGTGGTGTCTACAATTATACACTGCAATTTTAGGGATGGCTTTGAACTGGCTTGCCTTTGTAAACAGGAATTGGTGAAGCTGACCATAGAGAAACAGGAACAGCCATCACCCACCACTCCAAACAAACCAGCACCACCTTCTTCCACAGCAGAGATGTAAGTGTGGCGTGTGTTTTCTACAGTACAAAGATGCTCACACGCATGTACACAGCCCAAGTACTTCCTTCACTTAGACAGCTCTTATGTGTGCAGCAGCGTGTCATCAGAGATGCCCTTAATAGATCGGGAACAGGAGGTTTCAAATAAGGCGGCTCCCGCAGCTGCTCCTCCAGAGACTTCCTCTGACGCACCAGATGAGGACATAGCCCCTCCTAAACCCCCGCTTCCTGAAGCCAAGATGGCAGAGCTCAGGTGAGAAAGACACACATGCCAAATCTGCAGCACTGGACTATTGAACTGGCTTTTGACGGGAAGACGTGACCATAAAGTATTGGACCCTTTGACCCTATTGACGGACTAAAGCTTTACTGTGGAAAATCTCAACCAACAGTACTCATGGGTTATAATACAGTTCAGCAGAAGTCCTGATACCTTATGTGGGTTCATGATGAAGTCAAAAATCAGCCTTTTTTTTCTCTGTTGGTCTCCACATTGTGAGTTACAGAGATGCAATGTCACAGTGTTGTGGCCACAGACATTGTGACCTTTTTAGAAGAAGAAGAAGACCTTTATTAATCCCACAGTGGGGACATTTTCACAGTTAAGCAGAAGTGGCTGCATTGTATTTTGATTTAATGTCGTTTCACTTAAACACATGTTCAACCAAGGCTTTCAGTCTGTGTGTGTGTGAAGGGGATTTCTGTGTTTTTCTCATTTTCACTCATCTCAATGAATCTCCTTTCAAAATTTGAAAATAACTCGGTGCTCAGTTAATTTCTCAGTGCATCATTGATCACATGTTTGATCCATCAGTCCAAGGACTTGCTTGTAAAGTCTCTCTTGGCTCTCATACTTATAGGCTTACACACTTTTTTTTTTTTTTACTTGTCGGTCTTTACATTTACATTTCTTACTCTTTCTGCTGTTTCTTCCCATTTGTTTCATCTGTGGTTTCCCATTGGATTCTGTGAACAGAGCACAGTTGAGTGCTGACGCTGGCCAAAGAAGACCCTCCCAAAAGGAGAAGTATGTTAGCCCATAGGATCATGTGTCTCCATTATAACATCCCACCCTAGACCCATTAAAGCGTCTGGATTGGATGAAAGTGCTCCGATGTGCATGGTTGCATCGTACCAAATGTTTGTCATTCCGGGTATTTCTTGAAAAATTCATCATCCAATCAGAAGGCTGCCCTGTGCATGAATGTGTGACTGACCTATGCAGTGTTGTTTTTGCCGGTCTCCATATCATGGTCCTTTATGTCCCTCTCTTTGACCCACTTTGACTGTATTAACTCACTGAGATATAATGTAGGCTTGATATAAAGGGCCACTTCATGTCATCTGCAGAGAAAGGCTAACATGAACCACAGTCACTTTTCATCTCACTGTTGTCCAGGTGGGATGATAATGTTCATGTATTCATACATGGTTTTGTGTGCATACATGTCTAAGAAAGAGTGGTTTTTTTTCGGTGCTTGCGTGTTTGTCTCTATTAACCTTAAAATAAATGTCAGACTTTGTTCATTTATTCAGAATTTTTTTTCTTAAATCTTTTCATAGCCCTCCACCAGCACTGCCGCCAAAGAAGCGCCAGTCGGCTCCTTCACCTACACGGGTGGCAGTGGTTGCCCCCATGAGCCGTGGCTCTAGCCTGCCCTGCAGTGTCCACAGACAGGTGAAGATTTTTCTGAATTCCTTTATGATATGTCCTCAAGTTTAGGTTAAAACTGAATCCAACAATCATAAAGTAACCACCCTGGGACACAAATGTTTTATTTGTGTGTGTGTCTTTGTAGCAGCAGGACTATGAGCAGGAATACCTTCAGAGACGTTTCTCTGGGGGCAGCCAGTCATACGGAGGCGACTCCCCTCGCTTGTCTCCATGTAGCAGCATGGGGAAACTGAGCAAGTCTGATGAACAGCTGTCCTCCATGGAGCAGGACAGTGGTCAGTGCTCTCGCAACACTAGCTGTGAGACACTCGGTAAGTCATCCAGAAGCCCATTTGAAATTTGTATGATTACTGTGTTTTAAAACAGCCAGTTCTCCAGGGATCGACTTCTTAAAAAAAACATTACAATCTAATTCACAATTGACCTTATATGTCGTAAGATTACATAAATTTAACAGCTACATCCGTGTCCCTCTCAAAGCTTCCATTCTTTCTTGAATGTAGCTGTTACAAATATCAGAACACATTCAGCATTCAGTACTTTGAAAACATGTCCATCTTCTTCAGAGTTTTTTGAAATGGAGTTTAATGACAAATTACATAAGAGTTCCAGCAGTCCACCTGTGGTTCATAAGCCAGAGTGTGGGAATAAATTATGTAATATATTGTAGATATTTACCATTGATCCACTATATATGATTAATTTAATCAGAGTCTTTTATCTTTTCAGACAATACAGAGAATTACGACCCGGACTATGACTTCCTGCACCAGGACTTGTCTGTTGGGGATAACCTGCCCCCAATCCCTGTAGGAGGGTGCCTGAGCCCACTTCCTGAATCTCACAGCGAGTCCTCTTCCCCAGTTCCCGGACAGCATCCCTCACATCCTCGCTTCAGCGCTCCCCCGCCGCAGCAGCCAGAATACTGGACCCCCCAGCCTAATCAAGCCAATCCCTTGTCCCGCATAAGTGCACCCCCCGCCCTGCCCCAAAAGAAGCGGCGCAGCACTCAGACGTCGGCCTTCAGTGATGGAGGATCGAGGGTGCTGTATGAACGTTACCCCTCCCAGTATGACAACTTGTCAGAAGAAGAGCTGCACCCCACACCGCCATTTCCCCTCTTCACGCCCATTTCGCCCATGCCTCAAACGAACGGGGGGGTGTTCGTTGCCCAATATATAGCCAGCGAGAATGCAGACGTCCCTGCCAGCCCACCGCCTCTGCCAGAAAAGAAAAGCAGACACAGTAAGTGAGGGGAAGGGGGTGTAATGAGGCAGTAGTGACAGACTAGTCAGAGGACAGACCTTCAAATGAGATGAGGTAACGAACCACTAATAAAGGAAAGGACAAAGAAAGAAACAGGGTTTATTTTAAGAAGGGGTCGAGAGACATCAGCTACACTTGATCATCAGTTCACTCAAGCATGTCTAGAAAATATTCCACTGTGAATAGAGGCAGGAAGTGAATACCAGGATATGCTACAATGGGTCCAGTTCCAGGGGCATAGAGGGCAACATTTGGTCATTTCCTGACACACCTGCTGCATCACTTCCTCTCATGCTACTGTATTAGGTCATTCCATACAGCCCTTCCTGCTTGTAGCTTTGTGGTCAAAGTTGGAATGAATGTAACAAACAATAAAAAGTCATTTAATTAAAAACAGGATGGTTGTATTTTCACCAGACAAAACTTCTATGCGTAACTATTAAAGTTGGGTTTATGTGAATTTTGAGTTTTGCATTTGAAGATGCTTTTTAATTTCTCAAAAACATTTCAGGCGTTTTATGCCATCGTTGAATAGATTCTGATGTTGTGCATTTTCCTTGGCATTCCCATAATGTGGCAAAACAAGTATTGTAGTTCAACAAGTGCTTTGGACTGATGAGGAGATCAAATTATCAGTCTCATCCATGGAAAAAAAAACATCACAGCAATTTGAAATCAAAACTTTTTGGCTTCCTCAAAGTACTGATTCACAATGAGTGTAAATCTTACATCTTGCATTGACAGATTTGCCATTGTCCTTCCTTTTGCTATCTGTCACGGTGCACTACCCAAATGAATTTGGTAAATTTCATTCCTTTTCCGGAATGATAGTTGATGGTGCCAGACCTCTATATACAGCACTATCAAGAGTGTGGAGGTCAGGTTATACAGGACTAAATTGAAAATGGTGACAAAATCAAATTCTTCTGCTCAATTTATTAGTCAAGGGTAATGTAGCCGGCAGTTATGTATGTTTAAATAATTCTCATTTTCTCGTTTACACATTTTTACAACCTTTCAGTCGTCATCAACTATATTTAATGCAATCTGGTGTGCCATATCTCTCTTTCAGTCCTTCAATACATGCAGTTCGTTGAAGACTACTCTGAGCCGCAGCCTTCAGTGTTCTACCAGATGCCCCAGAGTGAGAGCATCTATGAGCAACGCAACAAACGCTTTCAGGATATTTACGGCTTCAACGACTCCTTCAGCAGCACTGACTCTGTACATGAGCCAATGCAGCCTCCAGCATTGCCCCCAAAACAAAGGCAACTGGTAAGAAACGTCTGGATTTGTGCTAGGTGGGCAACAAAATACTTACCTTCTCCAGTGAAACTACAAATAAAATGCAGAAATCCTAAATTGATTATCATACCTACTATCATGTGACAAACAACACGAGGATGGTTAGTGGCCACACTTTTCTGTCACATGAAAACAAGTTTCTGGTGCAGAGCTTGCTGCTGGTCTCAGGCTCTGCGTGTTTTCCTTTCTTCTATGGTAAGAAAAGAGCAGGGAAGCTTACAGTTTGCACTCTGTGACCAAAGTACATTCCAGTGGTAATCCTCATCAATTTTCTCTCGAGCCGCCTCCTATCTTGTTATCTCTTTAACCTATTCAGCCCTTGCTCCCCGAGTCTCTATCGCTCTTACTCACCGTGTTTTGTAGGCACAGCAGACATCTATGAGTACACCGAGGTGTTTGGTTGTTACTGCGAGATAAGGCCTCCCTTTATCAGCGCCACATCAGATGCAGTCCACTTATCTTAATCTGGGTCGGCGTCTGGGTTAATTGAGACAACTGTCTGACAGACATTCAGTGTGCTCAGAGAGATAGTGGGATATGCCACAGCAGTGGAGAGGACACCAACAAGTTTTTTTGTTTTGTTTTTTTTTTCATATTGTCTCTTGGGTAATATGTGTATGTGAAACAATTGTTTGATAATCTGTATAAAATCTATATACTTGGAGTATATAAGTGTATAAGATCTATATACTTGGAGGCGACTGATATGTGGCTGCCCTAAAGCCTTACAGCAATAATGAAGACAGAACAGATCTAAACCAATGTCAGTCTTGTTCAGGACACAGCTAGCTATCATCGCCCAAGAAAGAAAGTAGACGTTGAAGTTGAGTGGCTGGCCACCTCAGAGAGTCTTATTTCTCTCTTTGTCCATTGTCCTCTTTCTGCCACCATAGCCACATATTGGAGCCTTTATTTTGATCATTATTTTGTCTGCGTGTATTCAGACTCGTCTCTTCTCCTGCTGCAGGGCCTAATCTGGCCACATGTTTTGTACTTGATGAGCTAGTGGCCCAGTGGAATAAGCCTGTTTGCTGCCTCCATAAAACCGGGCTTACACGCTTTGCAGACTTTACATGGCTTTGAAAAAAAAAAAGTCTGTTCAGTTGCTGCATGGATAAGGGGGAAAAACAGAGCGGATCATACTGGCCCTGTTTACAGCGTGTTGTAGTTGGCCTCATTTCTCTAAAGCTTCTAAAGCTCAGGACATTAAAGGGAGGTGTATTGAACCGTCTCATTAGACTTTAATATGTGTGACCCATTCGGGTCACATGACCCTGTAGTAATTAGGACTTTCTAGGAAGAACTCTTGACTGCAGTAACACTTCAAAGGTGGCTAATGTTTCTGCATGTCTGTACCAGAATCCTCCTTGACTTTCACCACTTTGACATCACTACTCTGCTGCTGACTTTTATTAAATCTGCTCTAATTCAGTCTTGCTTATTAGTGTAATCACCTGTCCCGTTTCTTTTTTTCCCACCCTTAACACCCTGTTTTTCCCCTTTTTGCCTTCCTTAACCCCCATGACTCTGTCTGTCTCCCTCTCTCTCTGTTTTCTTCTCCACTTTCTTCCTCTTCCTTCCTTCTTTGTTTCCTCCTCAGGCCTCCCACTCTTCATCCCCTTCTTCCTCCTCCTCCTCTTCTCTCTCTTGCCACCTCCAGCCGTCTGTAGCGGCCATGGAGGAGGCGGGCTCTGGGCTGGGCCTCAGCATGTCCGTCTCTAACTCGTACCTGATTGGCCAAGCATCCTTGACCACACCCACGGTGAGTCCCCCTATACCCCACCCCTCCAGCCCCTCCCATTCTCCACTCCAGGCCTGGGTGCTGTGTGGTCCTGGACTGGTCTAGGGGGCGGCTTGACCTGTGTGTGCTCCATATGTGTTACAGCCTGTTCATCTAACCTTTTGAGGTTCTTTACTGGGCTGGTGGTTTAGTTGCTGTGTGGTCCTATTTTATTCATCCACCCAACATATGTGTGTTTGCTTTGAGTATGTGAATTTGTTGCTTTGCTGTGTTTTTATTTTTTGGCTGAAGCATTTGACACGGTGTGATTAATGTGTGTTTTGTGACTGTGTTGCTCGGTGTTGTGGTTCAGTGCAGTGTGTGCTTGTGTGCTGCACAGAAGCATTCCTTCACATGACAGATAAATCTCAGACTCTCGTTTGTAGACTTTTATTCTTTGAAGCCTCCCACTGTTATGAAAATCCTGGAACTGTCTTGATTTTTAAGACTTTTTTTCACAAAAATGAGGAAAACGTGAAATATTTCAGACTTATTTTGTCAGTAGAGTAATTTCCAAAATGGCAATGAAAGCTTGTCATATTTGAGTAAAGACACTAAAGAATAACTCTACTTGAACTGGCGTTCTGGCATTGGCAGACATTAGTAGGAAAGTATTTATCAGGATAAGCCCCATGAGATGTACCATGGCACTATAGCACTAAGGTGCCATCCTTAGTGCCTGGTAAGTAATTTCTATTGCAGAAATCAATGTGAGCACCTGATATAACTAGAAAATAACCTGCAGGTAGAGAATAAGAAGAGATTGTTTAATTTTCATGCAATAATTGTTTCACGTACCTTGGTTCGTGTGTGTGTATAGGTTGGAAATGGGAGTAGCAGTCCTTGAAAAGACATGGTAAAGTTTTGAAATCTTGCCTGTAAAATGTGTGGGAAGTCTTCTCTTTGCAGTTGGCCTCAGAGATACAGTCAGAGTGTTGTGTGTCCAGAGCAAACAGATTTTAAACAAAAGCAGCTCGTCTAAATATCGCAGGAGCCTGTCAGGCCTTTCGTCGCAGCTTATAAAAAATAGGCCTTTGTTACATAAATCATCACCAGGCTCTTGCTAATGAGGTAGCTCACTGATTTCAGTCGGATTGCTCCCTGCTGACCATGAGCTGGCAATGTGTTACTACAGTGGTCAGACTTTTTGAAAAGGTTGACCCATGAAGACCCCTTGGTGTGCAAAGCAATGAGGATCTCCCTCTGGGTATCTCCAGTGGAATGCAACCCCAGATGGACCTGATAGAAAACACATTCCTCCTCCTGCTCTTCTTCCTTCGTATCATCCTTCCTTCCTTCCTCGCCTCTTCTTCATCTTCTCAGCGTTGGCCACCCTGCACACTTTGCTATTTACCATGCTCGTCACCACTCTAACCTGTGCGGCCCTATACACACACACACACACACATACACATGGTTTCACCGTCTGGTTGTCCGTTTCATTGGAATGTTTGAATTCCCCAACTCCTTGGGGCATGAGGTTTTGGGGGGGATGTCATGGAGGAAGAAAGGCATGCCAGGAAAAGCATTGCATTTGAAAGAAGGAATTATTCAGGGAAGGAATTATTCAGGGGTTGATTTTTGTCAGTGATGTCATCACAGAAAGGACTTCCTCGTCTTCTTTGTATTTGGCTAAGACAACTTGAAGAATGAGTCAATTTCCCACTGAAAATCTTCAGCAGCCGTGCATGAACACATGCTTGCATTTGTATGTGTTTTGAGTGTGTGCAGTGTCTATCAGTGATCTGTGTCTCAGTGCCGGTATGCTGAAAAAGAGCTGGTATGTGCTACGTGTTGTTACAGGTTACCACTACCTCCCTGCTGACAGGCATCTTCTTAGCAGGCCACATTTGACATTGGCTTGCACAAACGCTGGTGTTTATCATGATTACATCTGTTGTGTAAACACATATACATACTTGCTGTTGACGCTAGGTGTTTTTCTGTTCTGTCCTATCATCATTCATGCTGTCTCATCGAAGGTGTTTGTGCAGCCAGTGGTTCCACTTGAGCATTTTCTTTGGAAGTGTGCGTGTGCAGTGCAGTGCATTTCATGTTCAGGCACATCACTCCCATAGTCCAGGTTTAATGGAGGTGTTGGAGAATGAGGTGAACACTGGGG
>JAPTHA010000005.1:23835020-23850038 GCA_029814585.1 Gymnapogon annona | reverse complement strand
GCTGCCTGTGGCGTCACGTCTTCTTCTGCGCATGTGGGTCACTTTAGAGCCGCAGACCGTTCACACTGGAGTCTGATGGCGGTCGCATTTAAATTGTAGCGTTAACGACCATGCAAAAAAGTCGGAGCTCAGCAAAAAATCGGAATTGAGCATCAAGACCTGCAGTGTGAATGTAGCCATGGTCAGCCCAGGCTATGGCTGAGCCACACCCTCCCCCTCAGGGGACTGGCAATCAACATGATCTGCAACACGTGGCCACTCTGCTGGGCTGTGGCTGATTGCACTGCTATTTAAAAAGAAGATTGTCACCAGCAGTGAGGCCTCATAATTGTCTTCACGCTCCCTCAGCCTGCAATAACCTGGACATTTTCTTCCATGGACTCTGTTGTGTTTTCCCCTATTGTGTCAAGAATCTGGTTTGTGTTTGAGTTATTTAATGTTTGGCCTTGTTGTCTTGGAGTTGGTCTGTCTGGTTCTTTGTGTAAAGTTGAGTGTTCATGTTGCGGTTTGGTGATTCTTTGTTTGGTTTTGTTTTTTGTGTGGGTTTTGTTGATAAATGTTCTATGTCCCCCTTCAATCTCAATCATCTGAACTTCTCTTTTTTTCCCCAACCCTGACGATATGTCATGCATGTGGCAAGGGACCACAAAGGAAAACAGGGATGCAGCCTTCATCAGAGCTGAAGCCACTTGGATAAGGACAAATGGACTGCTCTTATATAGTGCTTTTCTATACCTTATTGTACTCGGATGCTTTACACTGACTCAACCATCTACCCGTTCGCATACCAGTGCATACTGTAGCTCCTACACAATGCCAAGCCCTACAAGGGTTCAGTGTCTTGCTCAAGGACACTTCAACACGTAGTCACATGCCTTCTGCCCTCGGACAACCTGCAGTATCAATGGAGCCACAGCCTCCAAGTGGCCTAACTGATTGAAGACACTTGGATACAGGGCAAAACACCAAAACTTAGTCAGGTTGACTTGATCCAATTGCCTTTAGAGAGGTATAATATTGTTAAAATTACATTTCTTAATAAATCTCATTCACTGCCAGACATTACCTTTCAAATGATGTCAATAGATTCCATTGGCAGTCAATGAGTTTGTTGAGGTGGTTAATGTTATTGTCGTTGTTTTAAAGGACAATTTGTTGATGTCAACATTTTCATCGTACAGGGAAAGTTTGGAGCTGACGTAATTCTGTTATTACTTCACTGGCCGATTTCATACCGAATTTGGCCCCTGATCTGAACGACACAAATCTTCGTGCTTTATTTTGAAAGGCCGGCCGTGCTTCCGCTTCAGTAGAGTGCGGGAGCTGTGTCTTCTCTATGAGGTTTTCTCCTCCGTCACTACCGTAAGGGGCTCCGGCCCGGGATCCGACCCACCTCAGACACCGAGGAACGGACGAGAAATGTGTCAACCGAATGCGGAGGAGGCGAGAGACGCACACTTTAACCAAACAGGTGGGTGTCGTGTACGGGTTTTTTTTTCCGCGCTCGCGACCAGTCGGGTGTGTGCCGCAGAAATGCTAACCTGGCATCGGTAAAGAGACACCGAATTCCCCGTCGCCTCTCGGTTGAAAACTGGCCGTTGTGGTGGCGGAGCCCACTCATTGGAAAGGTCGCAGTGTGGATTATATTACAGGTTGTTTGAACCGTTCCGTTCCAGTCTAAATCTGTTATCGGTCCGTGTACTGTCATCACACCATCCGCCCATCGGTCGAAGAGAAGCAGACACTATTCTTATTAAAAGGGGTTAAAACACTGAATTCTCGTTTTAATTTCAGTCGTTACATTAAACATTGAGGAACATTTACAAAAAAAAAAAACAACACGGCATATTTTCCCTTGTGCTGTTCACATATAGCGGATTGACAGTTATGAACGTTAATCTCATAATTACCATGTTTTGGTTTTTCCTCACACTGTTGCCTCTGTAACATGTATTCTTGGACGTAATCGTTGATGTGATATTTATGTGTATCTTTTGAGTACGTTTGTATTTTTTTTTTGTAATGCTGCCGTCCTTTTGTAATCCGACTATACAGTGCTTAATTAGTCTTCATATCATTGAAATGCCATCAGTATATCCTCTTCCTGATTCCAAGTAGTTTAAGTGGCTGTTTTTGCTCATAGTACTGTAGGCCTGCGTCATAGGACTGTGTGGCATGTCTCTTTGTTTTTCTTTTTTTCCTCTGTGTTGGTTAACGTCGTTAATAAAGTCAAAAGAAGAAATGACAAAAAAAAAGGAACCAGTTAGACCTGGTTCCAACTAAAGGTGCCTCCTGTGAACTTGTCAGCCTGAACATCACCAGGTCGGGTCAGAGGTGTTTGTTTTTTTTTAAGAATGTGCAGTCCACTCTTACATTAGTTTCCAGGATGGTTACCTGGTGTAATGCAGGTACGGCTGTAATCAAATCAAATGTATTTATATAGTGTCAAATCATAACAGAAGTCATTTTGTGGCACTTGATATATAAAGCTGATTTAAACCACACACTCAAGTTAGTTTTACAGAAAAGAACTGAATCCTCCTAGAACAAACACTTGGTGACAATGGTGAAGAAAAGTTCCTTTTTAACAGGCAAAAACGTCAAGCAAAGCCCGACTTCTGAGAGAGAGAGGGAGGGAGGGAAAGTATGATTGGGAAGGGGGAAGAAGACTGATGCATTGATGTACAGTGTTGAAGAAAAAAAACAATCCAAGTCTAGTTCCAAGTTTGCTGAGGTGTTGTAAGTTTATTGAAGTTTCCAAGTATGATGAGCGTAGCGACACAGATCGGATCTGAGACCTCCTTGAATGCAGGAGCAGAGACAGATATACTGTCTCCTCAGGTGTAGTTGGGAGTTTATTCGTCGTTCTAAGTCAACTCCACACAGGAGGGTGACCCCAATGGGAGGCAGAGACATGATCTGAGACAAAGAAATGTACTCAGGCTTTGATCAGCAGGGGGAAGGAAACAGGGTTAACAGATTAACATATGAGTGAATTTGCCCAGACGTATCAGGACAAATGTCTCCTTCAAAAGCAATGTATGTTTTATGTTTACGTTTTCTTCTTCAACAGCAAACTGAACTATGAAAAAGATGAACAGCTGGTGTTAATGTAATTACCCTGAACTAGAACAAATGTACATAACTGTTGATACAACTACTACAAAATCAAGTACTAGTAGTGGACGTACCACTATAACTGTGAGTACACACAATAGAGATCAGTGCCATCTGTGTAAATATGGAATAAACACTATCACAGCTATATGGATTTAAATGCATGATGATGATGGAGGGAGGAGGGGAGCAGGAGCCCAGCTGTTGGACAGATACCAGGTGACACTGAGACAGGAGAGGAGTAGGTCCATGGAAAGATAGGGGTGAAACTGGAGGGGAGCAATCAACGATGGTGACAGAAGCAGGGGAGCCACCCCATGGTGGGAGAAACCAGGGATGACCTGCAAAGACATGGGGCACATGGACTCTAATAAAGTAGTCATGTCTGTAACATGTATATGCTGGCATATGAATAGGGGAAAAGATCAGGAGAGAGATGGTCAGAGAAGAGGAGGAGCAGAGAGGGGGTCAGATGGGAGTAGGAGCAAAGAAGAACTTGGTGTACTGGAGAACATTAGGAGGCAGGAGGTCTTAGAGGAGGAGGAGCAGAGAAGAGATCAGAGAGGAGGAGCGGAGATAAGATCAAAGAGGAGGAGGAGCGGAGAAGAGGATCTATGATGAGTCTCACAGCAGTCTAAGCCTATTACAGCATAACTTTGACACAACACTGGAATCTGGATGTGATATTTTAAACAAACAAACCAAAATGAGTAAACATGTCTGTTCTTTACATTTGCAGATTCCTACTATATCACCCTTTTTGCAGAATTAGGTTTAAAACCTTTAAGTACAAGGGCTTGAGTGCCCGAATGTTTTCTAGTACTAAGACAGAAACATTTTATTGTGTTGGTAACAGAAAATACTAGACCCAAAACAGACATATCAATCTAATGAATGAATGAATGATTGGCTATTATGGACAGTAATGTTGGCTTTTATCCACTTATCCTTCTGTATCTAAACCACATCACCTTTTTTTTTTGGGGGGGTGGTGGGTTGAAAAGGCTCCCAATATGCATTTGGCAGTGTGATAATCAGATAAAATTAGATTGTTGTTTATTTCTGCTTTGCAATATTATTGAACTGACATTCAGTTTGCAGGTTTTGTCGGTAAAGGTTTGTTTGAGTTATGAATGTAGAGTTTTAGGTCATTGTGTTCCATGATTAATATTAGAGTATGAGCCGAGACAAACACCACATTGAAAGTCAGTGTTCTTGACGACAGTGTTCTCGTCAGTCTTTAATGCGTTGGTTGTGCCAGTGGTCAGGTTCACCTATGTGTCTCTCGGCCTGTGTCATAGTTTCAGACACAAAGAGGCTGAACAAATGCAGCTCTGTTCTACCAGTAAATTCACTAGAGCCGCACCGCACTGAGGCTACACACAGGACAACGCTAGTTAGCCACCAACAGTTTGCTCTATTCTTAACCCATAAAGACCTAAACATCCATTGCCGACCAAAACCATCTACGGATCGAAAACATTTAATACCAGTTGATCCATTAATCCTATCCATGTAAAGAATTGGTCTAAAGTGCAGTTATTCATCTTTTCATGGTCATCAGATATGACCCATGTAGACGTTCCGAGGCTCAGGAAGTGAACTACTTGTACAACATTTATTCACCAGTAAAACCCACAGAGTTTGATTAATGACAGTAGATGGACACACTTTGTTTAGTGAATGATATTGTTTACTGGAAAAGTTGCTTTTTCTGAAATTTTCTTGTTTTGATATATGATAACCCTCAAATTTAATTTGAGCTTTTATGAACATCTACATGATTAGGTAATTTAGTATAGGAAAATACTCCTGATTTTTCACTTAATAATGCAAAATGCACTGGATAATAATATAATAAATGGTGATAAATTAACTGGGTCTTAATAGGTTAAACGTCTGGTTGAAATTGGTTTTGCTTTAGTTTGTCAGGTGATGTCCTTACATCTTGCGTCTATAGCACTCATTTTCCTTTGGACTTTCATTAGTTTTTTGTATTGTCTTTTTATCCTTTGCTCTACCATCTCCTTGGGTTTCATGACAAGTCATTACATATTTAGTATTGTTACTATTATTATCACTGAAAATCAAAGGATGTTAACGTGAACCGATGTTTGTTGCTCTTTCTGTAGTAATAATGTGAATGATCTTGGTCATGTTACACTGGGTGTGAATTGGGTCGAAATTTATTGACACTGATAGTTTTGTTAGGCATGAATGTCCATTGTTATCCTGTCCTCCTGTTGTGGTTTGATTCAGGGAGCACAGTCACTGCTCCATGTTTCTCTACCCTGGTCAGAGTTGTGTTTTTTTAAAAACTCCAGTGCACATTGCTCAATGCAGAGGCATTATTAAAAACTTTTCGTTATAGATGTGTTGCAATCCAGCGGAATGGAATCTGCATTAGTGTCAGGAATCGCACTGTTATGATATAATAGCACATAAAAGATCACAGTTCAAGATGTTTTGGCAACTGCGGGTGTCACTGTGCCCTGTGATTTTCATGAGGATATGAAGCAGAGCACATCCAGAGCTGCTGTGCGGCCTTTCTGGTTTGAACTGGATCAAACAAGGCTTTTTGTGTAATCACTGACCAGCTATCCTCTTTCATCCTTTCCTGTAAATAAGGAGTAAGCAGAAAACACAGGGATATTTTAACCAGGGTTTCATTTAATGAACTCTATTCAACTTTATGTTACACAGCGGGGATCATGAGGCATGGTTTGTCTGAGTTGGTATTTTTCCTAATAACTTAAAAAGGAAAAAACATAAATCTGCTGAGATAGCTGTTTTTAAATCTTGCATTTCTTACATGTATACAATGTGGGGAAATAGTCGAGTTGTGGTTTAACTGAAATAAGCAAAAATGGACATCTGGGATAGTGTGTGTAGTTTTGGGTTAATTTGATACATGCTTTGTAGCCTGATCTCATATGATTCCCTGTGGTTCACATTAAAATGTAAAGCTGTAGATATTTACTTTGTTTTTGCTTTCCCTTATTTTGGTCGTTTGATTATGCCATAATAAGCCAGTGTAATAAAATTGCCAGATTGTTGGATGCTATGTTCTTCTGGTAAAGATTTAACCCTGATATATGGTAAAAAAAAACAAAACATTTTTTACATGTGAGCAAAGATGTAAAAACTCACTGTTACGTTTTGCACTGTCTCAGGATCTGTTGTCATTTTTCTTCTGCCTTTCTCTGTGTGCTCTGAACTGCAGTGTGCTGTTGGCATAGGCAGGACACCCAGGATGTTAGTGGCCTCTTCAGCAAATTTAAGGACTGTCCCCTAGGTGTGCCATCACCCTGGTAACCTCTGCACATGCTGACAGGGCTGTATTTACAAAAAGCATCATGAAGATGATCTAACTGTAACTGGAGTTCAGTGTGTAATTATATACAGGACAAACGAATTACTCTGAGCCTGAGGTTACAAAAATCTGTGATTTTGTTAAGGCCTGGGTCATATTATACAGGTAGCTTCTTTTAAATATATTCCCATTTAAGTACTTGTTGTTTGGATTGTATTCTGTTATCCCAAAGTTGGTATTGTTGAGCTTTGAACAGAATGAATTTGTGGATACATGTATGTACAGAATGTGTAATATTGTTTCTAGCATCACATAGCATTTACCACCACAGACACAACAGTTATCAGCTATAGTGGTTTCTATGATCTATGATGTTCAAGTTGTATATACTGATATTGTCACATGTGGTTTCTTGGTATGAAAGTGGCAATGTGTAGTTCAGCTTTATAACATCAATTCAAAGTTGGAAAAGTGGAAATCAACTAATTTTGTTTCATGCCACGGTCAAAGCCAGAATATCAGGGTCAGTGGAGTTTCTTTGACGAGCCATGAAATACAGCAGTAGAGTTGCATTTGAGGGAACCAGTCACCAATACTTAAAGGTGTCAGTCACATATTTCAGACCTGCCCTCTATAAAAAACACCTGTGATGAGCCAAAAACTCCTGTCACAGCAACAGGGTTGCTACAGCAGAGCAAAGTAGAGGTGCAGAGGTCTAACAATCAAACCTTTAGAACTACAGAATGCCGAAAGGTAATTGCAATTTTGACCTAATGATTCCAAAAGGTATTACACACTGAACCTTTAAGATGCAACTGTTTGAAAAGTATCTTCACCTTTGACTTGGAATTTCATAGTGTAATTGTCTTGAGTCTCTGCCTCACAGTCAAAAGGTGCAAGTACATGAGGTGAGGTACACTTATTTGGACTGAAATTATGCATAGGACACATTGAAATGAATTAAAGTGTTGTTGTACCTCGGGAATCCCCCAGAAGAGCTAGTGGATGAGACGGGGGCAAGATTTGCAGTTTTCTGAACATTTACATTTTGAGTCATTTCTTAGTTAGTCCACTGAGTGAGGCCAACATCCAGCAAGTACATTGAGATCTATTGTGTATTCTAAAAATGTCAGCGTTGTATTAATTGTGTGTGTCGTCTATTTCTTTGCAGATAAGCCATCATGATTCCCATAACAGAACTCCGGTACTTTGCTGACACCCAGCCAGCATACCGTATCCTGAAGCCATGGTGGGACGTTTTCACCGACTACATCTCAATTGTCATGCTGATGATTGCAGTGTTTGGCGGGACTCTGCAGGTCACACAGGACAAGATGATCTGCCTGCCTTGCAAGTGGACGGCCAATGCAACGTGCGAGGCGAGGCCCGTCTCAAACGTGACCATTCCCTACGCCCCCGAGCCCAAAGGCATTCAGTATGACCTCGACCGTCACCAGTATAATTATGTCGATGCTGTCTGCTATGAAAACAAACTCCACTGGTTTGCCAAATATTTCCCCTATCTGGTGCTACTCCACACCCTTATCTTCCTGGCCTGCAGCAACTTTTGGTTCAAATTCCCCCGCACAAGTTCAAAACTGGAGCATTTTGTCTCCATTCTCCTCAAGTGCTTTGATTCCCCATGGACAACAAGGGCTTTGTCTGAGACAGTGGTGGAGGAGAGCGACCCCAAGCCTTTGGGGAAAATGAATGGCTCAATGGACAAAAAGGCATCAAGCGTGAGCGAGGACGTCGAGGCCAGCGTACCGATGCTGCAGCGAACAAAGTCACGAATTGAACAGGGAATAGTGGATCGCTCTGAAACTGGGGTTTTAGATAAAAAGGAAGGAGAGCAGGCCAAGGCCCTTTTTGAGAAGGTGAAGAAGTTCAGGATCCACGTAGAGGAGGGTGATATAGTGTACCGTCTTTACATACGCCAGACCATCATCAAAGTAATCAAGTTCATACTCATCATTAGTTACACAGCCTACTATGTACAGAATATTAAGTTCAACGTAGTGTGTAATGTGTTATCCATGCAGAAGCTAACAGGGTATGGCATGTTCTACTGTGCTCACCCATTAGCTACTCTTTTCAAGATTTTAGCTTGTTTTTACATTAGTTTAGTGGTAGTTTACGGCCTGATTTGCATGTATACACTTTGTTGGATGCTCAGCCGCTCCCTCAAACGATATTCCTTTGAATCAATTCGTGAGGAGAGTAGTTACAGCGACATACCCGACGTGAAGAATGACTTTGCCTTCATGCTACACATGATTGATCAGTACGACCCGCTCTACTCCAAGCGCTTTGCTGTGTTTCTGTCAGAGGTGAGCGAGAACAAGTTACGGCAACTGAACCTCAACAACGAGTGGACTTTGGAGAAGCTGAGGCAGCGTATCACCAAGAACTCCCATGATAAGCTGGAGCTGCATCTGTTTATGCTCAGCGGGATTCCCGACACGGTGTTTGATCTGTTAGAGCTGGAAGTGCTCAAACTGGAGCTTATACCAGACGTAACAATCCCCCCAATTATTGCCCAGCTCTCCAACCTGAGGGAGATGTGGCTCTATCACACACCAGCTAAAATCGAGGCTCCAGCTCTGGCATTCTTAAGGGAGAACCTGAAGTCTCTCCATATCAAGTTCACAGACATAAAGGAGATCCCTCTGTGGATCTACAGTCTAAAGAACCTGAGTGAGCTGCATCTAACTGGGAACCTCAGCGCCGAGAACAACCGCTTCATTGTCATCGATGGTCTCCGAGAGCTTAAACAGCTCAAGGTGTTGCGTCTGAAGAGCAACCTGACAAAGTTGCCTCAGGTGGTGACAGATGTTGGCGTGCATCTGCAGAAGCTTTCCATCAATAACGAAGGTACCAAGCTGATGGTACTCAACAGCCTGAAGAAAATGGTGAACCTAACAGAGCTTGAGCTTGTCCGGTGTGATCTCGAACGCATTCCGCACTCCATTTTTAGTTTGCACAACTTGCAGGAGATTGACCTGAAAGACAACAATCTGAAGACGATAGAGGAGATCATCAGCTTCCAGCACCTGCACCGCCTTGTGTGCCTGAAGCTGTGGTACAACCAGATCGCCTACATCCCTATTCAGATCGGCACCCTTACCAACATGGAGAGACTATATCTCAACAGGAACAAGATCGAGAAAATTCCCAGCCAGCTCTTCTTCTGCCGCAAGCTGCGCTTCTTAGACCTGAGTCACAACAACCTGACCAGCATCCACGCTGATGTCGGCTTCCTCCAGAACCTGCAGTACTTTGCAGTGACTGCAAACAGGGTGAGAAATGAGAGTTTGTTGTACTTTCTTTGTTGTTAAAAAAGGAAAGAAAATCTCTCAAGACTTTCTTTGAGTCTTCTTATCATGTGTGAATAAGATAAGACAGATAAGGTGTTTACAAAGGTCAAGCTTTATAAAAGTTAACTGCCATGAACAGGTTGGGCATAATGGCTGTTTAAGATAACAACATGAATGAGACTATTGATGTTTTTAACATATATTGCGTATTTGTTTGTTTGTCTTTAAAAAAAAATTGACAGTAATAGTTCCTGTTCTCTAACTACACATCCTAAAAAAGATTCATAATACTGATCAAGTGTCTTTCAACAAGTTGTGCATAAGAGGTTTATTATTTTTTGCTGCTTGCCCATCAAATAAAAACTTCTCGGGTAGAATAAAGCATGCTCTGTTTTTTCAGCCCAGTACAAATAATTGGGGTTTTAAAACTTGTAGCATTTACTGTATAATTAGTTTTTTCTCTGAAGTCACTTTATGAGTCCAGCCCTTTAGAAGCAACGTTGATTGAAAATATACCAGCCTCACGTTGACTTCTGCTGAATTAAGGCCTCACAAAAACTCTTTTTACTGTACTTTATCATTTCACTAACAACCAAACACTGCTGCTGTAGTCAGGGCTGCATTTGGTATCATTATTTCATTCCTTTTCATTGTGAGAGTTGGAAAACGATGGTCTCCTGAAAGCGGTGAGAACTGTTCTACCCTCATAAGCATGTGGATCATGTGTTTTCAGTAAAGGATGCTATTATTGCTCTTTTACTGTGGTTGTTTGTGGGGCTCCAGTCTGAAAATAGGTTCCAACAGATTTGGATGGAGACTAAATTAGTTTCATTAAAGGGGGCCATACTGGTGATTGTGAGGCTTCTTCTGCCTCAATATGTTTTGCTCTTCTAGAAAAAGCTATCAATTCCATTGATTTGTGTTATTGTGTTGGTAAATGTTGTATCCATGCAGTTGTTTTAATATAATTCCTACTTACTTAGATCTTTTAATACAGGTTACAAATTGTCAATAGGGTTAGGGTTAGGAATTAGGACCTAATATTACAATAACAATCCTGACGAGCGTGTAGATAGAGCCAGGATTTAGATACACAGAAAGTATTTTCAGCCACCAGCATGTGTCAGTCAAAACAATAGCATCTCACAATGTCAACTGCTGCACTTCTGTTACCTTTCACCATAAAAGACTGAAACTTACAGTGCATACAGTATGTCATTTATAACATAATGGCTTTAATTTCCATTGCATTATGTCTTGTGATTCTAGTGATAAAACCCAAAAGTAACTCTCAATCTTAATGTCATGTTAATATAGTGGATTTAATACCATCACTAACCGACCAAATGCAACCTTTCTCATTTTCCGAAGTCAAAACCAGACAAATGAATCACCCCGATTGTGTCAACACTTTTTACAAGAGGCATACACTATTTTAGTTGTAGTAATTATATGGTGGGAAGAAATGTCAGTTATTGTGTTGAAGCAGGCAATCGGTTTCTGACATGTCTTCAAGCATGTAAAATCAGAAAATATGCAACAATATTACAAATTTACACATGTTCTCCTTGGGTGCAGTTTAGACGGCAAAGTCTTGAAGAAAACAGTGTTAAATATACGTGGGCCAAAACCAGCCTGACAAAGCATTTACTCTGTCCCACAGGATAAATTGTAAAAAAAAAAAAAAAAAGACACAGAAGACATTGACACTCAGTGAGTTTTGACTATATTTGGTGTATTTTTCTAGCGACTGATCTGTAAGTTGTAACACATTTAACATAATATTGTTAAAGTTGCACTTATTTTTCATTAGAAATGTCACGTTCGTGTTTCATTCATGATATTCACATTTTTTTCTGAAGGGGTAATTAGTATAATTGTAAACATTTTCATCATGCAAAGTTAACTTTTTATTTATCACTAATACAAAGACCCAGATGTGGAATTGTCACTATTAGGTAATTGTGATATGGTTCAGCCCACTTGAGATCAAACTGGGTTGAATATGACCTCAGAACCAAAATGAGTTTGACAGCCCTGCAGACATAGCTGTTGAAATGATACAATTACATTTTCTAGTTTTCTTCTTCTAGAAAAGTTGGAAGAAAGCACAGTATAAGGTATTTGTTGCAAAATTATAGATTTTGAATGCAAACTTTTAGGATCTTCCATTTTAGAAACAGGTATAGGCTTCTTCTTTCTTCTCAGACCACTTGAATTATCACGCGTTGAAAGATTAATATGTGAATTTCGCCCTGGTGGCAGCGGTGTGTTTGACACTGAGGGTTCAGCACCACAGCCTCCTGGTGTTGGCATTAAAAACTTGAGCCACTGAGCTTTTCTGTCACTGGCACCACTCATCACTCGGTCTCTTATCCACTCCACTTCAGATCGAGACTTTGCCCCCAGAGTTGTTCCAGTGTAAGAAGCTGCGCACTCTCAATCTGGGAAACAACTGCCTGCAGTCGCTACCTTCTCGCTTCGGGGAGCTGACCGGGTTGACGCAGCTGGAGCTCCGAGGGAACCGTCTGGAGTGTCTGCCGGTGGAGCTGGGCGAGTGCCGTCTGTTGAAGAGGAGCGGGCTGGTGGTAGAGGAGGACCTCTTCAACACTCTGCCGTCAGAGGTCAAAGAGCAGCTGTGGAGGGCCGATAAGGAGCAAGCCTGAGCCAAACCTCCACTGTTTCGATTAAGGAAACAGGCGAGCAGGGAATGAATGAATGAATGAATGAAGGCGGGCAAACCACAAGGTGAGCTGTTTGGGCTCCGACAAGCCATTTCTCTTCCTTTTTATTGGTACTTCTTCTGCATTGCCTAGAAAATCATGGATGCCACTTAAAAGCCCATGAGTTTGCTGTGGTTGTTGCAAGTACCAAGGAGAAATTTCATCATGTTCTTGATCATGGTGCGGTCTAGTAATGTGGCCTTTTTTTTCCGTTCCATCGTGAATATGAAACCGTAAGGTTGAAAGCAAGTTTTGTCCAATATGCATGCCACCGTGAGCTACTGCAGAAACTCAGGCCAGAGGAAGAGCGTCACGATTCAGCCTTTTTTTTTCTGAGAGTCAACTCTGCTCTCTGTCATTTTATGTTGTAGACGGACACGTGCACACACCATACATGACTCCACGCTACGTTGGCATAAACGTCTGGCCTTGAAGCTGAAAAGAGGTGGTTTTTACAGTTACATTTGCAGTGCAGTGCTGCGTTGTATACTGACAGATCGATGGACGCACTTTTAACAAGCTCCGAAGCAACTTTTTAAAACAGAGACAGAACTCGTTGGAGAAGAATAATGCATCGGTCACAGGTGATCCAAACAGATTTTAGGCCTTAAGTCAGCAGACTGATAACACATGAACAAAGAAAAACTGTGAGCGAGAGCACGGGGGGGTACAAACTGTACCATGCAATGTCTGAAAACACTTCAGTGGTTAATTTATAACACCAGGTCCTGCAGCAGGTGGTCCGGTCGCCGTCTGGGAAATATGCACCATCAGACAGGCGTTTCATTGTTTTTGCATGACTAAACATCACATAATTATTGATCTGTCTTATTCAGTTATGTAAGATGTGTTTTATATCAATTAGATGGGACTCGCTCAGACAATGTCATTGATTCATTTCATTTGAAGGCACGGTGTGTTTCAAATACATTACACACTTGATACTTAAGCCTGTGAGAGAGGATTCAGTACAACTGTGCCTCACCGTCCGCTCAGCTGTTGATTTGTCACCTTTTCAAGTTTTGATTTTAGTCTGGTTTCTTACTTACATGGTACATGCTGTCTTTAAAGAGCCTCAGTTGAATAATACTATACGTTGCCTCATTGACTTCAAGTAAATAGTGTGTCCCCTTCAGAATACTCCACGCCGCCGTTTATTTTTTGTCTTAATTAAATGAAATGATATGCAAGCTTGCACACTACTAATACACACTGGGATTGTTTTCATTCCCAGTAGGATTTGTGACTTGCCATCTTCTAAGTGACCACACGCTTTAATGATGAAACCAGTTCAACAAATGACTCACAGGACATCTGTAGGGTTTTTTTTTTTTGACTCAAGTGCCCATTTGTTTGTCCACTAAGTGTAGCAGTCCTACTCTAGTCCACGGACTGCTAAACATTTACCGTGTTTATTCATTCGAGAGGAAATTGAGGACAAACAGGAAATTGCAGAGTGCAGGAAACTTCAGCTTTGACCGACTCAAAACACAGAAAACGTTTATTGGCGGAGGAGCTCTGCACAGTATGTGATTTCCACTTTCACGGTCCAGATTGGTAAAGCATGCTTTGTGTGCCTGAAACGCTTTTCTCATTAATATGTTGGATTTAATAGCATCATTTGGAGTGATGTTTACTCCGACCAGGCATCGCTCGCTGCTAATATGGCTTTACCTTTTACAAGCTGTATGCCCCTGGTAATGATCACAAACATCATAAACGGGACTGTTTTTTGTTGTTCCTTCAGCAAAAGCAAAAGGTGAAAATGTTTTAACTGTCATACCAGTGTTATGGTATGTGTATTTTATCATTACCAGCTGTTCCTTTTCATTATTTAGACTTTGAAGACCTTTAAGGAAAATTTCACCCTCATGATACAACCACTCCTTTGTTCACGTGGCGTTGAGTTTTTCACGGAGGACTTGGCTAAACCCAGAGCCCTCCTGAAGGTCACCGTTAAACTCTTTGAAGCGCCAGACAAGCTACTGGTTTTGAAGTTGGCAGTAAGAGGTCACAAAGAGATACAGGAACAAAAGGGAACAGAAAAGCTCAGAGTAAGAGACATGGGCGCCAGTGGAAAAAAAAAGGCCTGGCTTTTCCAGTTTGCACACGTTATGTAAAGGCAAAAGATTTCCTCCTCTTCTTGATTTTACGTAGGTTTTTATCGTGCCAAGTCCCAAGTAGAAACTTGACATTTTTTATGAGATTGTGACTTTTGAGCTGTTGGGTGCCAAACACAAATCCTTTACAATAAAATCACAAAAACTACATTTCAGTTCAGGAGCCAGACATTAGGAGAGGAGGAATTCCTGTCTGTCATTTCCATTTTTGCGGTTCATTCATTTGAAGGAATATTTTAGTTTCCTTTTGGTTTTGATGAGTGCCATGAAAAATGTTCTCAGGGTGTCGCTGGGGATTCAGTCGCAGGTCGTTAAGATATGTGTGGTAGGCAACAATACTGCATGATTAATAACCCGTTAGGTGCTACAGTTGTCTGGTTTTTTTTTTTCCTGCTAAAATTTTGGTATACTGGTGAATTGTCCATGGT
>JAPTHA010000005.1:23809796-23834920 GCA_029814585.1 Gymnapogon annona | reverse complement strand
AGCTGACAATTCTATGACATTTCGTTACCAGATTCATTGTGTGTGTCTGTGTAACGACAATAAAGGAAGTCTAAGTCAACATATTTTCCTGTTATGACATGGAAATGGTTCCAGATATCAATATAGTTCCTACTGGTCACTGATAGAAGTCACACTTGGACTTTGGTTTCATTAGTTGAGTTCTGCTCCAGTGAAAATACTGCCCACTTCTATTGAGACTCTTAGCGCAGAAACAGACCCCGACAACCTCACAAATTCAAGGTGCGGTTGATTTTTGATAGAACGTGCTGCTGAGATACAGGGACACTGGTCCTGCTTTTACTATAAGTGTGTGGTAGTTCACCATGCTTTCCCACAGTGACGCCTCACCAAGATGCCACGTTCCTGTACACGGAGCCTCTGGGCAGAGTGATGGGGCTGTGGATCGCTCTGGAAGACGCTACTGTTAACAACGGTTGCCTGTGGTTTATCCCTGGGTCCCAGAACAGTACGTACCCACTCTGATCAGTGTCAGTATGCTGGAATGACCTCTTTTATGTGAACAGTGGAGAATGTTGGATTCATTTACCCTGCTTTTCCCAGGTGGTATTTCTCGGCGAATGGTACGCACACCAAAGGGCACCTACCCCTTGACCGACTTCATTGGTCAAGAACAGCCATACGATGGAGACAAGTTTGTTGCTGTACCAGTTAAAAAAGGTAAAGGAAGATTTTAATCTCAATGGACCATATCACTTTTGACTTGATTGGATATGGGCCATTTAAATAGTGTCATTTAAATTGTCTTGGGCTTCCGTCAGACACAAATATCTTAATGCCTACCGGGTCGGTTGGAGAACTAATCTGTCGGTTGGGCCGGGCAGAAAAAAATCGGGCCTATCCACACTCTAATGTGGGCGGCTGTAGCTTATAGACAAGTGCGACTTATACGTGAACAAAATTCATTTTTTTGTCTGAAATGAGTGGGTGCGCCTTATATACCAGTGCGGCTTCTGGTCCGGAATTTACATTATGTTTTAAGATTAGTGTTTTATGTATGTTTTTAGTGTGGATGTAAGGATGATACCTCTATTTTCTATAACTGAACTGTTTAACTTGTTAATCTTAACAAGACTTTATTTTCTGAGTTAAATAAAAAATACTAGCTATAACAACTATAACTAATAATAACTAATAACTGTTATATAAACATTTTGAAAAACATTTTATTTAGATTTTTAATCACACAATATAACAGTTACATTCATACACCACAAGACAACACTCCCGACACTCATATACACGCATTTGACATTAAAAGACAAATGTACTAGATCTGTGTTTCCCAAAGTCAGGGTCAGCATCCAAAATGGGTTGCAGAGCTGTTTTTTATTGGTTCCTCCAAAAGCAATTATGCACTGTTGCCCATGAAGTTGGAATAATTTTGTTTTCAGATACATTCCTACTACTACTGAAATTACTCAAATTTCCCCAAGTGGGACAAATAAAGGTATCTAATCTAACCTAAAAAAAGTCATCTTTTTATTCCTGTTCATACACATCAGTAATCACCTTTTGCTAGTGGTTGCCTGGATATTTATTTTTAAACTGTTTTCATTTCCGATTGATGTGTCCCTTATGACAGTGGTTCATGACTTTTTTCATGGAGTCTGTCCTCACTTTCTATTTTATCCCTTAAACATGAAGCACCTCAGTTCTGAATTCTAACGTCTGTAGTAAGAATAAGGTATCCCTGTAGGATCTCAACATCAAACGGTTCCATGTAAATGCAGAATCTACGCTGTGTGAACGGTTCAACCCTTTAACATCAGCAGCTTGGGTTCCTGCCATCCGTCCAGGCTTCATCATCAGCTCAGACAAATCAGTTCAAACGCTCCTTTACACAGTCTGTCATATCCCTCGCACTCTATTACATAAGGTTTTTACGTTACATAAGGTTTTTAACCAACTGCTGTCTTGTATCTTTTCAACTGGGATCATTTCTATATACAGTACAGTATACGTTGTAACAAAATATTTCCACCTCTTCTCATCATTGACAGTGTGATGTATTCTGTATAGATAACCTGAAACTGGGCCTCAGTCTGTAATCACTGTACTGGGTCAAAGGGGATTACTGAACAAATTAAATCAAAGTTTATTTGTATAGTGCCGAGTCACGACAACAGCTACCTCACAGTGCTTTACATACAGAGTTGGCGATTAGTTATAATAGAAACCCAACAGAATCCTCCAGGAGTAAAGACACTGGTGGCAGTGGTGAGAATGAAAAACATTTTAACAGACAGAAACCTTGAGCAGACCCCGACTCCTGGAGGATGGACGTCTGTCTAGACCAGCTGCGGTTAAAGGGACAGGGAGAAGCAAGAGAAAGAAAAAAAATGAGGAGGGGTGAAGTAGGGGGAGATAGAGGACACATGGAATTGTGATCAGCTGATGTGTGGAAATAGGAATAAAAAGAGGAATGTGTCTGAAAACCAAATATTATTGTGGTAGTAATACATCAATTAAACAAGTGGTTTTAATACAGGCTCAGGATGCAGACACTAAAATAATACTAAAACTGCTAACAGCTAATCGAAACAACATGAACAAAAAAAAAAATCATACTAAACACAGCAGTACAGATATCTTCTAGTACTTGTCATCCTGAACCTCGTGTCTCTTAAATGCATCCCTTCACCCCATTATATGAAACCCAAGCACCTCAACGAGGCCAAACAAATTGATTGATCCCAATGTATCTGGTTGTGTCACAACACATACATCTGTATAAAGTGCAAGTGGATACTGTTGCAATCCTCATCTTACTCACCCACGTGCCTCTGCGTCCTCAGGTGATGTAGTCCTGATCCATGGCGAGGTGGTGCACCGTAGCTCTGAGAACACCTCTGAAGACTCCCGCCATGTGTACACCTTCCACATCATGGAACAGCAGGATACTCGCTGGAGCCCCGAAAACTGGTAGGTTTCGAGCAATGGGTTTGTTTTCTGTTACTTCGAGGATCATTTATGGTGAGGATTGAGAAACTGAATCATGTTTCAATCTGTACCATCACTGTGGGAATATGACCAGATGCCGAAACTGGCAAATGCACTCACTGAACAAGTGAAGGCATGAATATCCATACAGTCAATGCTTTTGAAGGACAGAATTGTCTCCACCATCACTTACACAACAGTCTGGAACTCACTGCCGCTAGAAATAAAATCCACTTACCAGTTTAAAATGTTCGCCACCACAACTAAATCTTGGCTAAAGAAAAAACACAAACTGTACCCATTTGTGAATAATGTGTCATGAGTGAATTAATGAATGAATACTTGATACTGGATATATAAATGTATAATACATTTATATATCCAGTATTAATGAGATATATATATATATATATATATATATATGCACTGCAGTGATTATGGACAATTTAATCATGCTTTTATATAGAACAGTGTTTGTAAAGTGTTTTTTCCCACTTTGACTATTACTTGTATTGTACATGGTGATGTACTAAAGCCCGCCCATGGACCAGAGTTGAAAATTTGCTCTACTTATAAATTATATATGCGTCACAACAGCTGCAAGCCTGGAACTACGTTGGACTGTGTTATCCCTGTCAAACAAACAAATAAAATAGGAAGCGCCACCTGTTATGCACTCAAAGAACTGGAGTTGCATCCAGTCACTAGTACTTTTATCCACACGCATTCCAACCTTTGTCCATCTCCATTTCGCTGTGACTCCTCTGTTCATTGTCTCATGTCTTATCCCGTCCTCCAGAGACGTGAGGAGAGTTGTTGAGGTAAGGACTTGAGGACATAGGTATTTCACAAAATGAGACATCCTTGCCCTCTTGGAATAAATATCGTAGATGTTGTTTGAAGCATACGTGTGTGTGTGCAACAGCTGCATCATCGGTGTGTGGTGATTCATCGAAGCACTTTATTTCAGGATCTGTGACAGATGGACACTCATGTAACCGTCAGGATTAACATTTGACTGAATTCACAATGCAGCGTATCTTTTCTGAGGTTTCTTTCATCTTGGACCTTACAGGTTACAGCCCACAGAGGAACTTCCTTTCCCACACCTCTACTCCAAATGAAGGAGGTCTTTGTTATCTGGTGCATCGTGGAGAAATTAAGAATTAAAAACCCTGACCAACAAGTATGAAGATCTTTTAACACATTCCTGTAATTCAGTGTTTTTTTTAATTCTATGACTACCTGTATGTCTGAGCCACATGAACTAAAACTGAATCTAATCACACTGATGAAATTTTGTTTTATCAACACAGAAAAATGGTTTTAATAAACATTTTTTTCCAGACTTTCGCACTTTATTATCACTCTGCAGTCCACGTCATTTTAAAGTCACGTTTATTATTGGTTTCTGCATCGACATCCGTCACCAACCAAGTTAATCTTTTTCCACATCTGGATGGCAGATTCCTCTACAAACAACAATGACCATTTTAACCTTCAAGTTTGTTTGCCTTAAGACTCAAATTAAAATAAAAATGTATGGTTGGAAAAAAAAAATCACAATATATAATATACAAAAGTTCAAGATAAATTTAACATTAAGTGAAAAAAGAAGGGATTTATTGTCAGTATGGAAACACTCCATCAATCACACGGGTCCATCTTCTCAATCCACAAATGGTTATTAAATACGTCTTTTTCCCCTCTCATCTTAGATGCACTCGACATGCAGTTATACATTTTGACAAATGTAATGATGATCATTAAAAATATTCATAGGACCATGCTGAGTAAATTGTCATCACAACATTAAAAAAAAGGGAAAAAAAGCACCCACACGGGAGGTAAACAAAAGACTGTTCATGCGGAAAAAAAAAAAAATCATGTTTTAGGTAATAGCATAAGTGTAACATACTCATCCAAGTCAGATGGGACTGAACCTGAAGAAAAGGAAGCAATTACTGAACAATACTACAGGTGAATCAACACAAAAATAATTGCTAAAGGAAGAGCCTGTTTCACGTTCATTAGTTAGGGCCCAAAGCGTATCTACAGGGTTAAAAAAAAATAAAAACGTGGGGTTTGAAAGCTCAGTAGCACATGTACAGTTACATTATTTTACCAGTAAAAGGTCCCATGAAACCACAAATATTACACGAAGGAAAAACTTCCAAATAAAAACAAACCATAGGACACCTGTGTACATGTTACAGTGCATGAGTTCATAACAGTGTCATGCAGGAGCATAGTGAGTTTCTTCCATATTGATGTATATAAACCAGCCCTTACAAACAAAAGTGGCGAGGGGCCTTTGGGCGGCTGCCATGCTATTATCTACTCCAGTGATAACTCTAACGTGTGGTAGAAAATATACTTCTTAAGGCAAATATGTTCAGCAGTTCAGTCCTTCATGTTGCCATAGGGGAGGCGAAAAATGTTCAAGATATTTATAAGCCTACTTAAAATAATGTTCTTCATAGGCAATACAAAGGCATGTTTCCATTTGCAAGAAGAAAGGGACAATATACATTAAACCTCCTATTCATGATCTACATGTGCCATTTAGCATGTGTGTCATCTATAAATAGATACCACACATTTTTCCACTTTGCTAAGCCATCTGTTGCATAATTCAGGGGTTGTTGGTGTTCATGGTCAAGTACCAGAGACAGATATTCAACAAGCCAAGAAGAAACAAAACACCAAAACAGTCACTGATCTGCAAGAATATTTAGTAAGTCATCCTCACATTTCTTACCAACTTCTGTTGCGACAATCAACCCATTCCATCAAAAGGACCAATGCAGAAATGAGGCTTGATCTGAAGTCAACAAACTCGAATATCATGCTTATGTTTGCTGCCACTGATTTTGTTATAGTACCACTACACTTGGCGGTTATAATTTACCAAACTACGTAAGATTGACCAGACTTTATATTGCCGTCAGGTTTACACTTTTTCATTCTTGTGCTAATAAAAATCTGATTGCCAAAAGTACTTTCTATGACTTATAGTCATATTTTATTCATTTTTTACCTAGTGATTCATCTTTTTTTAACTACGGTGAAGACATTCAGGGGAATTTGAGTTTTTTTTTTTTTTCATTTTTTAAAATTTGCAATATCTGTCCATTCAAAGCAACAGCAGGATGAAGAGGTAGAGTGGGAGCAGGAGGTTGTCTATTTGAGATGTGTAGGCCTCCAGCATGGCCACCAGAGAGATAGAGCCCACAATCCATGAATAGGTGGAGTTCAGATTGATGCTCCCATCAAAGATGAGGAACACAGCCACAGCAATGATCTGTGCAAACACAGAAGTCGCAGTCCCCTCCATGGTTTTCTTTGTGCCGGGCCATCGGATCTCCCCCATGGTGCTGCCAAACACGGATGCCACAGTGTCTCCAACCCCTACAGCCAGCACGCCTGCATAAGGCACCAGGCCTCCCGCACCAGGAAGTATCCCCTTAGGAGCACAAGGCCCTGGGAACAGCCATATGGGCAGAGACATGCCCAGCAGCAGGTAAATGTGAGTCAGGATGAGAGGCCCAGAGTCCCTCTCATCCAGAAACAATGTGAGCAACTGCCTGAGCAGCTGACCCAGAGGCCTGATCCGAAAGTAACGCACGTACTCCAGGAACAAGAAAACTGCCAAGCAACCGACTGACGCCACATGGAGCAGCTGTCTGTCGTATATCAGCCCTGGAACATACGTGGCCACTACGATCAGATGAAAGTACTTCCTGACAACAGTCGAGGCCTGGTGCTTTTTGGAGCCTGACTGGCGCTGGTAGTTTTGATGCAAGACAACACAGGTGGCCACCGAAGTTAAGAACACCCAGTAGCCCAGGAGACAGAGCCTTCTGTCATTTAATGTAATGAAGTCTAGCAGCCACATGATGGGGTGACGGCCAATGAATAGGGACAGCCATGGCAGCAGGATTCCCAGGACCAGGACAGCAGTCATCATGTGAAAGAAAAGTGACGACACCCACGTCTCAGACTCCATGAAGCAGAAAAGCAGAGCGAAGAAAACTCCGAGCAGCAGTGAACCCACAACTACAACGGGAAGAAAGTAGTTGACTGGATCGCCTTTCACTTCGGCCAGGTTCAGAGAGCGCTTGATGAGCTGGTTAACAATGAAACTGATTCCTCCGACGATAAGAAGTGCCTCTCCGGGTGTGAAACAGCGAGGCAGCAGGTAGAGTACAATCAGGCTGAGATAAACAAAGATTAACAGCACCTCTAAGACCTCGATGACCTCAGACACCGTTAGAGTCTGTTTCGTGGTGTAGAGAATAGCACTGCCAGCCATTCCTGCAATCACACATGTGTTTGTGGGAACAGGTCTTGTAATTCCAAGTGCAATCAAGGAGAGAAATAGGGCTAACATCATGCCTGTGATGGTGATCACCATGGAGAAGCGCTCAAAGTAGACGTTCCCTGAGGCGGAGCACTTTTCTCTCAGCACTAGACCCAGTAAGGGCATCACCATGGAGGCTGGGACGATGCCGCTATTTGCTGAAGGACGAAACTGGAACACAGCACCACCGGATCGCAGCAAACGGTCCCATTTGTGCTGTACGTAGAAGGCTTGGATGACGAGGGCTATGCTGCACCAGGAGTGCTGGTTCCAGACAGCCATGTGGACACACAGTACCACTGCCAAAACTACAGTAGACTCCACGAGCACTGGGTTGATCTGCATGGCTGCAGGGTACAGACACTCAGAGAGGGAGGACGGTTGACCTGAACAGATGGTCTGCAATAATGAAGCCCCTCTTCTGTCAGTTCCTCTCTCTGGCACCAGTCATCATTTGGCAGGCGCTTATCATGTCCCGAGGTGTCTAAATGTGATTGAAAAAAAGCACACTTTTAATCATATAGTTTGCCAATTCCAAAACAGACTACAGTCTTAAGAAGTGCTAGTTAATAAGCGCATGTGAAGCGCGATGAAACAACTGTTGTTGTGATTGTCACTATATACATAAACTTTGAATTGATTTGAAGACTGGTATATCTGAGTGGAGGGGTATTAGGTGTTGCATTATTAGTTTGAGTCATCTCAGTGAACCTTGATCACAGTTTATTGTGCTTCCTGAGATGAACTATGGCCCAGTAAAAATTTCACAACTGCCTAACCAAATGTAGAGAACCACTGAACAGTAAAAGGTACATTTACATTTTATTTATTAGTATGGCTATTTTATATATATATAATATACATATATATATATATATATATATATATAGACTGTATGTGTTGTCACCTTTGCACTGCAGCCAGTCATGGCTTTGGATTCACTTTAGTAATTTTGCACTTTGTATTTTCCATATTTATTTTGTTATCAGTTGCCAATCAATGACATTTCTTTGCCAGATTCACTGTGTGTCTGTTAAAGACAAATAAAGGAAGTCTAAGTCTAATAAGATGATACTTTGGCAAAGAATCATACAGTCAAATACATTTAATTGACAGCAGCTATTCAGCTTTGACTTTAATGGCAGTGCCTTTCTGCTTTGACTATATTTCTGTATTATTTAGATTTTTAAAATAATTTTAACATCACCATGTCAGATTAGGGTGGAGGTTGGGCTGACTTTCTTCATACTCAGTCAGGATTTAGGTTATATTAACACGTGGCCTAATCTTATTGATAGGGGAATGAAAAAAGTGGAGAAAAAAAACAATGCTTTACAGTATTTCTCAAAAACATTCAAATACAGACCAAAAGTCCAAGTAAAGCGACATACACTTTTCTCTGCACGCCAAGGATGCTGCAACCTCGGAGAGCATCAAGCTAACGACAAAATACAGCTGACTCTACCGAATTAGCATCACGCTGCACACAAAGCTGCTGCCTGAAGGAGAAATTAAACTGAAGCCGACAAATCCAAACATACGTACCACATAAGTGCAGCTTTATGTGAATAAAGGTATCTTGTGAGAAGCGCCGGTTCCGTCGTTTTTGACAGATTTCTTTCCTTTGTCAGCTGTCGCTTCTTTCACACCCAGTAGGAGGGGGCCATATTTGACAGCTAGGTCACGTGGTACAACACTGTCCGCACTCTTAAAGGGCGAGCGTCAAAAGAAAGAAAAGAAAGTCTAACATTGTATTTGCCAGTTCGGGAAAATAACGAATTAAAATTACTGTAAACTGTACCGAAACTGCTTATAAAATGTCGTGTATATAAGGTATCCTTTTAAATTCGAAAAGTATATTCACTTTTCTTGGTTTATTGTGCTGTACATTGAATTCCTCTTTTGTGTTTATAAGTTTATTTAAACACCACAGGTAAAGGGAAACAAAGAGGTTTGTTTGCAAGCTAATTTACTCAAATAAAACAAGTAAATATATTATAGTAAATATATTCTTTTTAACACATCCTTTAATCGCTGCAATAACTTACAGGTCATATTGTAGATAGTTAAATAGAAATTCAATTTAAGCAACACTACGAAATTGTGGGAATAAAGTGGGGACATAAGTGGAATTAATTATTTATTTGTTCGGGCTTGATACAGGAGAGAAAGTAAAAATAATTAGGTTCCAAAGGATGCCAGTAGTTTCACATTATAACAGTAATGTGGCCGCAAGTGGCCAGCGAATGCGCCAAAGCAGTGGCCAACGAAGAAGATGAAAATAAACGCGCATGCGCCATAATGACGTTATCGCGCGTGAACCAATCAGAAGACAAGAGCGAAGATGGCGGAATCGGAGTTGAGCGTCAGGTAAGCAGACTGCCGTAAAGTTTTAAGATTTACATTATAGAGCTGGCGTGTTTAGTATCTGTAACTGTTTGTAAACATATGTACGCATGTTTATGTATTGCATATAAAGTTTGATTAAGTGTAATAATTGTTATCGACACTGTGTTTCATACACAATGAACACCACGCTAGGTAGCTTAGCAAGTGCTAAGCAGTTAAACATTTGAATGGCTTTTCAGCGGCGCGGTGTGTTCGCCGCATGTCAACAAACTGCACGTCAGCATGAAACTACAGACCAACGACAGGCCAAATCTGTTAGACAGCTAACTGATGAGAGTGTGTCTAGCAAAGCATAACTTTCCATAAATCTGGAGACTCGTCGGTGTGGTTAGCGACAGCAATGCTATTTTTGTACTTGGAGACAACGATATCGTTCCATCCCCTTTCCGTTATTCTTTCAGTGCAAATGTATACATTTCAATTAATTAAAAATTTCAGTTCACATGAACGGGGTCCGAATGATGACAGAGTATGAATTGGCCGCAAATGGACTGTTTTACATACAAACATGCACATCATGTGTGTTCAAAGGTGCAACGCAGACACAAACACTTTATGGTATTTTTTTTACTTTATATGATCGTTATATTTTCTTTAAATCTAAGAAATAGAATTGAAATAAGTGTGTCCGCAGGTGGAACAGGAGAAAAAAATTATTTTTTTCCCCCGATGGCACACCTCTTAGGAAATCGGTGGGTTATTCAACTCTGCCATTGATTAGCGTTGATACCATTACGGTACAAGTTGTATAGAAAAACCATAGACAAATGTGTGACTGTTCTTTATGAACAGTGTATACAACATTAATATGAGGACAGACGACTATCTCAATTTATTATGACTATTTTAAATGTTAATTTGCCCAAGAAGTAGAAACGCCCTATTCACATGTACATGACATGAAATAAATGAACGTGTCTGTCTGAGTGCTTTATTAAAATATACCTGGTGATTTTTTAGGAGCTGTCGAGAATTGTGGACTATACTGTTGGGAAGATCTGCGTTAAGAGAGCCAGTATGTATCATAAGTACCTGAGAAAAGATTGCTTTTTGTTGTTCCGTTAGAGATCCACTCCTAATATCTGTCGTTCATGGTGGTTTGACTATTTTAATGACAAAATCTTTGATGCTCAGGCACAGATAGAGGCAGAGCTTGACAGACACTGGGACAGACTACATCAAGGGCTGAGTTACTATAAGCCACCAAGGTACTGTAATGTTTAATATTAAGTCAAAATATATTTTGTATGTATTTTAGAATAAAGACTTAACTAGCACCATTGTGTCTTCTAGCTCCTCTTCCGCAGTGAAGGTGAAGGAGAACAAAGATGTTGCACAACCATTGAAAGATTTTGGTCTGAGGATTAGCAAGCTACTGGTGAGTTAAAATGCTTGAAGCTGTGATGTGCTACTGAAGCATTTTGTTATTAGTTTGCATTCATCTAATGCTTTTCTGTTTTTCAGGGCCTTGATGAACAGCAAAGTGTGCAGCTTTTACAATGTTACTTACAAGAGGACTACAGAGGAACTCGAGATTCATTGAAGGTGTTTGTTCTTATAGGGATTTATTCTGAAAAATACTTCAGATTTTGCAAGTAGGCACAGTAAACTATGAGTGGTGTAAATTGACTGTTTTTCACAATCAAACTGTTGAAATGTTTTGGGTTTGGAAGTTTTACTGGTATATGGTAGAATGCACATTGAACAAACGGATCACTGGTTGATGAGTTATTAAATTTTTTTTACTCCTAAAGGAGTATTCATATGATGTTGCATTGATAACATTTTATAATGGATACGATTGTATAAATCTGTGCAGGTTGTTTTCAAGGATGACCGACAGAGCCAGGCACTAATGCTGAAGGTCAGTACGAGATCTGTCCCAAGTTTTATTTGCTATGTTTCGTACCATAATTTGGTGTTTAGTGCAGTAATGAAAATAATGCGATGTATATATTTTTACAGATAGCCGACTATTATTATGAGGAGCGCATGTGTCTGCTCAGATGTGTCCTCCTATTACTGACATACTTTCAGGATGAGCGGCATCCCTACAGGGTAAGAAACAGCCTTATTTGTTCATATCTTAAAGCGAAAGACCTTTTGAGTGGTCAACACAACTGAAGATGTGTGCTACTTATTTTGTGTCTGCATGTTTTATTGTACAGGCCGAGTACTGTAATTGTGTCACTAAACTTGAGAAGGACTTGGTGACCAACTACCAGTCACAGTTTAAGAACCTGTTCAAAGCAGAAGCACCAACATGGGAAACCCATGGAAACCTCATGGTAATCATTGATATTGTGTGACGACTCAGAAATGATGATATTCATCCAATCTCTGCCACTTATTTTATCCCAAAATTGGGACTTTTTTTTCTTTTTGCAGACAGAAAGACAGGTGTCTCGATGGTTCCTCCAGTGTTTAAGAGAACAGTCTCTGCTGCTGGAGATAATCTTCCTCTATTACGCTTACTTTGAAATGAGTCCATCTGACCTGCTGAGCTTCACAAACATGTTTAAGGAACAAGGCTTTGGTTTGCGTCAGACTAACAGACATCTGGTGGACAAAAGTATGGATGGCCTGGTGGACCGTATTGGGTAAGAGTCTTTTGCATTGTCTGTATTAAGGTGAGCTGTGCTGCAGTTAATGTTAATAGCATCTGTAGTCACGGGCTGTGATTGGTTAAGGAAATTGCCGTGCAAATCAAGCAGATTAGAATGGCAAATGTTAACCAAATGCTCAACTGCTCAGATTGTCATTCAGCAGACTACCATAGTCAAAGCTGAAATGCTTGACGGTTTTTAGCGTCTCTAGGTGAAATTAACAATAAACTTTCAGCATATTCAAGAGGACATGCGACATCTTCTCCCTTCCTTTGTTTTGAGGCTGTTGCAACGGTACTCAGTGACACCTTAACTTTATCAAATGGTTAATCAAAGTGTCTCGCCATGACAAGTTCTCTGCCCCTGCAGTGATTTCCTCCTGCCATGGGGATGCACATAGAACACAGCCTCACAAACCAATGCATATCTGTTCTCACTGAACAACTTGCAAACTAACCACACAAGCACCTTGTGTTTCAGTCCACACGCAGAAAGTTAGTTAACACCACTTTTCTTTTTTTTCCCCGCAATTTCAGCCCATACACAGGTTCACAATGAACTGAATAAACTCAAACTCTGAAAGTGAGAAAAAGAAAACGTGCCAGTAGTCCTCAGTTCATAATCGATTCATCCCTTTAAACCCATGCGGTCTACCCACATCTCTCCTCTTCCTTCTTTTTCCTCTTTAAGGCTCCACCCCCTTTTTTCGATAGGTTGATCCCAAATTGATTACTGGACCCAACAATTAACAAAAAGAATAAACTTACATTGTTATACACAGGCCACAATCAATATCAAAATAAAACTCCACATTTTCATGACCATTTCTTATTAGACTTAATAACTTGCCAAGCTAGGGTTTACACTATTTTCACTGTTTATTGTACTGTTTACATTGATGTGTAGTATTTTCACTGTTTATAGTACTGTTTATATTGTGGTGGCATGTTTTACACTGTTTTACTCAGTATTGTTTACATTGTTACATTGTTACTGTCCATCTTATTTATTTCTTATTTATATTGACTGTGCGTGTTGTCACCTTGCACTGCAGCCACTTATGGCTTTGGATTCACTTCAGCAATCTTGCACTTTTGTATTCCACATTTATTTGTGCTATCAGTTGCCAATCTATGACATTTCGTTACCAGATTCATTGTTTATGTCTGTGTAATGACAATAAAGGAAGTCTAAGTCTTAATAAATGACTTTTAAATGATATATTATTGTTTTCTGTATCACCTGGTTTCACCAGAAATTGGGGAAGAATAACAAAAACTCTGGTTTTACTCGTACTCCTACCAGAAACTAAAGTAGGAAAATAATTATTTTACCACGGACTATATGTGGTTGACATTTGTAATTCCAAATCACTGGTCAGATCCCGTCAGAGGTGATCTGAAATGGGATTCTACTGATCTACATCGTGTTTTTTATGTAGATGCTTGAGAAAGTGGCTTTTCTTTTATTCCCAAAACTAACACTAAAGCCGACATTGAAAAATAGTTATATTCATCTTCCAGTGTGTGACATACAGTTTTAGACATTAAAGGCCCATCTAATCATAAGTCAATTTTTTGACAGCAGTGTTAACTAAGTTTAACTTTCTTTTATTTTTTACCTGTGTCTTGAATCTGCAGACACTTGAGCTCTCTTATCCTGATTGAGGGAATGGACATAGACTTCCTTCACAAGTGTGCTTTGGAAGACTGTACAGAGCAGCATCAGTTCTCCACTGCTCCTGATGTCATTAAGGTAATTAAATATTGTAGCTAAGAGAAGTCTTGACTCCCATTGTCTTGTAGCATTAGCCTCTTAGATTTTCTTATTGAAGATAGTTTTTGGCTTGGAATACAATAATTATCTTCACTTTTGTAATTGCTGTTATTTACCATCTTTTCCTATTTATTTTGCAAAGACATGGGGATAAGTGTTCAAATTATGCAAAGGATACAACCCACAAACCCAGACATGTTCCTAAATTTCCAACAAAGGAAAAATGTTGAACAGCATCCAAACAGCACCTTAGCTTTACCTGTGTAATACTGCTTCTGTTCACTGTCTTCATCAGGAGATGGACCAGCTGCTACAGACATTTGGAGACATTCCTCATCAAGGCCCAGTACTTCTAGCCTGGGTGCTGCTGAGACACACACTGAGACCAGATGAATCCAACCCTGTGATCAGAAGGATTGGCAACACAGCGCTGCAGCTGGGGGTCTTTAAATACCTTTCAACTATGCTGAAAGCACTCGGAGCCTCCGGGAATAATGTACGAACACAAGAACACAGTTGGATCATTTCAGATGCTGAGCAAATATTTGATCACTTGTGGTTATTAAGCTATCAAAACCATTCCATGATATTTGTAGTTAAAGATAATGTGGGTCTTTTTTTTCCACACACTGTAATCAAGTACTAAGGGTGATGGTTACTCAGAGTGCTTCTGGTTTTCTTTACCAGATAGTTAAAGTTAATGACATAGTGCCACAGACCTAAATCAGTCAGTAATGAGATGACTGGAAAAAAACCAGCTCGTAGGAGGGAAATGTGCCATACCCCCAGTCAGTTTTATAGTCACTATCTAAGTGAATCAGACCTCAGGTTCACGATTATATCCCTCCATTCTGTGCTTATTTAATGTTGTAGAAAACCATCTCTATCATTATCCTGCACTAAATGTTTTCTGTGTCTTTGAACACTTTCCAGTGCACCGCAAGCACAGCAAAGATGTGTGTCTACGGCCTCCTGTCTTTTGTTATTACTTCTTTTGAAGAGGAAAGTCTGCAGGTATAACATTAAATGATATATGCACTTTGACGTCTGTCGTGGACCTTAGCCACACTTGTGTTTTAACCTGCTTTATCATAATCCATGTGACAGACTGATGGAGTAGCAACACAGTGCTCCCACCTCATCGATGCTGCCTGTGAGGTCCTCTCTGCTCCCAGTCTGGCTGAAATATTTTGGGAAATGGTGAGAAATAAAATGGAGTGCTTTGCTCTCGGTAGGTGACCTTAACTCTTAATCATCTTCTTTTTTTATTTCAATCCAGAAGCCTAATATGGGGTTAGGAATGATTTTGGACAACGCAGTCGGGATGTTTCCTCATAAGATCGGACCACTGCTACAACTTCTAACTGCCCTTCTGTCAAACAAGTCCACTGTTAAAAAGGTACGGTGTGTGTCCTACACGAACAGACATAAATTCTGAGTCTAAAGAGTCTGACAGTGTTTTTAATGAGGGCGTGCGTGTTTGACAGGTTTACAACTTTTTGGATAAGATGTCCTTCTACACACAAGTGTACAAGCACAAGCCCAATGACATCATCTCCAAGGATGATGAGACACTGTGGCGGAGACAGACACCAAAACTCCTCTATCCACTTGGTCAGGTTTTGCATTCTTTTATGCATTTTGTTGTTTGTATTCAGTTGATTTTTTTTTTTCCTCATCGTCTGTGTTTTGACATCTGTATCAACAGGTACAGGACAGACTAACCTGTGGATGCCACAAGGGGTGCTGGGTCAGGTGATGATCGGGGGGGAGCAGGGATACGTGGTGCGCTGGGACTATTCCTATAGCTCCTGGACTCTCTTCACCTGTGAGGTAGAGATGCTGCTGCACGTTGTTTCAACTGCAGGTAAAGGCTTAAGATGTAATTCTGACTTGACAAGTCAGTAAAATTCTAAAAGAAAATCTGGAAGTGAATGTCTGCCTGACTGGTCTCTACGTCTGCACCTTTTGTGGCGCTAGATGTTCTTGCTCACTGTGCTCGTGTGAAACCCATCTTGGACCTGGTCCATAAGATCATCAGCACAGATTGGACTGTGTCAGACTGTCTACTGCCACTCACTTCTCGCATCTACATGTTGCTGCAGAGGTGGAATAACATTTAATGCTAATTGATTAAACCAGCACCTTTGGTACATTTAATGTGAGAGTAATAACACACTGTTCTCCTCTGTCAGATTAACTTCAGTCATCAACCCTCCAGTGGAGGTGATCGCCTCATGTGTAAATTGCCTCTCTGTACTCGCTGCAAGGATGCCTGGAAAGGTTTGCACACTAACCTTTTATTCAAATTTGTGTTTTGATGACACAATTTTTTTTTTTTTTAAATCAACTCTTTCTATTTTCATATTCTATACTAGGTGTGGTCCAGCCTCCACCATACAGGTTTCCTGCCTTTTGCCTCAAACCCTCTGACTTCCATGGCTCAGTGTATAAGGTAATAAACTCATGTACTAGATTATTTTTTTAAAGTTTGAATTTCTTAGGTTTGCTTTCTTAAAAAACGGAGACCCAACTTAACTGCTCCTATGGAAACTTGTTTGGTCCGCTTTACTTTACTTTAATGGCGATCGAAGTAATTGACTATGTAATGGAAGTATTTGACACTAAGGAGAAGTGTTATTGGTAGTTTCCCAGATTAACCAAAAATCTTCATTTTAAGGAAGCATATGCTTATAAATAGTAAAAGCAGAGTTTTTAGGGTTGTTTTACGTTTTTGTTGCAGTGCTGAGGGGATGAAGGCGGGTAACTATGGCAACCTCTTAGTCCAGATTGAACAGCCCAGGGGGGAATATGCTGTGACCATCGCCTTCCTCCGTCTCATCACGACCCTGGTTAAGGTATAATTCTTTTCCCATTAAATACTGATGTATCCCGTAGCTCAACCCTCTAGTTTAATATAAAATTCTGCTGGAGGCTGCATGTAAAGCCTTTCTTTGTTTCCTTTTTATTTCAGGGTCAACTCGGCAGTACTCAGAACAAAGGACTGATCCCCTGTGTGCTGCTGGTGTTGAAGGAGATGCTGCCCACTTACCACAAGTGGCGTTACAACACCTATGGAGTCAGGGAGCGGATAGGTTAGAGCGCATCTGTGACAGCAGCAATGAGTTCATACTTTCAGTCTGAGCTGCAATATCAGAAACCTTCTCTTCGTGTCTACAGGCTGTCTTATTTTGGAGCTGATTCATGCCATTCTCAATCTGAGCCCAGAGGGGGAGGATCAGGGCAGGTAAACATCAAACAGAATTCGGCCTCTTACTAAGTGTTTTGTGCCATTGTAGATCTATTCTCATATTATTGTTAAAATTGCACTTATTTCTCTTGAGTAATGAAAATGTTTTTCAGCTTATTCACATTACTTGTTTTGGATAGTTTGTAAATGTAATAATTTTCAAAATTAAATGTTTTTTTTTTGCACTAAAACAAAGAAACATTTCTACTTGTCAAACTTATGAACGAAAATGAGTACAACATTCAATGTAAGGGATCATATTGTATGTAGATTAGATTAGATATACGGTACCTTTATTCGTTCCACGTGGGGAAATTTAATTTATTTCATAAATTCTAATGTGCTTGTGTTCTTGGTGCAGCTCTCCCACCCTACAGTCTTTGTGCATCTACAGTCTGGCAAACACTGAGGCTGGACAGGCTGTAGTTAATATCATGGGAGTCGGAGTGGACACCATTGATATGGTTCTTGCTGCACAACCGACTAGGTGAACAGTCAGCTGTTTGTGGTGCAAATCTGAATGTAGCTAGTGTTTTGTATTCACATGTCTTCACCTTATAGATGACTCTTCATTGTGCTGAAATAGTTTTTCTGTCCTCTCTCTAACATTGCACAGCGGTGGGTCAGATGGTCCAGGTCAGATCCTGATCCAGACAGTCAAACTGGCTTTCTCGGTCACTAACAACGTGATCCGTCTGAAACCGCCTTCTGACGTCGTCTCCCCCCTAGAGCAGGCACTCACACAGCACGGTGGCCATGGCAACAACCTCATAGTTGTCCTGGCCAAATATATTTATCACAAACATGACCCGGCACTACCTCGTCTCGCAATCCAGCTACTCAAAAGGCTTGCAACGGTAAGGACTTGAAATGCACTGTATTAAAAAAAAAAAACAACAAAAAATTACAATATATATAAGTTATGACCCGAAGGTCCCAACATATTTAATAGAGGACACCGGAGTCAAAAAGGGTTCAATTTTGCAAAAAGTCTTTATTCCATTTTTAAAAAGCAAAATTCTTACTTTAAACCCCTTCCCGTGCCCAAAAAGAACCCCAAAAGTTCAAAAGAAAAGAGGACTCAGGTGAGCTGGGTAACTTAACAAAAGGACGGTATGTGGGTCAGGCCAACCCCGTACAGGACCATCAGAGCTGCCCACATACCGCTACCCTAAAGCATCAACAAAACCCGCATCTAAACCCTGTTAAAAGAAACAAACCGAAAAACAGGGCATCCAGACTCACCTGGTCAATCAAAGAAGATATATATATATATATATATATATATATGAATGACCTGGCTGTATAGCTCAGTTAATAAGGCACCAGACTGGTGCATAGGGGACTCGTGTTCGATTCCTGGGATGAGCATCCAGTGGGTTGTGTCAGGAAGGGTATCCGACATAACAACTCCTGCCAAATCAAATGTGCGAATTGGTTTCGTTATGGAGACCCTGGAAGGGAAAAAGCCAAAAGACATCATCATCATATATATATATACTTTTGACTAAAGGGCTGACTGACTACACTAAGAACTACAATAACACTTGAGCATCTGCATTGCATTTGAACTGAGTTCCAAAAGTAAATACAAATCAAGTGTTAATGGATACAAACAGAAATCTTACATTTTATGCTTTTCTTACCTTTTAGCCCTAAAAATCACATGAAGAAAATAAAAACATCAACTCACATTCTGTTGTAGGTGGCTCCCATGTCAGTTTATGCCTGCCTCGGCAGTGATGCAGCAGCAATTCGGGACGCATTCCTCACTCGGCTGCAGAGCAAAACAGAGGACATGAGGATTAAAGTTATGATCCTCGAGTTTCTCACTGTTGCTGTGGAAACGCAGCCTGGCCTTATTGAACTCTTCCTTAACCTGGAGGTCAAAGATGGCAGTGAGGGCTCTAAGGTAGGAACCATGTTTACTGTAACTTGTGCTTTTACTGCATTCACTACAGAATATCTGTTTGAACTGTTACCTGATTGTTCCATCTGTAGGAGTTTCTATTGGGAGAGTGGAGTTGTCTTCACGTGGTGTTGGACCTGATTGACTCCAAACAACAGGGGAAGTACTGGTGTCCCCCGTTGCTCCACAGAGCTGCTCTGGCCTTCCTCCTCGCCCTCTGGCAAGATCGCAGAGATAGTGCCATTTCTGTCTTGCGCAAAAAGTATGCAGATATTCTCACAAATTTTCCAGCCAAACTTCATAGTGTTTCTGGTTGAAAACACTACTACTAAGGCTTTTTATTTTTCCTAAACAGAGAGAAGTTTTGGGAAAATTTGACAACCCCTCTCTTTGGAACCCTCAGTCCACCTTCAGAGACTGCGGAGGTATTTGTCATTTCTATTGTTGTCCTGAAGAGATTTTAAGAATCAAAGAACTCACTAATTGCTCTTCTGTCCTACAGTCCTGTGTTCTGGAGACATGTGCTTTTGTCATGAAAATTCTCGGTCTGGAGATTTACTATGTTGTCAGGTAATGAGAGAATCTGTTCAGATGGTGCTTGTCATCAGTGCTGTGGTCAGTGCGTTGCTGTTAACAGTGAAACTATGTGTTGATGCAGTGGCTCCTTGGAGCAGTCTCTGAAGGACGGCCTCCAGAAGTTTTCCAACGGACGGCGATACGAATACTGGTCCCAGTATGTCAAGTCTCTGGTTTGTCACGTGGCAGAGACTGAAGAGGATGGCATCTCCTACTTCGCTGAGGCCCAGTTATTGATCTCTGCCTGGAGGATGCTGCTGATTCTTTCCACCACTCATGTATGTGATACTTCCTCATGTTTCAGGTTTTTAAGTCTTTATCCATGCTTGAATTAGATCAGTATTTCCGATAAAAATTGGTCATGCTTCTTCTGTTTTATACCTCAGTCTGATGTGATGCATGTGACAGAAGACTCCACCAAACTGAAGCTCTTCATGGATGTCCTGGATGGAACTAAAGCTGCTGTAAGTGGCTCTCTTACATCTTCTGCAGCCCGTTTACAGTTTGTGGTATATGTAGAGTATGTGGTTGATTACTTTGTAACTTTTCTTTCAGTTGACCACGCCCATGTCTGTGCCTTGTCTACGTCTTGGATCCATGATGGCCACACTGTTGCTCATCCTCCTTAAGCAGTGGAAGAGGTGTGTTTTCATATTACGTGTTTGAGTGGCACTATTCAAAATGTTAAAAATACAATTTAGACAGCTCTTAAAAAACAGATCACATCACATGTACAAAGAGTACCTGCGGTGAATTTTCATTGTGAAATATATACAAAATTACATATATTACTAACGGTTCTGTTGGGTAACTTTTACCATAGCCTGTTGCCAAGCCTGTGTGAGTACTGTTCAGTAATGGTCAGTGACATGTTGCCTCCTGTTCAGTACCAGTAGTAACACAGACTTGTCTGATGTTTAAAAACATTTAAAGCTCAGAGTATGATACTGAGTGGTATTTGGGGGACTTTACCACCTTGCTGCTACCTTTGACCCTGCTATTGTGAAAAAAGTACAACGCTTGAAGTCAGTAAGTGTCACCATTTAGACAGGTCCACGGTCAGACCTAATATGAGACAATGGTGCACATTAACACTGTTGCCACTTCTAAAATATACAGCACTGTTCTAAGCTATCGTAGATCCACTGACTCATTGACCTCATCCTACCTCTGTCAATATAAACAGTTAATTCTCAAGGTAACATTTAAAAAGTCTTCAAACCTTCCTCATGTGTTTTCAGTGTGGTAGCGACAGCTCCTGATATCCTCTGTCCCCTTTCCCTGATCCTTGAGAGTGTCCTCCAAGCTGACCAGCAGATGATGGAGAGGACCAAAGCCAAGGTCTTCTCTGCCCTTATTTCTGTTCTTCAGATTCAGGGGCTCAATGGTAAGAATGAATAAATACGACATAAGGAATGTGGCTTTTGTTTTGTTTAGATTACATTAGATTAGACACCTTTATTTGTCCCACTTGGGGGAAATTTCAGATCACAGCAGCTAAATACAAGAGTAGAAAGCGGAGGAGACAGATATACATCAATAAAATTCTTGTACAACATACACATTATGCATGATTAAAGTCCCCTGAGATGATGATAAGGGACTGCGGATGTGTAGTCTGGAGCTGAGAGACAGTGGTGTGAATGTGGTTCATTCAATTGTGCGAATTGTTTAGTTTTTGTTTTTTTTACTGATGAATGTCTTTGTGATCTAGGTGGTGAGATTTCCCAGCTGCCTCAGCTGTTGTTGTCTGTGTGTGAGACGGTGAAAGATGAGGCCTTGGCACTCAGAGACAATACTCGCCACATGAGCCAAATGGGAGATGCAGCGGAGGACGAGGACAGCATGGAGACGGACTCTCCCCGAGGACACCAGAAGGACCAGAGAGACGGAGTGGGTTGCGACACTGCAGAATGTACACGTGTTGTACTGGAAGTGGACTGTGCGGTTTATTCCTGACGCGCTTTCTGCCTGCTTTTGTCATCAGGTCTGCGTTCTTGCGTTGCACTTGGCGAAGGAGCTGTGTCGCAGCGATGAGGATGGTGAGCACTGGGTTTCAGTGATGAGGAAGGTTCCAGTCCTGCCATCAGTCCTCAGTGCCATGGAGCTCAGCCTACGTTCAAAACACAACCTTTACTTCACTGAGGCAGCCCTCCATCTGCTACTCACTCTGGCCCGCACTCCTCAGGTAAACACACACTCGCTGTTCGTAAGAACGTCTGTAATTTTGTAAACATTAGTCATTAAAAAGTCAACAACCAAGTACCTGAATGACTATTTGTCTATTTTGATAGACTTATATTTTCATTAACTTCGAACACTTATGTCCTAAATGCGCTTTTGGAAAAAGTAGACATTGGTTGTTTTACGAGTGTAGTGTTACTGTACAAATCAGTCACTGATGTAAACTGCAGAGTCCAGTCTGAATTTGTCACTTAGTGTTGTGATGTGTTAACAGGGTGTTTGTTTTTTTCTCATTAAAATATAGCTACTTCTAGTTGTAATAAGACAAAGATCGCTTTGCTTGATCTCAAATAAGCATTTTTTTTCTAGGTCGGTGAAATAAATGCTCAAGTTGTAAGACAGAATTTAATATAATCTGTTTATTCATATTCATCAAACTCCATTTCTTTCCCTTCGTATTTGAGTTCAAACTTCTATGGAAACATCAATATGAAATAAGCTTTGAATCATGTCGATGAATGTTCTCAAAAAAGTCTTAAAATGAGTAAAATGTTGCTGTTCTGTGTTAATATTTCCTACAGGGGGCAGCAGCTGTCGCTGGAGCAGGAGTGATTCAGACCATTTGCCTCCCGCTTCTGAGTGTGTATGAGGTGTCTTCAAATGGGACCTCACAGGTAATACAACTGTACTGGAGTGATCCTTTATCAAAATATTTGTCTACTTTGTCCTGACTGATTTTTTTTTTCCATTGTGATAGAGGCAGAGTTTATGCTTGACCTAATATTAAAATACATCCATCTCCTTGTGCAGGGTTTCTCGCGTAAGTCCCAGGACTCTGCCTGCTGGCCAGGTGTTTACCGTCTGTGCATGTCTCTGATGGAGAGTCTGCTCAAGACTCTGCGTTACAATTTCATCAATGAAGGCTTGGACTTCATCGGTGTGCATCAGGAACGTATCCTACAGGTAGATGACACCAAAGTTAACATAGTCACTGCAGTGGAAATGGTTATAAACAACACAGGTGTACAGATGATTTTATTGATAACTACTGCTACAAGTCACAGAAGAGAGCCATCAGGAATAAATGCAGCATACCCTCCTACAGCTTCTTCTCTGTCCTAATGCAAATGTCCTAGTGCATGTTTTAAGATGATACAGTTGTGGTCAAAAGTTTACATACAATGATAAAGACCATAATGTTCGGTGCTTCCATAATAAATTCATAAAAGAACCAAACTTCATGAATGTTTTTTGTGACAAAGAAGTGTGTGTTTCAATCACAGACAAAATAAATGAGTTCTTTACTAGCGTATGTAAAATTTCGACCACAACTGTATGAGTGAGAAAGTGGCGGTGTCTCTAAACTCATTTTCTCTGCTCAGTGCCTGAACGCAGTCCGAACTGTGCAGAGCCTTGCATGTTTGGACGAAGCAGACCACACGGTCGGCTTCCTGTTGCAGCTCTCCAGCTTCTGTAAGGAGTGGCAGTTTCACCTGCCCAAACTGCTCCGAGACATACAGGTAAATCCTCGCCATCAGCATAGTCCACGCAGCTTAAGCACCAGTGTTGAATACAGATTTAGGAACACACCTCCTCTCTTTGCTCCACAGGTAAACCTTTGTTATCTGTGCCAGACCTGCACCTATCTACTTCACAGCAAGAAGATGCTCCATCATTACCTACAGGTCAGAGAATGATCCGTCTTCCTAACTGTTATGTACACTGAGCAGAGACATAAACTTCCAAAGGGGGTATTAAGGGCTTGCATAATATATTAAGATGAGTATGTCTTTACGATTTGGACATTTCCTCAGGCGAAAAATGGTGAGGCGTTACCCCCAGCGTCCCTCTCCAAGACAAACCGGCCCACTCAGACTCCGTCTAAAGAGGCTGCCAATGGAGGAGAGAGGGAGGAGGTGGAGCAGAAGGCGCTGTTAGCTGTGCAGTGTAGTCTGCTCAAGATCCTCAGCAAAACTCTGGCAACTCTGCAGCACTTCACCCCGGACTGCTGCCAGATCCTCCTGGACCAGGTCAGACTGCTTATTCATATGTAACCTCTGGAGGTCCGCAGAGAAACTGTGGGGAAAACTTCAAGAGTAGTGAAACATTTGAGTAACCATAGCAGCGATTGCAAACAACCTGCAAAAAAACTCCAGAGAGAAGAAGGAGACATTTTTTATATTCAATATTTCTACATTCAAGTGGTAAAAAATATGAACTGATCTTTAGAGTCATTACAATAAAGAGCTCTGAAGTTCTGTCAAAGATGCCATTACGCCTGCTCTTCAAGTATTTACACTGACACTGGGTGTACGTGACCACTAGAGGGAGTAGTGAGTCACTTACGTGGTGAGCTCTGTTGTCGTTTTCATCCCTGGACTCTAAATGAAAAGAAATTAAATGATAATAATAATGCATTTAATTTAGAAGTGCCTTTCAAGATACTCAAGGACGCGTTACAAACATAATAAAAAAGGTGTCAATAAAAGAAACAGGAGGCCAATAAATACAAAAGCAGCCATAAAAACCATAGAAGTTATGAGAACCTAAAAACAGTTAAAACCATGGCAACTATCAGGAGAATGCACATCTGAAAATGTGAGTCTTCAGGGCAGATTTGAAACGAGGCAGGGAGGTGGGAGGGTCTTCCAGAGTTTGGAAGCAGCGCAACTGAAGCCCCTCCTCCCATGGAGGTGAGTCGGGCAGGAGGGACAGTGTTTCACAGTGTTTCTTCCACATGAGGGGCTTTTATTAAGAGGCTTATGAAGGTGTAGAGCTATGTAATGTTATTTTTGCCATGTGTTGATTCCAAGTTCAGACTAAACCTCTCTGACTGTCGACAACACAAACTACACAGAATACAAAGGTGACTTTAGGTTTCACTGAGGCTCTGTTCTGGCTGAAATGTAAACTCTCATATACCATACCATACCAACATTATTTATAAAAGCGCTTTAAAACAGACACAGCTGACACAAAGCGCTGCACACTATAAGACACAGGTGTCAAACATGTGGCCCGGGGGCCAAATCCGGCCCGCCAAAGGGTCCAGTCTGGCCCTTCAGATGA
>JAPTHA010000005.1:23767566-23805127 GCA_029814585.1 Gymnapogon annona | reverse complement strand
CTTGCATTAGCTTTATTGAATTTATTGTTTGAATTAATTTGCACTGAAACTTGGTAAAACAAAAAAAAATCGTGGTTGAAATTGAAATTGCAATATCTGCCAGAGAAATCGCAATACAACTCTTTTCTGGAAATCGTTCAGCCCTACTATGTTAGCACATAGTAGGGCTGTATTAAACCTGGTCTTTTCAGTCGCAAGAAATAGTTTTTAATTTGTGAATCTTTTTTTTTTCCTTGATTGCTTGGCCTTTTACAAAACATAAATAAATAAATAAAACATTGCAAAAATCCCAATGAGGGTTCTCCAAAGCTGACGATGTCAATGACAAATGTCTCGAATAGTGCATAAGCGTAAAGGTATTCAGTTTATAATAACATCAGAAAACAGTCACATTCAAGGAGCACAAATCCATTAAAAATACTGAAACAGTTATTAAGTTATTACTGCTGATTTTTTTGTAGTCAAACAAAGTTATTCATGCATTCATTTTGACTTTGCGCTTGACAGTTTATATTATTATTATTATTTACCAGTTTTTTTTTCTTATTGTATCGTGTGTTTGCTCTTGAATTCTATTTTTCTTCTTATATTGTACTTTTTACTGTGTAGTGCTGCTGCTGCCTAGTTTGGAATCAATTATGTACATCTACTGTATGTAATCCATTCATTTGTGTAGCTCTACATTTGGTAGATGAGTAGAACAATGATTATGGTGTTAAAAACATTTCATCTGAAACACATTCAGGTCATTTGCTGGTACTTTGGGTCATGGTACATTGCATTAAGTAAAAGTCAATGACAAAAAAAAAAAAAGTAATCTACTGCACACCCCACTATTTGCATAATGAGTGTAAATGTGAGTAAGATGAGAACATCATACACTGATCGATGATGACCCTCTCCATGCCCTCTTTGAGCTGGTTGGTGGTCCGCAGGCGTTTAACGGCTCCACTCAACATCCTCTCCTGCTGCGACAGCCGGCTCTTCAGTCTGGAGATCTCATTCTTCAGCAGCTCGTCCTGATAGAACATGAACAGGATTTAATCAATAGGTGCTTGAAATGGATGGTTTGTGTTCCAATATGTGTGTGTGTGTGTTTACCTGCTGATTGCTGTTGCTGTCTGAGGTGTTACCTACTGGCAGAGACACCCTCCACACCAGTTTGAGCAGTCGTCCGGCCTCCTCTATCACCTGCTGCATGGTGTTCAAGCTGCCGGACAGACTCTTCACATGCTGCTGTTCTATCACCTGCAGGGTTAGTGTACAGTTTTTCAAGGTTAGACTCAAGCCATTTTCAAGCACTTTTAAGGGTCATTTTCATATTTTTAAACCACAGAACCTTACAATACATATCTACAGGAATACATATACTTGTGATTATTTTCTTCCACTTTTTATGACAATGATGTACCGGTACATTTCATTATGCTACAAACATCTACATTTGTTTCACAAGAATAAAAAGTTTAGAAACTAAAGAACATAAAGTTTAATTCGAAAAAAGGGAAATCACTTGGTGTACTTCACACACATTATTATTATTATTATTATTATTATGATTATTCTGTGTCACTCTAAGACACAGAATAATCTAAAAATGTGTCTTAACTGACCTAAGAACAGCAGGCAATTTAGTATTAAACTACGATTATTATTAAATTTAAAAATAATTAAAAATAAAATAAAATGATGATTTCTTTCGGCTTTTCCCTTCCGGGGTTGCCACAGCGAATCCAATTTGCATATTTGATTTGGCAGGAGTTTTTACGTCGGATGCCCTTCCTGACACAACCCACTGGATGCTCACCCTGGAATCGAACCCGGGTCCCCTATGCACCCATCCGGTGCCTTACAACTGAGCTATCCAGCGAGGTAAAATAAATAAAATAATATAATTTACAAATATTTTTCTACATATATCTCATCTCTGTAAGTAGCTTTGGCTTGACATCTGACCTCTCAGAGTCAATACTAAAAAAATAAACAAATAAATCACATCAACGTTACAATTGTAAGCACTTCTAAACACTTGCACAGCTTTACAGACCGTGAAAATCTAACGTTCAAATTCAAGCATTTTCATAGATTTCAAGCACCCGTAACAACTCTGGCACCTAATAACAGTTGACCCTGGCCTTATGTCGACAGCTTCATTATCTTGATAACATCTTATCAAGATATCATATCATATCTTGATGATTCATACATCGTGAGTGATGTGATGTAGTGTTAGTACCTTGTTGTCGGGGTCCCGCTGTTTGAAAGCCAGCACACACTCCTGTAGTTGTGCGTCCATGCTGCGGGACAGTTTGCGGCCCTCTGAGATCTGTTTACGCAGAGCGTTGTAGTCCTCAATCAAACCCAAGATGTGACGGCCGTTCCGGTTGGCCCACATCCGATGACCTGGTACGAGGCGAGAGGGGCCGCTAGTGAGGCTCTCACTAGAGCTGCCGCTCATGGAGCCTCCATCCCCCTCAGAATGAGTGTAGCGTTTTTCATCTGCAAACATTCACACGTACCCAGATGTTTGTACTTTCAATGGGTTCAATATTTAGGACAACTTTCTGGTTTGTGATTAAGCTTTTCATGGGTTTACAGGTCAGTAGTTGTATGATGGTGGTGTTTTGTGCTGTAGCTCACTGCCTTCTTACATTTGTGTTTCACTGTACACACATTGACAGTAAAGCCTATTGCACTGAATTGTAATCTATATCTTAAACTTGTTTTGTTTGTGGATAAACTCAAATTATTATTCTGTTGGTAAAGTAAAAACCAGGGAAACTGTCTGATGGTCAAAGCTACAATAAAATAGAATAGAATCAGCTTTATTGTCATTCCATTATACTACTGTACAGTATAACATAATTCTGTTTTCTGTTTTTCAAGGTGCTCAAAGCAAAATACACACAATCATAAAAACAGTCAAGTCAAAAAATATAATTAGAAAAACAGTTAAGTACAAACATTCATGCTACTGGAAGTCCAGTATCAAAATTTGCAGATTGTACAAGTGACAGTAATGACTATAATGCCAAATCCAAATGTATGGTCTTTTATGAAGACAATCATCATCATCATCATCAGTAGCAGTAAGTCATCACCATTTCACTGATTGTTTTTGTTCTCACCATGGACGACTCTGGTGTGTTCACTGTGAGTCTGAAACGACTGTCGCAGAGGATCAGAGTTGTCCCGACCCGGTGGTGACCTGCCTCCTTCATCTACAACAAATGTAGAAACACACACTGACATGACCTGGCGGCTGGACATACGTCACTTTCCTGACAGCAGACGAGGGTTGTGTACCTGGAGATGACAGCAGGTAGTTGATGTTGATGGTTTCAGAGCGGTTGGGTCCTCTGAGCAGCTGCTCCTCCAATCGCTGTCGCAGCGCCGTGTTAGTCTGGATGCTCCTCTCCAGCTGCAGCCTGAGGTGTCTGATCTCGGACAGTAGCTCTGCCAGATCCACGGGGCCGGTCGGAGGCCCCTGGTCCAGCCTTTGGGTTGACTCGCTGGTTTCTGTTCAGAGGAACATAAAAGAGGAACAGCTCAGGATCCAAATGTCCACGTTCACAGCATGCCATTGTCCATCTGCCTTTACAAACTTAATAAGGCACAACCGGCTATTATCGTTAAAGTATGTAAGACATCAGGACTTGCAGCACCTTTGGACTTCTGAGTCTCAGTCTTCATCTTTTCATAAACCTGCATCTCCACCCGCAGAGACTGGAGAAGATGGTGAGAGTCGGACAACTGCTGCCTCTGGAGCTTCACCTCACACTGTATCCTGCAAGCAATGGAAAGAACCAAACAAAACCATCTTAATGACACTAAGGATGTTTTGCACATTTAACACATTGAGTTGTGCTACTTGTGGCACTTCGAAAATATTTTTTCCTCTATATTGAAATGTTTTTAATATTACTCTCTGTATTTTTTGTCCTTTTTCAGTGAAAATTGTGTATTTTCCCCACAATGAATTTAATGAGCACGTAGATGTTCATAAAAAAAACTCATTAAAGTTACTATTATATGAAAAACAGAGAAAACAAATTACTTTTACACTAAAGATATCAATAACTGAAGGTAAAAAGAATTGTCTCCATCCACTGTTATTTGCTAAACTCCAAGAGTTTCATTAGTGAATGAATATTGTAGAAAAAAAGAAAACAGTGTTTCTACATTCACTCATGACATTTCGTTACTAGATTCATTGTATGTGTTTGTATAATGACAAATAAAGGAAGTCTAAGTCTATTCACTAGAGAGCCTCTGAACATCTAACTGGGGTATATGTGATGATCTGACAATGAAAAGATGACAATTTACATCATACATCTGTTATTTACATGTATTTATAGGATTTGTGAATTAGAAGTTATTAAACATTTTAGATCCGAATATTGATTTGGTTGACAGTGGAGGTTTTGGTCTTTATAGGCTAAGGATGTTATTTACTTGGATACAAACAACATGAATCTGTCCTAAATCGTGTGTAATGGAACATCTATATTACTCTATGTGTTACCACTTCATCATCTAACTACTGCACCTATGTTGGAATGTGTTACATGATGTTTAATGATTCTTGCTTGGTGGTCTCTGATGGGTGAGTAACAGCTTGACCTTCGATTTAATTGACCCTTGACCTTGCTCCATCTCCTATCCAGCTTGCTAGAGTAAATGGTGCACATTCCTGTTGGTATCTATCAGTTTCAACACCTCTATGCGCCCTTGGAGGTCATTGAACTGAAACCTTTTGAAGAAGTTAAGTGCTAGGCACACATTCCTCTGATGAACAAAAATTCTATAGTATAGGATAGTATTGTAAACTTTGTATACGTATACCCAACACCTTCTCTTCAAAGAGTCCCGTGTAATCAGTATTATTATTACTATTAATAATATGGATATTATTTTACATCTGAACACTGGTGATGTGATGCATAACAACAGATAATAAAATCACTATGTTCTGATGTACCAAGAGTTGAGGTTCAGATCATGGTTCATAAAATGGCCCTTCTAGACTGAACCGATGTGAAATACTGGTGAAAGGTTTAGCATAGAAAAAAAATCTGTACATTAATATAGTTAATATTTTATCTGTGACACTGGGCTACTAGCTCTACCCCACAGGAGACTTTTTTCCCCCTCATCATTATCGCTGTCTCTTAGAAGTTGAATCTAATCAGCTCAGTTAAAAAAAAATAAATCTGTGGAGCTGTAAACAGAAACAAACTGAGGGTTGCATTTGTAGTTTACAAAGCATGCACTCAGAACAACAAGTGAAGGAAAGGGAGAGGAAAAGTGATCCAGCATTAAACTAGACTCCAGGTTTCATATGACAGCCTCTTTCAACTGTGTCAGTGGGACCCAGGGCAAGGGTCACATCCCATCATTATAGTACGCGTCTTCATGAATGAGCCGTCCACATGATGGACTCTCACGTTTCAGAGTTGTACTAATAGTGCTGAATAATGGTAATGGCCATTTAGAATGATAATTAGCAGCCTCATGTAGGTTCAGGTTGCATGAAGGAGTGTAGTACTGTTATACACATGTGTGACATAAGAGCGGACGCCTATAAATGTGTCCATAACATCAACGGTACTTGTTTATGTGTGGATGTGTGTGTACCTGTGCAGCTCATCCTTGCTGTACTGCAGCTGGTCCTGCAGTTGGGCCCGTTCTTGGCTGCTGCGCTCCAGCGTCTCCTGCAGTCGGCCGTTTTCCTGCCTCAGGGCTTCACATTCCTTGCGGCTCCGCTCTAGCTTGGCCGTCCTCCTCGCCAGAATTTCTCGTAGCTTGTCGTTCTCCTTCTGCTTATCTGAACACAAAGAAGTATGTTTGAGAAAAATTGCCCAAAAAACAACAAAACAAATAAGCAAATGATTTTTAAAAATAGCAAGATTGGAAATTGGAATTTTCTTTTAATATTTCAGAGATAAATGTCTTACCTCGCGACCCTGAGTTAAGCTGATCCTTTAAGGTCTGATTTTGTTCCCAAAGGAATCGCACCTCATTGGCTAACTGACTGTGCTCCTCGTTGCCATGGATGAAGATGTTGGTAGCTGCTGCATGAACACACGTTTGTCAGTTGTCAAATAAAAGGAAAAGAGCAATGTGTTGAGCATGGGACTTCACCACTATGAAACAGTAACAGAGGACAGGGTCAGAGGTCGGGTCTACCTGGGTCTCTCTCCACTTCAGCCAGTTTCTTCTCCAGCTGTTCCCTGAGATGGTCGTTGGTGCGGATGCTCTCCTCCAGGCGCTGTCGCAGAGCTCGAATCTCCTGTAAATGCTCTGCCAGTAGATCTGTCAATTGAATGCAGATAGATTCAGAGAAAATAATGCTGTGCATCCATCTAGAATTTCCCCCAATTCTGAATGGACGAACATCTGTGCAGTACATACAGTACATACTGTATATATATATATATATACACACATTACCTGAATTCATTGTGCGAGGCTGTTCAGACATACTCTTTTGTGACCCTCCTTGTTGCAAAGCCTCTGTTTGGCGCTCTGACCCATCCTGGTCTGGGCTTTGATCTTTTTCCTGATGGTGTGAGCTGGTCTGGGCCATAATTGAGCGATGCAGGTCCAACTCTGTGCGCAGCGTGGAGTTGAGCTCCTCACTGTTTTTCAATTGTTCCTGGAGTCGGCCGTTCTCCCTCTGCAGGCCTTGCAGCCTGTGACCAGACACACCTTCCTCCTGAGCTCCACCTCCTCCGGGTGAGACATTTACTTCTGTCCAATCAGCAGAGTATCGTTGGTCTACAGTTGTAGAAGGTGAAAACAACAGTGTGATTGGTGACAACAGACACCAGCACAAACTACAACTAACCAGTTCTCTAAAATACAGTTGACATTACTCAGTGTTTAAACAGGAAGCTACAGAATAAAATTAATCAATTATTGTAATCTAAGGAGCTTCTTAAATGAGTACACCTAAGTCAGGGTACCTCACATTATGAGAATACTTCAGGAAATGTGGCAAAGACTTATCGACCCTGATGCAGGACCTCTCACATATCCATAAGCCTCACTTGTCTCTTTAATAGCCTTGACCGTCTCCTTCCCTGAGAGATGCACAGTTTGAAGATTGAACCGGATAGGTGGCACTGAATAATGCAACTTTAAGTGGAGTCGGACTGAAACTGGACACCTGCTCTGCCCTTGGCCAGCTCGTATTGTCCTGAGGGATGCTTCACTGCAACATAAAGGACCTGAGTGGAAAATAAGTGCTATAACAGGCTGTGACCAGATTATCACTAATCTCATGACACACTGCTCGGACAAAGAAAGGGGGAAAAATATGCATCATTAAAGGAGCAGAAGGAGGCTAATCCTACTAAAGTCTGAAATAACTCAACATTCAAGTGCACACTACACCTGGCTTAAGCCACTATCTGAGACACTCAAGAATATAACTGGAACCGGTTTTCACACCTGTTCATTAATAAATACCTCATGAAGTTTGTATTATACTGTGCAAAAAAAAATAAATAAAAACTATAAAAATAATATCTTAACACATAATTGTTGTTGTGTTTACCTGACTGCTTGCTGTGCACCAGTTTGCCACCTGGCGTGTTTGGCCTGCTATGACAGGAGGAGGATGTCCTCTCTGAGTGGTACAGATCAGAGTGTGAGCTGTGGTGGCTGCTGGGAGTCTGGCCTCTTAGCTGACTCTGGAGGCTCTGGATGAGGCGGTTCTTCTCTTGCAATTCTTTTGCCAACCTGAGGGATGAAAGGTAGGAAGGAGAAGAATTAATAATATGAATATAGCTGAAATGTCTACTGGAAGCAACAACTCAATGTTTTTGGCCCACGTAATTTGATAAGAGCAAGATAGCAAAACTATTTTTCACAGGGAAGAATCCAGACTGAGGTAGACAGAAACCAACTCATTTTTCCAATTACAAGGATTGAAACCATAGAGAAAGCACACATTCACTGCAAACATCATGCTGACTGTCTGAATCAAACCCACTCACAGGTCCAGCTGATCCCTGGTGCACTCAGCCAGGGTGAGGTTCTGCTGGACCAGGAGGCTGATGTGCTGCTGCAGCACCTCTCTCTCGCCCTCTAGCTCCTCACGTAGTTTATCTAATTCTTGCTGGATTCTAGCCGGGGTGTCAGGAAGATCACTCATGCTCTCGTTACAGGACCATAGTGGCTGTGATCCCTGCTGAAGCTCCCCAACACTGTCCACATTGGGTATAATGAGCAATAACATCTATGAAGACTTATTTTTATACTAGTGGTCACTTATTGAAATGGGATCATGACAGTACTTTTAGTATTTTCCTACATCCAATCCAATGCTGTGTTTTACTATTAATCTGTGTTTGGCATGAGGGAAGATTGGGTAGAAGGTTTTACATAAAGCACTTCCTAAATAATACATTCTCTAATCATCTGTATCCACTACTAGTCTTTAGTATTTTACTGGAGCCATAGCTCAAGTGCATCATTTGTCATAGAGAAGTAGTGGTGTGTCCCCTTAATGTCTGGAACAGTAGTGACCCAGTTTGAGCCCTGAACCTTAATGTTTTGGGTGATACACACAGAATTAGGTCAACAGCAGGATGCCATTCATAACTAACAATACACACACAGCCCTGGGTCACAAGGCAATTAGCCAATGGTGGTGGTGGGGCCTTTAAATAGGTCAAGAGACATATCTCAAAACAGATTCAATACCAACAAAAATTTAGCCAATTTACACACACAAAAGCTGAACACATTCCTTAATGAAAGGTAAAGCACTGACACTGTGACTTTACTAAATGGTCATTCAGTAAATAACAGACTAAGAGGTTAAGATGTACCTGCGAGACAGTTCCAGGGCTGCGACATCCTCATTATCCAGATGAGTTTCTCCTGTCAAAGAGGAAAACATGTTGTCAAAGACCTGTCTGGAAAAATCAGTGATGAATCACTGCTCACTTGTGCGCCCCATTTTGTCTGTGGCTGCATCTTTGTAGAATCAAGAACTCACTATACAATAGGTTTATTTTTTTATTTTTTCATATCGCTTAAAAACAGTTGCTCTTCAATAGTTGCTCATTAACTTATGCGTTGAGACAAAGGTGTGCTACTTTGAGTAACGTGTGTTGGCAGACATCACAGTGTGTTAAATACCGCTATTTAGTGAGCGTTTAACGGTTCTGATAAGCACAGACAGGAAATGCAAATACCTTCAGGGGAGCGGCCACCTTTGTCTAGCCGTCCTTCCAGCCTGTCCAGAATGCTCAGGCTCTTGTCCAGCTGCTCTTTGACCATCTCCCCCATGTAGCAGTCAACTTCACTGTCGTGCATCAGCTCCTTAAAGGCCTTGTTCAGCTCCTCCAACTGTAGCCGGTGAAGAGCTCCCAGCCGGCGACTCTCCTTGATCTGCTGTCTCAGCTGTGACAGCTCCCTGGCCTGGGACTGCACCAGGGAGTCCAGTCTGTGAACGAGACCATGTGAGAAAAAACTAAACCGATGACAGCACTGAAAACATACCATCACTGAGTAACTCTGACAACAGAGTGAATAGAATACAGACCTGGCTGGTGAGGTGGAACGGCTGCGAGTCTGCTGCAGCTGTTCACTTGTGTTTCTACAAATTGTCCTCTCATTTTCATGTTCCAGATTCAAACGACTGACTTTATCCTTCATCGCTTGGCTGTCTCCATCTTTATTCTCCCTCAGTTGCGCAATTCTGTAGCTCCTCTCGAGGCTGTGGTCTTCCCTCTGTGTCCTTTCTAAGTCCCTGATCATTGAGGGATCAGAGGTGTACGTGACAAAATCACTGGAATGAGAGTTTCTTCGCAGAAGACTTTGCATTTGGAGGATGAGTTTAGTCTGGATTTCCAGCTGGATCTTAAGCTCTCTGACTTGTGTCTGAAGCTGGAGAGGGTCTTCTGAAACCCCATAGTCCTCATAAACCTGCAGGCCTTTCAGGCTGACCTGGAAAAAGACAACAAAACAGTGCACAGTTTTTTTTACAAGTGCACTATGGAGGATTTGCATGTGTTTCAATGAAATCTATATTGAGGTCTGTTTTGTGCTGGGAACTGGATATTTACTGCCACTGTGTTCACATCGAAGCTAAAAATGGTCTTTGCTGCCTACATACATGGCAACAGCCCCATTCATTAATATTTATGTCACAGTTTCAGGTTTTTGTGTTTTTTCACTGCCTTTTAGGTCTCCTTCAACACTGCACAATACGAGCTGCTAATACATATACAATAAATGCTATCAACAGTTTTGACACTAAAAAGGTCAATGTCACCCATTTTCAATAGTCTTGTTTTCCATGTCAAATTGCATCCACAGTATAAATCTGGTGCAAATATCTCAAAGCATTCTTCAGATAATGCAATTATGTGGTTGAAAGATACGTCATGCTTGTAGGCTCTTCTCCATGTCGAAATTCATCTGCAGTATAAATTTAGTTTATATATCTCAACGCATTCTTTAGATAATGTTGTTACGTTATTGAACGGACACAGACACACAGAGGACCAAACGATTAACATGGTCATCGGCTGAGGAGTAATTATTAGATGATCACATAAGCAGGTACAAACAAGAATCTAACAAATTTGGATGGAAAGTGCAATGAAGTGCAATCCGGTTTAATATCAATGGTGCTTACCTTTGCTGAACTGAGAGCTGGTGAAGTAGGGTATGGTGTGCTGGAAGTTGAGTAAAGGTTTTCAGTAGAGGAGAAAGTGGCCTCCTGTTTCAACAAAGATGGCAAACTAGATGCACTGCAACTGGGATTCACACCAACCTCCAGATCTGGCAACACAAATCACATAAACATAGTCAAAAAGGACAAAGAAAACTTGTCATATAGTTGCTGAAACGTAGACAACTGGAACAAAAGAAAAAAAAACTAAAGCGAAAGGTTATTGAGCACTGGTAAGTCATTCCCATTCTCTAGAGTAAACACATGCAAGAATTTGTCAATGAAGAGTTTTGATAGCCCATTTGAAATGCAAAGTGCCAAGAGATTCCAGGTTAAAAAAACAGAACAAAGATTGCGTGGTTATTGTGAAAACATCACCCAAGATATAAGACAGTGTTACTGTACTTTGTTCACTCCTCATGCAGATAGAGACAGTCTACCCAGTTTAAGATTAGTTGCCACTCAGCAGACAGACATGCAAAAGTCTGTCTGGAAGCCGTCTACCTGTGCTACTGCTCTCTTCCCTATCGTTCTCACTCTTGCCACTGGTTTCGTAACCCAGGTCCTGCAAATCCACCTGCACGCCTTTGTCATCCTGCTCCAGAGCTGGCATTGGAGGCAACATAAATTGGATTAAGAAGAAATGATTTGGATTTTTAGTCTTTCCTATTGACCGTTAGTGTCACATCTCACATCTGTTTGTGCAAAAAATACTTATTTTTGCACAATATTCACAAAAACAGCAGCAAGAATTTTAGTATTTGCTATCTTACCTTTCCGTGCAGCTCCAAGAGAGGGTGCCTTGGTAATAAGAGACTGTGCAGAGGCTAGTTTTTCCTCCAGGCTTTTGCAGGCTTTCTTCTTCTCCCTCAGTGCCTTATGGAGAGTCTCCAGCTGGAGCTGAACATTTGGTGGTAATCCCACAGCATCCTGCAATGATCTGTGGGCCTCACTCTCCTCTCTGGGACTTTTTTCCTTTTGTGCAGAAGCCTGGAGTTCAGAGATCTTCTGAGAAAGGACGTTGAAGACTTTATAGAGAGCACACAGGTTGTGATGGAGCTCCTGGTGAAGCTGATCTTTCGTGTTGGAGATGGTGGCTGGTTGGGGTGCTTCTGTAAGGCCTACTAGTGTCACCCTTTCTTGCAGCGCTCTCTGCAACTGGTCTAAATACATGTGTAGGTCAGTAGCATTTGGTGATGATCTGCCAGAACTCAAGGGGCTCATATTTGAACAGTGTACTGTCAAAGAGGCAACGGCAGAATCCACTGCATTAAGGCAGCTCATTAGAACTTTGATAACTTCCTGATTGGAGGTGGTATTATCATTTATGTCCTGCTCCTTTGGCTTTTTCTTCCTCAGTGATTCTGCTGCTCCTAACTGCTCTGAGTCATCACTATCCTGGCCAGCACTGGCACTTCCATAGCCTACTTTTGCAGAATCTGCAGCTTGCAGTTTCTCCTGCAGCTCTGCATCCTTTCTACTCTGGTTCCAAAGTCCCTCTGCATGCTCCTGCAGCTCATGCCTTGAACCAGAGATACCCTGTCTCTCAGAAGAGTCATTCATGTGCAAGGCTGTTTCTATCTTAAAGCACAGATCAGTCGTTTCTGGATTCTCTTCTCGACTGTCAGATGAGATGAAAGCTTTTTCTGCCAAACTTAGAAGCTCTATAAGCTGGTTGTTAAACTTTTCTTTATCCTGCAAGGCTTTCTGTAAGTCTAAACACCTGCTACGAAGGGTGGCATCTGAACTCCCAGAATCAGAACGTGTTTGCAAACCAGGGTGCAAACCAAGTCCACTCTGACTGTCCAAACTGCAGGCAGTCAGATAAGCAATGGTGGACTCAGCTGCTTGTAATGCCTCCAAGTGCTGGCGATTAAGTCGTTCCTTTTCCTGAAGCTGAGCATGAAGGTCTTCCCAGTCCGCTAGTTGCTCACTTAGCTTGTTGATGAGAGCCTCCTTCTCCTGACACTCCTGGTGAAGCAGCTCTAGCTGAGTGAAAAGAGCTGAGTCAGGCTCATTGTGATCCAGTGTTGGTCTGGTTCCAGAGTCTTTGTCTGACTCCGCTGATCGAGAGCTGTGGTGAGCATATCTGAGCGTGGAAGAGGGGGAAGTGCTGTTCTGGTGTGATGACATGGAGTCTGTGTTGACATGCAACTGCTGATCACCCCTATGGACATCACCCACATCACTCTTCAGAAGGCCAGAACTCACAGGCTCCCTGCAGTCGCCACCCTCCACTCTTAGCCTCATGGGGACAGGGAGGCGAGATTTAGCAGCAGCCTACAAGTCAAACACAAACAAGGTTTTGAAAACAAAGACAGTAGCAGTTCAAGACCTGAGGTAGTGTAGTTCTAGAGCTCTGAAAGAAATGTATGAAACCACTTGAGAATTTTAACAGACAACTGGTTTTATTATCTATAGATATTAATGATATATGTGAAATAAAACAAGGTTACCGCCATAGCAATAAAGGCCAATTTTTACTTTTTGTCATGAGAAACTGAATTTTATTTCATTTTTGACATTTTGTGTTCTTTTTCCTCTCGTGAATATACATTTTGAGCTTGTATTTGGACAAACTAGTCTAGCTTTTCAACAGAAAACATGAACATTTACAATAAATTACAAATGTATTTGACAGAATAACAGTGATTTTAAATCACAGTGTTAGTGTTCAATGCTCATTAAACTGCAGAGGTTTTCATTAGGACCAGAAATTTGAAGTGGTTACTTCATTTTTAACAGAACTGTGATTCTATCAAATGCAAAGCTCACCCCCTGCCTGGTGACCAACTGATGGGTAGAACTGCTGTGTGATGGGCCTTTCTCTTGTGGGCTGCCCATCTTCTCAGTGCTACCAGTTTGTTCTGTGGTGACAGCTTGTTCCTGTTCTGAGATGCCATCAGATTTTTTTTCTTTCGACAACTTGATGACCTTAGACTGAGATTTTTTCTCTGCCTGCAGTGGTTCCATGCCCTGTCTTGACTCAGCCTGTCCATCACTGCTCTCCCCTGAAGCATCCATGCTCTCCCGTTCTTTTGACTCAGACGACGTGTGTTCTTTCAGGCGACTGCGCAGCTTCACATTTTCTAATTTAAGTCGGAGCAGCTCCGCTCTGCAAAAACAGGAAACTGTATCAGTTTGTGGTTAATCCGAATGAGCATTAAGGTTATACCACAAATAGAGAAATATGTTTGCCATACTGCTTCAGAAAGGCAATATTTCTCTCACTCACTTCAGGTCTGACATTGATGAAGCCCCACAGTCAGCCAACAGGGATTTAAGTGCTGTTTCGTCTATGTTCCTGTGTCTGGAATCCTTTTCTCTCAAGTCAACACCAGACTGAGTGTCATCTCTAGTCTGGCCATGACCATCATCATTATTCTCAAGATGCAACAGGTTTCCAGACACCATCTAAACAGAAGTGTTGTTGAAATGTGGTTTTATTTCAAGCACGTGGATTCTCCATAGGGCAATAAAACTTTTTTCAAACATGACCTACCTGTTCCCACTTCTCAGATGTCTGGCTCTCTTTATCCTGGTGCTGTCTGTTATTTCGAGCTCTTGGCTGCGTTTCTTGCATGTTCTCTAGCTGCTAGAGTAATGGGATGGGAGGCGAGTGTGACACACATGGCTCAGTAAAAAAAAAAAAAATTAATGAGGAAACAGAATCCATAAAACACTGCACAGCAACAGCAGAATGGCATGACATGTCTAATGTGGCAATGGTGAAGAGAGACCATTTCATGGGACACATAAAAAAAAAACAACAAGGGACTGATTAGGAAAGGTGAAGGATAGAAAAGCGGGAATTCCATACTACAGACAGGAAACACTTGTTAGAGAAAAAGGACTACCACAGAGTTAAGCTGCTATGACTACGTAACAGTACAAGCTAGAGCAGAGGAAAGGACACAGGTTTACAGGTTCAGAGGTTAGAAAAGAGCTAATAAAGGTGGATGTTAGACAATGACTTAGACATGATTCAGAAAAAATCCTAAATGTAGACACTTTACAAATTTACTACAGGAAAATGATTTAGGCATTTGAGTGTTACATTAGTAAAAGAATTTCACCACAGATTCAAGTACATCTTTGCAGCTGTGAGATTTCTCACCTGCTTACTGTGGCTACTGTTGCTCGGGTCCTGGTCTTCTTGACTAGAATCTTCCCAGTTTGACTTCTCCAACTGGGTCATTCGGCTCTGCAGCTCACTGTTCACAGTTTGGAGGCTGCTGACAAAGTCCTGCATCTCCAACACCTAAGATCAAGAAAGCTGACTTTTATCTACTCCCAAGTAGCTCAGCTTTACATTAGTTTGTGTCACAACCTATCATGTTTACCTTCTGCCTGAGCTCCTGTGCAGACAACTGGGACAAGCTATCCTCCTGCCACTCTCCCACACAGATACTCATGTAAGATGTCTGATCACCAATGAAGCTCAAAGTGTCACCTGAAGCACAGAAATAAATAAAAAAAAAAAAAACATTGCATATATCATTCTGCAGCCTGCGCTTTCCAATGCAAAATGCTTTAAAAATGTGCATGGATTAAACTGAAGTGAATAGTGAGTATTTTTCTGTACTTACCACCATCATTTGCTCCACCGACACCTCCCCCACGGTTCTGAATGGCTCCTAATCGAGCCTGCAGTGAGGCATTCCAGCGTTGAGCATCTTCAAGCTGACTTTTCATGGTCTCCAACTCTTTAGGATCAATTAGGTTCATGCCTGCAGGTGCACAAAAAACTGTTTCATGTGGATGTACATGCATGTATATGCATGCATATGCATGATACTGTGCCATTTAGTCCTATAAAAGATTATACATTTTTTTACTTTTGTTTTTATGCATAGTGTACATAATCTTATAGCGTGTTATGTATTTAATCAAATACATAACACGTCAAGGATTTAATATTCACAGCTTGACCTTCAAGTTAGCACATTCTTAAGTGAGAACTACCTGCCTAAATTCCAAATGTGTAAATCTAATGACAATAAAAATTTTTGAATCTTAAGTCCAAACATTATGTAAAATTACAACATGCTACCATATTTTTCAATTCTGGGACAATATGGAGTTTAAAATTAGAATCTGGTTAATAAATAAAGCCAGTGTTTATATTATCTGTGATGAAAGCAAATTCTGTTATACAAAACCAATCGCAAATAAAAAAACACAGATAAATGTCAAGACTGATGTTGGCTGATGGGCCTATGCATTCCTTAGATGAAGTATACACAAATTCTTGAGAACTGTTGCATATAATTTGAAGATGAGTGGCTGTGCATGTTTTCTTTGAAATTTAGAACAATATGCTGCGATATCTTATAATGACATCTGCAGCCTCTGAAAGAAAACTTACAATATAAAATACATTTTGCATCCATTTCATAATCACATATAGGTACATATTAAACTACATGTACATTAGGTCGTTTATATAACCAAGCCATGAGCTGCACAACGTAATGAGAAAACAGTAATAAGCAGGCTTCATCGTGTATTCTTTGTGAATGTGAGCCATGAGGCTGCTACCTCCATGACCTATTTATACAGCTGGCTCTCTTGAGACAAGAGCAGAGGATCAGCACACACTTATGTACACACAGGCGAACAGACAAATGCATGCAGACAGACATAGAAGTAAAGTGGCTTTAACATGTACTTAAATGCACAGCAACACTTTTAGTCAGCCTTACGACGGTACCTTCATGTCCTTTCACTTGAGGTATTCATGTGCTAAACATTCCATTACCGACCCATCACCTACATGATGTCACAGGATAATAAACTTACGACTTTTTCAGATTTAAACCCTATTTTAAGGCAGCTATTCTGCAATAGTATTCTCAGTGATACTGTATGCAATTTCTCCATCAAATTAATGGCTTCTCATAGGTGGTTATATAATAACACGCTCACGGCATTAAGTTATGTTACAGATGAGGAGATGCAGTCAAATGCCAAGCTGATGTTTGAATAGGACAGAGAAAACAAGCAAAGATGTCAAAAGTGAGAGACAGAAACAGGCTAAAACATCAGCCTTTATTCACTGTTTTCATTAAGGACAGACAGGCTTTGAGACAGTATGGACAGGGTTGAGAGCATGACATTGACAGAGTGAGAACAAAACAAAGAACTGTAATGTTACTGCAGACAGTGACATGCAAGTGAGTAGATGATGAGATGAGAGGTGAAAAAACAAGATAAACAGAAAGGAGGAAAAAATGAATGATCAATGGGACGGGTGCAACGGACAGACAGAAATGCTGATGATAATGAACACATTTGACAAAACAGGTGAGTTTTTGTCTGTTCCCATAAGGGTAGTCATTATAGATATACTTCCTCCTGAGCGATACTTCCCGACACTACTTCTCTTTATTTATTCAGTCCCTAACGTCATCTACAACACAGGGTGTGTGCACTGCACCTTCTCTGAGTTTGGCTCTGTGTATCTCTCTCTCCAGGTCATCTCTTAGATCTTCATTTGTCTTGATGCCATCTTCTAACTGCTGCCTAAGAAGCTGAACAGCAGTCAGCTCGAGCTGCAGAGCATGGAGACGCTGGGCACTGGAAATCAGAAATACATACATGTAGAATAAAGTACAATTATAGAGCTTTCGTGTTAATAGCTGTGTAGCAATTGTTTTCAAAGCAGCGATCAATACTCCTACCTGTCTTGCACCTTTACAGTCCTGACCAGGCTGGAGTAAAGCTGCTGTTCTGCTTTCAGAGCTTTGTTGAGCGCATCATGCTCCTGTTGTAAAGCTATGAGGCCGGGTAAAGCCTGAGGGATGAGGAAAAATGGTTTAATATCAAATCATTAAGTTTTGTTTCCATGACCTTAATTTAGAGAGGAAACAGTACTTCTTGCTGGCAGTCTCCACCAATCATGGTGTGCTCTCTTTGTGGAAGCCCAGGCAGAGACCTCTCCATCCCACTACTGATGGTCTGATCCAGCGTATGTTCAACCCGACTATCCCCTCTCTGACCAAGGCGCAGGTGGAGGGTCTGTTCATACACAGTCAAAAGAGACTTAGACGTCTAAGGAAAGAGGCTGCTGAGCTGATATGATTCTCACCCAAATGCTGAAGGTGCTTCATTTATTGACAGAAATTTGACTTTATGAATGGAGCAAAACTCACATTGATTATCTCATCCTTGGTTTTCAAAGTGGCAGTCAAGGATTTAATATTCACAGCTTGACCTTCAATCTGACCCTCCAGCTCGGATATCAGTGACTGTAAATCTGCTAATGATATCTGTGTAGCAAGAAAAGAAAAAAAACTGTTAACACTAGGTTTCAGCTTTATATGTGCAAATATACTTGTGCGTGTCTATATGTATGTATACATACACAAACAGATATAGACGGACAAACATATAGATTTAAAAAAAACAACGTACTGACCTTGAGTTCATTCTCCCTTTTCAGTGCTTTGTTTAGTGCTTCAGTTTTCTGTGCCAACTCCTTCTTCAGGACAACAACAGCTTTCTTCGGAGGGGGAATATTTTCCACACTGCCCTCACTGTTCCTCCTAGATAGTTCACCTTCAAGGCAAATGGAAAAGGATTTACTACCAAGCAACACAGCAGTGTAGCTCTTTTGCATTTTTGTGTCCCTGTAGAGTTTGACATATTTTGATTCTCCTTATAATATAAATATGTATATAACCTGTAGAGTTGTATTACTTAAGATAGGATAAGGTAAGATAGAGATTTATTGAACCCACAACTGGGAAATTTGTGCGTCACAGCAACCAAATACACAGAGCAGAAATAAGAGCATAATACTTACTACTACTATTTGTATTGTGTGTTTTTTGCACTACCATAAGCATGCATATTTTCTTAGACTTTATCCTGTTGCTGCCTGGCACAGTCAATTTCCCCTTTGTGGGACGAAAACAGCTTAATCCAATATATACAGTTACACATGTCTCTCACTGAATAAGCCTCACCTTCCTTCTCATCCAACTTCTCCTGCATGAGCTGGATAGTTTGTCTAAGCTCCACCACATGATCTGGCTCATCCTTTTGCCTTATGTCAGCCAGAAACTGGTCTCTTTCCTGACCACGCTGAAGAAGTTTCTGCAAAATTAGACAAAGGTTGCCCAAATTAGCTTTGGCCATATAGAAATGTTCTAAAAATCCATTCAGACAAATTCTAAGTAGGTTTTGAACAATACAACAAGATGTCTGATCTTGAAGGTACAAGTGTATTGTATATGGTTAAACTCATTAATGTCTTCAACTTCCTCATGTCAAGCCTTTTGCACATTTTACAGCTGAATGACTGCGTTTTGTTGCAGAGGATCTCACATTGATGACACGATCTTTTTCTGCAAGAAGGGCCCGAAGCTCTGCAGTCTCTAAACAACCCTCCTGGGCTGCAGTCGATCTTTGTTTCTCAGCAGTGATGAGCTGCTGCTGCCTGTCAGACAGTTGTTTCCTCAGCTCTTGGATCTCCTGAGTGCGCTCAGCTAACATGCGGTTATAGTGATCTGCAGACTCCTGGGAGACAAAAGAAATGAAGTAACGAGTTTAAGCGACATCTACCCAAACGTTTTTCTGAATGTTTTTTGTGCATCTGTCCTCGTAGGTAGAAAACTAACTTCATTTCTCTATAAATGTACTGCAAATGTTTTGAATGAAAGTTATTTTAATTTTATATGACATCGAGGTCCATTTTAAGACATCACTCCCTGCATTCACTTTCATCCGTTTCCTTTGCGTTTTTTATTTCACACAAGAAATCTCTGAAACCACTTTTGAATCAATAATTAGATTAAGTTCTGACCTTGAGCAGCTGGTCCTTGCTGCTTATTGTAGCCAGAAGTCCCTCCACAGCACTCTCATTGTCTGCAACCAGCCTTTCCCTGGCCTTTACCGCTTCAGCTAACATAGCCTCTGTGACCTTTAACCTCTGACCCATCTGTTCAGCAAGATCATGTGCATGAGTCTGTGACTGGCTGAGCATTGAGTCAGTTAATTCCTATAAACAAATATGAACAATGTAAAACAAAAATATAAAACATCAGGATGAAGTGCTTGTAAATGTGTATAAAAAATATACATAAGAGTTTGAACCTAAACCAATACAAAGGTAGAACACAACCTTTTCCACTCACCTGCATATCTTTTGTCTTGCCCTCCAGTGACAGCTGGAGCTGGCTGATGATAGAGTCCTTCTCCCTCAGTGATCTGTTCAGGTTATCTTCTACATCTTGTTTGGATCTTTGAAGGTTCTTTAGTGTATTTGCAAGATGTTGCAACTCCATATCCTTCTCCTTGATTAGACTATCAAAACTCTAGAATAAGACATATAATACATTCGACTGTAAGGAAAACTGACCCAGAAAAATTCTCTCACTCACTCTAATTTACATCAGATCTGTGTTTAAACACAGTGGTAGCTACTTACATTAATAGTTTCCTCATTGTGAGAGAGTAAATTATTGAGTCTTTCCAAGTCTCTTTCCTTCTCCCGGAGAGACAGCTGTAGCTGGTGTATGTCATTGTCCTTCTCTTCAATGGCTACAAACTTTTCATCTAATGCTTGCTGTGAGAGAAAATGTAGAATGTCATTGTGAATCGTTTTTTTGAAAAGATTTTACACGTTAAAGAAACACACACCTCCAAAGCTTTCTCCTTTTCTTTCAGTCTTTGCCTGAGCTTGGAGAGCACACCATCATTTCCTCCAGGACTTTTGCTTTGCTCAAAGTCTCTGATCATGTTTATGTACTCCTGATTAATGCACAGGAAAGACATTACAAAACGCCAATTAACACAACAAAAGGCCTCATCTTTAAAAAGGTGTTTTTCATTCTGTTACCTGTAGCTGCTGCTCTTTATCAGCGAGAGTGGACGAGAGCCGCTGGATGGTGACCTCGTGAGACTGTACTTTTCGGTTGGTTTGTTCCAGCAGCTCCTGGTATTGCTCCTCTAGGGCACTCTCCCTGTCCTTGATCTCTCCATTCACCTTTTTCAGTTGATTGTTTAGATCCTGGAGGCAGTGATCAAAATCATAATCCTGTTTCACTAAGTGTGGTTCATGTATGTAGATAGTGACAAGTGACAAAATACAATAATTCATATGGCCCTAAAATTCTTTGACAGCTTTTCCAGTTGATTTGGCAGCTTACATTCAGGGCTTTGTCTCCTTTCTTCTTCTGCTGTTGGAGGTCCTCCAGTTCGACCTCTAACTGGTCTTTTGCTTGCTGAACGTCAGCCAGCTCCTGCTCTTTCCTGTCCAAAGCACGTTGGAGCTTTTGGGATTGAAGCACCTTGGAGTTGTGATCACCCTGAAGTTGGGCCAGTTCTGTTTGCTTTTCCATCAATAGGTTTTGGAACTCTTCTGCACCCTGAGAGAAATTCACAAGACATTCCAGAGACTGCAATGTATATGCAATGAAGTAAACTGTTGTAAAAACAGTTACTCTGAGCAATGAGCAATAAATGAGCCACCGATTAATAAAACTGGAGCAACCTAAATTTAATGATGTAAAACACAACTTGGCAATGGGGTAAAAGAATACTCACCTGGTACTTCTGCAGTTGGGCTTTATGTGCTGCCTCTCTCGCCTTGGCCAGTGCTTCATCCCTGTCCTCAATCTCATGACACAACTCTGCAATCTGTATATGGCAAAAAAGCGAAACAGGTTGATCTTAAGAGGATTTCATAATATAATATGGCAGAAAAAATAGGGGATATGAATTCAGATATATTAAACCTCACCTCTTTGTCTTTTTCCTTGAGGACCTGAGCCAGTCCCTGGATCGTTTTGTCTCGCTTAAGTGCATTTTTCTTCTCAGAGCTCAGTTCATTTTCCTTCTCCTCCAACTTCCCAGACAGGGTCTATTCACACAAAATAATACCAGCTCCTCTGAATACAATTCAAAACACTGTAAAATAGTAGACTTTTGTCTATGCTGTGCATACCTTGCTGTGAATCTGAGTATCCTCTAGTGTTTTTGTCAGGTTGTCATTGGTACTTCTTGCCTCCCTGAGATCGTCACTCAGTTGCTTATTGACAGACTCCAGACGGTTAAGCTCACTCTTCTTCTCAGTGAAGTCAGCAAACATAAAAGAAAAGGACAACAAAAAAAGAAAATATGCATTTAACATCAGCAACTTGTTTTTCATCATAATTCAGCAGCCTAACATGTTCATATGTGACTGGGTACAGGACTACCTCCATTTTGACAGGTGTGTATTCATCATCAAATTCCTCTATAAGGTCATGTAGCGTCTTCCACTCTGTTTCTTTATGATTGCCTTTGGTGCTCGGATTGAGGTGGACAGCATTCGACCTCTTCAGGACAGGGATACGACTACCAGCAGGAGCAGAGAAGTACCTTCTAGAGATGCAGCACAAAAGCTGGACTAAATCTGTGATCAAAGAGGGCTGATCTGCAAAGCTGTGTACTGCCCTGGCCTGAGACTTCCCGACTGTGTTGTCAACAGAATTTTGCCTTGCAATCATGTTGGGTTCTGTGAGTTTTAGATTGGATGTTGGGTCAAACGGAGAATCTGAGGCAAAGTCTCGATTAAGAGACTGCAGGGATGTGGAGCGACGGTGGAACCCATGTCTATTCACCGTGCCTTTACGCTGGACCAGGTCTAGGTACACGCTCTGTGAGCGGTGGCGGGTGGATCGGAGACCAGAAGTCTTCGGAGAGCCTTGGAGTCCTGTTGATCCATTCTCTGATCCAAACCTCAGGCTGGAGCGCCCTGGGAATGACCCCTTACGAGAAATCCGATCCAGACTCATACATCTTCTCATGCGACTCTCAGTGTGAGCACTCTCCCTGTACTGTTGGCCTTCAGAGCCCAGGTGAAACGCGGTCTCAAAATCAGGACTAACCACACCAGCAGAACTCAGTGGAGTTTTAGATCTACTACGTTCTCCATCTCTTTTGCCCAGGCTTGGGTTGTTTTTGTTGTAGACATGGATGATGCACTGGATCAGATGTTCTTTCTCTGCCTGTAGTTTCTGAATACGTACATGGTGTTCATGCTGTGTCTGGCTGATGTCAACATCACACTGCACCACCTTCTCCAGCTGGAACACACATTTCCCACAAAGAAACTCTCCACTACCATCACGGGTCACCTCCCTTCCCAAAACATGGGACAATATGACTTGTAGTTTCCTTTTTTCTGATGAGCTAAAGATCCAGCGACACTGGCTTCCCATTAGACGAACGCCACATATACGACATGGGTCCTTCATGGCACATCTGATCTTCAGAGGTCAAAAAATCCAAAAAGCCTATTAGTCACACAAAAACTGCCCAGTGACTTTGTAGTCATCGGCCAACCAGCCTTGGAATAATCATCATTTCCTCTCATTGATGCAGTGAGAGAAGTACAGAAGAGAATGACTGAGTGCAGAGCAGAATAAGCTCTAAGCCTTTGATAATCCCCGCTCCCGCCTCTATTCCACTCCCCCCCACATTCAATCAGATCAAATCCTCTGGGACTGAATCTGTGACTTGTGTTATGACCAACGCCAAATAATCTCCAGCAAACATCTTCACCGGTGACCTGGTAAGGACGTCATACATGACCGTCAGTCCCATAGAGGTGTTTCTACAGCGCCAATGATGGCAAAGGCAATACCCTCCTCCGCAGAGCCCATCCAGCCTGGCAGTATATTTGAAGATCAGCTTTAAAATTGCTTTAAAATTACAGAAGGTATTTTCAGCCAGTCATTGCAGTCAAACATTCCATTACACCAACAGTCTGCATAGGTTCCGTAACTCAAGTCTTGCCCTGCTGTTGTTGGTGCTTCCCTATTCTTTAACAAAAGTACATTAATTTACATCACCAGCTCACAGCCATTGATAGATTATGTTGTTTTGCTTTTAATAAGCAACAGACGTAAATAACTATCAGGGGAACTGCCTCTAGCCAGCACAGTAATCCAGACTTAACACCACAGCCAGAGTACAGTGAGGCCAAATGAGGAACCACAGACTGACCCAAATTAACACCACTTATCTACTGTGAGCAAAAGTCATCAACAAGGTGCTTTCAACAAACGTCTGCATAAATGTTTTGATAACCATTTCTGCACTTAGTTCTGATCAATTCAATTTGCAATTATTTTTTTTTAAGTTTTGTGAAGCTGTTACAAACAGGCAAATACCAATGTACCAGTTCAGATCCATAGAATACTGACCCACATAAAAGTGGAAACCGATCACTGTAAGAAGATGATTCTATATGTTATGACATGGTATTCCTGGCACACTCCTGGAGGACTCTGTTGGGTTTCTTATTTCTTTGATCTATGCATGTAAAGCGCTTTGAGATGACTGTTGTTGTTGTGATTCCATGTCTTACTGAGACAACTATAACATCTAGCAGCTCGTTTCCATAAGTACCAATAATTTTACTCATGTAAACTTCATGCAACAAAACACACAACTATCAGTGCAAAATGCACAAGACAGATATGAGTAAGAAAAGTCAAGCGGATGGAGAAACCCACTAAGCACAGAAGAACACCTTTCTAAGTGTTTTGAGACAATAACCAAAACAAACCTGATGGTCTTCTGGTGCTTTGTCCCTTTCTCTGTGCAGCTCATGTCTTAGTGCCTGGAAGTCGGACAAGAAAACAGCAAGGGATTGGTTTTTGCAACAATTCCAAAATTAAGTACATTGGATCACATTTGAAAGGCATACCTCAAGTTCCTGATCTTTCTTGGCAATGAGATCAGACAACTGTTTAATACCATTGCCTGCTGGTGTGTCTGTTTCTTCTGCATTGTTCTTCTCGTGCAGCGCTACTTCTTGTTTCTTTATATTTATCTTGAGCTGCTCAATGATACTGGTGATAACAAGCCAAAAATAGATACATAAATGAACATACTTAGCACTTAATCATTGAAAAATCCATACACTCTGTGTTGTGTCCCTACTCGTCTTTTTCCTGCAGAGCCTGCTGCAGGTCATGGACTGGACTTGGACCACGGACAGAAGTACCACTTGGACCTAAGGCTTGAAGCTGCTTCTCCATGTTAATACTTTTAATCTTCTCCTGCTCAGCGATGGCTGCCATTCTGTCTATCTCATCTTCTGCTGTTCGAAGAGACTGACAGAGGACAAAGGTGGGTTAATGGGCAAGTTTGCTATTTTACAGCATGGAGTTTCCATCACCCAATTAATTAAAATTAATCTGTGGAGCATCTTGCCTTAAATTGTGACTTACCTGCTCTAGATCAGCTATCCTCTTGTTGAATGCTTCTCGAAGTGTGTCCATCTCTCTCTGAGCTTTTTCTCTCATACGCTGAGGTTCTCCTGAATCTCGGCCAGCAAGACTCTCCAGTGCTTTCCTAACAATGACAAGGATGGATTTTTTTTAAGTTTATATATATTTCCATTTCTAAATTTTAAATGAAGAACTTCCTTAATTTAGACAATGATACTTACGATGCAGACACCAGTAGCTCCTGCTTTTCTGCCAGATCCCTCTTCATAGACTCCAACTCAACCTTCAGCTCTATGTTCTATAAAGAGACAAGATTTTAACATCTATGTCACAACATCTACAGAAACATTTGCACAACATTAGGCTGTGCAATATATGAATTAACCTGATTAAACACATTTGCAATACTAAGGTTATGGATGGGGGAAGATGTACCTGAATCAAGTTTTAAGTTCATATAGAAAACAATCGTAAAATCATTGCTGGTACTAAATCACTCACAGATGACTTGATTCTGGCTCAGGGTTTTGTACATAAGAACAGGGAGGGAGCTGTCTGCTACATACAAAACTCTGACCGAGAATCAGGTCATCTGCAACTGATTGCGAGCCATAAAATGGGAGGGAAAAAAAAAAGAAAAAAAAGGAGAGCTAATTTTGTGTCCATGTTCTGACCCATATCACCTACCTACCACAACCAATAACAAACAAAACAGTTCAGTCTTTTTAATCTCACTAAATTAATTGATTTTTATGTTATTTTGTAATGTGCACATTACAAGTACGTTCCACATGGTCAAGGTCAATAGAATAAAGATGTTCTAATGAGACTATTGGATTCCTATGTACTTAGATGTTACTTTAAAGAAAAAGAAACAATTGACACACAAAAGCCTGTTTAAAGTATGCTATGAGTCCAACAAAGCCCAGCTGTTGTCCGCACAGTTGGGAAGTAATTTATTGTTTTTTGGAAACACTGAGTCGCAAGAAACTTATGCACTTTTGGAAACTATAAGAAATACCACACCGTTTTGTATATGTCTTCAGTAGAGTCGTCACATTTCTGTTGCATGCGCTCCTCCATGAAGTAAATGCGCAACTTCAGGTTAAAGTTCTCTTTCTTCAGGGCTGTGATTTGCTGTGGACAGATAACATAAAATAGCATGTATTAATGTATTAATAATAACATATAATTACAAGGAATGATGCAGAAAATAATCACTATCCAGCAATAAATTAAATCTGTGTTTTACTGAGATTATTGTATAAATACAGGTGGAGCAAAACAAAATTTTTTTGAAAGAAGTTAAGCACTTACTCCTCATGAAAACAGGTAAGACGTTTGCATGATGGTCAAAGGTTAGTATGTATGGTTATTGTGCAAATGAAGGGGGGCTTTATGCGATGGTGTGTGTATGTGTGTGAAGTAGACTGTGCATCATTGTGCTCCAGGCTCTGGGCAGCATACATCTGGTAATGGGGGTTGGGTAGACAGTCAAGAGGAGGAGGTAAAAGTCTGGACCACTCTGTAAACCTCTAATCGTGCAGCCCGTCAGACAGCACAAGCCAAAAATCTCAGCATGCATTCCAATGAAAGGCTGAAATATAGGCATCAGCCCACCTCAGTCCTCCTCCTTCATCACTAAATCTCCATAAATGGCCAGCCTGCCTAAGTTGTAGTCACACTGAGGATCAAGTTTAATAAAAATCATGAAAACCTTTTTTTGTTGTGATGGTGTAATGTTGAACTGAGGAGTTTCATCTATTTATAGTTGACATCTGCAGAAAATTAAAAAATCTGAACAGTGTAATCTGTAAAGGAAGCTGAATAAAATGCCTGTAACAGGCCTCACTTCATCTACTTGACAGTGTGTATGATTTGACTGCACCTCCTATTGTCGACACAACACTGACTCAAACCACTCACGTTTTCATAGTCCTTCATGGTGAGAGCTTTGCTCGGAGACATTTTATCAGGGAAGGATGGAGCTGTGAAATAACAAAAAAGGAGCACATTTTAGCTCTGTTCCAAGGATGAGCCACTGCTTTTGTCTTCAAATACAACTCTGTTTTAGAAAATATTCTCAGTATGTTTTTTTGAGAGAGACAGAAAGAGAAAGTAGACAATGTCTATTTCTGTGCAAGAATCAGAGGTGAGAGAGCTTCTGGAGAGCTGCCCTGTTCAAACCAGTTGAAGGCAGCCCACAGCTGATCATGTAACACGCAATATGTCAACAACGCATTTCACAACACTAGCGTCTCGTTGATAGCTTGTCAGCTTCACAGGAAGGGAGGGATCATTCATCATCTCTACACTGTCAGCTGCTTGTTTATGTGAATTTCTACTGCGAAATGGGTTCTGCTTTGTTGCCTCCTGTACGTTTTAAGGTCTCCAGAGGCCAGACTAAACTTAAATGCAGATCTGTACAGATGGTATTCATTACCCCAACTCATTACTGCCTCCTGGCACTGGTGTCTAACAACACCACTGAGGAAAAGGGAAGTGACACACCAACTAGACATCAAGTGATGCTTTGTAATATAAAGAGACCACAGAGTTGGATCCATTGCTATTATTTCAATGACCTGTTATTTTGCCTCAGTTCTAGGATTACAATCTTTTGTTAAAATGTGTGTAGGCACTAGTATCACATCACGTTTGTTCTTTGTAATATGCAGACTTCTGATATGTTTCTAAAGATGGACACAAGTAGTGCATGAAATTAGTCAAATAATACTGAACACATCTTTCTGATATGTCATGTAGGACTGAGCAAGATATTGATAGAACAAGCCTACCTGCCATTTTGCTTTGTGACAAATATCTAGATCATAAAACCAAGATCCATTTTCTCCTCTAGAGACATTTCTTCCACAACACTTCAAAATACTGTGTTTGTTATTTATTGTGAATGTTTCTCAAGTAATTTAAATGTCTTTGTAAATAATGCACACTGACTACGTTATTGGTGGTGTTTCTTTTGTCATTCAGGTTTTTAATTCTACCTGTACAAAGTGGAGATTTTAAATAAAAAAAACAATTCTTTATTTAATTATGTAGGCAAAAAAACAACATGTAGGTTTTCACCGGCACTGTCTTGACATAAATAATGTTATTTGTTTGTCAAGACTGTTTACATCTGCACATGACTGATTCTGCATGGAAATGGATTCTGATGAATCTGGGTCTTACACTCTTTGTTTTGCTAATGTAATTTTGTTGGCACATAGTAACAGCTTGCCAGTGTGTTTGAAATGGGATTAACTAATTAACATCATGCAGCCAAGCCCGCATCAGCGTTGGAGACACAACTGTGGGAGGTCACAGCAACGATTCAACAGCAGAATTAATTAATACACAAGGGAGAAACAACTTCACAATAAGAATAAAAAGGAGAACAAATACAAGCTTTTGCATTACCTGTCATGCTGTCTGTGGAATAGTCCCCAGCATCTATGGAGTCTGGCAATCTACAACTGGAGACAAAAGTGATATGTCAGAGATGCAGCTGAGGGAAAGACAAATATTTGCAGAAGAGATCCCTGTTTCATTCAGCAACAGTCAGCAACTAGACTATTTACAGTTTTATGAGAAGCCATCTAAGCTCTGTTCTATATTCGAGCTTAGCAAAGCTTGCCGTACACACATACACTGATTATCATGAAAAACATAAAAACGTGATGTTTATGTATTACTCACGCTGGCCAGTTCCACTGAGCCCTAAGGACACTCCATAAATAGCTTAAGAATGACTCTCTGCTTCATTTACATCCACTCTGGCAGAGCCTTTTCTCAGTGTGTGTATGTCAGAGAGAGGGAGGGGGAGAGCATGTGCCAGTGGCAGCCCAGCTCTCATGTTCAGACAAACAGGAGGGGAGAGAAAACCAGTGGAGAAGGCTTTCATTGGTAGACAAACGCACCACTGTGGCTCAATCAACGGAGCATCACACAGTGATGGGACCATGGGACCATTACTCAGAGCCACAGCACAATGAATGCACCAAACATCAGCAGCACACATCTGGCCCCCTATGAACCATTTAGAGATACATCTACTTGTACTACTGTTTACATCTGAATCCACATATTCCCACAAAGGAAATTCTGATATAAACACAATATGAAGTAAGGGTCAAGCTCATGTTGCCGATTCAACCCCTGACCCAAGGATCTAAATATACTCTCCAACACTGAAAAACTTCCGTTGCTTGCTCTGGAAGCAAAGTGGCTCAAATGCCTCTACATTATCATACCTCTGCAGATATCAAGGCATCTTACATAATATGTTTATGGGCCATGGATGTGTTGTTCTGCATGTTGTAACAATTTGTCAATTACAATTAAAAAAAAAAAATCAACTGAAATTTCCCCAAGTGGGATGAATAAAGGTATACCGAGCTGTCAAAAATGTAATTCATAGTGATCAAATTGGACATGTTTTTTCATATTTAAAAAAACACAAGGTCTTAATATTTTGGCTTGCATACTGTTAAATTTCAATATTTTTTTATTTCTTTCTTATACTCTGACAATATACTTGGATTCTAGGCAAAACAAAACACTTACGGATGTAACATTGGGTTTCAGGGAAAACTGAATGACACTAAGAATTTCCTGACATTTTACACACCAACACACAAAGAAAATATTCAAAGAGATGAATCAACAACAAAAAAAGCATCAAACCTAATGCTGTGTGTAATACTGTTGTGACTAATACATGGTATATACGTATGTTCATATGACACATTCTACATCTTATTCACATCTTGCAGGAAAAAAGAAAACTGTAATAGAAACATATTACACGTGCATAATTATTTCATGTAATCTACAAATCTTGCAATTTAAGATTAGAAAAGGAAACAAATTTGTCCAGTTACATGTTTTCCAGGTGTTATAGGATGGTGGAAGCTATGAGTGTCTCCACTAAGAATACACTTTATTTATAGCTTCCATAGTGTCAGGCTGCAACAATAACCCATGATGATACTGCTCTTCTCCAGCTTCATTTAGCCTTGACTCTCAACAACAAAAAAGGTACCGTCAATCACAGTGCAGCACAGCACCCAGGGAAATGAAAGTCAATTTTTATGAAGGCTACTCTCTCTTGATAGATTTCTTCACGGTTCGCTGAGTGCAAAAGCACAGAATCACTGGGCATTTCAAGATCTCCAATGACGCAAGTTAATCCTGAATGCATCATTTGACAACATAAATCCTTAAATGCATGAGCACTCATGCCAGTAAAAGATCTTGAATTTTACAGAGCATAAATGTAACTAATAGAAACACAGCTCTCATTCAGAGAAAAACTGGAAATCAGTAAAAAAACAAAAACAAATACAAAGCGTTGATAATCTTTGCATTGCTGAGGTTTCACGTGCCAAACAGCCATTTCCTGTGTAAATGGATAGGAAGCACTTTAACAGCAGTAGCCACGATAAGGGTAAAAGCTACCCTTCCAAGCAAACACGGAATGTTCTGCAAATCAAAAAATTTCAAAGAAAAGAGCAGACGACACTGTGTCTGTCGGTGTTAATAGCACTTTTTTCTTACAGAGCAGACGCAGTAACTCTTGCTGAAGGGTCCAACAGAAACAACGCATGAGCCAGTAAAACACTGACTTCCCCTTTTTCCACTTTGTTCAGCTGCTAGTGGCAAACCTAAAGAAAACCACAACAAAATTGCGCAAACAAAGCCGCTAGGAGAACCGAAAGACATATTTTAAAAACCGATTAACTGAATCAGGTTTCGTTCCAAATAAGAAATGCACACCAGACGTATCAGCTAACGTCTTGGATTACTAAAGCACGCTCACCACCTGGATGACCGCTTCGACACAGGACACAGCTGGGGTTATGTCATATGTACAAGCACAGCTACTACAGACGCAGCACGGCGGCCATAGACACACTCTTTGAAGTGAAGGAGAAAGGGTTACAGACCTGCTATGTTCATCTAAAAAAAAGTCTCCAGCAGTAGTAGCACTGCAGGTAGAACAAGAGTAACGTATGGGTTCACATACCACTCACACTCCTCATGTCATGACGCGGGAAAAAGGTGGGAAAAAAACAAACATATGACATGTAATCTCCCGACTTAGAACAGACGCGGGGAAGATGTCGCTACTTCAGTCTGAAACCCGCTGAAAACATAGCAATGATAATTTCCGCTTTCTTGCACTCTGTGAATGACAGGTCAACGAGCCTCAGTCATATCACAGCGACATCCAATGACACACACCTCTGTGTCTGCGTGACAGTATGCTGAGGCTTCACCAACGCGATTTTTGAGCTCTAGGAAAGTGCTTCGTGTTTGTTTTAACTTTGTCGGTTCTTTGTGAAGCTAACGAGGCTCGTTTACACAGCTGGGAGGGTGGCTATATTTAGGTTTGTGAAATGCCTGTCATGTAGCTAAAGAACAGATTTCATCACACACCGCTACGTACATGACTGCAATGTTTCTCTAAGTTAATGTAGTGGATGCACACACTCAAACGCGAATAGAGGCATCTTTACCATTACATTCTCATGAAATCCAACCTCTACTGATTTTAAAGAAAGTTTAGCACGTCAAACGTTGGCACAAATGCTACTGATATGCCATCTAATGATGCCCATCTAATGCCTAGTGCTAACAATAACCACGGGCGTCAGTTATTTAGGCACCGTTTTGGTATTTACAAAAGTCAACAGCAATAGTTTAAGACTTTCAGCTTCTACAGCTGACGATAGTCGTATCGGGCAATAAATAAGTTTGTTATTGTTTTACAGTATGTGCTCGTACAATTGTAGCTAGTTGCAGCTTTCGGATTAGTAGCTTAGCTAGCTGTAACGTTAGGGTCGTATGTGCAACGGTTAGCTCGCTAGCTAGCTATCGCTGGTAGCTTTACCTTCCGTTGATGTCAACGGGGAGCGTCTGGTCGTTCCCCACGAGGGAATCCATAATGATGGCCTTTTTATTCCGCGTTCTTGTAAGAATAATACGACATTTTATCGACTAGTCCGAACGGAATCTCCGAAAAGCGGGACGGAATTCAAAATAGTCCAGGCTACCGCCATCACGATATGGTAAACGTCACCATTGTGCACGTTGGAAGTTCCTGCTGCCTTCAGGTATTGTAGGACACATGTAATTTTACAACGTAAACAGCGAATGTAAGTCATTTAGATACATAGGTACACTCGCCACAGAAGTAAAGAGGTATACTAACAACAAATAAATGTCTTTTAGAATTGTTTTATTCGTATTTATTTTATTATTACCTTCCAAATATTTCAAAAGAACATGTTGCAACTTGAGGTATAGGATTTGCCGAGTATTATGAAATGCATCACAAAATAGGGTGGATTTACGGACGAAGCGATTGGCCGGAACAAAACATTAGGGAGGTTCACAAACGCTCAAAAAGGACAACAGACAGGCAGTTAGACAGAAACCTTAAACAGATAGCAGAGGGTAGGTACACACTATTGATGTTTTCCGTTAATGATCAACTTCAGGTTATTGATGGTGTTGAAAATCAGATGGGGAAGGTAATATCCCTAAAGTGGGAGCATCCTCGTCAGACAAGTGGCAAAGACACGTTCAGATTTTCCCCACCCACAAAAAACTATGGTTAGAAAACATACACGGTTTGTACTTGCTACTTAAGTTTATTTCAGGTTTTCACATGAAAGTAACAACTTCCGATATGTTGCATTCAAAGATCTCACCCTCCATTAGGGTTCCAAGTAAATAGCATCCTTGAGTGTATGTGGTGAGTTATCATGGGCGTGGTGTAGCATAATTAACATGTGCTTACGTAGGGATATGGAGGTACCGTGGGAAATTCTTGAGTAATGATTACTTTCTCGTCTCTAGTTGTTTTATCACAATTTAGCGAAGGTCAGGAGAGGGAAGGCACACCTTCAACTTCCTTTGCCTTAAATCTAGACGTCAATAGCGACCTCATGCGGCGGAGGTGTAAATTACAGTTTTAGACATTTTATGTGACAGGAAAGTGACCGTTACTTTTATTTAAAATTTTATGCATAAAACTGTAGTACTGTGAGGCTTCACCTAGCCTACATTTGCATGTTGTTTAATATATTTCCCTATAGACTATTCTAATTTGTCACATAACACTTTGCACACAACTGTTGTGTGTTTAACAGCCTTTTTAGATGAGATAGAACTTTATTTATCCCACCATGGGGAAATTTGTGTGTTACAGCAGCAAAAATACAGAGCAGAAGATATACTGTACATGAATTGGAATTTTGTAGTACATACACAATATGCATTTGTGGATGTGTTGTGGCATGTGTCAATAAAATAAGCCAGTAAGCATGCATAAGCGAAGCATATATACATCCATCTATCCATGTACATTCCTACATACACACACGTATACATACCGGCATATACTGTATATATGTATATATACTGTATATACATGTGTGCATACTCACCCATTCACACACACGCACACATACACCATGCATACCAAAAGTGCGAAGATGCATGTGTAGGTGCACATTCACACATCCACTATCTATAAAGATGAAGATGGGACAAGCTCATCTATGAGTTTCTGTAGACTTTCTCCATAACAGATGTTTTATCTCTTACAAAGTAGGCCCCACCCCAAAGGAGGTTGGGGGGGGGCAACCTCCTTAAACAGTACCATTATTACTATACACAAATGACTTCCCAGTACTAATAGTATACTGATAAATTTTCCCCTCTACATTTTGAAACCCTTTAGTATTGTATATTTATGTATTGTTTTTGTTTTTAAGCATTATCAATTGGAATGTCTACTTTACTACATTAAAAGAACTTATTTATCTAAATTAGTCCATTAAATGGATAAATAAACATACATAGGGAATTGCATCAGTATAAATGATTCAAAATTAATAACCCACACACAAATTGAAAGTATTTATTGAACAAATGGACACTGAACAATGAATAAGGAATAGACAGATAAACAATTTACGCACCAGAGAAGGTCCTGTTCAGAGTGATGACTTACTGTATTTGGCTGATGTTTCCAAGATTTGATATATAAAGACAAATAGAAAACCTTTCCTCCAAGTCATGTAAAAATGTGAGGTATTTTTTTTAGCTTGTTTTAATGTCTACAACAGATTTACAAAAAAAAGAACAATTTTCACATATTTGCATTTTTTTAAACACAAGTTATAGTAAAGCACAGAATCCTGGTACAGTACATGGTTGGTTATCATAAAGGAAAAACAACATAATGCAAATAACAAAAATTAAAAAAATAAAAGATAATTAACATTGCAATAAATTTGTTCTCTGGAGCCCCAAATTTACACATAAAAATCTATAAACTCCAAGACCAGTTGGGCAAACTGATATATAAAGTTGTCAGACAGAGTAGTATTGCGTCAACCAACAGAAATTTGCTCATTCGACAACCACGTTAACAACATTAAATAACATTAAATTAGCAAGAGGGGATCCACTGTATACAGCAAGGTTTGCACAATTATACACATTTGTGACCAGCTACAACAAAGAACCTGTTTTTATTTTATTTGTTACTATCTCTTCTAGTTGTGTTTCTAAAAATATTACATACAGCTGCAGGGGCTTTGTACAGAGAAAAAGAAAACCCTATTTAAAAAAAAATACTTCAAACCCTGTGATTTATACGGGATACAAAACAGAAATCTGTTTTTATTTTTCGTATAGTTGTAAGAAAAGAACTATGTAAAATAGTTTGGGATGGGATAATACCATTGTAGTGCATTATGGAAGCTATGACAATATATTATTCTTTTTTTTTTGTTTAAAAACCATCTAAGCAAGCATGCACTATAAACATGAGAAAATTTTAGCAGAGTGGTGTAATTACAGCACTATGATTAGCACCTCAGATAGTTTACTTAGCACCATGCATTGGAGAGAGGATGAGATAGAAGATGGAGGTTTTATTTTGATCCCTGGACCCACTCTCCTCTCTCTTGTGGCTCAGTTGTCCCATAAACATTGTCGGTCATCTGCCTACTGGAAGTGGGATAAGAGAGACCCCATGTCCCATGTTATGCTGAGTAAAAAAAAAAAATAAAATCCTTTACCCTATTATTGAAAGAGATAAGAGCAAGGAACTGACGCCTGATTTCACACTCCACAGTTGCAAAGAAATCCATACAACACTACTGAGAACTAGAGCTCTGAACTTTTTTTTTTTTTTTTTGCTCCGACCTCTAAAATCCACAGCTGCAAATACTCTCCCTAATTATCAGTGGCATCCGATCATTGTGTATAAGATATATTTAATAATGTACGAGTAATAAGTAAAAGCATTATATATTTAATGCACTGACTCTCTCCATGTGGACAGCTTTTGTGCATAAGATTGCGTCTTAAATTTTGTGATTTGATTAGTTGATCTCGTACCAGTACTTTATCCCCCAATAGGGAGCTAAGTGAAAGACACGTGATCTCTACTGGTATGATTCCTGCTTTGTTTCTGCACATTAGCCCATTTACAAGGGCAGGACCACCTAAGGCAAATAAATGGCACAAACTGGCGAGTTTAAAATATCAAATTATCTCTTCATTTTCTATTGCACTTGAAGATTATTCTTTACATAAGATATACATTTATAAAAGTTAAGGAATATGCATACATACTGTATATATGTACATTTAAATGATCCCAATTACTTCAAATTTTTCTACTGATAGAAATTAATTCCTGGTGTTTTCACAAAGTACACAGACTGCATACAGTTACAAAAATAAGTTACTATAATGTCCGCTGATTGATTAACTTGGCCTTGTTCTCCCGTCACTTTACAATGTTCCAGAGAGACTGTGTGGCGTTTAGCCTGTTTTACTTGTTTTTCTCTCCAAGCGGGCACACATGTGGACATCCTTCTTGAAGAGCTTAAAAAAGCTATTGCCATGTTGAGAAGCTATTAGTGCAAGAACTCCCCTGCTCCTCCTCAGCTCTTCCTTGTCATCCACTGTGTCCACCCCTCCAGCTCCTCGTGCTTCCTCCCTCTGTATGTGCAGTCCAATAGGAGTTTGGCAAAATGAAGCACGGCTTCCCAGGGGAAAGGCTTGGGGAGTGTTTGTGGCCGCTGATTGGTGGAGACTGCTCCAATATCTCCACACACTGCATGAAGGTGTCCACTGGGGTCAACGATGCTTTCCTCCATGTTCAGAAGGCTGACGTTGCAGACCTCACAGAAAACATACAGGGCCTACTTCTAGGTGATAGTGTGAGCCAGGAGAAGTGTTTGGGAGATTGTAGATGTCAACCACAGGGAGCAAGGCAGGGTCCAGGGAATGGAATACAAAATGGGTCTGATGCCAGCGCCCATCATTTACCTGAAATGCACATAGAAGACATTTCAGCTGTCCAACATACTGTAGGTGATATTACCATTAAATACATTAATAATGATTCAATAATTGACCAAAACCTGAAAGTACTAAGCACAACATGTTGGTCCTACCCAGCAGGAGTCCTCTATGACCTCTGGCTCCAGCTCGCCTCCCACCTCAAGCATTTCCCCACTCCAGGCCTTAAACCTCACAGACTGGAGACCAGCCGGCTGATCCTCAGCTGACCTCCACACTGAGATGTTCAGACAGTGGATGATGATGTGCTGCACTGCCTCTGAGCTCAGCAGGTGCAGAAAGTTCATTTGGACGCGACCGACACTGACTGTCGGCTGCTCAAACATAGAAAAGACTGTGGTTAATAATGGGCTCAGATTTGTAAGAAACTGTGGCCTGAATATTACTAATTATGTAAACACCTGTGCTTCGCATACCTTGGACACTGTTATTGGTTTTATGCAAGTCTGTCCACCTCCAGTAAAATTGCAGGAGACTTCAATCGTATCTGATGAGCAGCCCACGTTGGGGTCAATCCAATAAGTGCCTGAAATATGTAAACATACCTAGCATGACTGCATGATCAAAATAAATAATGGGTTTTCCTCTCTGTCTCTAACACAACTCCCACTCTTACCATCATTTAACTTCTGTTCACAGCTGTGCAGGTCCCTGCAGATGCGGGCGGGGTTATCCCGAGTACCCAGTGGGTTCTTCAGGCTCTGGATCAGGTTACTGAGGTAGTGGAGGGTCTTAAAGATCTCTGCACCCTGGTCCAGCATCGGTAGGTCCATCACTGGCTTATTCTGCTTCAGGACAACATTAGTAAGGAGAGACAAAAATGAGACTGTACAGTTTACAGCTAGGTAGTAGATATACTTCAGATCTCACTACATACTCCTACTAACCTCAGCCCTGAGTGGGGTGTGTGAATCCATAAACAAAATGCCATCTTCTTTCTAAAACCGAATAACATACAATTATTGGTTTCCACTTCAGTATATTTGAAATATTTTCAATAGACTGTGAAATATAATGAAATCAATTTGAAAAAAAGGTCTTACAAATGATGGAGGGACACCTGGTGGACCCTAAAATGCAAAAAAACAGAATTTGGATGAGAACTTGACAAAAATAACAGTACTCTTATAATATTTGCTTAAAACTTAGAAAGGTGGAGAACTTACTGGAAGTCCAGGGGGTCCACGGGGTCCAGGAGATCCCTTCAAAAAATGAAAAATACAGTATGAGTATATATATATAT
>JAPTHA010000005.1:23741870-23763867 GCA_029814585.1 Gymnapogon annona | reverse complement strand
TATCTATCTATCTATCTATCTATCTATCTATCTATCTATCTATCTATCTATCTATCTATCTATCTATCTATCTCATTAGACAATATTACAGTTACATTCATTCATTACAAGATGACATTTCCAACTCACAATGGTAGGGTCAGAGACAGCAGACAAAAACAAACAAACAAAAAAACAACAACACATAAATAACTGAACCGGATGAGTCACAGAGACATACATTAACCTCAGGCTTCCCAAGTCCTAGAAGCCCTGCTTGGGTATATAGAGCTTAACCAATCTGGTGGACTGGTTATTTTTTCCATGCAGTTTAAAGATGGCTGCCAAATCTTGTAAAACATCATACTTATTTTTTCCACTCTTTCAGTTCTAACAGAATACCAGCTTTTATCTGTAAATACCACATCATTTCACACATTTACTCTCCACAAGATAATCCTGTGTATATGTGATGAATTACAGTAAAAAATACCCATAGTGTCACATTTATTTGTAATATTATAGAACATGGCTGTAAGTGTAGTTTATATAAGGTGTCAATAAGCCTGATTTCTCACCGGCATGCCTTTACTCCCATCCTTTCCTTGGACACCATCGGCCCCGGGTACCCCTTCCTGCCCTTCTCGACCTACAACTCCTTTCAGGCCAGATGGACCACCAATGCCCTGCGGAGAACAGAGAGTTTATCAGATGGGATGAGATACCGGCTTCTCCTCAGTGCACCTTGTTCATCTGGCTCATACTTGAGAAAATTGCAATCAGTTTCCCCCCTTCAAGATTAGTTTGGTTTGACTGTTGTTTATACCAATTTTCCAAGTTACATGCGTCATGAATACACAGGCGTAGCTGGGAGAATCCAAAACATCTGCATCTTGAAATAAAATAATGTAAATCACTGAAGCCGGTGTTGGTGTTTTGGAAAATGAATGCTTTACCTCTTGTCCTCTGGATCCTTTTTGTCCCGTCTGACCTTTTTTGCCTTTTTGACCCTTTAGAAACAGACAAGCAGATTTTAAAGACAGGTTTGGAGGCACTAAAAGCAAGATTAAAGCAATTAGTTGTCAGTATAAATCACGTATAGTCGCATGTTGAAACAGGTAATAAGCAGTTTTGATAATTCTATGCTACTCTGAAGAAAAGGGACAAAACTAAAGGTAAATCCCAGCACACTACACAGTCTTATAGCACTTGAATATGACTTTATTCCCCTTTTACTAGATGTTACTGTTGGATCTGCAGTATACTGCAATGGCTGACTCTCTCACTTTGCCAAACACTTACTAACCTACTGGTAGATAGAAGTCAAACATGTAATTGGAATAAAAAATATTACGAAAAAAGTATATTTATTATTCAGCCCTTCAGCTTATTTCTAAAGCTCGGACAATCCCAATGTTTAGACTGATCATAATCTAATTCAAGCAATCGAACAAAGACACCCAGAAATATAAGCGGAAGCAAAAGTAACTTTTATCACATGTAATAAGTAAAAATAATCTTTTTCTTTTCCTTACTTGATCTCCTTTGGCCCCTTTAGGTCCTTGCAGTCCCCGAGGCCCAGGTTGTCCCTGAAACCAGCAGCCATGTTAATGACAACATATAAAGACAAATGTGTGTCTTCCTGTTGTGTGTTTGTGTTTAAGAATTCAGTTGATGTCTGCTCTTATTCAATGCTCTTTATTTTTCCTGCTGTAATGCACAAATTTCTCCATGGTGGGATCAATAATGGTATCTTATCTTATCTTATATTATCTTTCTTTATCTTTTATCTAATGCAAAAAAAACCCCCTGAAATTTCCCAGAGTGGGACCAATAAAGGTATCGAATCTAATCTAATTTTATGACTCCATACATAAAGTTGTGACACTCACAGGTAGTCCGGGAGCTCCAGGTCTGCCTCTTTCTCCATCCAACCCAATTTGACCCTGAGATGATATTATGAAATGTTTCATAATCTGATAAACAATAAGCGGTTTCGCATCAGTCAAAACAGCGATAACTCACTTTGTAGCCTGGGTCTCCTGGTTCGCCTCGTTCTCCTCTGTCACCCGGCGGACCCTGATAAAACCAGACAATAAGATGGGGTTTTGGGATGATATTACAGGAGATAACATAATAGGAAGAGTCTAAGTGATTCAGTTCAGGTGTGACTTACAATGTCACCTGGTGGACCAGAAGGACCCTCTATTTTGCTATCATCTCCATGCTCACCCTGGGAAGAAGATCAGAGGTGACACATGAGATGTATGATGTACACTACAGTTGGCTTTCAAGCTTTGATTACAACAACAACCTAAGAAAAAGACCCTATCCTTCCCAAGTGCATTAAATCACTTCCCGCTGTTGCATTAAAAGGCTGTATATTCATGGAGCCATTCAAGTTTGAAAAACAAGACTAATATGTATAGACTTCATACAGAGAGACTACATACTTATTTCATAGCTCAGATCAAAAACATTTGGTACCACTTTCAAATTAAATGCGGGCAACAGGAAAGAGAAGAAATATACAAAGTGTAGCCAGTTTTGAAAAGCAGACAAAACATTGACCATAAAGTAAAATAATAAGAAAATACTGTTACACATAAAGTAAATTAGGTGTACCTTTTCACCTTTTGGTCCAGGAGACCCCATGGGGCCCTGTGATCCCTGATGGCCCTGCAAGATGAGGCATAAGAAATGACTTTAAATATACAGACACCACATGTAATTAACCATACAAGGCTTGCTAAATACAGTTTAATATTATCCCATATATAATCTACTATACATATACTATAACAAAGTTCTCCACATACCTCATAGCCAGCGAGACCTGGTTCTCCCTGTTGACCCATTCGACCAGGAGCTCCCTGAGCACAAAAGGTGTCAATACTTCAGTCTCGCTCAATATACAACATTAAATATAATTAGTGGTTTTTATGTAGTGATGATATCGGATCTACTTTACCACATGCCCAATTGTTCCTCTTGATCCCTTCGGCCCAATAAAACCTGGTGGACCCGTTTTCCCCACTGGTCCAGTCTCGCCCAGATGCCCTTGGTGACCTTTAGCCCCCTGGACATGTACAGTAGGCAGTTAAACTCTCCTGAATATTGTCTGAGTTGATGATACGCATGAGATGAATGTGGATGTATACTGGATGTATAATTACAGAGAGCTGAATGTTCATACTGTACCTTTGATCCTAGTTTGCCTCTTTCCCCAATTTTGCCAGGCTTCCCTTCTGGACCCTAGAAAGACAAAATGAGGTAGATAAATGTTTCAGTCCAATTCAAAGTCATATTGTGTTTGTCTGAACCATTTTGTTGATGAAAGCACTCACTCACCCTGACACCAGTGAGTCCAGGATTTCCAAGTGGGCCTTCTTTTCCCTTTAGCCCAATTTCACCTTTTTCACCCGTGTCACCTTCCTGACCCATGTCACCTTTTTCACCCTAAAATGCACATAATAAACACGATAAAGCGAAAAACAGTGATGAGTGATGAGTGCAAATAAATACGTTTTATAGTTGCAAACCTTAAAAACACAATAGTTATTTGTGCAATAAGCTAGTAAGTGAATTTACAGAGCACATTTTATACCCAAGGGCTTTTCACTACTTTACATAAAGAGGAACATCCAGAGGAAAGCAAAAAGTTATTTCAACTATAAGAGAACAGAATATCTAAAAAGTGTATACCTAATAAAACAGAGTAGAGGGTAACGTAACACAATGACATAAAATATATTCTATTAAAAACTCTAAAACGTATATTAAAGTTATTAAATTATTATAATTTTGGTATTTGCTTCTGTCAACTGCGCAAATTCCCATGGTGGATCAATAAAGTTTCCTCTTATCTTATAGAATATTCAAGATTCAAGATTGTTTTATTGTCATTGAACATGCTGACATGCCAACGAAATTTTCATTGCAACCCCCGTGTAAAGACAAACAAAGAGACCACACTGGCATGAAATAGAATAGAATAAAAATCAATATATGCTATGGTATTTACAAGTAGATATGGTATTTACAAGAGGAATCTGTCGATAAATATGAATATGAGGTATGGATATACAAAGTGCGGTGTGCAATGTGCAATACAGTACAATACAAAACATTAATCGTCTCACCTTGGTTCCATCAGGACCAGCTGGACCAGCTTCTCCCTCTAGGCCTGGCTCTCCCTGAACAAAAACACACATATTAAAGAGATTATAAACTTCCCTTGTTAGGAATGAAATATTTGATATTTAGATGCTCCTTAACATACCCGCGGTCCTATTAGTCCCTGTTCCCCAATGCTCCCAACAGGTCCAATAGCTCCCTGAAACATAAAAGCTCACCTGTTAACCCATCTGATATATCATAAAGCAGAACATTCTGAAACATGTGTAGGTGACTGTCTCACCTTCTCCCCTGGTTCACCTGGCAGTCCTGGTTCACCGATCTTTCCTGGAGGACCCTTTTAGAACACATAAAGATAGGGCACAAGGGAAAACCATTCAGATAAGTGCCATAAGTACTGACTCTGGCTTTGAATACGTGTCACAGGTTTGGTTCCATTACACGTTCTCATGAGGGACTGAAGAGAATGTTTGTAATTGAAGTTAATTAGTTTAATAATAGACTCTTTCCATTTCAGAGAGAATAATTGATTACCGGGTTGCAGTGAATCACATAAGTCACACGCAAAGCCATTTGTCTCAGGGTTTGTTGAAATACTAGTGGTCTTATTTGCTCTCACCTTCTGTCCAATTTCTCCTAAAAGTCCCACAACCCCCGGTGGCCCAGGTGGCCCCTGGAGAGGACAACACAAACACTTATTATATTGATCAGACAAAGAAAGGACAATGGATGCTTCTACTAATTAACATCAGTCCTCATTTTCAATGCAAAAAGAAACCCCAGAGTGTTTGGCTAGTGTCAATCTGTGGATGAGCTGTTGGCGGACACATCAGTAAACCATCTGTGGAGAGTTTGGCTTTGAGTCTCATGCCTGACTTTGCCACTAATTATGCTTCTAAGACATTGATGCTTTGCCACAATTTCTTCATCTGACTGTAGTGGATGTGAATAATAGTTGCTTTTCAGCTGACTCACATCCAGTTCAAACAATAGTGTTGGCAAGTCACCTGTGTGATCTTTTATTCTAATAATTCTGCTGGTTACGAGCCCGAGAGGCTTATCGGCTGGGTCTGTTTTTAATATTTCAGATAGTAGAAACTACTGGAAGCACTTAACTGATAAAAATGTAGGGGAACTTCGTAAGAAAAAACATAAATCATGTGATTTTTAACTATATATGACAGATATACTGATTTTGTGACTTGTTACTGATGATCAAAAGGCATCCTCTAACCCTACACTATACTACCTGATGAAGCATCCTGTTGGAATAGTCATGTCTCGAGGTACATGTTTTATGTAACGAAGTACACAAAAGTGTTATTCCTCAAAACAAGTGAAAACAAAGAGGACTAGGGCGTTTTCTCCAGTTCCAGAGCTAAATTCAGAGAGTGCACATTCTATTCCACACTTTCTGCCTTGCCAAACGCAGTACTCACAAATTAAAACCACAACTACGACAGCAAGACTTTTATAGTAAGGGCTTTTTTTTTTTTTTTACCACTACAGCAATAATCACTTGTCTTTTTTTTCTTGCATGTTCAGCACTGTGGCAATTTTACAAATAAGCATTTGGTTTTAAGAAAGTGAATCTGGTCAAAGAGAAGCTGCTTGCACTTGACCCTCTCTGCTACTATTAAGGAACAGATGTGTGTGGAGGATGAGAAAATTCCTTGGCTACTCTGCAGGAAACATCTAATACAGGCAAATATATTTTAAGTTTTACTAAAATATGGCTTATGAAACTGGAGGTCATATTTTGGAGCCCGCAGGACTGGACAGACAGAGCCAGAGCTGATTGTTGCCAAAGGGAATATTATAAAAAAAAAAGTACAGTACAATAAAGAAGTGAGAAGAAAGTTTAATAATGGAGAAATCACAAGTATTAAAGTATTTAAGATATCTCGGAATATTGTGGCAGAATTTGACTGGAGCTGAAGAAACAAAATGAGAGGCTGGGGGAAGGCATAAGGGGCTGTGAAAATTAAGATTTGCTAAGAACGTTTAGGTGTGATAGAGAGATGAAGAGACAGTAGAGATCAGTTGGGGGGGGGGGTCATACCGGCTCGCCTACTATTCCCTTGTCCCCCGGAGGTCCTGAGGGTCCTTGGATACCCTGGAGACAGATAGTCAGGTAATCACCTATACACATAGAAACACTGTATACACTGAATGATTTTATTTTTCGTTGTAAGAGAGGGACTGTCTGTTTTCTGGGGCTTTAATTGAATCAAAATGGAATTAAACAACATAATATGGGAATACTTCTTATTCTATTTATCTTATTGTTGTTATTGCTGTTTATATTTCTCAACCACAATGTTTTCACCATGACATTCTCCTGATGAAATGAAAGAACTGATTTGTTTTCATACAGTAAAACTGGTCGTGTACATTTCTCTACTAGGGCGCTGCTTGTTTGTGTGTATGAGTAGGATAAAGAACTTACAGGAAAACCTTTAGGTCCAGTTTCCCCTGTCTCTCCAATCTTTCCCTGCAACGACACAGGAAAAAAAGTATTTCATTAACCACCTGCCATGGCAGAGCTGTAATATCTCCACAATGCACTTCTGTGCCAGCTGCTATGACATAAAAAATTGTGTAAATACAATATGTCTCCACAGTGATCAGATAGCATGTACTTTTGGGCTTTTACTAACGAATATTTAGCATCTACAGGTGGTCCTCGGGTTCCGTCCGAGTTCCGTTCCTACGTTGGCGACGTAACCCGAATTTCGATGTAAGTCGAAACTAACCCTTATAACACAGGGTTATGCGCGCATGCTCAGTGACTCCAGTGATTGGTCAGACCGACTGTCAATCAAGTGACAAATTTCATTCACTTCATGATGATAGGCTGATACCTACATTTTAATGTCATGCGATCTACCTACAATACTTCCACGATCGAATGGTAGATTGCGATCGACGTATTGGGCACCCTGAATATTAGGTGAAATTGGATAATTTCTCATGGCACACCTGACGGTCTCTCACGGCACACTAGTGTGCCGCGGCACAGTGGTTGAAAAACACTGGAGTAGTGAATAGCAGTAATCAAAAGGAAATGACAATGATCAGGCATGGGTTTATAGGTCCGCACGCATTCGCAACCGGTCACAGACCCGGGACCGGTCGCAGATGCGTGTGGGCCCGTCCGTGCAGGTCGGCGTCGGACCTGGGTCCGTGCAGGTCTAGTAGATGTCACCTATAAACCTGTGCCTGATCATTGTCATTTCCTTTTGATTCTCTGTTGGCGTTTCGCGGAAAAACGTAAATATTCTTACGTCACTATGTAAATGTTCCGAGAGTCACAAAAAAATCACACAACATTTTTACAGATTTTACAACTCAGTGACACATAAGGCACCAGGTTAAAAGGCACACCGTTGGTGGTGTGACTCAGGATTTTTTTCAATAAAAAAATGTATCGTGGCTCAAAAAAGGTTGAAAAACACTGCACTACGCTATAATGCAACAGTACTGCATGTGGCTGGAGACAAAATGGCAGAGTGCACTTCCGTAACGTGAAACTCTGGCGACGTAAAGTCGAAATGACGTAAAGTCGAAACGAAGTAAGTCGAGTGCGACGTAACCTGAGGACCACCTGTATATTAAATTTCTGCCTGATGTAAACACATAAAACATAAAGGGACAGAGTGAAGGAAAATATATTCTGACCATGTGACCTCACTGGATATTTGAGTTATAGGCCTTCCTATAAATCCAGATGATTCATGTCTATTTGCAGACACAGAAAGTGTAAAAACAGTCAGCACTACTGTGGTCATCTTCTGTTATCTTACACAACATTGATTCACTACTGATCAGTTACAGTCAATGTACATACTTGGTTTATGTTCAATTAATCATTTTACTGAAAAAGTAATTTTTTCTTCCTTTTTCTCTGTTTTTGGTATAATTTACCCTCAACTTTAATTTGATCGGTAATGAACATCTACACAACAAGTGAAATTAATTCAGTAAATTTATAGACCTTTTATGTAAAAGTGCAAAAATACACAGCTTAATGCAGGAATAAATAGTGATAAATCACTTATGAAAGGTTAAAAATAGAGAAAAATGAACAGCCAGAATTTTTGCTCTGGGTCTTCATGGATTAAAATCAATTCCCAAACTTGCTGAGGAGACAAATCAACTCATAACTTATGGTCATGAAAATCTCTCCTTTGGGGTAATCCATTTTTTTTCTTTTGGATCGTGGGCCTCCACTTTGCAGGTATGATGTCGTTCCTCTAAATCATGCCGATGCCTGGCTTCTCCAGAGGACCATAAGTACCAATAATAAATGATAGGCAAGAGTGGAAACAAAAATAAAAGTACCCCGATGCTTTACCTGTGGTCCAGGGAAGCCTATTTTTCCTGGAGGGCCATCAGGACCCTGTGGAGAGAGAAAAGCATGAAAAACAGCAGCATGCTAAGACATGGCTTTATGTTTCCTGCCAAATGTATGTTTGGACAAAAATACAAAGATAAGGGCCGGTCTATTTTCGGTTTACAAGCTCTAGCACCTCCTTTAAAAACGTTCCTTTTTTCACTGCGATTTCATTTTTTTAAATTGCCATGATATTTTTGCCCATACAGTTTGTTCTGCTGAATCTTTCTCCATTTATATATGGACAAATTAATGACATACAAAATGAAAGGCCTAAGCAAAATTCTTACCTTCTTGCCTTCTAAGCCCATCTCTCCTGTTGGACCATCAGGCCCAATTGCACCCTGAAAACACATGACACAAGTGTCACTTCACCAACAGAGGTCACTGTAACACAGTCAGACACCCACAACACACTGTAAACAAACATGTCTAGTGTGGTGAGATGGCACCAAAAATGTCAGAGTGAGAGTGCGGTGTCTGAAATCTACACTTCCTGGGATGAATAAAGGGATTGTGTGAGACTGTATATGCAGGTGGTGGTGGTGGTGGGGCGAGGAGGTGGGGGGTGAGGGTAGAAATAGCTGTTGGTGTGTGTTTAAAGTGACGCGGGTGGCACTAAAAGTCAATGCTGAATGACTTGGATTATTGTTACGCCACATCAAGGCACAAAGTCACACACATATACATACAGTTCACACTTAAATGCACACACACTGTTAGAATGGCATCAGTGTTTAAATTACATCAGTGCAAATGTCAAACACAATCAACCTAAAATGCTTAAAGGCCTCCTCGTCCAGTGAGCAGTGATAATAAATGGGAGCAGGCAGTGGACCAATGCAGTCCATCTGTGCTGCACCTGCACTCAGACTAGTTCCTCTCCCATACTGTGGAAGACGCAGGCTCACAGACACTACAGAGAAACCCTTTATGGGTCAATACCAGCTAACTGCGATTACGGATAAGAAGTGGCAAACAGTTTTCTGAGAATTATTAATAATCTTTAAGAAGAAAGTGAATTCGACATGACACAGCCACACAGGCAGCCTTGTTGTGTTGTGTATGTGTTGATGACTGGGCACAGTTGGAGTTTGGCCCCTGGAGAACGCTACTGGCCAAAGTGCTGTAAGCCTATTATACGTAGAGCTGGATGAGCAGTGCTCATTAACATTCCTGTCTGGGGTACCTGCTACCCACTGCTTGTGTTTACATAGCCTGATTAGCCAGTGTGTATGGAAAAAAATTCCACCCCATCTGACCATTGAGAAGCACATGCACTTAAATGTTATGCTAAGATAATTAATAATAGCGAGTTATGTTAATGTAAAACACACGTGTCTGACCCATTTCAAACACAGGCGGAAAATTAACATCAGGAGCAAGAACTCGAAACAATCAGAGACAAGTACTTAAACTAGCTTAATTATATCCACCAATGACCGGAGGGAGTAATGAGGACATTAATATGCTCTTCAATATGGAAAACATTAGCTGGAGGTTTGTACATCAGATGTCTTCAGGACTTAAGATAAAAAGCATAGTTGTAGAGACTGGTGGTTCCCCATGTGAGTGGGAGTTTCTAAATAAAAAAAACTGTGCTTTTTACATGCAATTTACTGATTTAATCTTTAATCTAAACCTTTATCACCGGAGAGAGAGAGAGAGACAGACATAGAGGGAGAGAGAGAGAGAGAGAGAGAGAAAATAGAAAGAAAACAGTGCGGTTTATTGGCTGGTTTGATGCCAGTGTGCATTCTCATAGCTTGTGGTATGGTCCAGTTTTTGAGACGCAGGCCAGATGTGCAGACGTGAAGATACACTGCTGTCAACATTGAGGCCCTGAGCCTGAAGAATAGTACCAAGTAAGTGCTTTAGGAAGGCATCAAAATAACCAGATGAATGATAGCTGTAAACTTGGCCGATGTTTCAACTATGTCTGACTTTTTCTTAGTCCATAAATTAAATTATATGAAACATTGGAATTAGGGTTTTGTACACGCGCTGCCTGGCCAGTGGGTATAGAGGCATGCAATATGTGTGTCTGAGGTTAAAGACATTCTGGTGTGTGAAGTGAACCACTTCTTTGTCTTCTAGCTCACTACACTCAGGTTTCCAATTTCGGACAACCCAACATAAGTCATGAAGCAGCAGGCAGATTTACCTCTCATATTAGTCATAATTGAAAACACAGCTTGAGACACAAGAGTGTGTAGAGGCCTACCACAGCGAAGCCCATCTCCCATGGACTGTCAGACATAAACAAACCCTCAGCACTGTTTTATCCCATTTTCTAGTGGAGTAAGTAGAAAATCAGCTGACCAAAGCCATAAAAGACAAAACTTTCAGAGAAGGTCATCGTCAAGGTGTCTGCACCACAGAGGGGCAAGACAAGGACATGGAGGTTACAGCCATTAAATATCACCACTAGATGTAGTTTGAATCTCTTAAAACTCTGAAAACTATGAATCTTTTATGAATTATCTGCTGCATGTTGCTTCACAGAGTGGGATTTATGAACGTCCTAACTATATCCACACGAGACCTTAACACCTGCAGAAATCTTATCTGGGTTGAAACGTCAGTTGGTGGTTTTTAGATTTAAGTTGGATTCCAGTTGACTTTCTCTCCTGTCTATGAGTTGTAAATAATTTCGTATTGTACTGAGCCTTATAGAGAGCTCTGTTCTCTGTAAGTTCTTGATTTAATATTTCTTTGTATAGAGGAGATTTTGACTGTTTATTTTTTTCTCCTCACGGCAGTTTAATATGTTTCAGCCTGACAGCCACAAGTGTATTTCATGCACACACAAGATTTTTTAATATTGAGTGGCCATATGGATTATTTCTAGTTACACCTGTGGCTGGGAATTTAGCTGCACATCCTGCAACTATTCTCAATATGAGCATCACATTAGGAATGAATAGTAATGCCATTTTTGATGTCATGTTGTGTGTGAAACATCTGAGCTTTAACTTATTGAATTTATAGAAATATGCATTTCCATGTAACTTATTATCGGACCTAGATTTGTAAAAGGATCATATTCCACTATTGCAAAAACAATCTAGTTTTTAATAGTTTTCATATGCTAACTCCGAATAAGGCTAAAGGACATAAAGCTGCAATGGTATGGTAGTTTTCGGGTTTTGGGGGATAATGCTTTATGACTTTGGAGTCCTTTGCAAACCCAGAAGGACTCAAAAAACCTGAAGTCACTTGAAACAACCCTTAGGCCCTCATAAATATCATTTCCCCAGGTTAATAAATGTATCTGCAAAGCAGTTTTCAGCATAGCCTCAAAAACCAGGTCAGACTTTCCACGACAAATGTCAAGTGTCTGGACTGACAAAAGGGTCCTTCCTATTACTTATGAACACGGGGAATAAAAGAAGCTGTTTGTTTGACATCATTGGAGCTCCTCCAGCATTTATAATGAGGACTGACTTGTGAGAAAGGATGAAACAAAGTCATTCTTTAACTCTGAACCCGAGAATGTGTTATGTAAGCGGCTGCATCCAGCGAACGCCCATGACATCAGTGCAGAGTAGTTCTATATCACTTCATTACGATCCACTGCTTAAATATTTCCAGTGGCTCAACAACAGCAGTTGCACATGGTTCCTATAAACACACATTAAAACGTACAGAAAAGTGATGTGTGCCTACACTTGTGTGCCAAGTCAATGATGCTATGATATGACTGCACAGCACTATTCATCACCTAAAGCTGAAGCAACGAATGGTGAAAAATGTCTAATTTACCCGTAAGCCTTTGGGTCCTCTGGTACCGACTGGTCCAGCACTTCCAGGGGGGCCCTGATGAACAAAGAAAAAAGGGAATAAAGAAGAAAAGAGAGAGAGGGAGGGAGGAAGGGGAAGGAAAGTTATAACAAAGGTTTACACTGACAGAGTAAAGAGCCCCCTGCTTGTTGACCCTAGAGGGCAGCCTGACCTCAGGAACACACTACGGGGTTTGTTGTTAGATCTGTCACTCACACCAATTAAAGGGTCTGCTCTGGAATCCTGTTCAGCAGCACCCCAGAGCCCCATATTTATGTTTGTTTTGGTGGCTCAGTGGCCCCCACGTCCAGCCAATGCTTGGCCTGTACCGTTAAAAGTGACCATTGGAAGGCCGCAAGCAAGGGGAAACGGGGGGCACAGCAACTTCTAATTGGTTATAGGTGTTGGACTTTTGATTGACAGGATAGTAATGCAAGTTCAGCAGGAGGCTGCCAGCTCTCATAATGCTCAGAGGAGTTTTTGGTACAGACTTAGGTTTGTTAGCGCTGCATAATGCTATCACGTGCTGAAAGAGGACACTGACTTCAAGCACCAGTGAGATTCCTTGTATTTTTTCTTTGCTAGACATAGAGTTCCTGAACATTTTGGATCACGAGGTGTAGAATGCACCTAATGAGATTGACAAGAATATTTGTACGATCACTACCTGTTGAATAAAATAAAAAAAATACAAACTGAGTACAACAGGAGCTACTCACTGGTCTTCCTGGTGGTCCCGCAGGCCCGGTCTCACCTGGTGTCCCTGGGTGACCCTAAACGTATAGAAACATACATAACATGCACTTGGTAACTGACACAACACAGTGCACTCCGCTATTGGTTTATCCTGAAACACAACCCGACCCCACATCTACATAAGTGAATATGAAGAACCTCAGAGACTGAGAGAGTAAATGAGTCTGACATCACCGGAGTCTGGATTTTACCAAAAAAAAAAGTTGTATGGTCTTGTTAGTTTGGTGTTAACACATCAATTCACTATGAATCACTGTGACTGATTTAGTTTCAGTGTGCTGCATTAAAAGACTCTTGTATTAAAAGACAATGGGGAAAAAAGGAGAACCAGAAAACATAAGGAATTGATTTTCTATCCGAAAACATATTGGACTTTTTGGATTTCTTAGAAAAACATAAAAAAAAACCCCATATGATATAGGGTAATCATTTTAGCTGGTCCACAGAAATCAGCTTAATATAGTGAAAATCCATCCAATATTCAGACCTGTAGAACAGTAGGTGGCTCCGCTTTACACCCACAGGAATAAATCATACATGCTCAGTGTATGAACTCTCTATTAGTAGCTGTAGATGTCTGCTGGTCAGCCTGCTTCCTTTTGTATGATGCAGTCTTTTCCAGAGGGTCTGTTTCTGTTTTGCAATCGAGACAGCAGGCCAACAGAGAACGTCCTTATAAATGACTGAGAGTGTGTGTGTCTGTGGTTAAGTCTCTGGCTATCAGCCAGCTGAATTTCTTCTCTCTGTTTCAGCAAGAATGATAACTACATTTTAATTCTCTGCAACAAACTATATACATTAGTAGCTCTTTGTCAAATGAGGATTACCGTACACAAGACTGAGATGCTGCTTCACTTTTGATCACAGACTGTAAAGACTACATGACTGTGTCAGGTGGAAATAAGAGTCAAGCCTGATTCAGTTCTCCATCAGGATGCTGCAGAATTAGGCGGAAACATGAATGGGTCAATGAAAAGTTGCCTGTTCTGACTTCCATTTTTCACTACCAGCAAATAGGTCAGTATCTACTGCACTGACTTGACCATTATGGGCTGGTAAATAATCCAGGTGAATGCTGAGGTTACAAATCAAACATGCAAAATCATACTTTGGCAGGTGCCAAAATAAAGTTAAATATAAAACATAGTTAATACTCAGACAGTATGCCGTGAAGTTATTTTAAACCATGTTTTCCCTCCTGTGCTCTTCGCTCCTTGTGGTATATTGACCGGAGGTGTTGACTGAAGCACTAAAACCAGTGTATTCCCATGGGAATAACAGACACATTTTAGTCCAAGATGATAATTTCTTTGCTTTTCCTTGTAAATCATAGCAGATTTTTTTGTAAATATTCAAAATGACTCACATCCAAATGAAAAAACACAACTCCATACTTTTGAATGTATCTCACCCCTGATCCCTTTTCTCCAGGTGGTCCGGGAAGGCCCATCTCCCCTCGATCCCCCTAAAAGAACAATGAATGGAACGAAATATTGAAGGTTAAGACTCTCATTGGGAGAACGGTTTTACAATGTTCACAATTAAATCACAACAAAGATGTTTTACCTTCTCTCCTGCCAGTCCTGCTTCTCCCACAGGTCCGATGAAACCCACCAAGCCCTGAAGCACCGTAACAGAACATTAAACGCATGAATAAACAAATACACAGTTCACAAATTTATGTGAAACAATTAATGGCGTCTTACTCTTTCTCCCATAGGTCCCACTTTTCCAGGGATGCCAGATTCTCCCTGTTGAGACACATTTGATATCATGCACTTATTGCATTTTTATTACATTTGGGCTAAAAAATAAAATTGAAGCTTTGTAAAGCTTTTTTCACCTTAACTCCCTCTGGTCCAACCTTTCCAGGAAATCCTTTTCTGCCCATTCTGCCCTGGAGTCAGACACAACATAACATGATGAATAGAGAATAACAAATAGACGGTTGCCAGTTAATGCGTCATTAACATTCATCACAAAATGTAGATGATTATAAAAGATCTTCTGCATCCTATGAGATGACAGTTTGATGGGAGAGCAGGGAAGTGGTCTGCAGCTGTTGCTAACTGCTAAATGTTGCTGACATGTGTGATTGCGTGTACAGGTAATGCTGACAGGACATTCTGGCAGGCTGAGGGAGCGTTCAGGGACTGTAATGTTCCTCTTGGACAGACAGTAATTCCTGGGGTTAAGTGGGGGGTAAGTGCTTCTTTTTTTTTTTTTTTTATCAGAAAGAACTCTAGGTCAGAAATGTGTACGCCAAACTCTTAAAAGACTGAGAAAGTTAAATGAGTCAACAATTCCAAAGTTTTACTTCGGCAAGGTTGGCAGCTTTCACAAGACGGTACAGTATATCACTCAGAGGCACCCAGTAAAATAAAGTTCTTGCAGTAACATGAGAATTACTAAAAGCGGCCCAGGATTACTGAGTTCTTATCACCTGATTCAGATTTATGTCTGTATTTGAACACATTACGCACAGGAGTGAAAGGAAGGAACACATAAGAAAGGTTTAAAAGTGGAAAAAATTAGCTTGCTTGCACAAACAAGAGGGGAAAAAAGACTGATGATTAAAAAACAGGAAAACAGATAATGTCATTGTGAGTGAGGTAAAGTTAAAAGACAGCTGGCTGAGGTGCGGGTTGATAAGATGGAGGAGCAACCTGTGGCACCTGGCCAGGGATCAGTCACAGCTCCTGAACCACTCGTACATCAGCGCCTCCCCTCGCATCAACCGTAAAGCGGGTCAACAAATAAGAAAAGTGTGTGGGAGTGAAATAAGGTGGGTAGGTGTGGAGGGAGTGTGGAAATGTCCAGAGTCATAAAATACAGAGCTGTGTGGAGCAGAGAGACCAACGTGATAAAGACAAAAACAGGAAGCGTCTAAAATCAAGGACAAATAAACTACAAGCTTCAAGGAAACGCTTGATTTTTCTTCAAACATGCATTAAAAGTATATATATTATTTAAAGGAGCTGTTATATACACTGTTCAATAAAGCTTTGGCAAATAAAGTCAACAAGTCTTCTTGTTCTGCTGTGACCCATTAACATCTTCTGCCACTTTATAGCAGCTATAAATCACACCACCTATAAACATGATGGCAGTTATATCGCCCCCTGGTGGTGAAATCCAGGCACTGCACACACTCGCACAGTGTAACAGCATATCAGTCAGAAAGGGGGCACAGTAAGGTCTTTGAAATTCAAACCATACGTGCTGTATATCAACTCCCCCCTTCAGATGGAAAATAGGCTTTCATATGTATGCCTTGTTTATTTTCTAAAGATAAATATCAGACCGACTTTGAGGTGCTTTATTATAAGAAACCATTTTTGAAAATCTACTGCTTGTATTGTACAGGGTGCGATTAATGGTGAGTTGGGCAACTTTTAGGATCCTGTGTGAATCATTCCTTGCCCTTTATTTCTGCATTAGTGATATTTTCCTGCAAGACAGGGCAGCTGAAAAAAAGCCAAGGTTCACCCAGTTTGTTCTATAGAGTGGATTTAGTTGCAGTTGTGATTTCCTTGGACATTTTTATTCCAGTTTCCACTCTCTTTGATCTTGAATTTACTACAGATATAAAAAAGGATGAATGAAACCACAACAATGCACATGAAAGATGGGTTAACTGTCACACATGGAATATAGTTTAAACAAACAAGCATGTTTGCTGTACACACACACGCGCACACACACACACACACACACACACACACAAACACTGCCCGAGTTTTCTGGTGAAATTAATATTAACAGTGATATTTCCCCTGCACAACAACTGTTGTTTATCTCATAACTCACCTCAAGTCCTGTTGGGCCTGCTGGTCCGATTGGGCCCTCGTCTCCCTGGAAAAACAGATGATGTTGATCTTAGTATTCATCATGTTTGAGACACAAGGCAGCTCATAGCAAACAAACAGCTTGTGCCATTAAGCTTTTGATGCTGTTTGGTGTTTTGGGTCTTACCTCCAAGCCCGGTACTCCTCTTGGCCCAGGTAAACCTCGGGCCCCTGGCTTTCCCTAAGGCGACAAAAATGAAGTTAACGCTACTGTATTTACATGTGCGTACACCTATTTAATGATTCAGTAACAAGGTAGTTGATGAGGCTAAAGGTTCTAGCTTACCTTTGGGCCCTCTAGGCCGTTCTCTCCTGGCGGTCCCATGTCACCAGGAAAACCCTGCCATAATCAATTAAAAAGTTTTCAATACCTGAAGTGAATGGTCATTCTGGGATCGCCACACATTTAAGACAGATGACAAAATTAAAAGAAAAACCAACAGTGACCTTTCAAATGGTGCATTCTAAAAGTCTGTGAACCCTAATCTTACAATGGATATTCCCTCATTTTACATTTTGAGGATGATGTTAAACATGTAAGTCCAAAACAGCTGTTCAGTTAGGTTAAGGTCTGGAAACTTTAAAGGCCATACATGGTTCCTATAATTTCTACATTCATCAAATCATTCACTAAAGCCTTGTGTCTTTTGGTTGGGAGTATAGCCTAGGAGACACCACACCCATTAGGTTTCCCTTTAATTTGTCATCCATCTGTAGATATAAATACAAACCTCAGGGCCTGGTGGTCCAGGTGCACCATCAGGGCCCCTTTCTCCGATCTTGCCCTATGAGGTACACAACAGCACGCAAAATATCATTATTATTTTCCACATTTTCACATCTCCTGTTTTTTTTCTTTTTCGTAAAAACTATGAGAAAAGCGAACCTGTGGTCCTGGTTTCCCGCGGATGCCTGGTAACCCCGGAGCTCCCTGGATGCCCTGTTCAATACAAACCCAAACATAAAAACTATGACAGACAGCCAGACTACATTCAGAAGCATAAAGCAGATCCCTGATTTCTTGTCTACCGTGGGGAAAAAGACTTCAGACACGCATGACTCTGCTCAGTATTACAAGTATCTCCTGGGATCTTTTTATCCAGTGATGCGTAAGAGGTTAGATTTTGCTTACACACAAAAGACAAAATGAGAGCGAATTTCCACAAGTTGGACAGCAAACATCTGGATAAGTCATTCTGTACAAGCACACTTCTGCAACAAAAGGCTGTGTAACTGTTCTCGCTTGTGTTGGGATGTAGGACAGAGGTTGATGAGGGGAGGAAGTGAGCGCGTGTGTGTGTGTGTGTGTGTGTGAGGATTTACAATACGTGTATATGCGTGCTACAGTGATCTACCTTGTCTCCTTTGTATCCGAGTTCCCCTTGCTCACCAGGAATCCCAATATCACCCTGGTGATGAGAGGAAGAGGAGGAAGAGGAGGAGGAGGAGATGAACACACAAGGGATGATGGACAAAGTACAAAGAGAGAGAGGGAGAGAGAGAGAGAGAGAGAGAGAGAGAGAGAGATACAACACATTAGGGGAAACTTCTCACATTATTTATGGCATTCAGCTTTTTCAACAGGCAATATTAATTAATGGTCTCCACTTGAACATTATGAACATTTGCACATTGTGAAACAACAAATTATGACAAGAGCACTAGCCAAATTCTTCATGTGGTGTCAATCTGTCTTATTAAAGACGCCGATGGCAAGTTAACTCCATACAACCACTTCTAAAGCAGGCAAGTGTTTAACAGATCACATATTTCAAATGGCAGTTATGCTGGATTCATTGGAACTGAGACATCTCCTCCAAGTCACAGTAGAACAAAGGATAAATAGGTAAGGATTGTCCAAAGATCTGTGATTATACTTTAAGCTATGGGCCTGATAACTCTTTGTAAGACATTTATCAGGACCTCATATTAGATCTACATCCTACCTTGTCAAGGTTAACCCATAAATACCCAAACAACCAATGGTGACCAAAAACAAGTATTGATTTAAAATGTGCAATACCCTGGTGATCCCCTGATCTTATTTATGCAAACACTTTTCATCTCTGAATTTTTTACACCCATTCATTCCCCACTTTTTAGCGTTTAGTCTCTTTCTTCTTTCAACAGATTAGGAAGTTGTGGTATCGTTGTGGTATTACTCATAAACATGCCTTGTTACAGTTCCTTGCTTAAAGGTGGAGAAAGCAGTTCCATTTCACTGCACTTTTTGTCAAATTTACAGACTAAAAAAAAAAAACAGGTGTTTGCACACAGTTCTGGCTCTGGAAATAGGAACAAACACAACACTATTTGCAGAAACAGAGGGACATTCTCATTAATTATTTTGCCAATTTCTGTCTAAGTATTCGGTAATGAGAGCAGAACTCCTGAAGGAATAAACAGATTAAAATTCTCGTTTGACTGCTGAGATCAAATATATCACACATATCAATACATCACTGCCTCCTCCACCTTTAATGACTAAAACAGGTGAAATCGATCCTTCCTTCTTTCTGTTAATATACGGCACAATTGGTTGAAACAAAAACGACTCATATTGGTGGAAAAATCACATGCTTTTTATACCACACAAGAGTCAATATCGATCATGAAGGAAGGAAGAACTTCAGGAAAGAATGCTCTATTTTCAAAGGCCGGACAGAGAGGATTAGGATTCAAAAAGTGCACATATGCATCACATGCTGCTCAAACACAGGCCAATAACGGGAATATTCAGATCACCTTATCACCTTTCAGTCCTGGTTCTCCTGGGTTCCCTGGCACCCCCTGGAACAAACACCGAAGCACAGGTTAGGAAGGGACACTCAAACTACAATCTGATGATATTCACCTCGAAATGACACTCCATCTCCCTGAAGTCAACGGGAAAATGTCCGAAAATCTGCCTTTCATCAGATTTCTCTATGTGTGAATTGCTAAACTCCTCACATTGGCTTCTTCTTTTCATTTTTTCTCTAACGTTCAATACAATTAAGAGGCATTAAAAGATATAACAAAAGACGGTGCAGGCAAAAGTTTCCATCTGTGTCTGTGAGATGTTACCTTCAGTCCATTAGGTCCTGAAATGCCCATCTCTCCCACAGGTCCCATATCACCCTGAAGCCAGAACACAGGACAAAAGAAGAAACGTTTTCTGCGTCAAGTATAGAAAAATTATTCTGATTTGAATTTAACCCCATCCCTGCTCTCCTTCCAGATGATCACCACAGGCACCACATACACAAGCACCAAACAATGTGTTGTATCAAATGGATTAAAACCTGGAGCCAAACTCAGGAGAAAATGAATGGATCCTTTTTTATGAAGCCAGTATTGTATTTTTTGTGCAGCCTGCATCAAATGCTGTAAAAATGAATAATTGCTTGAGGTAACATCTGTCCCACCATTGAAAATGGAACCAGTACTGAGCTTCCCTGCCTATTGCCAAGACAGAACTGCATTTTATTAAGCTCTAATTACATACATTAGTTCAAGATTTGATTGGATTATCTGCATTTCTATTAGAGGGTCAGAGGATTAGAGGCTGTTTGTCATTACATTTCTCCTCAAACATGTCGTTGTAACTAAGCACCCGAGGTCTTCACTGGCTGCTGGCAGTCGTCTCATTTTCTTTCGTTGCTTGAAAGAACCCACCGTGTGGCCTGAGCTTGGAGTATTAAACACTTTCTGTATCTCTCACTTGCATTCCTGCTTCTGGATTTGCTATCAGTGTCTGTCAAAGTGCGCGCACACAGGTACCACTCACAGCCAATAAAATTTCCATTTAAATCTCCGTTATTTTAGTTAAAGAAAAAACAAGAGGATGAACTTACGCAGAGCAAATACGATACAGCACAGTTTCAGATTATGTAATGGAGGAAAAACAGATACAGAGAAAAAGCAATAAAACTGTGGTTCTGTGACATTCCCAGGAGGTCCCTCTGTTTCTTTTTGGTCAGTTGTCTAAATGCACTTCAGCAGCGGCCTCTGCTTTCACCTAAAGGGGAGGCCAGCTGTCCCCAGAGAAGGCCGCTTGTATATTTATATCTTTAAAGTGCAGTGCTTCTCTGCTGCTTTGTACTGTATGCTCTTGGTTTAGATAGAGAACTCAATGCGGAATCTGTAATCACCAAGTCCTGCAATTACAGGCCTTACTGCCACCACTGGTGGCCCAGAATAGACCGGGAGAAGTGGTAGTGATGGGAGAAGATGGGACAAATCAGAGAGATTATTATATATCAGACACAGTTATGTGGCTGTCAGGCAGAGCAGACATGGAGGGTGAGGTGACGGGTGTTGGGGGTAGTTCCTGTTAAAAATCAGTTGATAAGAACTACATTTAAGAGAAAAACTGGACGTCACGTTAATGTGACTGGATAAAATAATGCATCTCATTTTGTCCAGAGAGTAAGTTAACTGGACCAAGTCTATATAATTTAAGCCCTGGCAAAACCAAAATCTTTTTTACCTTTCATCGTGTTTTCCTAGATACCTACAATTTTCACTATTTTAAATATGTTTACAGTTGGTCAAAACATACGGATGGATGGTGGTTAGATTCCCACCAATAAAATGCCTGGCAGTGTACATGATGAATGCTGAGTGAAAGTGTTTATCCAATTAGGCACTATATTCTATTGCATTTAAACACAGCCATTGTCTTACGGACGACAAACACACTTAGAAACACACAAACTCCTACTCACAATAAGTCCATGAACTCCGTTTGGACCAGGGGCTCCCATCTCACCCTAGTCAGAGAGGAGGAGGAGGAGGAAGAGAGAGAGCAAATGAGATGAAGAGGGAGAGGGAGCAGCAGAAGGAGCAAGTTTCTGGGGTTATTGGCTTTTTTTTTTAAACAAACATGCTCAGAAGAGTGGCTCAGTGTTCATCGCAGCTTATGAGAGGGGGCTGTGTGCATGTATGTGTGGGGATGTGGATGTGTGACTGAGGTGAAGGTGGAAGGATATGTGAGATCCACATTACACCGATTACTTGAATCTTGCGAGACAGACAGACAGACATAGATAGATAGATAGATAGATAGATAGATAGATAGATAGATAGATAGATAGATAGATAGATAGATAGATAG
>JAPTHA010000005.1:23724525-23738044 GCA_029814585.1 Gymnapogon annona | reverse complement strand
TGTGTATATGTATATGTATATAGTGTGTTGGTCTTTTTAAGCATCTACAATTGAGTGGATTAGCAGCATATGGCCTGAAATCTACACTACTAATATAATATACTATTATAAAGAAAGAAAGGAAAGAAGAAAAATAAGTATCTGAATGTGGTTTGACACATAACCCCCTTTGTCCCCAGTCATAAACAGCAGAGCATGCATTCCAGGTCAACAGATAACACTCCCATCACAATTCATCACACTTTGGAAAGATTATCTGTAAAGTATGTTTAGACAAAACTTTACCGGCCTACCCATCTTGCCCCTCTTCCCTGGTTCACCGGGAATACCCTGAAAATCAAACGAACAGCAGAAGACAAGGAAGAGTAAGAAAAGGTTCCAGGAAGACAAAGACAAGTGAAACAAAGAAGGAAGAGGAATAGGCATTATTATTATAAAAAAGAAAATTTTATCAAAATCAAAACAAAGCACTTTGGGAAGTCATTGATTTGAGTCCAAATAATACAATTACAACGTTATGCCTCTGTGTTCCTTTCAACTGCTGTTTTAGCAGATGTGAAGCACAGCTGACTGCAGTCCATCCAACTTATGTGGAGTCTATTATGCCTTCTCCAGAGCTCAGTGTCTCACATATATGGTGTTTATTTAACTGTATGTATTAAATAAACACCAGCTTCTCCTGGGAGAGGTCTGTTGTGTGCAGCTAAGGTGTAAAACAGCAGTCTGGCCGGCTGGTAGAGGGTCTTGATTACAGCCTGCACTGACGTAGCCCTCTGGAGCATGTCATAAGTAGGCTAATCGCTCCATGTTTAAGAGACTGTACAGAAAAATCAGCCTTGATGAGTTCAGCCAGTTCTAACGGACTCTAAGAGGGGGCTTTTATTGTGTGAGTCATCACAACTCCTACGCTGCCTCTTACAGCAGTATCTCAAACAGCTGGGGACTGTTCCCGCATTATAAAAACATCGAGACGGCCCTGTGAGACAGCAGATGAGGCTGTGTTGTCATCATATAGGATCATTAGCTGAGCTCAGTTGATCACTGTACATATTTGCAGGCATAATTGTGCTTTGATACTGGGGATATGTTGGACAAGAACTCACTCTTTCGCCATCAGGCCCAGGCAGGCCAAAAAGCCCCGGGATTCCAATGAAACCCTGCAGAGAGAAGAGGGGAATAGAGGAAAGAGGAGGAATATTGAATATGAGTGTGTGGACACCATTAAAGCAGGAGGAAGGGACAACAGCTCCCATCAATGCTAAGGGCTGGCTTTCAGGAGGGAGAGGGGAGGGGGAGGGACGACGGTACAGCATGGATAGGTTGAGCTTCCATGAAGAACCAAGCCATGAGGCAAGTGTATATGCCCATGGACTGCATGGTGCTGGCTTCCACGATGTAGTCCAAGGGCACATACCCTCACGCCAGGGATCTCTGAAGATAGCCAGGTCATCACAGTCGGCTGTCGGTACAGGGGAGACACACACAGAGGGAAACAAGCACAGGCACAGCAAACACCACAACAGTTAAAACACTGGAGCACCAGTCGAGATGCTAGGCTCAGGCCAGTTATGTGTACGTGAATCCATGTATGCTGCAAAAACAGTGAGGAATATGTGCAGAGGTGGTTCATAGACAAAGAGAAAGAGAGAGGACGAGAATGCCTCCTTAAGACAGCAGGGCCTCATACGGAGCTTAAACAGGAAATTCCAGCCAGTGGGGGCAGGGGAGGCTTTGGAGCAGCCAAGGGGAGCTGATAAAGAACCTTTATTGGAACGCAACATAAAAAAAAAAATCACTGTTTGTGTACATTAGTGTGTGTGTGTGTGTTTTTTGTTTGTGTATGTAGAGGGTGTGCGCTTGTATGCAGAAGCTTATCAACAGTCAGTCTTTCAGTAAGTGGATGTATACAGTAATACAATGTTTACACTCCAAGTAAAGGCTCCTAAGTTTAGCATACTATTAATAGTGGTACATTCAGGTCAAGTGACTGTGTATGAATGTGTTTATGTGTGCAGAGGTGGATGCTGGTCCGCCCGAGTGCATGCATGTATCGTTACATTCTCTCGTGCACTAGATGCAACAACAGGTGTATGGTTTGAAACACCAACATTTGGCACCTTTTAACGAAACAGCTCACTGTGTGTTTTAATTAAACAACTTGCTGTGTGTTTTAGCTGATATTTAGTGTCGCCGTCCATAAATACTGGAAAGTAGAAATTGTCAATAAGCTGTCAGGCCAAAAGGCTTGCCTATATACCGTACATATTCAGCATTCCTGTCAAAGCACCAGCGTTAGTAATTAAGACAGACAACATTTTTTCTGAATGGCAAAGTTTGAAAGGAGGACGTTGAGGGAACTTACCCGAACGCCTTTGGGCCCTATCGGTCCTATAGGCCCTGGTAGACCCTGAAAAACAATGAGAGGAACTTAATATCAGCGCCTCATCACTTACTGCTCTGTCCCCAAATTACTGTATGCCCACATACACTGAATGTTTTTATTATGCATCATCACAGTATATGGAAGTATCACTTACAGGTTAATAAAAAAATAATTAAATGATATGCATAATCTTGCTGCATAAACTTGCCATACTATTAATATGCATAAACTTGCCATATTAAATAAATTCTCTCCTACAGGGCTACCATAGATATATTAAAGGAAAGCCCTGTGAAGTAAAACACATTTAAAAAATGCCAATATGCTATATTCCTCATCATCTACAGAAAACCTCTCCAGATATTTTCGCTAAACAGACTTCCAAGTCAGCTGTTCAACATAACCTAATTCCACTTGGCTCTCTGCCCTTACTATGGCCCTGACTACTGTACCAGTCACAGTAGAGGATTTACTGCACCTGCCTGCCAGGATAACCTTTGGCACCTGGGCTTCCGTCTGGACCTTGTTCTCCCTGCAGGGAAAAGAGGTAGAGGGAGCGAAGGGGAGAGAGAGAGAGAGAGAGAGAGAGAGAAGGATGGGGTGAGTGATCCAAATTACAGTAATGCACAAGCAGGTCTTTATATACGGTAGTGGAGGATTTTGGAGTGGGAGACAGAGCGGAGGGGATGGACTATAATGAGCTGGCAACAGTGAGGAGCCTCAGGAGGAGCTCAAAGAAGCTGCTCCTAAGTATACTGTTTATTAGGATGGAGCAACCCCTTCAAGAATTATGTTTGGCGTGAGTATATTAGCAGAGTAAGAGGTATCTGGTACAACTGATGACATGAACACCTAGCTAAAAAACACTTGAAGGTCCTGTGTGTTTGATTTACATGGGAATCTAATCACAGAAATATAATACTATTCACATTATATTTATATTCTCAGGTGCGTGAAGTTGGTGATGGTAATAACCTAAAACAAAACAAAACAAAAAAACCCAGGTGATTGACAAATCTATTCACTGCCGTGATGTGTCTGTATTGCACAGACAATGTGCTACCCCTCCTCAAAAAAGAAAACAAAAAAAACAAACAAATATGGCTACTGCCTCTACCTGTAGTAGTGCAGCTTCACTTGTCTGCAGCGAAATATGCTTTTTATAGAGAGTGTGTATTTTCATGTTATCGTGATTTCTGTAGCTTTAAACATATCTACAATTTGTAATGCACGCTTCACTTGTGATTCTATATAGACCATTGAAACTGAACAGTACTTTGGAATGCATGTGTATGAACATTTAAACACAAGACATACAGAAGAAGGTTGTGTAGGAGGTTTATAGAGTGCAAATGTGTTCATGTATAACTTCCTTTGACACACTCCGGACGTGCAGCCATGCACGCTGCTTGCCATTCACTTTCTTGGACAAATATAGTGCATAATGCAGCCAGTTAAACCCAGACAAGAATTTGGCAGAGCAAAATTTGGACCTTTAACTGCCCAGCAGCGAGGAGGGGCCCCAAACACAGACCGTATTACAGTAACAAGGAGTCATCAACACTTTATGCAGACCAGCTGGCCTTTGCTCTCAATAGCTGGAGGGAGCACGCTGCCAAACAGTTGTGCTTATAACTCTCGTTTCTGGTGCTATGGTGATTCAGACCCAAGGCCTGATCAGAAGCAGCAGCTCTGTGGGAAAGAGGGGGGCGTCTGCGGATGGACGAGTGGAAGGACACACCGATTGAGGCAAAAAAAAAAAAAAAAAGCTCATGCTGGTTTACAGTGATGAGTACTGTGGGAACTCCCTCCCTGCACCGGTGACATCACCCTGAGAGCGGGGACTTACCGAGAACTACGTGACAATGTTGTTGAATATTCCACTGTGCTTTCCATGACTAAGGCCTTTCCTCTAATAGCAACAGTAGTATGACCCAGCCTCACCGAAAATAGCCCTACACACAGGGGGGCTGGATGCTCCACACTTAAAATAGTCCTGTTGGGCTGGACCAAACCCCAGGGTATATACCTTTGTTGTACCAGTTCAAAAAGGGGTCTGTTAAAAGAAACAAAGTGTGATACTGGGAGACGGAGTAGCAGTGACAGTTCACGAAGTCCAAAGCAGTGGTGTAATAGCCGTGAGTGTGACACTGTCGGCCTACTTGGCTCGTTCCTGTTTCTTTTCTCAGTGTCTTCTCTCTCTCTCTCTCTCTCTCTGGCATTGTTTTCCTGATATCATGGAGAAAATCGCTACAGTGCAGCACTTTGGCCAGATGTCTGTCCTCACCCGTGCTTCATAACAGCCTAATCTAATCTGGCTGGCCAAGCACGCTTGGAGTGTGCACACAAACAAACACTGCAGACTCAGAAGTTAGTGATGTGGGAGTGAACGACAACTGAGATTTGAAGAAATGAGGTGAGACTTGAATCTATGAGAGATGAGTCACTGATAAGGACGGCATCATAAAAAACCAAATCTATACACAAGTGAGAACAAACACGTATTGTCATTGTGTTAAAAAAAAGGTATGGGAAGAAAATAAGGTGTATGGTGACAAAAACACAAAAAAAAACATAAAAGTTGGAACTCTATTATAAAATATGACATCTACATCCCATCGTCATTGGCAGGAATCACTGGATACAGAGTCTGGGAGTTTTTCAAGTGTGTCATTGATGGAAGTGCGGGGCCTCAAATATGAAAATCAAGCTCTGAAAGTTGAAAGAGACACTTACAGGCTCTCCGGGGAGTCCAGGTGGACCAGGGTATCCTTTTTGTCCCTAAAAAGACAAACACAGGGAACAGATAATGGAGACAATTGAAGCCAAATCATGAAGTTGTGTCAGAAAATGAGGGCTGTGCGAAAATCCAGCTCAGAACAACAGCGCTCAGGGACGAGGAGAAAGCAGTTTTGTGCAAAGTAAAACACCATGTTAACACCAATAACACTGACAGACATTTCTGGTGCCATATGTAAGGAATCAATCTATCCTGGTGTCAAGGGATCAGACTTTCCACCGCCTGTGTTCACATGGTGCTGGGGAGGCAGTGCCAGGATCATGGCATGTTAAGGATATAAATGCCTTCCTGTTTGAGTCAGATAGTCTATTGCTCCCTCCCTCCCTCCCTCCTTCGATCCATCCCTCCGCCTGCAGAACAGACTACAATGAAAACGGCCCGATACGATATTGTTCAGAACTTTTGCTGACTCTAGCGACATGGACCCCTCCCCCCCAATAAAGAGTGAAGAATGCCTAAATCAAAAGGTGGGAAGATACCTTTCCAGACCACGGTTTGATAGAACGAGAGAACAGGAGAGAAAGGAACAGGGGGGGGGAGGAAAAAGAAACAAAAACAAAACAAAAACAGAAGGGCAGAGAAAGGAAAGACTCCTGTTGTCCCGTTTTCCTAAACCACAGTCTCAGGATGCTGAGCCAAAAACTCCCTGAATTCCTGTAAACCATCATTTAACCCTGACATTTGACTACAGGAGGGGAAGAAGACGCAGCGTCCCGTGCCTCATTGTGTTACTTGATCACTGGCTCTGGCTTCCACCATCATACCAGCGCTTTCAAAACTGCCAGACCATCATCAGCGTGACGATTAAAATTCAGTACTACTAATAGATACAGCAACTGTGTCAACATTACACTCCTGCTACACTCTGCTGTAAGTGTTTCGGTTGACTTCTTCATCATCTGTCCCATTCCTTTAACATCTTCCACGGACAGTAATCATTGTCTTGGTGAATCGTCTGGTGCACATCATCAATAGACCACTAGGAGGAGACGGAAAGGCCTGGGACATAAACACGTTGAGTGCAATATACATAAAGCAAACAGAGATGTCCCCGGGTGCTGACAGGCCGCTGCTGTAGCCCTGACAAATATGTTTTCCATATTTTCACTAAAGCCCTGTTGGCAAGAAGAGACATGGACACACTGTCGTAACTCATAAAGGTTTTGCACTTGCATACACAGTCAAAGGGAAGAGTCATGTACTGTACCTCACAATTTACACTCATGTCAAATGCACAGCCTGAAACTGAGGATCTCTAAAATCAACAGACAACAGACCTGCTGCAGTCACAATGGAATTATGGGAGTTGTTTTTGCAGCCATTGCTTGTGAAAATCCATATGTCATGTCTCAGGCACTAATTATGTTTACATATGCATTAAAGTTTGAACCACATTGAATTTAGTGATGTTTTTCGCTTCAGACCATTTCATTTTAATTAAATAGCTGAGAGGAAAACACAGATATGAGGTCGCAGATGAAGTAAACAAATGCAATAAGCAGGTGCACCCGAGAAAATGACAGACATAATGTGAGATGTACGTGCACTATTCACTCATATACATAATATAGCCTAGTGGTGCTGTCACTACTGGAAATTTTAATGCAGAAAATTTGTGTATTCTAACCATCGCAGCTAAATGATTAAATCGCCACCCCTTACCTTAAAACAACACAAAAAAGAGATGGCCACACACACACACACACACACACACACACACACTGATGCACATGTACATATGTACTCTGGCCTCTTGTTACATGGCTTACTTATAGTACAAACATGTGTAGCAGCTTATGTTCCCAGGCTTAACTCAGAGGTTCACCTGCCATACACACACACACATACACATACACATAAACACACTCATATAATATATATGCTGTGGGTCCTGGGCAATAATAATAACCTCCCAAACCCAACAAGACCATCTTAGATCCTTATCTCACTCATTATGAGCTTGCTAATGAGAGCGACCGTTCCCACCGGTCTACCCATGTTTACAATGCCACTTGTTTAACGAGCATGTGTGTTCAATCAGATAAACCCACCAGAATGCTTTTCATTTACAGCAGCTCCTCAGTAGCACCCTGTAAGCTTTTTTTTTTCTTTTTTTTTCACCTCATCCTATCCCACTAAGCCGAGGAGTGTGCTTGGGAAAAGCTAAGAGCATATATTGGCAGGAATGAAGTAGAGAACGCGTTGTATCTGTTTATGATCAGGATATGTGGTTTCTTTGAGATGGCACAGCCTTTCCTGTACATACTTATCTTTCAGTGTGTTCAGATCAGTGCAAGGCCTCGTGTCTGTTAACAACTGTGTATCGCAAATGATGAATTTGTGTCTTCCACCGCCTGCCTCCACGTTGGTAGCACAACTACGCCTCTCACCTCATTAATCTCTACTTTCATCTTTCCACCTCCTTCTCTCCAAATACAGCGACGGAGGCCAGACGACTGCTCAGGGCAATGGGCTGGCTTAATGCATGTGCGGCACATACAGCTCAACATAAACTCTCACACACACGCACACAGATGTCTGGTGGGGACAGACACAACAAACAACCTACAAACCCCCAACAATTTAGCTGAAATCTACCCAATGGAAAAACGTTCCTCATCTCATCCCTGTCTGAACCACAATTTCAGTGGCGCGTTTTGCTTGCATGCGGCGTCGTTATTAGGCTACAAGCGCGAAGGAAGATGATGATTTGTTGTACTTCTTGTAAAACGTGTAGAGAAAATGATGGTTGATTTGAATTTTCCTGTAATTACAATGATGATGAGCATGTGGATTTGTTAGTTTGTACAGCGGGCAGGAGCTACAGGGAGAGAGTTTGGTTTGGATGTGATCTTAGAGCTCCTCATACAGATGAATGTCATTCCATAAACCCTCTTACGTAAATGAAACAAAGGGATGTGATTAATGCAATGTGCGTGTCTATGGGGGGAAACTACCGTACATGGAGTTAATTTGTGTTCAGAAGATTTTTAAGTCTGTATAAGTATGGTTTAAGTGAGAAGCAAAAATTCTCTGTAAATGTGTCAATTCATTATGCATTTGCATACTAATAATTTCAACACATTAAGGGGTGATCTGTATTTCTACATGCACACTGACACGGAGCTCACTGACATCCACCGCTGATCGAAAACCACCACGGATGAAAAAACACCAAGCCTTATATAAATAAAGAGCCTTCCTAATGCATTCCAAGGCAGTCATATTTTCAAAGAAAGTAACAGATTTACCTCTTATACTACAAGGCTATTTATGGCTTGGTTGGCTGACTACCTACATACTAACTGTTGAGACCCACAAAAATGCCGTGACAGCTATCTTAAGATTACGTTATTTCCAAAAATTACTTTAAGATTAAAAAAAAAAGGCAAGACTTTGTGAAGACATGACAGTGCAAAGGACACATGCAAAAAAAGCTTCATTTAGGCTTGATTTACTTCCACTGCTCCTCCAGATAATGTAAATGTCAGTGTTATACAAAAAAAAACTTAACAGAGGCCTTTGAGGGGGAAGCAGTATTGAGTAAATGTACAGCTTTTCTGCACCACTGAATAAATAAACTAAGCCTTGAAAGTTGAAACCATCCATTCCTGCAGGTGCCTGACTTTTGCTGATTAAACCTTCTGTCTATAAAAGCAGAACAGACTGTTACTACCAACTCCCACCAACGACAATTTAACACTGCAGATAAGTTGTATGTTGCATTAATAAAAGTGAGATAGAGACACTTTAGAAAGGCAATAAACAAATCCAACAAAGAGACCTTGTAATCCCAGTAATGTCAACCCTTTAAAAAAAAAACCAAAAAGGTTTTCTAAAGGTTGACCGGTAATGCAGGAAAGAAACAAATAGAAACTGTACATAGAGAAGCAATCCATGGCATCACACACTTGAACAACATTTCAGTAAATAACAGCGCTACTAGACTTTGTGTGGGATTAAGGAGAGAAACAGCGTAGGAAGTGAGAAAGACAGCTGCAGAAGAGACAGTGAAAAGACACAGATCAAGCAGCAGTGGGACCAGACACGAAGGAAAGCAGGATAACAGCAGTAAGGTGAGATGCGTGGCTTGTTATGTGGCCTTGTAGCTGAGGTTTGGCCCTGTGTATGTCCCCTCTCCATGACCCTGCCTACCATATTGAAAAGCAATCGAGAGAGTCTGGTTGGTGCAACAAAATGTTGTACGGACAGAACATGCTTGGCTTGTCCGACTGTGTAAAATCACACTCTCCTATCACACTTTCAAAGCCTCACTGCTTTCTGCATTAAAATTTTCCACAGAAAACCAACAGCCAAATTCCTGAATCCCCCGGCTGAAGCGTCAGGCTCTGGCTTGATTTAGAGCACGTATGTGAGCGCATTTAGGTGAGTGTGTGTATATATGTGTGTGTGTGTGTGTGTGTGTGTGAAGGAGGAAGGGAAAAATACAGAGAACAGAGCATATGCTGCTGTTGTCCCGTTTTCCTAAACCGCAGCTTTACAGAAGCGAGCCAAGCAAGCGAGACAGAGCAAGTAAAACAGCTAAAGAGGCAGAGCAAGAGGAAGAAACAGCACATGGATGTTTCAGGGTGGCCTCACATTGCACTGTAATTGCAATAATAAAAGTCATCACTGGCTTTCAACACTGCACTGAGCTTCTTTAGTAGGAAAGCTGCATCAGCAGAAGATGCACCACCTTTGACCTGAACTGGTGAAAAAATAAATAAATAAATAAAAGGCCTCTGACACAAAACTAAACCTGTCTGTGAACTGCATGTGCTGCTACGGAGGAGTTTTAAAATGGCCTCACGTGCCATTCTTAGTTATCATAAGTATGCGGGATCCACATTTCTTAAAAGGAACAGTAAAAGGGACAGCTGTGAACTGTGAGCAGTTATTGTACATTGTCCTGTGTAGGTTGAAAATGGGCCCATAAGAGTCACTGTGTTTATGTAGGGAAAGGAAGCTGACTCCTTGTGGTTTTCCTTTGCAGTCATCGTGTCTGTGGTTCATTGACCAACACCTGAGGCATTCTCTAATGTGTGAGTGTGTGTGTGTGTGTGTGTGTGTGTGTTGATTGAATTACCATGACAACAACTTCTCAGACATGTGGTGATGATGTCAGTATGATACATTCCCAGAAGCTGTAACATACTATTTACTAATACACTGATTGGTATGGCGTCTGTGCCTGTGGCATCTCAGTCCAGACAGGTACAAGTGACTGTTATAAAAGCAACAATTACATATTACTTTCCTTTTGAGGTATGGCAATTCTAAATGATCATTTCTGGCTAATATCATAGAGTCCTATAGGAGACTGTGACTGAGCTGTTTGCCTTGGAGTTACTTTCCTGCAGCTTTGATTCACACAACCAACCCCGTTAACCCTCTGACGGGCCTTTAAATCACTGCCAACGCTGTCTTATAAAGAAATGAGTGTTTTCCACCAGCTTTACATTTTCCATTGTAACTGTGTGTGGATGAACGGGGGGGGGGGGGTACAAACAAATGGACTGAAAGGGAGAGAGAGAGAGAGAAAATCTGACTTTAACAAAAGCCACATGTTAAACTTGAGACAGACCTCCAACTAGAGTCTGTCACTCTGTTAGTGAGCACTGTGGCCCTAGAAGGTAGACAGTTCATATGAAAAGCCAACATTCTCAACTGACTGTTCTTCTTTAATAATGCATTGCATCGTTAACTACTACGTGGTGTGTAGAATGTTCCTTTGTGGCATCATCTTTTGTTTGGGAATCGGTGAATCACATTATTTACGATCTGGCAGCCGTCGCTAGTGTCACTCAAGCCATATATTGTGTCTGAGCCGTCTAATGTTGTGCCATCTTTCAGGAATGCACGCAAGCCATACTGAACATGCATTGTCAACTTTTCCCTTGGACTGACAACTGGATCCCTAGGTGTTCTCCTCCTGTCCCAAGTTTTGTTTGCTGGAACCATGACTCACTCAAGCTGCATCTAAGTTGTTGCGTATGAGTGCATGATTTGCACCAGTGTGACAGAAGCCTCCTTCTTTGTTGCACTGAAATCCCTCATTAATTCTCCCTTTGAGCTGGAACCAGCAAACACATATGGAAGAAATGGTGAGCAGAATACTGAAGAAGAAGAAGAAGAAGAAGAAGAAGACGAAACAGTTTCATAAAAATACCACCACACAATGACGTCGAGCTTATGAAATGGTGATGGTGATGCGTGTAAAGTTTCTTGGACTTTCCCCTTGTCTTTTTATTAGTTTAAAAAAATGGGAGCTCTTATTGCCAATTATAAGCAACATCCACTTAATTTTATGGAAAAGTGTCTGGGGAAACTACAGCGAGAACCTCCAGAGTAGAACTGTGTTCTCAAGTCTTACCTTTCGACCAGTCTGGCCAGTCAGTCCAACTGGGCCAATAATCCCTGAGTCTCCCTGGAAAGTAAAGAGACAAAGGTTAAAAGGTTAAAAGGTAAAGTCTACGAATGGCTAAATACACAGACAGGAATAAATACCTATTTCCCACTACTTTCAGTGGTTCAGCCCCTTTATGTTTTTGGCTTGAGGTGTTATTCAGCCTCATTGAGATCAATTTAACTTTGTATTTAACAAATAAATACAATTCCATGATATTTTTTAGAGACACAGTATTAACATCCAAACTTCCTTGGAGTTTCTGGAGTCAAAAGGCATGTGATGTTACCAACTTACACCAAGTATGGAAGTAGAATTATTGATTAGAACTTCACACATGATTAAAACTCTTGATTTCATTTTCAGATCAAAAGCTATTTGTGCAACTTTTCGCCTTGATGATAAAACATTAAAACATACCCTTTTTAAATGGACCTGAACAGTACCTATAGAACATGGAGACCATCTATATCATCGTGCTTTTTGTTTCATTGCTGGCTGTGGAAAGTTTGCACACCGCTTTATCTTATGTGCCGCTACAAATAATATGTGTACCTCTTCTCAGGATATGATTGTGACAATGTTATTTAATCTTCATAGATTAACTGTAACTGGGTCTCAATCAATAATCATTGCACCTGGTTAAAGGCAGTTACTGATGTATAAAAATACAAAAAAAAGAGACATTATTTAAATTTAATGGGTAAGGGTGTATAAAGAGGGGCCTGGAAATGTCAAAAGTCAAGTCTATTGCAAGAAAAGGGAAAATATTCTTCATCACTCTGTTGTTATAATCATGCTGGAATCTTCAGTCACAATCTCTACTTGTATAAACTCAAATACTGTATTTATTCATTTATAGTGTATGAAGTGTGTTTATTCTGTCTTCACTGTTTTAAGATTGTCCAAGTTACTCTCTAGGCCAGGTCACTTTTGGAAAAGAGATTTTAAAGTCAATGAGAGTTCCACATGGTTAAATAAACTATTATAGTGTAATAAAAATATGCTTGGAGCATGCCAAACAGGATGTTGTTAAAAGCTAATGCTTGTAAGAAAAGAGAACCACAATACCTTCTCTCCTTTAGATGCCGGTCCAGGTGAGATGCCTGGGTCTCCTTTTCTCCCCTAATGGGTAAAACAAAACAAAAAAAGCACAAGGCATGTTCATAAGTGCAAATGGTCAAAGTTGTTCAGTGGTCAGTCTGGTAAATCTGTGACATCATCATCTTTAGACGGACTGGGGAGTTCATACTGACACATTGCGCACTGTGTTCTGCTAGTCACGCACACCAGGGTTCATTGTCAGCAGTTAACAATAATAACAGGACATCAAAGCCTTCGGTCGGAAATTAACCTCAGTGCAGACTCCCTCACTTCCCCGGTAATACAGGCTTTTTACAACTCCTTTTTGATTTATTAATGATGAAAGAGCAAAGACTGGCGCACCCCAAGGCATCAAACACTTCACAATGTCTCTCAACACAACAGTAGGTAGACGCTGCCTGCACCGGTCTGCATAAAAACCACTGAAGCATTCCTTCAGGGCATGGTTTCAACTATTTATTTCATGGACTCATTGGCAAAACTGTCTGGAAAAAACTCAGATGAAATTGAAATATTTAATGTCCAAGAAGTGCTGTGTAAAATAATGATAGAGCGATAATATTTTCACAAAAAATTAGGCAAGATTATTATTTATCATTAGTTTGAGCTACTTATCAGGAAATACACAGCAGAAATACAGTGCAATTTCAGCTGCTCTTCCTTACAACCACAATGTTTAAATGGTGATAATACAAAAACCCATTGGTCCTACATATAATACTGTAAAAAAAAGAAGCATAACACTGAGAAAACAATCTATCATGATCTGGAGTGTTAACCTAACTTTAACATTAGTAGTCATTATTATTCATAGTCATTATTATTA
>JAPTHA010000005.1:23708545-23722965 GCA_029814585.1 Gymnapogon annona | reverse complement strand
ACTTGAGAACCTCAGCCTTCGTTTAACCTACTTTCCTATACATCAACTGTGTTTGAGGAAGAGGTATTTGGGGTTGGGGGTAGTAGAAGCTTATGGAAAATGGGGCACTGTGGAGGAGTGGAGGAGCTCTGCAGCTTCACCATATGGATGTAGTTTTCCTGCCCCCTGTTGCCTCTGCAACCCCCTCCCCATCCAGACGCACTTGCACACAGACAGACACACATTTGCCGAGCATCTTAATGAGTAATGCAGATCATCTCGTATCATAACATTTTGAATAGCGCCGCTGATGTGTGTTTCGAGCCATGTGGTTGTTACGGGGAATGAGCACGACTGTGTCTGAACGCAAACAAAGAACCATCTACAGTAGCTCCATATTTGTAATGTGAACCACGTCGCTCTGTCCAGCAATCGCACCCCCACTCCCCACGGGTGGGTTTAGCTGAAAACCCTTTGGAAGCCAGTGAAGGTCTCTCTCCACCAATTTTTCTTGAGTCCAAACAGCGGCAATCAGACGGGATCGGGGGGGGGGTTACTGCGTCTCTATGATCCATCTATGGTGTCCACCTCCTCTTTCTCTGAGTAACTCTTTCCTGTGGATCTCTGACCTCCTCGATATCCTCCACACGATGAGGCATCCCCCCCTTTCCCCCACGCACTGGGGTCAAGGGTCAGGTGAGGCAGAGACAAAGTAAAGACCCACAACTGCTTTAAGCCGGGTCAGTGGGTTTTGTTGAGGTGAGTCAAAACAAATCAGGAAGCCATTACATTAGTGATCTTGTCCGCATCATCAAAAAACAACACCCCGACAGGCAGTTCTTTATTATCCCCACAGAGAGAGCGAGCAACGGAGAGGAAGGTAATCTACGGTTTGGGCTGAGTTATACAGCTCAACAAAACCCCCTTTGAGGACAGTTCAAAAACAGACACGCTGGTCAGGTGCAGACATGACAACATAAATGCTTTTTTTTCTGTAACTACTCTTCCTGTTAAAGGGAGCTTTGATGACGGTCCTGCCTGATTCACTCAGTGAGATTTTCAGAGACAGATCCAGTCAAGAATGAACAGGGTGTTTGCCGAGCCCCTGTCAGGGTCTGATCTGTGATGTGAGTCACACAACACTTGGCTTTTCCAATGGAAAAGGCTGATGTTGAAAACCTTCATTAAAATAAAAGATAACCTAATAAATCAATACAACGTACATGTTAAAGTACAGAGATAAAGAAGCTTTTTCTCAAACAGAAAGCATCAAATGGTGATTGAAAAGCAGAAATAGATTAAGGAGATGCAATTATGCAGAATTTGAGGGCCCTAATGCAAAAGCATATCCACCCTTGGCCCCCAAACAAGCCCTGTTGCTCATCAAAGAACCTGTGTCAGCTGACCTAAAATCATGTGGGATTAGAAGATGCTTCATGTGGGTTGGGGCTTGGTCATATACAGCTTAAAAGTCAGTTACAAACCTTCTAAATCCATATGAAAATGGACAGGAAGCCAACGCCGACCATTGCCAGAATTCACGGTAGTATATTTATGAAATGATCCTATTAAACGATTTACCACTTATGTTCAATGAGACGGGGAACATTCACACTGGGTTTTAGCTCATGTTTTATGTGCTATATTTTCATTCCAGAGATTCTCCAGTTTTAATGATGTTGCCTCTTTTCCCCCTCCCACACTCACTTCCCCCCGCCCTTTCATTTCCAGTCCGTAGCTGCAGCTGGTGCTCCCTCGAGAGTTAGTGCATCCCGACACTGTCGAGGCACGCTGTTGTGCCCTAAATAAACTAAAACAAACGAGACATGTTTGAATTACATGCTTCAAAATTAACCCTGTGGCTTACCACAGTTTGGGCAGTACGCTGGTAGGCACAGGCTGGCACTGACATTTAGTGCTGCGCTCCCACTTGCCTGTCGTGTCCCTTTCTCTCAGAACAGGTGTCTAATTAGAGAAGGCCAGGGCGGGGTTGAAGCTGAGGGCTATCAAATGAAAAACCGCCTAACCTCTGAACAGCAATGCAGGGCGTTACTGCGGTTCCTGTGGTAATATTACTGCTTGCTCTGTGCAATTCACACCGATTCTGAACGTGGATAAAACGGTCACAATCTAAACATATAATAGCTGCTAATATTTCATCATATATCACATCCTGCACTCAACCTCCGCACGGATTTATAAATATCAACGGTCGGCCCTGCAAAATTTTACAACAACAACACCATATGTGAAAGTTTAAGCCAAGATTCACTGTATATGCATTCGCTGGGTCTTAAACTGAATCGCGTGACATCATTCTGGAAGATACATTCCCACAGTGAATATCTTACAAGAACCATTTTAACAAGCTCCGCTGTAAACATGTGTCTGAGCCTCAACACCAGCTCATAAAGGCCATTTAAGCATGCGTACGGAATAACCCAGTATAAAGATAAAAGACATTGCGTATGATGGATGCTGTGCCAAAAGAGAGCTGATGAAGCGCAGACTGATTAACTAACATTAGATCAAGAGGGCATGTAAATCCACTGGACGTCTTTATAATTAACGAGTTCAGCCTGTGCACAAAGTAAACCTTCTGCCTTTGAGGAAATCGGGAAAGTATTTCACTCTTCGTTAAAGTTGCTAAAGCTGTTACTAAGTGTGAATCAGCAGCCCGTTGCCACATAAATTACTGTAAAACTGCATAATAACAAAAACAGACAGACGGGGTGAATTAAGTTGCGCTGGTAGAGAGCCAAACATATGATTGTGTTTGCTTCAAAAGACAGATTTTGGAGCTAAATACATCACAGAGAGACCTGAATATCAGAAAAAGGAAATTGTAAGTAGTCCAAAGTGTTATTTAAGTATTACACCAATCATAGTAATAAGATCATACCGGCAGTGACAGTTTTGAAAATTATGATGGAAAGTTAGAGCTAACTTGATGCCAAACATTTAAAATCTGGTATTAAAAAACATACTAAAATACCCAAAGGTAGTAAACGGGAGCTGAGTCTGTGGTTTTTATGTCCTGGAGCTTGTTCCATTGCTGAGATCCATACACACCGTTTACACTGGAGATTAGACAGACCATTAAAAAGATGTTGCCATCACAACACACTTGCCCTCAGCACAACACAGCACCTTTACTCGTTTAATAGTTCCTTGCAGTCGTTGCGCACTTTTCCAGGTTGGTTGATACTTTATTGCGATTTTTTTTTTTTTTTGTATAAAATGTCCATCTGGGATTTGAATGGGCTTTGTGTGCGCAGGTGAGGCGACGTAGGGGAAATTATGTTTAGTGACAGAGGAGCAGTTTGAAGGGGAAGCATGAGGAAAGATGGGCGACAGAGATTTTTTTTCACTTACACAAAGACCCTTTTGACCCAGCCGACTCCAGACGAATACATGGAGTGAGTCTTTATATAGATACAGGCCTTGTGTACCCATGCTGCATCCACCACACGTTTCCTCTCACACCCATCTACCACCGCCGTCATTTTAGGCCAACACACACACTCGAAGGAGCTCACCATTCATGGACGCCGCTTTCCTACCAAAAGCTCCTTCTCCAGGCAGACGGTTGTTGCCATAGCGACGGCGTCTCACACTCACATGTGTGGGATCAGAGGTCAAGGTTCATGGGTGGTGCTTGGTGGGATCAATAGTGCTCTGTGTGTCATCATACAGCCTTCCAGTAATCCAAGGCAACGCAGGGTCACGCAAAAAAAAAAAAAAAAAAAACTCTGACTGGGCTGAAAGCAGCTCTCTTTTTAGTAAAACTTAAATGTGGCCAGATTAGTTGTACTAAATCCTTCTTCTTTGACAATCCAAAAATTTAACATTATCTTAGGTCCACTGAAATATGAAAATGCAGTTAATTTAGCTCTGATACATACAAGTGCATATGTATCTATATACTGTATGTATGTATGGAGATGTTCTATGAGTATTTGTACATGTAAAGTACTCAAAAATCCATATTAACCATCATTCATTCTCTTCCTTTAACTGATTCTAGGACATTTACTGGCATTTGCAGATAACTTGCAGCCATTGTGTGTTGGCTAAGAGGACTTGAAGGAGACTTAACCTAACATACCCCTGTTTGAAACTAGTTGACCTGAAAGAATTCTTTGTGATTGGGAATTTAACTAGCAAGCTATGAGGCAGCAGTGCAACCCACTGAGCCACACAAAAACCTATGCAGCGGGTGTATAAAAAAGTATATTTGTATGTTTCTTTATATTTGTTGTACCTTTTGAGTCCCATAGCCCCATCACATAAAGTCAAGTCAAGTTGACCTGAACTGAACTTGTAAACCTGAAGTCAGTGTTTACAGATTGTGACTATGTTAACATTTAGGACCAAATAATTCTGTGCCATTTTTATACATGATCACTTTGGTGTGAATTAGTAATTGGAGTTCATTATCTCCATGTTTAACCCATGAATTCCATTCACCAAATTGAATCCACATTCTTATTTAGCTGAAGGGGGAGAGCTTAGCCAACATGTGTTTGTACGTGGATGCTTACAAATGTGCGACTCAGTGTTAGCGCACACACGCAAACACACATGGCAGAGGCAATTAAACTTGATAAATGGCGTTGTTTACAGGGAAACTCCATAATCTGTCTCACTCTTTATATAGGCAGGTCATAAACACAGCCACATATGTCTGCTACACAGTGTCAGATCAGTGCCGTAGCGTGTATACACTTGTGTGTGAGCGCTTATGTGTACTTGTGTATGTATCAAACAAAATGACTTTGAGGTTAGAGTCAGACACTGGCGGCATGTTTGCAAGTGACCCTTGTTAACGCTGCATCAAAACCGAGGGCCTTTACAAGTACTTTTTTTTTTATGGAAGAGACTTGTTTTCATTGTTTGCTCTTTGCAAACCAACCACTTCCACTGACAATGCCACAGGCAGTTCAACAGCTGGTCTGCTGTTGCTGACAAAGGCCATGTTTAAGCCACCAGGATGTAAATCAGCTAGGGGTGACCGGTAGATACATACTGCTGATGAATGAGTTTTGAGACAGACATCGATGTAGTCATGGTTTGATCCTAAAAATCTGTGTGGAAAATAACTCATGTCAGTACGATACCTTGTTGATCATTTTTATGGCTTGCTAGTCATAATAAGAGACTGTTGTTACATGGTAAAAGTTAAATATGTGCTTATTCTGAAGAAAAACTGCTTCTTTGTTAACGAAAACAGTTCCACTCAGAATGGGGCTTAAATAAGCCTTGGCTCGACCAAGTTCAGAAAATTTTAAGCTCGATTAAAGTTTTATTCTATTTGAGTCTGATTTGACTCATAACAAATCCACCTAATAGGGAGTAATGTTGTGGAACTGCTCCTATGGACAAAATGGGAGGTGCTGCAAAGGTTTAAATAGCTTTAATTAGAGCCAGACAAAGACCTCCTTGTGCATCTAGAGTAGTAGGGGATCACAGCGAATTTAGCTTAAGGGTCTCCGAGACACGCAGACATGCACTGTAACAACTTATTAAATGATTCATAAAAGGACCTACGACATCTGAATGCCTGAACATATGTGTCAAACAGTGATTGAGAATTCCTGAAAGAACCCCTATGACGCTGACTATATCTCTTTAACTGCCTTTGAGAAAGAGGCCTTTCATTAGTCCAGAATGGGATTCCTATGAGGTGTCGGCGCAGCCTGCTGCAACAGCTCACTCTGGAGAAGAAAGTCCAGCAGAGCCATGTGTTCTCTGTCTGTTTACAGTGCTTTTATTAGGCATCCTGTGGCACAGGCAACCTTTTGAAAGGCGGTCTTTTTAGGAGCTTTCCTGTTTATGCTTAGGGGTGGGAGGTCAGCACTCGCAGGCCCATGCTGAATATGGTCAATCTGCCTACATAGGAAAACTTTGTGCATGCGTATGGGTTAGAGGGGTGTGTGTGTGTCAGCTGGGGGGGGCAGGAGTGATTTCAAGTGATGTGCGAGTCTGGGTTGGCAGGTTATTATTGTAAGAGCAGTAAATGCACCATGGGATGCCGAGGAACACAGAGATACAGTCCTGTCTGACCTTCCCTGTTTGTTTGTTTGCTTGTCTGCTTCTCTGAGTCACTCCTGTGCTTATTACTGTGCTTTCAGTCAACATGCACGGTACATCAGCAGTGGTAGATCTATCACAACAAACACACACACAGGAACCCTAAAATATAGTAAGTGCTTACACAAAAACATGCTTGTTGAAATGGTTTCTTAAAAAGCTACTGTATGTGAATATTGTTCATATAAACCAGTTTAAAATTAGACCGAAGTAGATAGAGGTGTGTGAGTGTAAATGTGGAGAAGTAGCCCACACTTACCCGAGGACCCCTTTTGCCCGGCAGCCCTGCCTTCCCTGGGGGTCCTGGCAGTCCCTGAAGGAAATCAGAGGCAGTGTTCAGTCCATGTTTGCATTAGAACATGTTGGTTGATAACACACAGACAGTCTCAGTCAATACCTAAGCAATGCCCCTTATCAAAATCTGTTCAAACCATGATTGTCGTTTGTGTGTTTCCACGGTAAATCCCCCCCCCACCCCCCTTCCCTGTCCACAGACAGAACTTCACAGTGACGGTAGGGTAAAAAGTGGCACCTTTTTCCTTCTGAAGTAATTCCATCCCCAGGTGATGAAAGGTCAACCTTATCCATCAGGAGGTTCTATGCTTGTGTGGCAGGAAACCGTAGAAACTCTAGAAATAACAGGTCATTTCCTGCACCACTCAATGCCCCAGTGTGGTTTTATCAAGCTCACGCTCAACCGTTTTCTTTTAATCAAAAAAAGTGGAAAAGAAGAAGTGAGGAAAAACAGAGGGCTTGTAGCTCAGTCAGTGCTACAGGACTCTGGCTGTCTCCCATGCAGGATTTTCAAAATGTTTGCCCATTGTAAAATGCACTCAAGCATCTTAAATATGCTGTTTAAAACTGTCTTTTTACTGGATCTTCACATGTAATAAATGAGGTAAAAAAGCAGCCGCCATACTATAAAGCACCCAGTTACTGACGTGTGAATGTTGTACCCTTTCTATAGTTTCCTCATCTCACTTTTCACAAGGCTGTGAACTTTAACAGACAAGGCACAACTTCAAAACAATGGATACACTCACTTGTCTTAGTGTAAAGGTTATTACACAACCCCCACAGCGCATACCGCGTCTGTCTGCGATGTGGTTTATATGTTGCTCTGAAGATTATAATTAACCCCCCGCCAACTCTCCATCTTACCATCTTCCATTATGACCTCCAGGGTTGAGACCACCCCCATTGTTACAGGTGGTGAGCTCGATGGTGGCCTTATGGACCTGTCAACGTCAACACACACTCGCGCCCATCTTCACACTTCCACCCCCAGCTTCAATAATCCTTCTTGTTGATCTGTTTGTTTATTCCTACAGTTCTTTTCCCCCCCACACACCTGTCCATCATTAGATATCCTTTGATATGGAACACCAATTTACATAATATTCTATTACATTAATGGGTACACATAAACAAACAACTCAAAAACAGCCAGAATACATTTTGCATAAAAATGTGAAAATGCTCTACTAATCGTTCATTTTTATTCATTAACATTTTGCACCCGAAAAGCTTTCCAAGTGCTACACCATCCAAGTATTTATTAGCAGTAGCAGCAGCTTGCAGATATAATCAGCGAAACTGAAAACGGGAGCCAGGATTTACATGAAATTTCAGATGTCAATTAAGCCAAAGCCAATTTAACTTCATCTAATTAAAATTCCAAATCACAGAATTCCTAAATATATTAGATTAAATTCAGGAGCGCAGTCAAATTAAAGTTTATGGTGAATGTTAAGACGATGTGAAAATGAAAAGAAAGTCATTTTTAACATTGGCAGTGGAACCAAGGTTAATTCAGGTGGGGAGCAGTGCCATATCGCTGCTCCTATCTTTCCTGTACAACATGGACATGTGGAAACAATCGAGTTTACAGGGTCGTTGTGTCTTTCAAAAGATGACCCCTTCAGATTTAGGAAGTCAGAGCCATGAAAGGCAAGCCTTCAGCCAAAAGCTGAATGAATGCTCTGCTTTTCACGTGCAAGAATGAAGGTGTGTGCACAAAACCGAGAGCCTAAGAGGAAAGAATTCAAAGAATTTTGCCACAGAACCATGACTGGGCTCATCTGGGATCCTGCAGCGCACTACATGATGAGACAACGAAACACATGTGCGCAACCCCTGATATAATCTCACAATCCATAATTAAACCATGACTGAAACATGTGAGCCTATTCAAGGAGTGCATGTACGACTCAGACTAAATACCCATACAAACACAGTCAGCTTTAGGCGTGCATATCCAGCAGACACCGCAGCCATAACATGACATGACACATAAAACAAGTCTTTATTTTGGTTGGCCTTAAAATTGCATGTGCAGCTGTAAAACCTGCCGTAAAGTCTATAAATGAACAGCCAAGTACGGTGGAGGTGGCATTATGGAAGTCAATTAACCAGCTCTAGACGTGCAGACCTGCAATCTACGACAACAGATTACAGAGTTGCAACATATAAACACCGGGCCTGCTAAAGTTTGACACTTAAATGATGTTTAGAAGATCGAGTTACAACAATGGAATGTTTCCAAATGAAGCAACAAATACATTCAAACAAATACATTCAAACAAATATGTTCTCTGATGACTTCTTCAGAATCTAAGTAATATACAACCTATAAAAACCTGACGAGTCACGATGCAGCTGACACATACTTTGACTTTGGCACTAAAAGGCAGAAAGTGGCCCTATCTTTTCCATTCTGTAAGCAGGGCTGACCATTAGTATCTGTGTGGCTGCGCGGGAAAGTTGAATGATTGTGTTTACTGACTACTCTGACCTCTGACCCTCCTTTGAAAGAGGGCCATATGACCTCCACTATTCTATATGATGGAGGAATCTGGTGCAGAGACGGCAAGGCGTCAGACCTGCCACGTCACACCCAGCCTGTAGGCTTCTGTGCACAGAAGAGGGAGGCAAGAAGGAGGGAGAAAGGAGGATTTCTAGCCGGTGTGGGAAAAGAGATAGTGGCATATTAGCCGACATATCTCGGTTGGTTCATATCCAGCCCTGCAACACTAGAAACAAAGCTCGTCTTTTACTTGTGACAAAGACCAGTACACAATGGGATGTCCCCAATGCTTTACTTTAATCACCCCAAGTCATGCACCATCCCCTCCACTCACCCCTGCCTCATAACCAGTAAACATATTTTTTGGTCGCTACGATGAAGCTTTATGCTGATATTAAATTAAATCCCCGCTTTCAGTCTGGACTCTGCAGCCTGGTGCAGCTACTGAGAACAGCCAAACCCTATATGACTAACCTCATCTACTTTAGCTGCTATCTCCACCAGCATGTGGACTAACCACCCCAACAGTTGACAGCTCAAGTAGTAGTTCTTACCCTAAGGCCTTGGTCTCCTTTCTGTCCTTGGGATCCATCCAGCAGAGAGAATTGAGTCGGTGCCACATCCCAGCTTTGGTAGCCATCAGTGGCAGGTAGTGTTACTGGGTTGTAAGAAGGTCTAGTAGGTCTTGGAGTGACTGGGGCCTTGCTTTTGGTTGGTTTTGTTGGCTTGGTGACCTGTTTGGACACTGGCTTTACAGTTTTAGCATTGGCAGTTTTAGAAAATGTTGATTTTGATGGACTGGCTTTGGATAGTGTTGGTTTTGACGGTGCAGGTTTGACAGAATTTGCTTTGGATATTGTGGGTTTGGACGGAGTGGCTTTTGATGTTGTAACTTTTGGCTTGGGAGGTGTCTTCTTTGTGGTGGTGGGTTGTGGTTTCTTTGGGACTGCACCTTGGTCAGATGTGACAGAATCAGACTTTGTCTTGGGAGGTTTGGTACTGGCAATAGTTGGAACAGTAGGTTTTTTCTTGTTGTCTGTTATAGACTTTTTGGGGCCACTTTGAACAGTGGGCTTTGGGGAGCTGGGTTTAGAGGTTTTATTATTTGAAGCCTTAGATGTAGAAGGTCTTGGAGTTGGGGATTTTGTAGGTGGTGCTCTTGTCCTGAGTGGTAGTGTGACAGTTTCCGTTCTGGCCTTGGGTGGTGGCGAAACCAGTCTAGGCTGGACTGTGACTGGCATCACAGTTCCAAACAGAGGTGTGGGAATGGGTTTAATTGTTTGAGTGGGGGGCACATATCTAACAGCAGAGGCAGCAGCGGCAACACTCCTGGCCAGGCTCAGCCCCTTAGGTTTCCTAGATGTATCCAGGCCACCGCGTTTTGGGGTAGCGGCGGTAGCTGTGATGTTTGTATCTCGTGGTAGGATAGGCAGCAAAGGAGAGAGGTTAGGCCTAAATGTGTCTGCTTCCCTGCACTGTTTCTTAATGTACTTGCAGTAGTTGTGAGCTGCCTGTGCAGAAGGGACCAGGTCAAACTGACAGATGGCTCCTTCAAAGTGTGCTGAGGCCTGCTGCTGGCTTGTTCGCCCCAGCAGAAAGGAGCCCTGGAGCTCTGGAGCCAGTCCCTCCTCACTGTCCCACCCAAAGTCTGCATGAACACTCTGCTCTCCGCAGGAGGCATATAGAGTCACTCTCTGTCCATTAATTCCCACAGCCAGCTGGTGCCACTGGCCATCATGGGGATCATAAGGCAGTGCCACAGAGGTGTTTGGTCCAGTATGAAGGACCAGTTTTCCCGGCACAAGTTGCAGACCAAGAAGAAACTTCTTTCGACCTGAGAGCAGGGTGAAGAGGAAGGCACTGTTAACGCGGTGTGAGCGCACACTCAGGACCAGTGCCAGATTAGGCCAGATGGCCGCTGGGAAGACTGAGCGCAGTGGAGCCTGGATGTGAGCTCGCTGGTTGAGGATGATCCCCGATCTGAAAGGAATGATGCCTGCTGGCACCGTGCGCGACAGCTTCTCTCCCTTAAGCCCCAACTTTTGGAGGATGTCCACATCTGAAGAGAAGAAAGACAGGTGTTAGAGCTAAAAACAATATTTAGATTTGTTAACAATATCGGTGTAGTTACGCAAGAATGAATGTGTGGGAGAAAATGAAAGATTTTATCAAGCTGCTAATTGACAGTCATTTATTTTTCCTCTGTCTTCCAACTACACTGAAGGAATTTGGACCCGGTGAGTTCCAACGTTATATGAATGAGGACGAGTGAAGCATTTGGCTTCATTCACTTCATTCTGGGGATTCAGCAAATACATCTAAAAATGTCAGGTTAAGTTTACATTTCAAAGGTCAAGCATCACTTGAGGTCAGGAGTGACCAATAAATTCCACATTAAATATTTGGGCCAGGCACAAACTATTGCTGTTTTTTTATATCCTCAAACTGCTTAAAAGGAAACACAAATCCATCTGTTACACGTGGGAGAACTCACTACCACTTTAACTGAACCATTGTTTTTTGTTAACGTGGTAACGCTAGCATGGAGCAAAATGGATGAAATGAATGTCAGCAAGCGAGGAAAACCATTAAACATTTTAAGATTATTAATAGGACGTGGGGGAGTGATTGTTGAAAAACAGTTCTATTTTAGTGATGTGTGTTGAGATCTTTTTGCCTTTCTCTCCAGTGGCAGTTGGATCGAGTGCACTAACTTAAGAGCCAAATTTCCAATAACTTTCCAGCAGAATAATATATACGCAGTGTGAACACACATTACAGGGATGGCAGCGACACAATCATACATCATGACTGGTCTTTACGCCAGCATAGAACAGCAGCTCACAAAGCACAAACACTGTGAGATGAATAGATGGGAAAATAAAATGTTCAAGCAAAAACCCAACTTATTACAATAAACTCATTGGGTTTTGAGGTCACAAAACTGCTCTCTTAGGTTAACTGGAGAAATATAAGCCAAAACAAATAACTATGTATAGGTCCTGACAGACAGACAGACACACACACACGCTGGTGGTAGGGGAGTAGTGCCCTTGGTGGTTTCCCTCATGTTCTCTGAGAGCGTAGATTTTGCAAATAGGTGCTGAGGCGGCATTTACTTTATATATCAGTGGTTCTGAGCCTCATGGTGTTTTACATTACCACAAGTTGTGGTGTAATCATTTTTGGATGGTAAACAACACGAAAGTAAGCTGTAATTCACAGATGGACATACTTTGAAATACAACTCGGGCAAATAATGTAATGCAGGATCTATATTTACATATGATCTGTCACTGGGAGTCGCTTTGTTCTTAAAAGAAACATCACAACAAGTGGAGGAGAATGTGAGGCCAAAGCAGCCAATACCAGGAATGCACAATCAGGGGAGAGACCCTAATCCTCTCTTATAAACATTTGGCTTGCACACGCTGCTACAAGGAAAAGACAGGCTGGTAGATGCTGTGTGTGAACTCAGGGAGCAGGGATACGCTTTGAACATGTGCACGCGGTGACACATTTGAAATAAACGCACGGTAGCAGTAGAGACTAATTTCTATATGCTCTGTAAGACATTGCTTCTTTGTTGTAATAGGCTCCACTCTGCCCTCCTCATCAGCAGAGACAGTTTGGACTTTCAGAACATGACCACAGTAACCACCAGTGAGCCCAGCATCTCCCCGCCTGGAGGCAGAGCACAGTTTCCAACATTCAAGCCAACTCTGACTCTCTCTCTTCAGAGTTTCTGTCTCGACCGTCCTAGCACTCATTCACTGTATGACCTGTGATCTGGGACCTAGGCCCCTCACCATCTTTATTGTTTCTGGTCTCTCTATGACCTGTGGTCATTGGGCCATATCTAATGGGGACATGTGTATAGAAGCCCTGCTTGGGAGCTTATAGAAAAAGGGGCTAGCAATGTTGATGAGATGAAAGGAATTGGAAAAGATAAAGGGAAAGACAGCTGGGATGTCCAAACAGTTGCTGTCTGTTTAGGTAGTTGAGAACGAGGCCTTTAATGTGATGCGCTTGTTTAGATCCTACAAGGGTTGCCTCATTAGACCTTTCAATGGGGTCTGGTACTTTGGACAGATATGATTGCATTAAATTACTGCATTTATGGCATTTTTTTTCCTTTATATTTCAACTGTTACAAATACTCAAAAGGAAGAATCCTGAAAAGTGTGAACAAAATGTGCCTCTAAATTATTACATTAAATACACTGATTAAAAGTGATGTCTGGAAATGCTACCAGGTCTTAGCGGACCATCAATTCATGACATGTTAAACTCACACATGTCTAAAATAAAACATATGCCAAATTTAGACCTGAAGCCTGTTCTTTAGTTTTTTTTCACTACTCTGTTTAGGGTTGTAAGACTCTTTGTTGCCTCGAAGCATTAGGGCTTTATAAATTTGTCTGAGGAAACAAGACCCGATTGGGGTATAGTATATACCTCGCCCTACAGTGAATTCTCCTTCTGTGTGGTCTTTTCTGCACTAAAGGACTGCAGCTCTTGGCAGCGATGCAGAGGATATTGTACATGTATTACTTCTGTCTCCAAACTTTTATATTTAAATACAAGATGTAGAATAATGAAGCATCCATTAGCCATGTGGTTTTATATATACAACATATTGTATGGACGGGGAAAACAGACTTGTGTTTAACACATGGCTGGAGTTTGCAGCCTGATTCTGTGCCAACTCACTCAAGTAGGACAGAGAGAAAGTCCAAGGCTCTTCACTCTGTAATGTTATCCCTCGTCGAGAATGAAGTCACTGATTCATTTGAACACACTCAAAGGATCTCTCCTTTCCCGGCCTGACTTGTCTACAGTGGGCCATTTGTGAAACTTCTGAACGGAAAATTATCCTCTCAGCAATACATCACATTTGAGAAATGGAACACGGGAAACGAAAGATTACATGACAAATGCAAAAGCATAAAAACAAGTCATTAGAACTAAGTTAACGCTATATAAATGTTCATATAAATTTGGGATTTTCGTTGTTGTACAAATGACATAACTTACCTAGAAAATATGTAATTCCCTTTTCTAATTCTCTTATCGCTCAAGATAATAAAGACCATAAAACAACACTTGTAGCACTGAGCTGCAGCTACTTGAATGTCAACATTTATGTAAGTGACACGGACTTGGACTCTTTGGAAGTACATCTCTCTACAAAATTATCTGCTGTTATAATTGCCAAGTACTTATTACTTTTTTTACTCCTCTGCTAATATTAAACATTCCACTCGTTAATCTCATTGCTGGACAATGCTGACGCTCAAACATGGTCAGCAGCACATTCTGTTTGTTACTCGTATCTCTATTAAAATTTAGCGTATTTCGATGCATAGGAGTAGTGACATTTTCTATAAGATATTGCAACCATTCTTAAATTACATGGAAAATGTACCAGTACAACACATAGACTAAGCTCCGTGTGCCTGATTTACACCACTTGGACTCACTCTATATACATATATACACCACATGGACTCACTCTATATACATATATACACCACATGGA
>JAPTHA010000005.1:23692451-23708445 GCA_029814585.1 Gymnapogon annona | reverse complement strand
TATATACACCACATGGACTCACTCTATATACATATATACACCACATGGACTCACTCTATATACATATATACACCAAATGGACTCAGCTCCACATACTGGAGTTGTACATGTATGATGGAGGGAGTGTGAGGTTAACATGTGTCTCTCTGCAGTTCTCTCTGTAGTTCGTATTTTCAACGTTTGGTCTTGTCTTGTCTTGTCTCTGTTTTGTCTTGTCTTGACTGGTGCCGTTTGGTTTTATTTGGGTTTTGTCTTGGCTGACGCCTCTGGCCTTGTTAATGTGGGTGGGGGGCGTGACCTGATGGTGAATAGATGTGATTGTTGTGTGATGTAATGTAATGTTGTTGTCTAATGAAATAAAAAAAATAAAATATCAAAAAAATAAATAAAATTTTGCTTATTTCCTTTTTGTTCTTTTCTTGCATCCTCAGCACTTGATATTGGAAATAGAAATACTTTTATTATTGCTATGAAAAACGTTGACGTCCAATGTGGCCTCAAAACTGGACTGACTTTGAGAAAGTTCAAAGTAACTTTAACTTTGGGGTTAATGTGATGACTAACTCTTATTTCTTTAAGTTTCAGACATCCACAAGTGCACCTTCACTATGAGAATTTCAAGGCAGTGGGAAGAGGATGTCAGTCTTAAAGAAAATCCACTATTGGTTGACCTATGTACTTGTCAATAAAATTGAAGAGAACTGATTTTGGCTCGCTGTCTGTCAGCCCAGAGAATGAATCTGTGGTTTCCGCTACGTCTTAACGGGAAGATAAATGATCACGTGATGCTATACATCTGGTAAATGTTGGAAAAGTCTGTCTCTTAGAAAAATAAAGTCATATCTATCATGCATCGTGCCGCTATGATAACAGACAGCCTATCTCAGACAGAGTCTCATCATTTACCTTCAACTCTACCTGTCATGGACATAACTCCACATACATTTAGGAAAACAAATTAGTCATCTTTCTAAAAAAAGAAAAAATAAAGTAAAGAAGAATAAGAGCCACTTTTGGAGATCACACAGGGGTATGTGTTGACAATGGACACTTAGTTGTTCAATTTCAAGAGCGTCAAGGAAATGCATTGCATTTTTGATAATAAGCACATATTATATTGCTCTAAAAGAAATGTATTACAGTGAACATCACAGTCATGTTCACATTCAATCAAACGGAAGGCACAGATAACAGAGGGTGACTACATTGTATGCAATGGTCAGCTTTAAATCTGATCACTCCCTTCGCTCACTCAACTGACTTTCTCAATAGACGTTGTCATGCCAACAGTGGGCCCAAATCTCTTAGCAATGTGTTTGCGTGCTTGGACTTTTACCAAACAGGCTACAAGAAACTACAAATTCCCACCACTGCTCCAATACGTTTTATACTTTCACATTTATTTATTTATTTTTTGTCATTGGTAAATGTGCAGTGAGGAAGACAAGAGGTGAGGAGTTGGAATGCAGATGAGTGGAGATGAAGGGATGTTGCGTCTTACCTTCAGAGTGTACTTGTGTAAGTCCCAGGTAACAAGTACAATATAAAACGGTACAGAGCAATAGGGCTCTCCTGCGGAAAGAGAAGAGAGGAAATTAGACACAGACAAATGCTGATGATTTGCTTCAATGACTCAATAATGCATGGTATACTTTAATATGGGCCGATCTTTTATTATTAGAAAATGCAGCACTAGATTCTCAATAGCCCATAAAATCGTGTAAATGGGCTGAAATTACAGATCATATAGCCTAAGAATCCTGCGAGAATAATAATTACTTGTAGCTGTTGATTTTTACTGTAACTACAACTGACATCAAACTCACAAGATCCACACACTTTGGTGCTCCTTCTATTGTGCGAATGAAAAATGGGAACCAACTGCTGCAAAAGCACTTTCAAATCAAAGCCGCAGGGAGCACCTCCCACCAACACACACACACGCAGCTTCAAATTATGGTTTGTAGGACAGAAATACCGTAGTAGACCTATCCATCACCGCTTCTCCGCGAGCCAATATATGCACACACTGTGTCACACAAGGAGAACAAAACAACACGGTCTCTCTCAACGCCTTCACCCCATCCAGGTGTGCAGCAGAGCTGAGGAGGCTGATTGGCAAAGGGACGGGGAAGCTCAGCGGGGGACCCAGATCTGGTGACAGGAAGGGGAGCCACTGTTTACTGCTGGAGGTCATCCAGACACACATGGTCACACACACTCACATACTGGAGGAGGAAATGTGTATAGCAGCTGTAGCTGGAGGGGAGCGAGTAGGTAGAGGCCTCCAAATACACAACTGTGGGAAAGACTCTGTCTTTTGTGTAAATATATTATGTAACAATGAGAAGAAATATGTCAACAAAGGGTTATTCTTTTTTTTTTTTTTAGCATTTTGGTTCACAGTGTATTCATTAGTGGTGATCCACTGTCCTAACCAAAATTAGATTAGATTCCTTTATTAGTCCCACTTGGGGAATGTAGCTATTGGTCAGTTAATTGATGTGCTGATTAATTAGTGCAACGTGTTGATTGGGCAAGTGGGAGAACATGGTGCCATTATGATAAAATTGTTATGGATGTTTTTTTCGCCGAAATATTTAAACCAAAGTTCATTATTTGTATACATTTGGGCTGTTCAGTTTTCTTTTCACAGTGCAGTTTTGTCATTGGATAAAATCACTTTGCATGGTATATCGGTACATATCATCATCTGCATTTACTGGACTTGACAATGAGTGATTAATAGGCAGGTATGTGTCTGACATCAACACGTTATTCATTCACCTCATGTGATTTAGGATAACATTGTTTACCTTTGGAAGAATCCAAAAAAGTATTTTCACACTATATAGGAAGAAATCCCCATTCCTCAGTTTGTTTTGGACTAAGACCAGGTCTTTGACTCAGACCAAAGACCCACTGTTTGGCCCACACTGGCGTCTGAGGCAGGTTTCACTCCTGCAAATGAGGGTTGGATCAAGCTCAAAAGTTGGAAAGTTTGAAGTAAATGAGATACGTGTGAAAACCACTTAGATGTAAATTTTCTCCATCTGCTACTAACTTGAAAGATAAGTTTATTTATCGACAATTTCGCCCAGAGGATAGGAATAGTTGGTTTAGATTTGTATCAACATATATCACCATTATATATATTCCATTATATATATATATATATTCTTAACCTTTAATCAATTGTGCACAGATGTGTATGTGTGCCTTCATGTGCTTCATTTACTCATTTTCTGGTGTTACTTGCTCCACAATCAACTCCACTCACAGCTGGCAGTTGTCACTCAGGATACAAATTGCATGTGTGTGTGTGTGTGTGTGTGTGTGTGTGTGTGTGTGTGTGTGTGTGTGGGTGTGAGTGCGTGTGTGTGTGAGTAAGTGACTGTATGTCTCCTAAGTTCTCAACTGGTCACGGTCTCATTAAATGTCTTATCAGTTGAAAAGAGATTTGTTTTCTGAAAATGAGTCATCACTGTTGAGCTTTTGACTGCAGCAAAAAATGACTCTCATTCCGCCCCTGGGTCTGTTGACATCTGTGGAAACTCAACCAGGTTTCCTTGGAAACACCGTTGTTTTCTTTGGCTTTTCGTATTCTCAAATCTCAGTAGCTTGTTTAGGTTTTCATTAGGCGAGTTTTGAAGTGCATGTGACAGGTTGTGATTTTTCATGTGCGGAGCTGTAAAGGTGGCCGCACTCGGGCGAGTATCTCCATAGTAGACGTTTAAATCATCACGGCTGACATCTGCACACTGACCCTGTCTGGTGTGGTTTTACATACTGCAACAGTGAGCCATGACACCAGTCCCAAGGGGAATTCTCTACTCAGCTGAGTGTAAGAAATACAAGCCAACTGAACAATACCACCTCCATTACAGCAGACAGACTAAAGTGTAATGTGCCCCGAGCCAGTTTTGAAAGGCAGAAGTGGGCAAACATGACTTTGTCCTGCTGATCCAATCATGACTCGGCCTTTTGCTTCTTATAAATCCGCTGATCTTGCTCTAAAAGCCTCAAACATGACAACTATTAAAAGGAAAAACAGACATATGCACAGTCATCAGCAAAGGCTCAATGGGATGACAATGAATGAATCAGACATTTGCAGGGTCCACAGGTGGCAAAGAGATCCAGTCACTATTTGCCTGCGAACATCCTGGTGTCACATGGTCCAGCAGGCAGCTGTACTTACACATGACGAAGCCAAAGTTTCCTGTTTCCCTTTCCCTGCCGTCTACATTTAACTCATCAATTCCACCGTCAGATGTTTTAGCCATCACCTCTTTATCTCTTTTCCTATTCTTTGTCCGGACCCTCTGATTTTAACCTCTCGACCCCCAAAGTCACTCCCCCCCACAGCCCCACCTCCACCCGACTAGTCAAAGGCAGAGGAAAAAAAAAACACCAAGAAGGCAGTATAGTTTCCGTTTCTTTTCACAAGCTTGGACTACTCAATGATTCCCCCAGAGGACTTCCCTAAAGCAATCCTGGACTGTGAACACACACTCACCTACAGAGTATTCACACACAGACCCACTCCCAAAACATACACTGACTGACACACACACACACACACACACACGGTGGAAAATTCCTGTGACTGAGGAGACACTGACAGTAGCTGCTGAGCAGGGCACTACTGGCATGGTACAAATCCACAGGCACAGCAGATATGAATGACATCTGTTGTCCATGCAAATTCATATTGATGCTGGAAATAGCCAAGGTGGTGTTTTTAAGAGGGCGTTTTTTGTATCATCTGCAAATTACTAACATAACAGCAGGCAGACTAAACCTCTAAAAAGCGTCGGTTATGATGTTTGCATTTTCCCCCTCTGCTTTTCAGTGCATCACTGGAGTGTAACCACTGCAGAAAGTGCGCAAAACGGTAGTTTCTCTGTGCAGTGAGACATAAAGAGCGACACCATGTGGACATTTGAGAAACGATGATTCACACCTCGCAGGTAGACTTGCGTTCTGAACACCTGAAACCGTAATTTAACTTTAATTAATGCCTTTGTTCAGTAAGTGCTTTACGTCGGACAGGCAATGAATGTTTTGACGCACGACGGACAGTTTCTGCACAACACGCATCCAGGTGTGATTATATGATGCCATTTGGCCAAACAGATTCAAAAACTGATGGATTTTGGGGTAAATCTCCGGACTTTCATTCTCCTTGGTTGACTGTATCCATCCCATCTTTTTGCATTTTATCAGACCAGATGTTACTGTATTGTATTCTTCTACCAAGGAGACAGATGGGGGCAAATGAAAACTCGCATTCATTAATAAAGGGTTGAATTACTGACTTTTGAGCGTGGACTGGACTGCAGCTGACAGCTGGATGGCTGAATTCCCATAAAATAAAGTCAACACCGCAGTCAAGAGCAAATATTTCGCTCCATATATACTACAACAGCCCGAGTGTTTTCACACTGCGTAAAACATATGCGTTTCATACTCCAGAGTTGCTGTAATAACACCAGTCGCAGGGACTTTTACATAAAGGAGATGTTGTCAGGGCGAGAACAAAATGAGGAGATGCACTGTAATATCTTTAATATGTTGTGCAACTCGTTCCCCTTGGAGGTAAATTGTGTTATTAAAACTGCCATGTCCTGCGTAAATTTGGCAGCGATTTCTCTCCTTAAAGCGGAAAACACGGAGATAGCATCCCAACAAAATCGAAAACACTCCGGCGGATGCTGGGTCCCTTATGAAACTTTATAGCTCTGTATAATTGGCACCTTCCTTCGTCCTGACAGATGAGTCATTTTAATATAATACGCACAGGTCATTAAAGATAATGACAATGTTCCTCTGCGCGCACCCGCAATTTATCTGCAAATGAAACGCGTCAATAAAAACTTCCCAAGGTAAAAAATAAAACAATGACCACTCAATTACGAACCATATGCTGTCTGAAGTTTTAGAATACAGTGCAGTGTGCGTAAAAATTCACAGATGAATGAATGAATGAAATGCAGCGATTTTTCTTGGCTGTTTTGCTCACGCGCAGCGGACGATGGGCCGAGTCTCGGTCACGGCGACTGATACACCCGTTACCGAAATGACACCCGTCTTGCAAGCGGCAGCCCTGAGCCACAACAATCCACCGGCGGAGCCCGGTCCTGCATGGTGAGCTGGACCACCGCCAGCCGGCACAGCTCAGGTACGCACATGGAGCCACGGAGAACCGGCTCCATGCATAAATCCACCCGCGCCACTGATAAACATCTCACGACATCCCGAGCATCTCCTCACGTCAAATTAAATGATCTGAATGACAAAAAAGGGGGGGGGGGTTACTTACTTTGTGTCTAGATGAGAGGTTCTGCAATCTCTCCTTCGGGTGCCTAAATTCATTTGTATTCATTTGTCCTGGCAGTCAAAAACCTGATCCGTTAATCACAGCGTGACTCCTTTGCAAGGGGGCAGAAGACACCGGTGGCCGTTTTGCTCATTTGTGAAGTTTACGGTGAAAAAGTTCCAGAGGAGAAAAAACTCTCATGATGATTTGCCTGTCAAGACCCACATAAATTCCTCCTGGCAGGATGCTTTGACAGAGAGTTTTCCTGTGCGGTTGTCTGCCGATATTCCCCTGTGTTTCATTCATTTATGCCGATCCAGATTGAGGGACGCGCAGCCTGGAGAAGAAAAAAAAGCTGGGTTCTTTGGATGGGGGGGTTACTGGAGTCAGGAGCGCTGGACTCATCCCTTTCCTTTTTAAATAGGCTTTCTGTGGGTAAAGCGATGGCAAATGAACCGCGCAGCCAGGTGTCAGGTTACAAACCCAGCGGTTGTGTCGAGCAACTGCACGCCTTCTCCAGGGGGTGGCCACATGGACCTTACCCAGAAGCCCCGGTGAAGCCTGTCAGGGAACATGGACAACCGATGACACCTCTTCACACACTGACATAAAAACGCCCAAAATACACATAATCCCCCCGAGACTCTCCATCCCAGCCTGCAGTGCTTTCTGTCACTCAGTGTAATTGGAGTAATTACAAACAACCATTATCTACTGCAGCCTTGAGACCCAATGAACAATTAAGACACTTTACACGGGATTTAGTAGGAAGGATGAGCTGACGCCAAAAGAACGAGAACATGTAAGAGATAAGATGATAGAACTCCAGCCGCAGCATGAAAATAATACAAAAATGGTGACAGGTGTAATTTTATTCACATTCACAAATCTGACGAGTTAGATGAGATGAGCAGTTCTCAGCTACCACTGACTGGAATCACCTCCAATAAACCCTGAAACCCTCCTTATTCACTCCCCTCCCCACTTTTAAAACTGCAATACAGTCAACAAGCAAACACCACTGCACTTGCTTTTTTTTTAGTCATCACCAGAAATGTCCCATCCATTTATTTTTGTTTTTGTTTTTGTAATAGTGTGTTACTTTTAAAAAAATGTTCTTGTTGTTTTAGCTGCTTCTTTTGCTTGTGTCGTTGTGATTCTGAATATCATTCACCACGTTTAATTGTTGTCAGCTTTTATGTTTCTATGTTTACGTATGTGGCCCTTGCTGCCTCTTGGCCAGGGTCATCATTGGAAGTGAGAACCAGTTCTCAATTGACTTCCCTAGAAAAATAAAGGTTAAATTAAAAACAAATAAATGAGCAATAAATCAAAAGTCACAGTCAGTTACACACCACGTGCATGGGAAGAGTTTATATACGTATGTAGTAATGGGCAAGTAGTAAAGAGAAAATGTGCAGAAAAAGAATAAACAATCGATACAAAATCTCAAAATCAATGATTCATACCAGCCTGGTTAGCGGTGGTGATCGTTGACAGGAGCAGGGAGGAAATATCTTCATAAGCATCATGATGTGTCATAAACACAGCGCTACAGCTGGGTTGTGTCCATGCACATCATGCTGGGAGTCATAATGAGAATCAGTGTTAACAGACACTGCATTTTCACCCACCGTGTTAGCAAAGTGTTAATGGAGATATGCAGAAAGGGAGCAGCACCTGGATCAGCTCCCATTATCTTAAAAGGGGTCACGGCCTGGTGCAGGATCAGGCCCATACCCGGACCTCTGCTTGGCCACCAGAGCCAATAATTACCTCCCAGTGGACATCTGGTCAAGAGGTTTGGTTAACAGGTGTGCTAGATGCGAAAGAGACAAGATAATGTGCTTTCTTAAAAATTATTGTGCTTGACCTCCATCATAGAAAAGTGCCTTTGTCAAAAAAACAAGTGCCACCTATTCTGGATCAGTGAAGAAGATCTCGAGGCCGACACAGGACAGGGAGTGAAATAATGTGAAACCTCAGAGTAGAGGTGAAAGAGTTCTACCGAGTGAGACGGTTGTTTGCAAAGATCTTAAACTGCCTCTCCATTTCTACAACAAATGAATTTGTATTTGTTAATAGATTATATTTTTAACCTTAATGAACAGTACTAACCGCTCCCCACCCCCCCCAAAAAACCTCCTCAGGTGTATTTTAAGCGCAGTTGTAATGCAACACAAGCTAGCAAAAAACATTAGCTTGTCATTTGTAAGATTACTGAGTAATGATTTTGAAAAGTATTTTATTCATATAATTATATTAATTATAAGCACTTTTGGAGACATACTAGGATCTTATCATACACCACAACCAAATCTGGAAAAGTAGATCTAAAGCAGCCAACTGCCCATTCACTGCGACATTAGTATAACAAGTGTGTATTTCAGGAGGCTGTAGATTGAGAATTTGAGTCCATTAGTGTCCAGTCTTTGACCTGACTGGCCAAAGGCTTGAAGCTCTGTAAGGTCGCCTTGAATGACACTCTGTTTGGGCGGGGCTGACTGCATGTGTCACAGTTGCCAATCTTTCCGCATTTCAGCCCAAGGCCACTGGTCAGCCAGCCCCAGGGGTGGGTGCTAATGGAGCCAAGTCATTAACATCCTCTTTGCAGTCCCCTTCACACACTCCATCCCTTGTGTTTCAGTGCGTCGGGTGCCACTCGACCCTCCTATGTACTTCCAATGAGCCACAGCGACTCGGCCCCCTTCTTCCAAATTACAAACTCTGCACTTGCTAGCACGCTCACTGCCACCCCTTAAAGCTGCTTAATTATGGTCATTGGCACCAAGTCTGAAAGCTCCCTTTATCCCCCCCACGCTCCAGAAATAGGCCCTGCTGAAGCACACAGGCAGCCCAGATCAAACGCTCCCCATAGGGAAGGGGTCATTACTGGTACGCAGGGCGGACACAGCCCAATGGGTGCTGAGCCACGCCTTGAGCCCAAATTGCAGCTTGGGCCTAGTGAGGACACAAGACTGCTCTTTGATGCACGGCAAAGAGTAACAGCAACACAGGCTGTTTGGATATCGATGTTTACGGTGACTTGTGTACTGTACATAGACATAAACAACCAATAGAGTGTCTTACAAACCCAAATTGAAGAAAATTGTGAATTGGTCTTGGTTTGGGTGTTCACATGGTTCTCATGCTTTATATTTATGTCACTGCTATTACATAATTAGCATGTTTAGGATTGTTTCCAGGTGAAAAAAAAAGCCTTTCGGCGGTAAAATGATGACAGGGAATAAGCGGTGTTTTGTGAGAAGATTATACTGAAATAACACCTCTTTCATTTGAGAGCCATAATATTCTGGAAATATCTCTGTCTTCTTCTGTCACGCGCATAAGCAAATAATGACGATGGTCATGCACATTGGGCTTAGTTGGACACTCAGATGTTCCTCGTGGTTTATATTTATCTGGATATCGCTGTTGGTTGATAATCAGGCGTGTTTAGAATTGTTTCCAGCTGACAAAACCCACCGCAAGTAAAATGATGACAAAGGGATTATATGATATTTTGTTAGAGAATGACACAGAAAAAGACACCTCTTTCATAAACAATACTCCACATTCTGCATAATGGCAACTGGCTTTTCTGTAGTCCAACGCGTGGAAATGAAACAACCTCATGTCGCCCCAACAAATAAATAGTTTTTATAAAGACAGTCACCTCAGTGTAGGTGTGTTTTCATGCTGGGCAGTGGCGGAGATTACGGAGGTGGTGGCGGTGAACCAGACAGTGCTGTCTCTCTCAGCTCTACTACGCACAAGAAGACTGTTCATGCAAGGAATGTGTGTGTGTGTGTGTGTGTGTGTGTGTGTGTGTGTACGCACGTGCGTGTATGTGAGTGTAAGTACAAGCGCTTATGTGAGTGGGGGTGTCTCTGTGGTTTGTGTTTTTCCTTTACAGGTGGTTCTGTCCAGTTGTTTGTGTTCCTAGTTCTGTCTCCTTCCTGTGTGAAGATGGTTTGCTGATGCACACGGAGGTGAAACGCAGTCAAACAACCTCTTCTCTGCAACAATTTAGGTTTGACGTCGGCGCCTTTTCTCTTTTCTACTTCAATATCCCTTCGGTTCTCCCTTCTATCTGTCTCCTGTCTTTTTATATCCCATCTGTCACTCCTCACTCGACGCTGACGCCTCTATCTTTTTTTTTTTTTTTTGCTTTTGTCTACTTGATCCTCCTCATCTCTCCCTGTTTCATTTGCTCTCCTCCATTTCTGTCGCCCTTTCTCTTTCCCTGTCATTCCTTCACCACAAGCATTTCCACTGCTGGTATACCAGAGTAGACAGCCACCCCGAAAGCAGTGCCACAACCATAATGAGCATGTTGAGTTCTCATAATAACACCAGAATAACCTGCCGGGGGAGACAAGATCTTCTGGGCCAGGCTCTTAGACCCTGGGCTGGAAGTGTCAACACCACACAGACTTGCACTTGTTGGAGTGTGAAATATAAAGTTTACAGTATGCTCTGTTTTTAGAATGATTCCTGCTGTGCTTGCAGTCCACGTTTGTTCCAACCAGGGCCATTATAGTTAATAAAATTAAGACCAAAAGTAAAAAAAAAAATAGAAGGGAAAAAAACAAATTTACTTACTGAAATACAACCCCAAAACAGAAGGTGGCTCTGGATGAAAAATGACTTTGCATTTTAGTGGTGACAGTGTGACGCAGTTTGAACAAGTACTGTATTTTGGGACTATAAGGCGCACTTAAAAGACTTTAATTTTCTCACAAAATGACAGCGCGCCTTATAATCCATAGCGCCTTATAATCCATAGCGCCTTATATATCGATTAATTCTGGTTGCGTTTACTGACTTCGAAGCGATTTTGTGTGGTACACGGCGCTCTGTCACAATGTTTTAGTACTGCTTTGGTAAACTACAAAGCCGCACCGCTTGCAGCATTACGGCTACTGTATAGTCAGGAGCATCGCGGAGTAATATGTTCCAGAATTAGTGCTATCAGACTGTTTTTTTGTTGTTTTTTTACGTCTTACAACTGAACAAGTTTGGGAGTTATTGTGAATACACCCATTAACATTTGAACAATGTTGAGAGTCATTGTGAATGGGTTTAATAAAGTTTGACTGACTGATTTATCTGTTTTGTTTTGCTTAATGCGCCAATACAGTTCTGTGCGCTTTATATATGAAAAAAAGTTTGAAAATAGACCATTCATTGACAGTACGTCTTATAATCTATTGAGTCCTATAGTGCAGAAAATGTGGTAAGTACACCATCAGGTCGGTCTGTCTGTTACATGGTCTATCCCAAATCCTATGTCATTTTATAGATTCCAATTCCCACTAACCACGGATACCACTACATATTAAACAGATATAGCCATGTTTCATGTAATCGTTTGATTTTCTTTATTCATTCATTCATTTCTATAAATTTGTAAAGATAAATACATTCCTCGCATTCCAGCTGCAACAAGTTGGGACAGGAGTAATTTAGGGATAATTATCACTTAACCCACAAAGACCCAGTGCTACTTTTGTGATAATACCCATATGAAATTTTATCCTACTTTGAAAGTAATTTTTCACATCATATAACTCTGATGTTCTTCTCTGTATTTTGCGTTTGTAGGTGAAAACCCAATATTTTTTTATTATTAAATTACTGGTCATCTAGATGTTCAATAAAGTTCAGATGAAAGATAAGGGTTATCAGATCAGAAACAGAAAAACACAAAGAAAAAGTGACTTTTTCAGTAAAACCTTTCATTAACGGAATATAAACCCACTGTTTCCATCCACTGCCATTGATTCAACTCCATGGGTTTTACTGGTGAATCAATGTTGTAGAAGGTGATGGTGTTTCCATGGTAATGATGCAACCTCTGCACATCCCAATGGCTCATATCTGATGACCATGAAAAGATGAATAACTGTATTCTACACCAATCTTTTTACACGTATCGATGCGATTAATGGATCAACAGATATTAAATCGTTTAGATCAGTATATTATTTTGGTCAACGTTGGTTGTTTGGGACTTTATGGGATAAAATAAATAACACTTCAGCAACCTCCATTGGTGTAGAACTACATGGGTCAGGATTCTGAAGCTCTACAATGCTATCACATCTGCAAATGAACCCAAGGGAAGCATAGTGTTAACCATGTACAGAACCATACGTGACTCAATGGAAATGTGGATTATGTTTAAGCCAAATCAGTATCCAGGTCTTTTTTTGGTGTTTACTGGACCAAAGATGAAACAGACTGTTACCAGCAACAAGCTTAGAAACCTATGTCTGTCACGGTGTGTCGGCGCAAAGGGCAAAGGTCATTGTCACTTCTGTGATGCTCCAGTAATGTTGGAAAATGAGACTCTGGAGCAGTAGACGTCACTTTCCAGACAACAACATTTCCAGGGACACCCACAAATATTTAAACAACACAATGCAAAACCGCCTTCTGCACACATTATCAAAGCTGTGGAAGAAGCAGGTGTGGGTGTTGAACTGGCATGATGCGTTCGAGACTTGTCCCCAAGAGAGAGGAGTGTATGAAGCATCTTCAAAGAGAAAAAATGACAACAAAGACCTGTTATTGTTGTTGTTCAACATGTTTGCTTATAAGACATGTCACTTTATCACTTCATGTCTTCGCCATATTAACACCCTAAATCTATTATTCACACGACAAAAAAGAGCAATAAGGTTAGTTAATGAAGTGGGATATTGAGATTTGATAAAAAAAAGAAAAAAAAAGAAACTCAACCACAATGAAAAGACCCTGATTTGTGGTGTGAATTTGTTTAGCGGTTTGGGGAAGGACTTGAAAGTCTGTTTAAATCTGTTTGAGTCTATGTAAGACTGTTTGAGTCTGAGAAATGCCTGAACAGATCAGGATGTAAGAAGAATTGATGCATTTGACTGAACTATATAATTTTCTCTCTTCTGCACCTTAGGAAGGACTTTGCTATTATGGTCAAATTACAGGAAAGGCTATTTATTCTGCAAAAGTGAAATACACTGCAATATGTTAAAAGTGCCGCTGAGAGGTCCAAGCAGGAAAGCTTTTTACCATTTTCATTCCTGACACATTTTTTGGCAGCATTGGAAGAGTTGACACAGGACCAACTTGGCATCGCCAGAAAGGCCCAACACTCAAGGAAGTTAGTCCACACCTGTGTGAGTATAAGCATAGAAGATGTACTGTATATACATACTGTAAGTGTGCACAAGTCTAAGATGTGTATGTGAGGATTGGCTGGATTGGGTGCTGTGAAATTCCACCTTTGTAGCTCCGCCTTCAATAAATATTAGACTTTGACTGCATATACAGAAGACGAAATACTCACTTTAAATTCCTGGGAAGTTCCTATTCAATTTACATTATAATGAAAGTCCATGCTAGTGAGTAATTCATGTCTCGATTCAGGCCCAGTTCAATTTCCGATTTGCTACTTATCATCTGTCAAACAGAGCCATAATTCATTCTTATTCTGGACACAAGGCTCTGTAGTGAATTTGGATTGGGCCACCAGAGACCAGGGTAGCCTAAGTGGAAACAGCAGGGCCTACTGAAACCTGCTCTCTCTGGCATAAAATCACTGTCCAGATTCCAGTGATGCCTTCTGTAAAAGGAGTTCATTATGCTCTCAGAATATGGACTAGACAAATATTTGGCTTGGTCATTATGATGCTGTATCCACTCCCCCCATGGAACTAGGCCCTACACCAGGCTCAGTGTTCTTCATCCCAAAGATGGCTCCCCTACCACCCATCGGTCTCGCTCTGTCTCCCTTCTGTCATGAGCCGAACGCAAAGAAAGGAGAACGACACCCACTAAATACAATGTCCTTTGATGAATGAAGCCGTTGGTGATAGACAGAAAAGAAGCAGGAATACATCTCAGTTTGGTAAAATCCATAATGGGCTGACTTGAGGAAGAGGTTTCACCATCACTTTTTATCTTGACAGTCGCCATCATTTAGACATAATTCAGAAGTGGCCAGGAAGTGTCACTCACTCAGGCTTCAGGATCCCCAGACCCCTCCAAACAGATGGTCTTTCACTTGGATTTGTCAGCTCCACTGCTCCCCTCTCTACCTTCCTCTTCCTCACAACATACGACTATCCCGGAATTAACACATGATCGGTTACAAACACTTTTTTTCTTTTGCTTAAACTTCCTCCCTTTACTCTTAAGGACGCTCTGTTGGTGTCTTTGTTGCAGTATCTGGGTACAAGGAAAGAAACCAAACTCTAGAAATAAGGCCGGTATTTTACCTTTGGTGAGATTCTTCTCCTGCTTTTAGACTTGAGGCTAAATTTAGTTCATTTGCTGTTGCTCAGAGTAACCTAATAATATCAGCACACATCCGCGAGAGAAACCAATAAACCACAGGTCACACAATATGCATGCAGTATTAACACTGTATTTCCAATGTTTAGTAGCATTTTGAAGCAGCCTTTATCAAACACTGTATGTTTTTAATAAATGGAACAATCAATGCATCTGAACTGTTGTTTTGAGGGCAAAAGGAAAAAGAAGTGACCATATTTGGACAACACAGGCAGTAGCACAGAAGCACATGAGGTCCGACTCATGTGTCAGAGGTCACATGTGTATTGTTATTGATGCAATGTGCTAAATTACTAAGTTAATGAAATGGTAAACAATCATGTGTGTTTTATAGCGTTGTTAATGTAAGTGTGTTTACTTCATGTACAGTGGAGCTGTCAGGAAATAATGTGTTAAAAGCAAATTACGTCTGGTTTTAGTATTGTTGATTAGTTTTCATTGTAACTCTGTTTTCAACAGGCAGCTTAATCCACCAAAAATGTGCTTGACTGCAGGCATGCAAATCTCATTGACATATAGTTTCCATGATTCCTGTCAGGAAGGATAAGTCTGACTATACTTCGGTAAAGGAAGAAAAACGGTGTGTGTTCCCAAATGTCCGACTATTAAATGAAAGTGACACTGACCTTGGTGAACATGCTCAGCTTTTGGTAAATATTTGATTCAATTTTGAGTACAACTGAGCACAGGGAGGCCCGGTGGTGAGTGTACTACATTACCATAACCACATTTATGTGTGTTTGTGTGCAACCACACTGTACACAAAAAGTTTGTGTGTTCAAATGTCTACCGGTAACTATCCTGTAGAGTAAAACTGTTCCAGGCCAGTGGCTCTGCCTGGGAATCATTCTCAGATGGTTCCGATAGTGGGATATTATGCGACTCACTGTGGCAGCAGTCACCGCAGGAAATTGGAGAATTTCGCTGTAGACACAAGTCATGGGGCCGTACGACCCTGTGTCCTATCCACACACCAGTGAGATAACTTCCTGTTATGTGCTCATGATACAAGACATCCCCATCAGTACGGCTGGCTAAATGTTTGTCCTCATTTAAGAAACTCCAACTTAAGCCTCAAGTCCTTGCACAGCAAAATATCACTTTTGTCTCTGGCCCTGAAGCAGAACAAGTTTCATTAAATACATCCCTGACATATCAGTACACTGATAGATAAGGAAACTACATTATGTCAGATGTTCTCCTAAAGAATTTAGAGGTACAATAAGCCTTCTCATCAACTTTACTCTGATTGAGTGGATTTCCTGGATTTTTTCACCCATCCATCCATCCATCCATCCATCCATCCATCCATCCATCCATCCATCCATCCATCCA
>JAPTHA010000005.1:23671114-23688384 GCA_029814585.1 Gymnapogon annona | reverse complement strand
AGATAGATAGATAGATAGATAGATAGATAGATAGATAGATAGATAGATAGATAGATAGATAGATAGATAGATATGTACATATAACTAAATAAATGAATGTATATATGTGTGTGTGGGTGTGTGAAATTGAATGTACAGTTGCGCCGCTCTTGACAGACTACAAGGAGTGGACATCTGTTACTGTCTGGACAATGATTTGTTCAGCTTGCGTAGTCTCAAAGCCAGAACCAAGACAACCACGACAACAGTGCTCGAGATGCAATATGCTGACGACAACTCAGTTGTGAGTCACAACATCAGAGTTCTTCAGCTCATCAGGAACCCGTTCGTCGACGCCTATGAAATGTTTGGTCTGTTGGTGAATGACAAGAAGACGAAGATGCTGCACCTCAGCCATAATCTCCCTCCATGGATCCCCCCTTGGACAGGTCCAACACTTTAACTATCTTGGAAGTACTCTCCAAAATTACGGTATGCTGGAAGAAGAACTCAAATCTCAAATCCAAAATGCACACGCAGCATATGGGAAAAGAGAGTGTCAAGAGAGTGTTCAAAAATCACGGCTTGAAAGAATCTGTTAAAGTCTGGGTGTACAAAGCTGCGGTAAATCCCCTCGCTCCTCTATGGAGTTGAGTGCTGGACCACCTACAAGAAACACGTGAAGATCTTAGAGTGTTTCCATCAGTCAAAGCTCCATTCCATTTTGAGAATACCTTGGACAGAAAGGAAGGCCAATATTGAAGTTCGGGAGAGAGCTAACTGCACATGCATTGAGGCAGTGATTTCCTGCAGGCAATTGAGATGGATGGGACACGTGAAGTGAAAGGGAGTGGAAAGATTACCAAAACAAATGCTCTACAGTGAACTCCAGGTCGGCAAACATAGCCTCGGAAGACCAAAGAAGAGATTGAAAGACCAACACTAAGACCTTTCTTTCCAAGATCCAAATTCCCATCAAAAACTGGAGATAGTTGGCTGCTGACCGTGGATCCTGGCGATTGGTGATGCACAAAGAAGTTCAGAACCTCAAAACCAATTGGAGAAGAGAAGAACAGGACAGAAGACAGAGGAGGAAGGAGAGAGCAGCATTATCAAAGCCCCCACCAAGCTATCTGATGTCCCCATTCCCCACGTCTCTTCTTCAGGTATCTTGCACTTCACAGCCAATGGACTCACAGACATAGATGAATTCAAATGCAATGGGAATACCGACTCCTAGCATTGAGGCAGAGGGTGATGATATATATATATGTTTGTGTGTGTGTGTGTGTGTGTGTGTATATATTTGATATCCTTTTTAGAATTTCATCATTCATCAGTGCATATAAATCTAAATACTTCAGAATGATTTACATATATCACACAGTCTTCCATGTTTCTAGAGTTGCTCCAAACTCTTATTTATTGTTTCCCTTTGTATACGGTGTGGTCCAGAGTTAATATCCCCTTCACTGAAAAGCTTGGAACAAGTAAAAATTACCGACTAGAATCAGTAATCGCTGTGTGGGCTGGAGTGGTGTGTGAGTGAGTGATCTTCGTATGAGGATTGTGTTTTCAGTTTAAAGACGTTTACGTTTCAACTGTTAGCCGTTAGCAGCTGTGAGCGCTATGCTAGCGGTGGCTGTGGACCTTTTCACTGCCGTTTTTCTCTCCGAAGGACGCATTCAGCCCGCGTTATCGTTATCATCTCTGGGACTTAATGACTCAATGGAGAGTCATGTGTACTGTCTTTGTTGTCCATGTTGTGCAGGATTTCAGTTTGTTGTCGCACCTTCCACCGTAGAGGAAGGTGAGAGCAGAGCAGAGCAGAGCAGAGCAATCTATGACCTCACCAATAGACACCACTGAAGATTACACACTGATCTTCTCATTTTTGACATTAGCATCACTAAAACAACAGACTAAGTTCATTCAACATGCCAAAATTAATTTCCTGCTCTTGATTGCATACAGGTGGCTCATCGAGGTTGTTTATAAATCGCTTGAATTAATGTAAAAAATATTAACGGATGCAATTGCATCACTGTCTTCCTGTGGAGTTTTATCCTGCTGTGATATTTCAAGACATGACATCAGCCTGTGCTATGATCTTCTGTGCTGTAATAATATCCTACCTAGAGTCAGAGGGTGAATTTTTGTTTTGTTTTGATTTTTAATGGAAAAAGTCCATGCCCATACTAATGACAGATGTTGTGTTCTCTTGCACATAAATGACAGAAACCAACCTGACAGTTTACGCCTGGCTTTGTGTTGGACCGTACTCGACTGTACCCGGAGCCATGTTCATCTGTGGCTCTGGCACATACAACTGACTGTAGCTGCACCGACTTATACTTAGAGTTGAATACAGTCTCTATGTGCTTGTGTTATTTCTGTGGGAGGAAGGGATCCGAGTATAAGACGGGCCATTCCATTGCCATTTCCAGTGGTAGTCGACGGACATGGGCCCTCTCAAAGCACCGGAGGCTGTGAAACGCTTAGAGCTCCTTGCGTGTCGGAGTAAACACCCTCTTTTTGGTCTGGGGCCCCTCCAAGGGTCAGTACTCTGTTACATCACAAAAGGTGGATTCATGCTTCAAGAAGATTGAAGGAGAAAAAGAAGAAGAAGAACGACCTGAGGCTGCCTGTCATTTGTCGCTTTTACCCGGCTGACGCCTGTAGTTAACTCATTGTATTACTATTCTCGGCCTTATAATCTCTCGCTCACTGACAGTCCAATTGAATAAATATAGTTTCCTTTCATTTTCTAAAATGCCTTCCTTTCATTTTATCTTTGCTGTTTCAATCCCATTTTTCTTTTCTTTTTTTTTGGCTCAAAAAAACACCCTTTCTTTCTCAGTCTTCCGTCCAGGTAAATGAAGGCTCTGAGAGTGAGTCTGGTAAACGAGGCGACTTCCTGCCCACACGCCAGTGTAAAAAACACAACTCATCAGACAGTGGAGCGAGTGTAGGAGGAAGAAGATGTGACTTTTTTTTGACCAACAAACCAGAAGCACAACAGAGTTTTCGAAAACAGAAACCGGGGTGTTGGACGTCTCTTTTTGCAAAACCAAAAATATAACTTCTGAATATGGATTGTGGAAAAGTACAACAACATGCAAATAAAATGCTGAAGTAAGGCCTTGTCTTTATAAAGCGTTCATTTTTGGTGATGCTTAAATACACATCTGAGTCCCAGTGTTCACATAAGGCTGGACTGTGACAGGTCCATAAAGGAACAATGCTACCTCTGGTGGACGCTCGTGAACAATGCATGCTGCATCAGCTCTTTGTCTCTCCAGGTTAGGCTTGATTACATAATGTTGAAAAACTCTGGATTTAAGCAGTAACTTTTTAATTTTCCTTGATTTTATGCTGTGATTCCTCTATAGGAAAAACTAATTAATCTATCTGAACATGATGACTTTCATGACTTTAAATGCAAAGAGAGCAAACAACAGCCAACAAAACCAATGCAATCCCATAATCCTCTAGTACATGGAGAGGGCTTGTTACTGAAAGTCTAATAGTCAAGAGACAGGGAGAAAATTAGTAGCTAGCTGCAGCCTACTATATTTTTCTTTGAGCATATACAATAATTAACTTTATATATACGTTCCCAAACCCAATGCTTAGCCATCTCCAGCTGTGTATTTTTGGTGCCAGCAACCAGGCGGAGGCCACTGTCATTTCCCAACTAGGACACAGTCTTATGCAGGCTTGTCTCATATGAAGCCTCCTGGCTTAAACCGCCACACTTGTCCCAGTAAACCAAACCTTAATGACAGGCCTGTCTAAAGCTGGAGTCTGTAAAAATGCCTCTGGGCACTTCTATTTGTCTGTGTCTATTTCCTATATCTTCTCTTTAGAGTTTGTGTGCGCTTTTCTTTCATATTTCTGGTTTTTGCTTCCAGGTATGGAAGAAAATATTATTTCATCCAGAAAAAAACAAACAAACACTGGCAACAGGACATTTGTCTTTTGTTGTTTCACTTTCCAGCAACTGAAATAGAAGATAAGTGTGCAATTTATAAAATCTGATTTCACTTCTTCCCTCCCTCTTTGACCGGCAGGATGCAAGGCTCAAATGAAACCCCAGTGGGGCCTGTTTTTTTTTTTTTTCCTCCTCTTTTTTTTCAGGTCCTATTTTGAATGAGGCCTTTCTACAAAACTCATTAATATCATAGTACAGTCACACCTATATTCGCTCGCTGAACTTCCTGCTGAAATCCAAACAGGTCGGAAGGAGACAGATGGACTTTTGAGAATTCCCCGTGTTTGCCTCCCACTAGAACAGCGGACCTGTGTAGAGCCAGGACCCTGCCTTATGAAGGGCACTCACTAAGGCATCACTGAGACTCGTTTCACTGAAAACATCCATCAAAAGGCTTCATTTAACTAGAGATGAAAGGTGAGCCTTTTTAACTCCTTCCTCTACCTGAGCCTGCCCTGTTGACTCTCTCATCTGTTTACGTTGCAGAGCACAAACATCGAAAGCGCCTCCTGTATTGCGAGGCTCCTTCCTTCACATGATTAGTGATAGCATGAAGTCCTCATATTTTCTCCATGATGTAAAAATACACGCCTGCCATTCCGGATCAAATGCTGGCTCTGTTCCTCACTGGCAACTTCTCACTGGAGATTAGGAACACGTGAACTTGTATATGTTTGTGTGTGTGTTCATGCATGACTCGGACAAAAATGGGTTCATATGTAAGATTCAGCAATATCACTCACAGTCCGATGCAGAGGTGGGAAGTCAGGAGTAGAGACGTGCAATTCTTGTATATTCCCTAGAATTTAATTACAGCATCTGAAATTTTCTAAACAGATTGATTACCTTGAATTTTACGGCTTTTATGGGGAATTGTTTTTATTTTCATCATATACACAACATCAGCATAAAACACAGAATAACACTCGGGAAGGCTAAGCCCTTAGTTTATCCAAATATGCGTGACAAATAAACGTGAAAAATATGACAAACTGAAAACAAGACATGTAATGACATAATAATATACCCAAGCTCATGAGTTGAAACTGATGCAATAAGGAGACAAAGACCAAAAATATAGAGGCCTCATAATATTATGAATTCTGATGGTGATATGGAAAACTAATTGGCCTTTAAAGTGAAGTTGATACTCATTAATTCCAACCTGTTTGTTTATTTTCATCTTATTTCATTTTTTATAAGCTGTCCTAGTGAGTAAAGAATTTCTACAGGATGTTCAGCCTTGTTTTATTCTATGTTAAACCACCAGTTAGAACTTTGATATCCTCAGAAAAGAAAGGGATTTTTACAAATCTATATATATTCTAAACATTTAGTTTGACATTTAGCTGTATTTTTATTAGTTTCGCGCACAATACGCTGCCAAAAACAGATAGACTCTATAGGAAAAGCCATATTTTAGTTTTTTTTTTTTTATTCTTCTTAACAGTTTGCACACATGCAACAACATAGACATCTGTCACTCACCCCTCAGCCCACCACAGACATTGTCTTCACTTATTGGATTTTGTTTTTTGTTTCACTTATAGGTAGGGAACCATATTTGGTAACTTCATTGACCTTGGTTTTCTATACATAACAATGACAATTTTTACAAAAGCAATAAATTCTTGTTCTGTCCTCCAATGACACTAAGACTGAAATGTTTAATTTCAGAATATTTCTGAGTGCCCTATTAATGGTTCTGAAGAGCATTTTTATTGCATTGCATCTATTATTTTGCAATACAGCCCATTCATTTGCAGAACTTTGAGGCTGCATCTACTTCTGTTCAACTACTTTTCCTCCACTGTATAAGTCTATGTTTTCAGGTTAGCAGAATATATAATGACTTCAGCCCTTTCTGGGAAAAGGATGTTCACCGATGACCATATGTTCTTCCACAGTCTGTTACAGCATGTGAGACGTGTGACATGACATGAAATTATGGCTGAGACAAGAACGTACAGCATACCTCATTTTCATAAAATCAAGAAGTTTATACTTAAAAGGGTGGAGCTCTTCCTGCCATTAAATGACTATATTCAGGTTGCCACAGGGTTTGAAGGAATGCATGTGGGTGCGTCTGGTGCGTCCACACTGTATGCATAACATAAACTGCAAACATGCATCAAAGGATGTGGCACCCCTGAAGCTAAATATTGCACCCCCTGTTATAGAGGACATAACAGCGCTTACACACGCAAATCTTGTTCTCCGAGTTAGCATGTAATCAAATAATTGATGTATTTCCTAAAACAGTAAAAAGTCGCAGTTTTTTCACATTAACACGTTTTCCAGAAACATATAAGAGAGGCACCAGGAAGATTAATTAGAAGTGTATCTTAAATTAAGGCTTATTAAGACTCGGACTATCTATACTTTAAACAGAAATGTCAAAATCATGTTATTTCACTAACATGCACAATTTGATCAGCAATGGGCCAGACCAGTTAAATAATCACTATAATTACCTAGAAATATAGTATAATCAAAATTATTTTAAATTATTTATATTATATGGATGAATGAATGAATGAATGAATAATTTCTATATTAAATATAAATTTAAAAATCCAAAATTACATTTTCAAAAATGTGACCTGAACTACCATGTACATCCTGAAATGTATTAATAAGTGCACTTCCAACAACATTATGCCTCTGCTAATTAATACAACTTACAGATCATCTATAAAACATTTACTACTATGGATATAATATTTTAAATTGCTCTTTCTTTAATTTAGAAATGTCAGGTTAAGAGCCCGATCATGAATTGGTAACATGTGTACTCCACCCTTACCCAGTCGTAGTCAGGATCCTCATCTGGACCCAGTGACCCTCACCTAGACTAAGTGAAAACCCAGACCCAGGGCTGAGACCCAAAATGAGACACTGAGCTGTTTGTATTTGGTCACCAAATGTCATGAGTACAACATACAATAATAATGTTATATATTAATTGATTTTCCTAATGAAAATAGAAGACTGGCGTTCTTTGGAAAAATGTGTGTTCAGTCATTAAAGACATAACATGACAAAAATGCATGAAGAAAAAAAGATATAAGAAAAAAACATAATGCATTGACAAGATTATCAGAAACAGCGTCTGAATGTATGTTTTAAAGTGTTTCCCAAGGAGACACAAAAGTGATTATTTGGATATTGAACTTAAAACAATGGAGAGCCACAAGTATATGATAAAATATATAAATATAATAAAATAAACATCATAAATTAATAAATATATGATATAAATATATAACTATAATATAAATAAAATATCCTTTCCGTACAGCATGTGATTTCTTACCATGTTCCAATTTAATGTCCACTTCCTCCCAACTGTTGCAGACCGTTTCATTTTATTGTCTAAAATGACCGTAGGGTGGAGCGTCCAGGTAAAACGCTGACTCTCAGGCCCAGACGTCAACATTGTGGTTCTGGATTTGACACTGACCTGTTCAACATGTTCATGGTCGGGGATTGCTGACATTTCCTATTCGTGTCTCAGTGGGAACTGACTGAAAGAGACAAATCTAACAATGCACTGACATTTCTTGGGCTAAATATACACAAGGGGAGTCATTCAGATGCTGCACAGTGTCCAGTTGTATTCCCAGAACACGGCTTTATGAGTTGTGTCTGTGGATGAAACCATGAAACCACACAGGGTTGGATGATGAGGCTTGATGATTACAGAAGAAAAGAGCAACAAGACAACTAGTCCCGTGTCTATTCCAGGCTCAAAACTCACAATATAACAAAAGCACTGCTATGATGTATAAGAAGTAAAAATTGGCCTCTGCCTAAAAATAAAAAAACAAAAACAGACCATGACCTTATCGGTGAACCTTATTATTGGACTTTTTCAGGTTTTCTGGGTTTGTTTTAAAGGATGAATGTGTGATATTTTGTGACCTCTAGTGGTGGAATTGCACATTACCAGCAGATGCCCCACCCCACCCAAAAAAAATATATATACAGTATATATATATATATTTAAATACAGTGATTACCATACAGGGCCCAATGTTTAACGTTTTAGTCTGCTGACATTGTTTACCATAAGACTTTGATTGGAATGCTTGACTTAACTCCCCCTGTATTTTAGTTTTTCCCTTTCATATACCACATAATGAACCCACAATCTAACCACTCAACACATTGTATATTGAGGTAATATTAACAATGGAGGCAAATATCCAAGTGGTTTTGGCCTCGTGCTCAGTTAAACTACTGTCTCTGTGTAAGGAAGGAAACTGAACTGAAGTGTGACAGCCTGAATAAGACTAGACTTTGTTATCGGAGACACTTTGTACATGTAAATAATCTGTTTTGAGTTCATTCAGGGTCATGAATGCAGCTGTGCACAAGGTTGCCTGGCAACACTGCAGAAATCCCCTAATCATATCAGGAACAAGGCAGTAAAATGAATATGATTGGATATTCGGCACAGAAAACACACTTTAGTCCATATCACTCCGAATGCTTTAAGTTGTTTTAAGATACACACTCCTTTGTTTGGTTCTCTGCAAACAGGAAGTAAAACATAAATAAAAGAAAGAAAAAAAAGAAAAACTTATAATAATTTTGTTTTTGTGATGATGTTTTTGTTAAAATGGTTTTTAACCTTACTTAACATTTTCTAATCATATAATATGACAATCCTAACCCTAACCCTAACCCTAACCCTGCAATCACTAAAAACCTACTAAACACTGGAGAAAACCATTCCCTCCATCCTTTCTTTTTTTTTTCCCTATTGCAATGTGATATCATGACTCTGCATAAATGTATACACCACTTTTTTGATGGTCAATTGGTATGTTATCTGTACTTTTTTTTTAGTTATCTTCTCTGGGACTTCAATGATGTATTGTTGTCCATGTTGTGCAGGATTCAGTTTTGCTGTTGTGCATCTGTTTCTGCTCTGGTGTTCTTTTTCCTACTCTGTTTTAGCTGCTGTTTGGGAAATTTCCCCTCTGGGGACGAATAAAGGTATTCAATCAATTAATCAATGCTATAAGCTTCCAATGTTTATGTTCAAGTCCTTATTACCCTGTCCAAGCGTTAGGGTTAGGGTTTCTGCTAAGAGTGGGGTAAATACAACCAAAAGAGATGTTGATGGAAATTGACACACAATGTCTAGTTAATGTCAGCCAATGGAGGCCAAATGGTATTGAATATCATGCCAAAGGTCGAAAATGCATAGGTAAAGCTTGCCAGTGCCAGAAGAACTGGTATGACATGCAACGCCAATTATCGAGATAAATCTGCCAATTGGAGAGAGTATTCTTGAACCAACAACTAAATGCCATCACTCTGTGTTTACATCATTAGCACCTCATCACTGTTGAGTGGACTGGGCCACAGCATAAAACCCGGATTAAGAGCATCTCTGGAGCCATGAGAATCAGGCGCCGCTCATAACTCTGGTGTTCACATGCCACTGTTTCTGTTTTACTGGCGTCATCGCATGCCTGTGAATGAGGATGCAGACTTACAAAAGACTATGTTCAGTAGTGAAAGTGGTGGAGGATCTTCCAGGATTAAAAGAAAACAGGGCACAAATAAGAGGGTTTAGAAAGACACAACAATGTGAAAACCAGTACACTGGCACCTGATCCAACAGACAGAAGAATTTGTTACGAGACGAGAGCTCACATAGTTATGCACTCAGAGCTGTCATTACTAACCATTTGCTTCCATTTCTCAATAAGTGACACATGTTATTGTATCCTCACTGTCTATGTGTGTCTATTTTAGCACAGGCATGTTTTGCTCCAGCTGTTACATTCCTTCAAATAAAATGAATTTCAGTAAAAACAAAATTACAAACATGAGATAAAGTTCTGACACAAACGGCAGTAAAAAAGTATTACAAGACCCACGGTGATATAATTTGCAGATAAAAGACACCAGTAAAACCCAAGGAGCAGCAGTGGCTACAAATCTCGCTGCTCCAAGACCTCTGCTGGCAGCCCTCGCTGAGGAAAAGCAGCTTAGTGCAGTGTGTCTCACGTCTGGTCAGTTGAAAGTCCTCTCTGAAACAAAACTCTATTCAGGTCAGATTAAGATCACATTCTGTGGGAGGACAATGGGACCACTGATCTGAGGCCAGCAGAAATAGAGAAGATTGTCTCACTGCCCTTAAATCGAAGATAGACTTCCCTTTCAGAAACAGAAGACATTATTACAGACACTTAAAGTAAACCTTAAATCCACAGACATTTATGCTGAAAGGAGCGAAGGGTTGTTCTCAATAGAGTGGGAATAACAAAGGAGAAACAAAGAATTCAGTTCATTGTAGATAAAATACAGAGAACTACTTTAAATTTTGTTATTTCGTTATTACGTTATTAGCTTTCCTCAACAAATGAATCTGACTTGGTAATGACATCATCCACGGCCTGTTATTTTATTGTTAACAGATCATTTCTGGGGTTTCGGTTTGGATTAAACACTTATGGATCAAAATCAGTACCATTATTTTTAAACCATTATTTTTTGTCAAATAGTAGATTTTTCTTTCAAAAGAAATGATGTAATGACCAAGATAACAAAATAATTTCACTGATCTATTTCACTTCTCTTATTTCTTAGGCCCTTTATTCTGATGTAGTGGGCAATAATAATGTTATTGTTTGACTTTAAAATGAAGTAGTAACCACATCACCAGCACAACTTTAAATAATGACTCATGAAATCTAGCTGTGCAGTTGCAGATGGCAAACAAGTGAATGTTACTCCGTCTTCACCAATAACACAGAAGACTGCATTGGTGCATTGTTTGTCTTTTTTTCGTTCTGGACCTTCAGTAAAGGATAAGGATAAGTAGAGTCAGTTCATAGTAAGTTTAGTGAATCATAGTAAGTTACCTAAATGCATTTAATGCTGGATGCCAGCTGGTAATACATGAAATAAAAAGAAGTCCACTTCATAAAAATACTAATAAGAAATATGCCTCATTACCAAAACACAATAACCACTGAACTGGAGTGTGTGTTGTTTTGCTTTGTTTTAAAAATCTGAATATCTTTTCTGCCTATGTGTGTGTAAGGACTAGCTTTGCAGAAAGATGTGTCAGAATATGTCTTAGATATGTTCGTTGCCTGTGTACATTTAGATGGCATTTTATAACTGAATGAATATAAACTAAATCACTGGCTCGAAGCTAATTTCACTGGAAAATTCCAGACATGCAAACAATTAGCATTTACAAATAAAGTTAACATTTACAACATCAGCCAGTGGGCCGCCAGTTGCAATAGCTAATCAGCTCACGAATCTGCATCACCAAGGCCAACTAGTGCTTACACTGAAGTTGACATGTACGCATCCTGTGATTGGATAAATACTCATGAGAGCCTGAAAGCTTTGCAAAATATCTAAACTAAACCAGGAGGTTCTTGGCTACCGACAGGTATTGGTGTATTTTTTATCCCACAACCGCTGAAGGAGTACAAGAAATAGATATGGCTTCAGATATATTTGCTACGCCATTTTTAGATGGTCCTTTCAAGCAAAACTGGACAATGTGAGATGAGGCCGCTTAACCGCTATGCTAGCAAGCCTGTCTTAGCAGTCAAAAGGTTTGTCTGTCATTTTAGACGAACAACTATGACTGCGACAAACAGCTTCTGAGAAACACTGCAGGTTCTACTGCTGAAAATGTCTTTTGGTTACAACTGATGGATTTGGCGTTTGGAGCTACACTGGGTTTTGGTATGGATGGTGTCATATTGGTGGTATTTATGAGGTATTTTGGTAGGATTAAATATGATGTCACTGAAGACCTTGGGTTGAAATGGGTGGCCGGCTCCGGCATTTCAGTATTCATTCATGCAACAATTGAATGTAGAAATACTCACAGGCAAATGTTTTCTTGGCCATACAGAGTGGGATACGTGGCTGTTGAGTTCCGTCTTTGATCTCAGCTGACTATAGAAACACCAGAAGTCCAAATATATGTACTTTACTACAACTTATACTGACCACTACAGGGTACCCTATGATTGTGTTTAACAACAGAGCACTACAATATCGGTCTTCATTTCAAATGTGTGGAAACTGTTGTTGTCCTCCTAATCAACATTATAAAAGAAAAGAATTGAACAAGTATACGTTTAGCAAAAACTAGATCTATGGTTTGTCACAAAAAATGATCTTCCTGTTGTTTAGAATCTATATTCTGTTCTCATCCACTGCTAAAACATGGCAGGCTCTATGAACACAGCAAGCTGATCCTTGTGGTGATATAAACAGTTCATTTTGGAGTATGTCTCGCTGAGGCAGCAGAGTCCACATCAACTACACAGGGAAGAACATAAGCGGCCCATAGAAAGTATTTATTTAGTTCCTTGTCACACAACATCCATAGATAGAAACCTAAATCTGCAGTCTGTGTATAGGATCGTAAATTTCAACCATCACCACAAGTGTTTGGTTAGGTTTTATACATATTGTACATACGTGCTTGAACACAGCTATCCTTGACATTCTCGTGAATTCGAGGCGCTGATAACGCGTCACTTCCTGACTTGCTGCTGCGGAGGAAGCTGTAATAACAAGTGTTGCATGATGAAGTGGTTTTATTGGGAAACCAAGCTTTATAATTACTGTTATTACAAGTCCAGTCTCCTTGTAAAACACTAACACACACATGCTCTCCCACCGTCTCCTTCTTTACCCCTTCGTATCCTGCAGCATAATGGTCAATTTGCACTGGTGGAAACGACTAACAGTACACCCATAAATCATAACATTGCTGATATATGGCTTTTGTATTTTTTTTCCTGCAAACTTATAGTATGTTTAGAATATATTTAACCCACTAACATAATTTTTACAGTCACTTTGTCAAGTCATCATAACCTTTATACGTACTGTAAAAACAGTTTCATTTATTTGATTTAATTTATACAGTTTAATGTCAGAAAGTATTGAGCAGGTTTTTTTTTTCATTGCACTTGCTGGTGGCATAACAGAACATATTTACATATTTACAGATTCTTTTTTTCCCATGTTTTAAGTATTTCTTTCATTCTTTACTCATTTATTTGGAGATGCAAACGCTTGACATTAATTGGAAATTGGCTTTAAGTTGACAACCATAGTTTTATTTGATTCTGCTCTAACTGAAAATAATACATAATGAATACATAAAGGCTCAGACTAATCAACTATTGAAAATCAAACCAAAACATTCCCATTTACAATATTTTTTTTCTTTACATGCAATCCATTATTTCTTTCTTCGACTGAAAGAGAAGAGTGGAAAATACTAGAGTATTAGAGTGTTAGCAGATGTCTTGATCATCTGGCAGTAAGCATTCAAAGTATAGAGAAAGATGCAGCATAACCACACCAGAGCTCATCAGTAAAAACAAAGTACAAGCCTCTAATAACATGTGATCTGATACAGTCTATTACAGACTGTGTCTCCACCCAGAACTGGTCCTGACAGCCATGACTCAGAATCCTTTTGATAAATCACTCGGTGGCTCAGTACATTGACAGGCACGGCAAACAAGAGTCCAACTGGCACAAAGAGCAATTTAGAAAAGAATTCAACACACAGGAATGCAAAACCTGGTGCAATATAAGAAAAAATAGAGCTGACTTGACCACGTCGTGAACATGTTATAGCTTCATATATCTCTAGATATAGACATGGTAAAAAGTTATATGTTGGGAGTGTCAAAATAAGACTGACAAGTTGTACACACAATGGTAGTTTTGTCAGAATATGCAGGTTAATAGATAATGGTTGAAAGAGTCATGATTGGACATAGAGGGATCATCAAACAGAGGTTTAGTCTTTATTAAGGATGAGGTACAACTCAACGTTTTGTGCCAAACTTTAAAGCAGATGCAATATAATGAATACAGACACATGGGCTCATAAAGACTGTGGAAAACTGTTGTCACTTAATTCAGTCCACTGCTACATCTACAAATACAGTCTGTATGAAGTGCATCAGTTCTATCCAGAAACATCCTTGAGTTCTCTAGACATGCGCTCATTATAGTTGAAGTAAAAGACTCTGTGTACATGCTCTGTGGTCAGACGGGTTCACATTTCAGCTTGTTTAAAAAACAAATAATACATTTCAGGTTTCATCTCAGAAATGAAAAAGACCATCTGACTGTTATCACAGTGTAAAATCAGCATCTGTGATGGTGTGGGGCAGCGTACAAATGGCTGACCTACATATGTGTGAAGGCACCGTCATTGTGAAAAGCCTTAGATATTTTACAGAGACATACAGTATGCTGTCGTTGAGTCGACATGTTTTCCCTGAAGTCCGTGGTTGTTTGAGCAGATGATGCCAGGCCTCATCCTGTACCAGTTCCAACAGCGTGGCTTCAGTCCACATCTGTCTACTGTTGGAAATGCATGAAGATCAGGAAGAGGAGAATCAGTCAATGGCCACCAAGGACTGATGAGCAGCTCAAGTCTTGGAAACACAAAGAATGAATTCCACTGGGAAAACAGCACTGGAGTCCTCAGATTGTGGAAAAGTGTAATAAAAAAGAAAGTCATTGTCACATGAGGACAAACGTGCATCTGTCAGTCATCAAAATGTAAATTTATACATTCTATTTAATACGATAAATATTTTGAATTGTTTAAGTCGGTTAGCTAAGTTTTTCAGCTAAGTAAAAGTTTAAATAAATGAACAGATTTGCAGGTTTTGGTTTGTATTTTATCTTAGAAAATCTTCAAACTTTTCTGGAAATTAGGTTTATATATGCATATGACATACTGTATATTGGGATTGAATGTCAGTAACATGAATGTGTGAATATGACATATTCAGCACTCAGCTATTGTGTTGGTCGATATCTTAACATGATACATTTAATAGTGAAAAATCAAAATATCTTTAATGAACTAATGTCCTTATTCGAATAAATAAAAAAAAATGTAAATAGATTTACCAATTTGATTGATGATTAATCAATCAATCAATAATCAATCAATAAGTCGTCTTTGAATGAACTTCATCAGTACCCCTTATACTGTGTGTTGGTGCTACTTCCCCAGCTGTGTCTCATTATTATATCATATGACATCAGGTTACACACATGCAAAGATCACAACAAACAAAGATACAATCAATCTGTCTTAGATTTTTCCATTATGTAACCTGAAACATCCAGAGATGGATGTAATCTCTCTGCAGTGAGGAAAGTTCAAATTGCTTATTTATGGAGTGTCACTTAAAGTAATGAATGTGCAAACTTTGCTAATGGAGAATATTTATGATATGACAAGTACCTGGCAGCATCAATAGTTTCCCTTGGACCTATTAAAGACTTGTTCCGAACTCTATTAGATTTGATGCGTTTAATTTCATCCAGATGTAAAAGTTTCACAAGTGAAAAAATGAGCCTTTTGTTAGAAGAGCCAAATGTTATGGGATGGATGATTTAAACACAAGAAGTCAAAAGCAGCAGCACTGTATGAAGCACAAACTACTGGCTTGGCAAAGTTACCAAAGCCTCAAAGAAAAGATTATGGAGTTTACAAAAAGGGAAAGGAGAAGAAACCACAGATGTCGTCAAAAAAAAAGAAAAAAAAAGAAGGTTTATCCTTGAGGTTGGAGTTTCTACGTAAATGAGCGTGGGCTGGAGGGCCACATGAATACGGAGCCTCAGCTCTGAACATGAAACCTCCACGAGACTCGATCAGGATCCTACGCCCGTATAAAAACGCACACTGTAAGTATCTGATGAATGACATATGTGCATGTACGAAATTAATATGACACACAACTATTTCTTTCATCAGTTGAGTGGTCCACTCCTGCTGACCTCCCCTTAAATCAGTGGCAGTGGCTGCGGAGCCCCAGACTTCTTTCGTCAGTGTAAACAGCTTAAATAAAACAGTGTTTCTCTGGTTTGATGAGTCCCGCTCCACAGAGATGCATCTCTCTGAGGGGAGGCTTTCATTAGTGCGCCTGCACCACCCACATGCAGTTTACCGACCCCTCGACCTCACATTAACAGTCTCCCTAGGCTGTATTAGGAGCGTGTGTTTGGTTGTGCGTGCACGGCAGTGGTTTGGGGGGGTATGAAGGCTTTCCCACTCTGTAGACCCTGTTTCCACATTCTATTGGAAAAGCCCACAGACCTCAAGTGAGTTTTGGAGCCGGTAGGAATTATTTTATTTATTTATTTTTTTTCAAAAAATAACTGCATTCACAAATTCCATTTTAATTGAATGCCAGTAAACACAAACAGACTGGGTAGTAATTTTAATTTAAAACGTAGAAGAACTAGGAGAATTTCTGTGGCACCTGAATTGGATTTTGGAAAATATTATTGCACTAAAGTCAATTATCACACATTTGATCTGTCTAAAAACAGATGGTCACACAACTAGTTTCTTAGTAATCTAAAAGGAAAAAAAAGAATACAAGTTTATGCTTTTTACTGCAAACACTGAATTTTCAGTAATGTCTTCTTTATGATTTTTATTAAACCCCGATTATTAGTATTAGGGGTTCATTGATTATTCTAGTGCAAGGGTCAGTAAACTTTACAACCCCAAAATTGTATTTTTAATCAAAAAAGAAGAAAGAAATCTGACTAGAGCTGTGAAAAAATTATTTAAACCCATCTATATTGTACCATGAGGTGACTACACTGCTGTAGCCGATTTAGGATTAGTGGGCTGTTTAATTTTGTATTTCCATTACAATAATACAATGTCTAGTGCATTTCTGAATTTATGCAACTACAATAAAAAAAACCATTCAAGATTTGTATATTTTTTAAGGATTAGCATTATCTCCAAATCATAATTATGGAAAAAAGGCTGAACCTTTATTGACTTATGTATTAATTTCATTTCAACTATGTACATAAAAATTATCTCTACCTTTATTCAACAATTTTTTTCTTACTGGATATATTGTATTATATTGTATTGTATTCTATTGCATGCTACTGTTATAAACCAATTTCCCATTTTGGGATTTTGGTGCAAACACGTATAGTGTATGTCGTATAAGAATTCAACTGAGGTATATCTGTGCTTATTTCTACTCTTTGTATTTGGCTGCGGTGATGCACAAATTTCCCCATCGTGGGAAAAATACAATTCTATCTAATTTAATCTACTCTAATCTATTGGCGCATACTTACAAACCACAAAGGCAAATTGAGCATCTTGTTTTGAATTCGGCAAAAAAAAAGGTTTATTAATGTGAAAAAGTGATTTCATGTGAATGTGAATTTTTACAGATGGACAAAGTTAGAACAGACTTAGGCCTGGGACAAT
>JAPTHA010000005.1:23643458-23654370 GCA_029814585.1 Gymnapogon annona | reverse complement strand
CCTTTTTATTGGATTTGAAACTTATTTTATTTTTCGTGAAAATAAGTATTTATTATACACTATATATTTTTATAGTTTAGAATAGATCCTTATTGTCACAACAATGAAAATCAGCTGTTGATGTCAGATAAGTGCACCAAACATGGGTTTTTTGTTTTGTTTTTTTTACAACTAGGTGCACTATTGCTATGATTCAAACATAGGTTGTTTTTTTGGTATATAAACATAAAACACATGATGAGAATATGAACTTTGTGCACAATATTCAAATAAAATGGAATGGCACAGTTTTCAGAAAAATATAAATATTCTCAACTGGTGCTAGTGTATTGAGCGAGTGATTGGTAATTGAAACATGGTAGAATGGTGTGATGGAATCAAATGGATTCCATGTAGCTACATGGAATCCATTTGATTGGATTTAAAACTGATTTTCATTGTAGTGACAATAAGGATCTATTCGAATAGATCCTTATTGCCACAACAATGAAAATCAGTTTGACAATAAGGATCTATTCAAATAGATCCTTATTGCCACAACAATGAAAATTTTTTGAATCCAATCAAATGGATTCTATGTAGCGCCAAATCACAACAGAAGTTATTTCAAAGCACTTTGCAATAAGGATCTATTCTACACTATAACAACCTCCCCAGCTGTATAGCTCAGTTGGTAAGGCACCGGGCTGGTGCATAAGGGACGTGGGTTTGATTCCTAGGGTGAGCATCCAGTGGGTTGTATCAGGAAGGGCATCCAATGTAAAAACTCCTGCCAAATCAAATATGTGAATTGGATTCGCTGTGGCGACCCCGGAAGGGAAAAAGCTGAAAGAAATCATCATGTACGCTATAACAACCTCCCTTATAACGTAAAGGAATATGAAGTAGACATGATAACTGCACGGCTGTTTATCTCGCTTTTTTCCATAATACTTGCTTGTTTGTCTTGTTGCTCTGTACATTCTACTGTATATTGGACTACAGTGCAGAGACACATCCTCCTCTCTTCATCCTGAGGACTGAAGAGGAGCAGAGTCTCCAACAGATGGTGCTAATCTCTCTCTCTCCCTCATTCTCTCTCTCTCACTCTTTCTCTCTCTCTCTCTCTCTTCACCAGGAGGAGTTGGTGATCATTCAACAGTTATGTCATCAGGTGTACCCACCACCTCAGGAAGAAAAGAGCTGTCATCACCATCATGTTCAATGCTGTCCAACACCCGCACCTCTGTATCTCACGCGCCACTTTATTTGTTTTTTTTTAATTCCCCCCCTCTCTCACACACACTCATAGATGATTTGACCCTCGTCTTTCAGCTCATCTTGTGAAGAGTTCATTGACAAGAGGAGCGGGAGTAGCTGTGCGTGCGTGCGTGCGTGTGTGTGTGTGCGTTGGCGGCTGAAACTCTTCAGACTCTTACCTCCGGGATGCACCTGCAGAGGTGAGCGGGGCCAACCGGGCTCAGCCTCCGGGGCTATCGGTGTGTCTGCGGGAGTTGGCTGATCACCCTCCGATGCCAGAAGACTCGGTCAAGGGGGACTCAACGCCGACCACCACAGCTCTCCGGTCCCACGGCAGCGCCGGGTCTCCGGCCAAAATGTGCAGTGAATGTTACGTGAACCAGACATTCGTCAACGATGATGGAACCGTGAACCACCACAAACCACGGTAGGAGAACAGCGGAGAGAACGGCAGAGACGAGCACGAGGTGGATGGAGAAGTTTAGCTGGAGATCAGTGGTGTTGGAGTTGTTGCAGTGAAAGGGGAAAGCAGGAAGACTAATTATTCTTCATTGTCCCTTCATTGATTGGTTTAGACTCCTCGAGTGTGTGTGTGTGTGTGTGTGTGTGTGTGTGTGCGTGTGTGTGAGTGTGAGTGTGAGAGAGAGAGTCCTAAACTTCAACAGTGATATGCTTTTCTTCCTCTGCTGTTCATCACTAGTGTGTGTGTTTGTGTGTGTGTCTGTGTGTGTGTTCAGCTGTGTTTGTTTGTGCTCCTCTCAGCTTTATTTCCTGGAACAGGAAATATTTAGTTATAAAACAATTCCCCCCAAAAAATAATAATGCGCTTCTAAGTTATTTACACTGTTTATAGTACTGTTTACATTTACTTACGTTTACATATAGCACTGTTTACATTACCGGCTGGATAGATCAGTTGGTGAGGGTACCGGGTTCGATCCCCGGTAAGAGGGTCCAGTGGGTTGTGTCAGGAAGGGCATCCGGCTTAAAAATCCCTGCCAAATCAAATAAGCGAATTTGATTCACTGTGGCGACCCCGGGAAGGGAAAAAGCAGAAAGAAATCATCATCATAGTACTGTTTACTTTTATGTCATGGTTACACTGTTTTCAGTACTGTTTACATTGATGTGCAATATTGCGCGGCTCATCTTATTTATTCCTCATTTATACTGTCTGTATCTGTTGTCACCTTTGCACTGCAGTCACTCATGGCTTTGGATTCACTTCCGCAATTTTGCACTTTTGTATTTTCTATATTTATTTTGTGTTATCAGTTGCCAATCAATGACATTTTGTTGCCAGATTCACTGTGTGTGTCTGTGTAATGACAATAAAGGAAGTCTAAGTCTAAGTAATGCAGTAAGTAACACTCGGGCTCTTAAAAATCTAAGACAATCACCAAACATCTTAATAACCTTCTGTAACACGTGTCCATTACAATGATGAAGTCATTTTAATTTGTCTAAAAAATATGAGTAAGCCACTTCAAAAATGCTTATTTGCATAATCATCATATAAACAAAACAAAAGACTAAATCTGAAGTAAATCTATTTGTAAATCCATTATTTGTAAACAGCCCAGTGCTATAAAACCCCGTCACTTCAGAATATGATATTTAGATGATGTATTGAGTAAAAGGCATGATACTGATGTAAATAACAGGATAAAACAGTATTTTGACATCCACCACTTGTCAAAATGTGTATGTGTGCTCTGTCCATCCCATATCAATCACACCAATCAAACTGTTGCACCTAAGGGACGTCTGTAACCACTATGCAGCCATATGTTTCACAACAAGTTACTTCCATCCAAATAGCAGATGTTTGTCCTGACCCATAAAGACCCAGTGCTACTTTTATGGCAATTGCATATATATCTAACCTTGCTTAAGTGGTTTGTCACCATATATTATGGTATTATCCTCTGCATTTTTTAAAAATTGAAAATCTAGTACACTAAAGTCTATCTAAAGATAGACTTTATTGTCACTGTCCAGCACAATGAGATGAATGTGGCACTTGCCACTCACAGTGAAAAAGTACAATATAAAGCCCAGGCATTCCTAAAAACAAACAAACATAAAAACATAAAAACACAGACACATCAAACACATACACCGTGTGTTGAAATGTATAAAACCCAATAAATAAATAATAAACAAATAAATAAAATAATTTTCCTATTATTAATTACCTGATTATGTAGGTGTCTATAAAAGCTCAGGTTAAAGTTCAGGGATATTATGTCAGAAATAGAGAAAACTGAAGAAAAACTCACTTTATCTGCAAATATATAATTAACTCAACATAACAAATGTGTTTCCATGGTAACTATGGAGCCTGTGAACGTCCAAACGAGTCATATCTGGTGACTATGCGAAGACGACAAACTGTATTTTACGCCATTCATTTAAAGGTGTTGATAGGATTAATGGATTAGATGTTGTTAAACATGTTAGATTAGAAAATGATTTTGTTTTCCAGTTGTTGTTTGGGTCTTTATGGCTTAAAGAAATGTTGGAGTGTCTGAAATTTTTTAATCATGCAGTCATAATAAGACAGAAAAGTAATACTTTAAAGTCGTTCTGTTGATTTTCTTCAATCTAAAACGGATTGAAACCTGATTTAACCCAATTTGGTAGCATTTAAGCATGTATCAAGATACGTTTGATTAAAAAAAGTCAATGCGTATCATCAAACAATCCCTTCAACTACCTGTCTATCTCTTCAGTCCATCACCTCATATGACCTGTGTGTAAGTGTGTGTCTCAGAGACCTGAGTGCAGTATTCTGCCACTGGGTTTTGTTGGATGGGTATTTTCATAAAAATCCCATTGGGAAATTTGCCCCTAATCTGTAACGCAATGAATTTGACAAGTTTAATGCACGGCTTTAAGTGAACAAACAGATGAAATGATGAAGAGAAGAGAAGAGGCGGAGAGGAGCAAAGGGAGGAAGAAAAATGGTGGTAAACAAGGTTGTCAGCTTCTGTTTCGTATGTTTTTTTTTAATATATTTTATTTTTCATTAGGGCGCTCAATTTTTTTTATGCAGATTTGTTCCCTCTGCTTCTGCAGTGCAACTACTGGGATAAATAAGACATTTCTTTCATGTCTGTGTGATGACGAATAATTAATCAAGGATTCATTGTCTGTACTGGAGACTGAGATTTACCATTCTGATTATTTATGAAATGTACGATGTCTTTAGAGTGTATTTTAGCACAGTTTTACATATGTGTTAGTCATCTCACGTCTGGACTTTCTTATCCATCCCATTCCTTCAAGTGTCCACCATCAGCTCCCCATCACACACTTCCTGCCTCTGAAGCCAACCGTAGCGTGCTTCTCCCTTGCATGCAACTCATTAAGACTTAAAGACTGTGATTGAAAGGCGACTCAACATTCAGAGCAAACATGGCACTAGTGGTTGGTAGAAAATTACTCCAGTTCTGTATCTTCGGACGTCCCTGCTTCTGCTCATTATATTCCCACAGTGACAGTGATGGCTGTTTATTTTGCATGATTTCCTTGGGGTACCTTCAGGAATGTAGGAGGTGTGAGGTTAACATGTGTGTCTCTGCACAGTTCGTATAGTTAAGGCCTTGTTTTGTTTTGTCCTGTCTTGTTTCGTTTCATCCTGTTTTGTCTTGTCTCATGCTGTTTGTGACAACACGAGACAAGCAGTGTCCGGGTGGCACTGCTAGTGTGGGTGGGTGGTGAGTCCTGGTGGTGAATAAATGCGACTGTATGGATGCGTAATGTAATGTTGTTGTCTAATGAAAAAAAATGTTAAATGTTATATTCCAAAAAAAAAAAAAAAAGGAATGAGCTGGAGATAAACACAGCGACTGGTTCTGCTTTTTTCTTTGTTTGTTTATGTTTAAAATGGAAGACGGTGCTTAAATATATGCTTGGCATTGCGTTGTCCAAACGGACAGATCATTTGACCTCAGAGGATGTCAGTTATTTTTGCACAGTGTGCAGATGTTTTTTCTTACTGGCTTAAAATGTGTTCTATTATATTGTTGGACCGTGTGTCCATACTCCACTGCCCGGTTTCTACTCTTGTGTCCTCTCACTGTTGCCTCTGCATCCAAGTCCTCTTTCTATTTATTTATTTACTTTCCCCCCCTCTTCTTTCCCTCCCTCAGCTCCACCCCAAAATCACTCCAGACAAACAGCAGCGAGGTTATCTTAGACATCTCCACCCTTAAGATGGAGCAGCTTGAAAGTGAGGTGCCTCCACTGCCGCCGCGCTTTCGCTTCAGAGATTTGCTGCTGGGAGACCAGAGCTTCCAGAATGATGACAGGTAGGCACCGGGCCCTTCACAGCTCTTTCATAATTGCTCCTGCCACAATTTTTTGAGCTAAAAACAGTCATTTTTTATAACTGTGATAATCCTCTCCATTCACTTGTATAAAAAAAACCAAAACATTTGGTTGTAAGTAAGAGAGATGACACTTTTTCACATCATTTTGTACCATTTGAGATTTGACCCTCGCTGCTCTGAGTGTTGCCTGTCAACGGTGTATCTTTCAGTAACAAGCTTCGTAAGGTATATTTTACCGAGTGCAAACCAGGAAACCTATACTCAGACTGATGGCATAAAAAGATTAGATAAAAAGGATCCAGACAGACACTTACTTTGGCATCTAAATCCTTCACAGCAACATTCCATCGAACTATGAGCATATGTCATTTCACAACAGGCTTTAGAGGACGGTTCAAACCTACATTTCTCAGTTAAACACAGAAGAATATCAGCGAATAAAATATTGAGATATAATAATAGTTGGAAAAATGCTCTGTCGGTCTTGTCCTTTCAGTGTGGCTTTTTGTATCTATGTATGCGATGTTATTTGTTTTGTAAGTCACATAATAGGTCATTAACATTATCTACCGGCGTTGCAGACGACTTCACCTCATGTCAGCTTCTCTCATTGGCTTAAAAAAATCTGTTGATTTCCCTCTTTCGCAGACACCGAGAGATTTTTTTTTAATAGTTTGATAATATGCTTATACTTGAAGTGTTTACCCTGAACACCACCTGTCCTCTTAACTGTGTGGTCGAGAGGATGGTTGTTTGTGGAATAGAGTTGCTGGTACTAGAAGAGAGGGTGGTGCTGTCCATGGTGCTGAAAAATGTGGCACCCTAGGAGAAAATACACGTTACAGGTTGAGTGTGTCTCTAGATGGTGCGATCTGAAGCATGTTTTTCAGCGGCACCGACCTGTAATTCACATGTAATGAGAATATTTAAATTGAGATCTCCAGAGGAGTCCGTCTGTTATCTACCTATTCGCATCCACATTTATCCCCTGACTTTCCTCTGCTGTGTCTGAACAGTCCTATGTTTTGTTCTGTGGACAAACTGCACTCTAAGCCACAATTTGGATTTTTTGATGAAATCAGATTTTTTTTTTTTTACGTGTCTGCGTGCTCATTTATATTACACATTAATAAATGTGACTTCTATCAGTTTTGAGTAGAAACTCAATGTGACCCTGAGGTGACCGCATGTGCAAAAGAAGCCCTGACGTAGAATCCCTGACCACACAGATGCACACTGTGTTTCTGGAAGTAAATATATTCCACACTCCTCCTCCTGGGATGTAGAATTGTGAGGTTTGTCGAAGGTTAATGACACAAATGTCGGATAACTGCAACCTGGGCATTCAAACTGAAGGCGAATTGCAAAATATGAGATGCACATCGGATTTAGGAACGCATATGAAAGCTGCTTGGGTCAGATTTGAAAAAGTTGGATCTGTGCTTTTCAAACTGTCTTTGACAGATGGGATACAGGTCACATATGGGCAAAAGAATGGGATCTATGCCACATTTGAACACAATTTGAACATAGCTGCAGATTGAAGAAGGGATATTAAAAGCCTTTGCCTCTGATGTCTGAGTTGGAATGTCTTGACAAAGGCAGTCTATGTTAGCTTTATATCATCATTGGGATTATTCAGTGCATAATCTGGGCTCCTGTCTCTTTTTAGTGTTGATGAAATGTACAGGTAGACGTCACCACAGTACAGAAAAAGAAACAGAAAAGCTTTTTGTAATATCTGACATGTTCATTTGACAAACCACATGCGCTGCCAGTGCTTTTAGTCAAAGCTGACCTTTTTCCAGCTGTCCTTGCATCCACCGTTGTTTTCGCTCTCCATTAAACTGCGCGCATTTGCAGCTTCTATTTAGACTGTCACAATCATTTTTTTTCTGTTCCTTCCTTGAATACAAACCTGCTCTCTGTTCCTGGTAGATAGTGTGCTTTTGGGAAGGTGGCAGATGCTTCAGGTTACATTTTCTGTGCTCAGCCTCCAAAGCGGGTGTTTTCACAGCCTGTGCGTGAACTCTGAAATGTCACTGGTCACATCTTTCCAGGGTTCATCAATCAGTCTAGGGGTCCTTCCACAAAGCCCAGCACAAATTCCAAGGAGAACATGTAATCTATTTACAAAATTAAATATAGTATTCATTATTAGGTTTAAATTGATGTACAGAACATTTGTTTCCTTATAATGTCCCAATTATATCTGCAGCCTTTTTCTTCTACTTCTGTTCCACAGTGAGTGGGAGCCAAATTTGGGTACATTACTGACAGTCAAAAGTGAATCGGAAAGGTTGAAAATGTTGAAGTAGATTAATGAGGGCTAAAGGAAATAGCGGCATTAGTACTATTATGTTTTTTAACTGGTAGTTATATGACACAAGATTTTCAGTTTCATTCTCCTTTGGAATGAATGCGACTGGATCTGCTGTTCATCTCTTAAAGGGGAGTGGAGAAACTGTGACACAGAAACAGGAAATGACGGGACGTTGTTAATTAACCGCCCGGAATGAACAAGACACACAGACCCCTGCAAGAACTTTTAGTTTTTTGAGGCCTCCATGGTGATGTTGAGTCTAGTCTTTTTTAGTGTCGTCACTAAATGCCTGGAATTACACTGGTCTACAAGTTAAATGCTTCCAGATTAAAAGTACTGAAATTTTACCCCCGTGAGTCACTGTTAAAGAAAAATCAAGTCATAAATGTTGTTTGGCTGAAGTTTCACAGATAGAGTCTTGGGTCAAAATGTTAAATTGGAGAATTATTGTGAGAATGGGTTTAACTCCAAAGGAATGTTTGTGTCAGAGCTACATATGTACTCCCAAACATTGTCTGTACATGACAATACATTCACTTTTCAGGCTCTATTTAGTGGAAGGGTTATTAATTAATTAATTAATTCATTCATTCATCTTCCAAACCCGCTTTATCCTCTGCTGTGTAAATATACATCAACATGAATCTAAAACATTAGCAGAAACATAAATCTGTCCACGTGTGCTAAGAAACTGAGAGAAATTCTGTTGACAACCACTAAGAAATGTATTGATAGAAAATGGAGATTAGACTCCGCCCCCCTGTCCAATCAAGACATGGTTAGAAGTCAACAGTCGTGTGAAAGTGGAGAAATAACTTACTGGATGAAAAAAAAAGAAGTAGGATGTTTTATAGGTTATAGCGAACATTCTTAAACTAGATGGAAAATTTGCTAGCACACCACACTGGTTCAGCTCTATATACCTGAGCAGGACTTGTAGGGCTGATGAGATGTGGGGTCAACATATGTCTCTCTGCGAATCAGGCAGTTCACTTATTTATGGTTTTGTTTATTTTTGTTTTGCTGGTTCCAACCGTGCCTCCGGGAGTGTCTTGTGGCATATGAATGTAAATATTGTCCAATAAAAAAAATCGAAATAATTTTTTTAATGGACATAAAGCAATATATGAGTATCTTATATCTTAGACCGTGAAAACATAAGCAAACCAACTGTTTGTCATTTGTTTTTCAATTAACCTTGTGAAAATATGTAACATTCAGCGCATTTAGTCTGTGATGCTGTAATGTAATAAGAATTTAACATCCATCCATTCATTCATCTTCCAAAACCCACTTTATCCTTAATTTCTAAAAATAATTGTGGATCAGTGATATCACACAGGGGGCCTCAGTGGCTAGAGTGGGTTGTACAATAACTGAAGGAGTGGCAGTACAAATCCCACTCTGTTATGGTCACGTGCCATAGTGTCCTTGGGCAAGACTCGTCACCCTTCTTGCCTCCAGTGCCTCTACACAGGTGTATGACTGGGTGTGAATGATTGGTCCTGCGATGAACTGGCGACTTGTCCAGGCTCCAGTGACCCCCCCCCCTGTGACCCTCCAAAGGAGGACGCAGGTTCAAAAATAAATGAAGGAATGGTATGCTATACTGGGTCTTTTAACACCTGTTGTCATGGTACTGCGTTATTTAATGGTGTCATCTTTACTCATCCAGATGAATCTTATGTATGAAGTCAACTTGGCGGAACATGAATGCCTCAGAGTGGTTTTGTCATAACGGACTGTAGACGAGGCTGAGGTGCCACCGGTGTGGACGAGGGCTTGAGGTGGAGTCGCCTCTCGGAGTATTTTCTCAACCACTGCCTCAAAATAACTTCTTCAGACTATTCAAAGTAAGAGACAATAGACGAAAAGGTGAGAGAGATGCTGGGAAACGCAGAAGAGCTTTGGCTTTTTCTCCTCAAATCAAAAAAAGATTTTTTCTCTTTTGTGTATTTTTTTTTTGTCATCTGTCACATAAGACGTAAAAGCATCCATCCATCAACAGAAGAAGTTGTCTGCTGAGGGAATGGAGGTAGATTGCAGGAGCCTCTGAGCGTTGCAGTGTGTAAGTCATGAAGGCTGGAGATGGCAGCTGGAGTCGGTCCTGATGCGGTGCAAGTGGAAATGCCTCAGGTGATGATGCTCTGGACGGTGCACCTGCTGCCAAACCTGTGTGTGTGCATGTGTGTGCGCAGCTCATCCATGTGATCATTCCTTCACTCTGTCACTCTGAGTGTGTTTAGTGTGGGTCGTTACTGCCCGAGAAGAAGAGCGTGCAGCAGCACCGGTGTTGGGGTTATTCCTGTCGTAGCATCGTTGCTGTGGCAACAGGCCTGCGCACGAGAGACCGAGGGAGAGCAAGACAAGCGGGAGAGAGAGGAGTTGTATAGATTTATAAAAATGTTTACTTATATAAGCACCCCCAAAAATAAATAATGAATTGCCGCATTGAAATCTGCCTCTTTGTTTTTGCCTCTCGTTTCTTATCTCTTCAGTCGTCTCGGGTTTTATTTGGAGTTTTTTTTCTTCTTCTTCTTCTCTTAAATATAAAAACAATTCATCAGTTAGTGCATTATATTTTTTTGGCTGCGGAGAGGCGCTCGGACCAACATTAGGATTAAAGCCCGAGACAACACGACGCTGCTACAGGTGTTTTCACTGCGCACAATGGATCCGAACATCCTCATCCCGACCTGGGTCAGTCCGTCCGTGGGCGCGTCGGAGCTGTTCGCTACTGACAGCGGGCAGAGGTAGGGTCACCAGCACGCGTGGAGGCCGAGCCAGATGTTCGTTCACCCGGGTTCGGACTTTTAGGCTCGTGTTGTCTTTTTCCAGCGGATACTGTTTGCATTTCGCTCGTGTGCGACATTTGCGGTGGAAGACGCAGAAAGCACGCGCTCCTGATTTGATGAGCGCGCTCAAAATGAAGGTCCATGGAAATGTATACAATAGTAACAACAAAATGAGGCAAGTCAGATGTTACTTTAAGACTCTTAAAAAAAAAATAATT
>JAPTHA010000005.1:23589893-23604255 GCA_029814585.1 Gymnapogon annona | reverse complement strand
TGGACCCACCTCATATTGAACCTATGGATTAGGAATGGGATGCCACTTGAGTTCATATATGAGTCACGTCAGGTGAGCAAATACTTTTGGTAATAGAGTGTATTTACATGTTGTCCTCCATCCCCTTATTCAGGTACTTAATCCGCTCAGACCCTCTGGCTCACGTTCCCGAGGACCCTCCTGTCCACAGCAGCAGTCTGAAAGAAAGACGCGAGTTCACCTCGGACATCCGAGAGGACACCCAGCTCTGATGACCTCTGACCCCTGTCATCACTCTCCTCAGCTGGTTACACCAACACAGGCCTAAACAACTAACAGAGGGCATTGTGAGCACTGCAGTCTGTCACTGTATTATATGAGTGCCTACTGTTTGGCAGACTTTCACCATCTCGCCATAGATGACGCATCTAATAATTGGGTGTTTGTGTGTACGAGAGCTCTTTCAGGCGAGCTTCCATACAAGGCGTCCTTGAGTCGAAGTCTTTTTTTCTGCGTGGTCCGTTCGGGTTGTGGCTCATCACAAAAAGTGCAGTGTGAAAGGCTTTTAGGATGTCTGGGAAAGAGCTGAGCAGAAACTAGACGCACATGTTCAACATCGACCGTAAACAATCAAATTAACCTCATGTGCATTTTGCGCCCAATGCTTTATTTTGTAGCTGAACCATAGATGCAGATATTTCTTAGTGTTTAGCTCTTCACTGTCTTAACTTACAAACCAATGGCCAGTGTCATTCAGTTGATGAGACAAGATTGTTGCACTATGGGAGCTTAAACTCAGCCCTTAAACAGGCCCTGCCATATATTCAGTCGTGTGCCATAAAGGACCTGTTTGATTTCTACAATATTAGTAATAATCAAAGAACCTTAGTCATCTCTCAGTGCTGCTCAGTGAAACAATTTGCTTGTTAACTAGCGTTTTGGACTATTTGGACAAAGTGAATTGTACATTGTAAAATATGACATCTTTAATTCTTTGACTTGATATGTGTTTAATGTTGGAAATATTTTGTTTTTTGTATGTTCAAGTGCAATATATATTTAAAGACAAAATCTGCATATATCGATTAAATTTAGCCTTAGACAGTCCACTTGTTGTCCAGGAATGGTAATGAATGTGGATGAACTCTCTTGACGTTTTGCATATAAGCCACATATTGAAGGTTAATCATTAGATATATTAACAAAACAAAATGTGTTATTTGCACATAATTGAGGCTTGCTACTCTTCTGTATTAGGATATTTTTTCTCTCTTTAATGTTTAATTTTGGCCTCAAAAATACACGTATTTAAGTCTATTTATGTTCATTGAAGCATTTTCTCTAGGATTACCAAATGACATATTTAGAAAAGCACATGTATTTCTCCTGGAAATGGCCCGATTCTGCCAACAAAATTGATGACTCATTTTTGAAAGTTTGCTGAAATAAGACATAATATCTACCTTCATTATGTTTTCCAAAATCTGTAAAGTCATCCTTCACAATAATTGCACCTGTGTTTAAGGTAAAGTAATACAATCTGTTCAGGGCGGGCCTTGGTCAGTGTTCTCACAGTGTGTGAGATGTAACACTTGTCTACTGTATCCCATGTAAATGGATAAATGCACTTATATAGTGCTTTTCTATACATTTATAGTGCCCAGAGTGCTTTACATTGGCCTCACATTCAGGCCAGGCTCTACGGGGAGCAATTTGGGGTTCAGTCTTGCTCAAGGACACTTCAGAGCCAGGATTCGAACCACTGACCCTTCAGCTTTTGGATGACCTGCTCTACCAACTGAGCCACAGCCGCTCCACGTGCCAAATGCAGCGCTCGACCCTCAGAACAGAAGGATCTATTTTTGTCAAATACTTTTTATTTTTTCTTTTTCGCTCCAGATGTAATGCACCTTTTACCCAACACTAACTGATGTCTAGACACTAAAGCATAAAAGGCTGAATGATGAAGTGATGTAGAGAGGCTTCATTTCCTGGGAGCGTGTTTTTACCTTGTCTGTAAGTACATAGTCGACTGAAATCCTGTGAGCTGCAAAAATATGTTAAGTCATCGGGTGGGAGTCATCAGACTGGGCTATTCAAAGGGTCAGTGTGTAATATTTCTAATGTCATATCCTTATCTTCTTCTGTGGTGGCCATGACCATACAACACTCCCTATGCTAGTGTCTTGTCAACTCTAGGCTTTTCAGACGAGAGGACTCTGGATGTTAATGCACCTTAACACTAGATGCCACCCAGTAGAAACCCCCATTCACAAAGGTATGCATAATAGCCAATGTTGAGAGAATAGTATGTTTTTGAAATGTCCACATGTGTAACACATAATGTTTCTCAAATTAAAAGCCAATTTCACAAATCCAGAATGTGGCATTTTGTTGCAAAGACAGTAAAGCGGTATTGACTTGCATGAATTGAATGAGTGGACCGTGTCTCCGGTATCATTCGATAGATGTCAAAAGGACCATCACCTCTGTCCACTTTTCACAGTTATCCAGGAACAAATGAGCAAGATTTAAAACGTTGGCCTCATATCATAATTATCAAACCCATACACAAATGGATAAAGGTATTGGGACATGTTGAAAACAGATGTTTCTTTTCTAATAGGGATCTGTGATGCAACACAATGACAAATGTCATGATGTATTTTATATTTTATATTGCTGCTCCTCAGTTTGGTTTCCTAAGTATCAATCACATCACGCTACAATTGCCGCGATACCACCATGGCATTGATACTATAGATTTTTAAATCTTTACGCCCAGCCCTATTTCTAACCACAGCAAGAATAGACGGTACAGCATCGCAGGGTAATGTAACCTTTTTTTTTTAATGAATCCATTTCCGCTGATAATAGTGACACGTTAGGTAGCAATTTTCGTTTGCAGATGTTTTCCTGGTTTGCATCGTTTTGTGATTTGCATCCTTTCTTTATTTGCTGAGCCTTTTGTTACGTAAACGTATGGAGCAGACCCAGGAGCAGATAACTGAGTTAAAGGGAAAAAAAAGATTTATTACGACGAAAAACCAAGTCCAAAATACAGAATCCTCTAAGAATTACTCAAAACTAAAACACGGGGGCTTCACAACTGGCGGCGGTGGTGTGGCATCGGACTTGGAGGTGCTGGAAAAGGCAAAAACAGACGCGAGTCAAAAACACAAGTATGTGTTTATTCCTCAAGAGAACACTTAATTCCAAATGGAAACTTCAACTGGCCAGTTGTTACCACGTCTTCAGCTCTGAGATCCTTTTATTTTTTATTTTTTACAATTTTTTATTTTTTAGAACTTTATTGAACAATTGATTATACAAAGAACAACATAACTATGCCAAGGGTCAATAAGAGTTGAAGAACATCCATATACAACAAAGGTGTCAAACATGCAGCCCGGGGGCCAAATCCGGCCCACCCAAGGGTCCAGTGTGGCCCTTGGGATGAATTTGTGAAATGTTAAAGTAACACTGAAGGTATTAACAATAACATTAGTTCAGGTTCCACATTCAGACCAATTTAATCTCAGGTGGGTCGGAACAGTAAAATGCATCCCATAATAACCTATAAATACTCACAACTCCTTACAGTAAAACAAAGTATAATTTTACAAAAAATGTGAAAAACCGGAACTAAATACCAACAACCTGAAATGACTTCAGACAAGTTAAGCACAATTTGAACAATGTTTTGTGTATATGTGTGTGTGGATCCACTGTGATCTGTCAGCTGTAATGCACGTGGGAAAATGACCAACGGAAGCAGAATGTTGTTAAAATTACACTTTTTTAATTTGATCGTATTCATTTTGTGTGGGTTTTTTTTCTACTTTAAAACATAGAGAAAAGTTCAGGGTTGACATTATTTATATGTTATTTATGTATTATTATGTTATTATTCTACTGGTTTGGCCCGCGTCACATCAAATGTGTCTCAATGTGGCCCCTGGACTGAAGTGAGTTTGACGCCCCTGATATACAATAAAATAATAATAATAGTGCAGAAATGAGTAAAAAATAAAACAAGTAAATAAAGTGCCAGAGTTAAAAAAAGAAATATATCCAGGGTAATAAAAAGAAAATCAGTCACAAACACAGTTAAACAGTTTTAAGATTTGTAGAGTCTTCAAGGCTTTGGTGTTTGTGGAGATCTGGATGGTTTTAATGTACTGTTGGAGTTCATGGAAGAATATTTTAAACAGGGGTTTTCTGTTGCCAAACTTACTTTTATGAATGTGGAATGTTGCCATTATAATAATTGGATTGATGATGTAATGTTGTTTCATTTCAGAGGGGGAGGATTTATAAAAGCCAAGAAGCACATAAAGCAAGGTGAAATTTTTAAGAATTTTACCACGAACATAACCAACAAGCTTTTTACGAAAAGCAACAATAAAAGGACAGTTCCAAAAATGATGTGATAGCTTCTTCCGCAAGTCCACAAAAAGTGTCAGTGTCACAAAAATGTGTCAATGCAGGTGTCAATGTCTTTCTTTAACTTTTTAAAATAATGTCTGGTGGGATAACATCGATGGCAAAGTTTGAAGCAGACGTCTCCAGGTTTGTCTGTGATGAGGTAGGTAGAGGATAAAGTCCACACTTTTTCCCATTGAATGTCTGAGACAAACTTTCTCCAATAGTGGATCACATATGGCGTAGTGACAATGTCTTTCTGAAAGAGGGATCTCACTTTTTTTGTTTCTGGTTGAGGTATTAGATGACAAACATATTTTTCCGACAATGGTTTCATACAAGGATATAAAACAAGGGGGGGACAGTGGGTTTTGTATGCTGAGATCCTTTTAACACTGGTCTTGATGATCCAACTTTCGACAGGTGTCTTCCATTATCATTATGCTTATGATTATGCATTTTGTTTTGGTTTCTTACAGCGCATTTGCACCACGCTCCTCTTTTTGAACCTTAGACAAGTGTTCGAGTCAGTGAGTGTGCAAAATTTAGTTGTTCTGAGATGCATTCGGCCGTTGCACTGTGTTTGGCCCTTGTTGGCCATCGTACATTTGAAGTGTAAAAGTTGATTATTAATAGCTGCATTTATCACAATATTAAAACTATAATGGGCTATGATATTTGTCATTGTGTTGTATTGTAGATTCTGTTAGACAAGAAACACCTGAATTCAATATGTCCCAATACTTTCGTCCATTTGTGTACCTTGGATATAGTTACATATGCTATGACAATTGTGATCATGTTTAGCAACATCTTCAGCTGCTGGAATGTTATTTGTGTAATGTTTGGTTGGATAGTGTTTTTTTATAGCGTACTTTCACACTAGTTTAGTTATTCATTATAAAGATAAACCACAACTTGCAGAAACCTTGACTTTTTCCAGTAAATTCTCTCATTAACTGAAAAGAAACCAAACATTTCCATCCACTGTTATTGATTCAACTCCATGGTTTTCATGGGAATCAATGCCATGGATGATGGTGTTTCCACAGTAACTACACAGCCTCTGAACATCCAAATGTGTCATATCCAATTATTGACATGTATTGATAGGATTAATGGATCGAGAGGTGTTAAAACCGTTTAGATCAGTAGATGGTCGTAGTTGATGGTGGATGTTTGGGTTTATGGGTTAAACTACTGAAATATATTAATTTTTCCACAATGTTATAGCTTTTTGAGATGTATCTGTGCTGGTTTTGAGGAGGGGTGGGTATGATCATGTGTGCATATAAATCTAACAAATGTTAAAGAAAAAATGAAGTTAAGAAATATACCAAGATGGATGTACAGCAGAAATAAGATACCAAATCAGAAAAATTACCTACTGGAATTTTATTATACCTCTTTAAAATAAATAAACATACAGTAAAACACAGTGAAATAGTAACGTAACATCTCTGAAAGCCTGTAACAGAATAAACCTCAAAATAGTGCCAGCTTTTTTTTAGTAAACATAAAGTGTACATTATGTACAAAAGATACTACTAAAAAAATGTACAAAACGCAGCAAAGAAATAATCAAGTATTGTGCCTTTTCGTCCCATCTTAAACCAGCTGCTGACAGTCACATGTTAGGCGACAAAGACTAGTGGTGGCAGACGGCTTGTTGAGCGCCGCAAGCTACATTAAAATCTGTCTCAGCAGAAACCAGGGAGAAGTTAATGAGCAGCAAACCCAGCAGCATAGCTTTGTTCATTTGGATTCTGTGAGATGAGCCAGTTACGGGTATTTGAGGTCTCATCCATGCTGTGGAATATAAAGTTAACATGGTATAATGCACTAATGATAAGGTCAAATGCACACTAAAGCGCTTCCCATTGGGGGGGTAAATACTAGTACAATTTCTCCTGTATCATTTTATGTTTCACCTTTCACCGTGACAACAGTCAACACCTGTTGAATGAAACAACAACAAAAAAAACAAACAATTTTTGTTGCTTTTTATGTGTTAAGTTTTAAAGCATATATGAGAGTAAACACATTCAGAGTAGGATACACACAGCTCTCCCTTTCCCTAATACAAACACACACTTCCCCAAACACACTAAATATAAAGCAATACAGGAGGACATACTGTCCATTCATGGTCCAGTCATTACATGAGTTTGTTCAAAGCCCCTCTTTATAAAAAAAAAGAAAAAAAAATGACCAGGCCTAGTAACTGGTGCTGTGTGGAGCCTGGCTAATCACAGCAGTAGGGAATTTGTTTTTTGCTGAGCTGTCATAGCAAAAAATTGTAGTCAATATAAACAGAATATTCACCACTGCCTGCCTGTGGTAGCACTTGTTCACAGTAGCGTGTTTACTGCTGCAAATAGATTCAGTGATAAACTTTTTGCTACATAAAAATCAGTCCTTCCTTGATATTGTGTAAATATTGTAGGACACGCCTACAAATCGCAACACATAAGTGTGTCATGCAGAGTAAAACACAAACAAAACACAAATTAAAAAAATAAACATTGGAGTGCATTCAGTGGGCAGGTGGATAATAATGCCACAAACTGACTTTTCTATTAATGGCGCCACCGGCAGATTACTGGTAGTCACATGATCACAAGTAGATCAAGCATCTCCAATGTCATTGGGTCCTGCCCAACATTCTTGCGTACAACAAACTTAATAAACGTCTGTTTCTCTTCACTTCCTCCGCACGCTGCCGGGCCTCTTGATCTGCCACAGGTGATTGTGGATGGTTAGGGCGTCCACACTGACAGATACAGACTTGGCGGGGATGGCGGTGAACTGCTTGCGGTCCGAGCTGTACTTGTAGAGCTTGTCGATCATCTTTTGGCCGATGGCACGCGGCCCTGTGCCTGTGAACTTGATTATCTCCTCGGTGTCTGGCGAGTAGGAGTAAATGGCACGGAACTGGCATCCACCGTCACGGAGGAGGATAATCAGGTGGTTGGACTCGCACTTTTCCAGCTCCTGTGGTGAGGGGAACGTTCATTTTAATGAATGGAAACAATGTGGCCTTGTGCAGAATTGTGATGAGAAAAAACATCTACTCCATTTACGTTAGTTCAGGAAATGTATTTAAGCCAAAAAGATTCAGTGTTAATTTTGTGAGAGCTCCCAAATGACCTTTGTTAAGTGATTCATCAGCGTTTACTTATTATATTATTCAGTTAGTTGCATTTTAGCACTATAAATCAGGTATTTTCCTGTACTGAATCAACTGATGATGTAGATGTTCATTATTGCTCAGATTAAAGTTGAGGGTTATTCTGTCAAAAACAGAGAAAATGGTTAGTAAAATCTGTCATTAACTGAAAATAGTTTGCGTTTATCCCAATGTGTACATCCATTGTTACTCATTTAACTGTTGAATCAATGTTGAAGACAACAGTGTTTCCATGGACAGTACGGAGCCTCTAAACGTCCAAATAGGTCATATCTGATGACCGTAAAAAGATGAAAAACTGTACTTTACACCAATTCTTTACATGTATTGATAGGATTAATGGATTGGCAGGTATTAAATAGTTTCATCAGTAGATGGTTTTGGGTAGTGATGGACGTTTGGGTCTTTGTGGGTTAAAATATTGTACTAACCTCCAGAACCACATTCTTCTGGGGTTCATTAACTTTGCCAGCTAAGCAGCAGTGAGTGATGGCATTGATGATGATTGGCTTGTTAGACTTGGAACTCGGCTCCTTGAACAGTTTAGGACCTGTTATGAAAAATATCAAGAAATTAACGACGGTGTAGTCAGGGTCAGAGTCCTTTTTGGCAGGTCTGCTGTCTACTTTTACCCTCACCGTTGTATTCTGCTGAAGTGATGGAGGAGGCTATGGAGCCGTTCTCCCAGTCCCGCTCCATGTTCCTGCTGGACGCCCTGCTCAGTACGGGGAACGACTCCATGGAGCACACAGATCCAGCCCTGGAACATGCACTGTTGATGAACCAAACGACTGTGTCAATACAAAGACCAGGGCAGAACCAGGCATGTATGTGGAGCAGCTCTTACCGCTGTGAATCAGCTTCTCCTGAGATGACACTGTCTGCCTCTGTGGCCAAAGAGAGTGTGGACCCTCGATGACTCAGATCAGCTAGAGGTAGGAAAGAAATAATACCAGTTAGTTGAATCAAAACTGAACTGTTTTGTTTTTTTTTTACACTTACACTATTTCTATCCGGACTGACGCAGTAATGTTGAACTTAACCCTGACACCTTTGCAGTGTGACCAGAGAAAACCTCCATAAGATTTAAACTAGAAAACGAAAACTTCTAAGAGGCTCATAAATGCACAGCTACGTACGTCGACACTTGATTTCAGCGTTGGAGAAATATCTGATTGAACCTGTTACATAACAGATGATGACTCCGCTTCAACGAGTACTGGGAGGGAATGTTATTTTTGAAAAAAACAAGAAGCCTTGTCTCGTTAGATAATCCAAGTATTTATCCAAACTTGTCACGCTCTGAGTTGCTAACTCAGAGCGTGGTACTCTTTCACATAGAAATACTTTGAATGCCGACATGCAGAATGCTGTTCTTAATAGACTGCTGGCCTGGACCTCCTGACATGGAACTGTTTTCTATGATGTGTCTGACATCACATCATGCAGATCAGGTTAGAACTTTCACCTCCCCTGCCGTTTGTTGCTTGGCCCTGGGCTTTGATCTGCATGGGCACCTTCAGAGAATGACCTGCACAACACACATGTGCACAACTAAATATACGTAACATGAACACAGGTGTCCAGCACTAAAAACACAAGCACACAGAAAACACAACAAGACAACGACAACAAGAAGACAACATGGAGGACCGGATGGAGCCAGGGTCATCTTACGTGTGGTAGAGCCTTTGGACAGACTGTTAGACTCCTCTCTGTGCAGAGACTTGGGCCTGTTCCTGCGTGATTTCGTCCTGGGGCGAGGTCTGACCAGACCCTGCTCTTCCATCAGTGCCTGTTGCTTTCTTCGCAGGTATTCCTGCTTAATGAGTTCCCGTCTCGCCTTCTCCTCCTCCTTCCGGATACGCTCCTCCTCAGCCTTACGCCTTTAAGCGAGACAAGAAAATTTTCACACTCCAGATAATTTCTCATTTTTCTTCAACAGTGTGTGTATAAAACCGTACCTGGTCTCATCTCGCTTGAGCTCACTCTCTGCTTCCTGCTGCTGTTTGCGTAGTCTCGCTTCTTCAGCTTTCCGCTGCTGTTTGAGGAGAAAAGCAGCTCGACGCTTCGCCATTTCATCCTCTGCTTTCTCATCATCCTACGAAATACCACAGAATGATCATGTGTACAGACAGACACACCTGTGGTATTATGTAACAATGTGCATTGATAGTACTGTACTTCAATATAAATTGACAGAGTTCTTTGGGAGGCACTACATTTCTCTGACATTTAAACTTGCTTATTTTTTTAAACACATGATGTGGGTATATAACAGAATGCTAAATTGATAATCTATTAATTTACCTTAAAGAAGAAGCCCAACACACTCTTCTGCTCGCCCTCCCCTGCATCTGTAGTGTCGACACTGCCGTCCTCTACAGGCTCCTTAAGCTCTGATAGGTCCACTTCAATCAGCTGACTCTTGATCCTCGTTGTCTCATCTCTACCTGTGGCCTCTTTCCCAGAGCTGGTAACTTTGTTCTCATCCGGTCCTGCGGCCTCTGATGGAAATACGTGGCTGATGGGGATAACTGGCGTTTGAGGTTTGGCTGTGCCGGTGTCCTCTGTGGTGCTGCCTTGGTCCACGTCCTCACGGATTCTGAAGGTGCTATTTCTCAGGATGCTTCTCTGTGTCCTACAGATCTCAGTGCCTCCTTCTATGTCTGCAGGAGCACTTTCATTGACGCCCAGGGCTTCAGTTTTGGACGAGATGCTTTTACTGTTCTGTTTGCTCTGTTTCCGGTCTGAGGCTCTGCGATGGCTGGAGCTGAGCTTGGGAGGACGGCGGGACGGAGTAGAGTTACTGCCACCGATGTCTACAAAGTGAACAACTGCATAAGATTTGGAATCTGAGGTAGAGGAAGACGTCGGCGTTGTGCTGGAGCCTGATCCTCCAGATTCTGGAGGTGAGACCACATTCTGCTTAATCAGCAGGTCTTGTTGTAAGGAGAGCTGCATCATCTGCTCCTGAATTGAACTGATAGCTTCATTGAGGAGCTCTATTGAACGGGAACGGTCGTTCAGGTCATGTTCAGCTCTAGTGTACTGGGACCTGTTGTCTCTAGCTGTGTGTCCTCTTCCTACTTGTATTTCCCTTGCTTGGATCTTCAAAGCTTCCAGATATGAGTCATCCTTACACAACTGTGGCTTTACTCTGCTCTTATCGGTAGCTGATCCTTCTGAAGAGTCTTGGGGACTTTTCAGTGGTAAGGGAAGAGTGTCACTCTTCCCTCCACCCTTCTTGACAATGTTTAAGAAAGCAGCTTTTCCTAGCTTCAGCCGCTGCCGGGCTGACAAAGTCTCCATCTTCTTCTTCTGAAACTCAATTGCACGTCTTTGCTCTTCCAGCTGCATGTGAAGCTGCAGTAGCTCTGAAGGCACTACTGGGGAACTCATCATATTTTTCCCCGGAACAGAACTTGGCTCTTTCCCTAACCAGCAGGATTCACTCCTCGGTTGCCAGGGAGGGCAGGGGGCCGTCTCTGAGCCATCTGGTGTGGTCTTTTGCGAGCTGCTGGTACTTGAAAAACCATCACGGAGGCCAAGTTTGAGCAGCTTTCTTTCTGCAAAGCTGGTCATCTTGACGCTGGTGCTGCCTGAGGCACTGCAGCTGCTCGCCCAGGATACGGTGCTGAGACAAGGACTGGAGCGCCCACTGACATCCTCCTTATCTCCCCGCTCACTCACCTTTGTGTCCTCTCTCAGTTTGGCAGACTCACCTTCCCCCTCTCCAAATTCAATAACCCCATCATCCCTTAAGCACTTTCCCCTCACCCTCTTCATCACTCCTTTAGCTTGCGCCATCTGATCTTCGTCATCGTCCTCATCTTCCTCAAGGTCTGCAATGTCAGAGTCAGAGTCTAGCCCACTCTCCTGTGTCGAGAAAGGACTGTGGTGGTTTGTCTCTCCTAAGGAATGAAGAAAAAAGCTGTGTGTGTTCCCAGCTGCTGACCCCTCTGTCGGTGGCCTCGGCGAACTAGTGACCAACTCTATAGGGGTAAAGGCGTTTCTGTTTGATTCAGCCACATATGTTTTCCTCTGCATTGAGCGTAGTGCGCTGGACTTCCTTGCGTTGAACCCTACTCTTGAGTGACTTTCACCGCTCTCCTCCTCCTTGTTCAGGGTGATGCTCTTCTCTTTGGCTGGTTTAGGGATGGCTGGCATCAGAGGCTCCAGACAGTAGCTGTCACCCTGGTGGTCTACAGAAAACGGGCCTGTGTCAAGGCGGGGGGAGCAATGTGTACTAGCAGCCCTAGATGTGGTGGCAGCGTTCTGGACATCCAACTCATCCTGTTCTATGTCGCCTCCAACATGATGGCGAGGAAATGCTGAAGGATGGATTACAGCGACCAGCTCCTCCTCCTCTCTTTCTTCCTCCTCATCCTCAATACGGAGGTGACCGAGCAGGCTGTGACCGCTCAGTCTGTGCTGAGGCAGGCGAGGACCCGCCCCGAGCATGTGCTTCGGGGTTATACTCATGATGTTGGAGGCTAAGCTGTCTTTGCTGATGGAGCGAGCAAGGCTAATGCTGTCTGCATCCTCCTCCAAAGGATGATGTAAAGCATAAGGTACTGGCTGTGATAAAGGTCTGGGATGAACAAAGAAGATGGTGTACAAGGTTACAAACCTAATTCATTTATAAAGGAAGAAATGTCTGTGACAGTTGTAAGTGCTGCTAATAAACGTCCTTACCTTTGCCTCCTGTCTGGCCATGCCTGTACTGGACCCTGATGCTGCCCATCCACACGCATCACAGAGCTGGACCTATTTCTCAGCTCTGTCAACAGAAAACAGTGTCCGTATTGGATAAAATACAATCTTACTGTTAACTGATGACTCACTTAATAAAAGATCCTTTAAATGGACGGGCAGACAACACACTGAAGACTAAAAAAGTATAAGAATATTGAAGTACACATTCTACTAAAGATAGACAAAGACAGTCCCAGTTGACTGATAATAGTTCATTATTCACTCATTAACCATGTTACAGCTGAAGTTAAAACAATAGTAAAATACTTGTCTGTTCTGTTACAATCAGTCCTCTGACTTCAGGACTGATTGACTGATAAATGTGATTATGCAACGCTTGGGAAGTTGTGTGACAAAACAAGCATCCAAACTGTTATTTGTTTACCTGAATTGCCCTGTTCAAACACTTTTTGCTGTTTCTGTCTGAGTTGCAGTAAAGATGGACTTGATGAGCCTGGTTTAGAACTGTAAGAAAAAGACATGAGTGAGTTTTGAACTTCATCTGATTTCAGTTTAGCTACTGAAGCACTGTAATATTATTATTATTCACTTACGATTTACGGTGAGATCTTTATCTTTATTCCACTATGTCTTAGTGCACTGACTGTGATGTCTTTACATCTATATGATGTAAGTTCCCTAAAGCTTCAAATGTCAACATTTTTTAAGATTGCTGCACAAAAAAAATCCACAATTTTGAGTGTTATATAATTCAAATGTTATTAGATAACACAAGACTTCTACACCCATTAGCTCTGTTTTCTGGCTTTAGGAAATGTAGCCTTTGACAAAGAGACTTTTGTTTTTAACTGTTAATGAATAAATATGACTTACTTTAGATATAGAATTTTACTGCTAGGATTAGAAAAACCAAAGAGTGTTTGGGTATGTGTTTATACAGCAAATTAAGTACATTAATAATTATTAAACAACAAACTGGAAAAAAGCAACTGTTTGGTGTTACTGAATCAGTACCTGGGATCTGGACTCTTAGGAGGGGTCAGGGTTTCTGCAGAGCTTGATGAAGTCAGGAAGCTGCGTTTGGTGGCGTTTGAGATGGGTATATGGGATCGAGAACTCTTAGGCTGCAGCAGTAACCTCACTACAGAAATAACAGGAGCAGATCAAAACTATGGAGAGAAATCCTTTTTACCAGTGGTTAATGGAATGAAAACTGAAAGCTGAAATGAGAAAAATTCTCTACCATCTCTGATTTCCTGAAGATCCCTGGACTGAACGAAGTCTGGTTTCACAATCTCAAACCACCAGAAGAGCTCAGCAATAAAGACCATCACATTACTCTGTAAACAAATGAAAAATGTATAGGTTCACAGAAGCATATGAGAAAAAACTCAAGAAGGTAATTCTTAGAAAACAAGATTTGGCTCACTTTAAGCACTGGTGGAGAGTACAGCATGTCTTCAGACCGCAGGTAGAAACATTTGTTTAAATATTCATCAGAAAACTCTTGCAAAAGCCGGATGTTGTATACACTGTCGGCTATGGAGGGAACCTCCTTCAGACAAATATCTAAACAACACAATAGAGCAGTCAACATAATCTTGCAGATACTGTCTACTGTCACCATCTGGTGGTAGAACATGACCATTTGAATGTGTATCAAGACATAAACACTGGTTTGACACTGGTTTCTGGTAATGAAAACAGACAATAATAGTTTTCTTCTGTGCATTTAGTACCTTCGAGTCGAATGATCTCTGGGCAGTAAAAGTGGACCACAGTCAGCAGTGCAATACCATCGCACACATCTTTCAACAAGTCGTCCAAGAGGGGGAAGGGCTGAAGATTCCGACCTGACAGGTGATCTCTACGGTAACGTACCTACACAGCAAAAGAGGAACAATTTTTTTTTAATACGCAAAAATGTATTTAATAACATTTCATACTCATAGTCACTTGTCACACATAAGATGCAGTGGTGGACCCTCAAGGCCAGCAAGGCCTTCTCTGCTGGCCTAAACATAATCAGGAATATATTTTTTAATATAT
>JAPTHA010000005.1:23577712-23589793 GCA_029814585.1 Gymnapogon annona | reverse complement strand
AATATGTATTAAATTATTCCCCATGGTCTATACTCTTCATTTCATAGCTTTCCTAAGTTGGTTGCTCAGCTTCCAGCGCCAGGTGGAGATTTGGAGGGCGGGGTTTATGTGAAGTGAGTTTTTATCAATCAATCAAATTTTATTTATATAGCCCTTACTCACACACTAGGTCTCAAAGGGCTTCACATGACCACAGATGGCACTCGGTATTGACATCCCCTGGTATAACCCCAATCATCACAATTATCCAATTATCCACCCCAATTATCCAATCATTATTCACTATCATTTGTTGCCAGGGTCCAAAATCTGCCTCTAGGCCTTCAGAAGGGACAGTGCTGGCACATGGTAGCTTAAAGTGAATGAGAACAGACCTGTGGTATTAACCAATCAGCGTCAACTTTGGCTTCACTGGGGCCAACTAGCAGGCCTACCATGGCTTCAGTGCATGCATGTTTTTTGATTGCATACGAGATATAGAGAGGCGTAGCTATGCAAAGATGTGCAGGCAGGCCTGAGCAGACACGTCAATGTGATAAACAGGAAATAAGGAAATGGATCATTTGTGTAACGTGACACGTTGTAGTTTTTTCAACCCTCAATGGCTGAAGGAGGTGAAGATATAGATTTAGTTACAACACCACTACAAATGGTACCCATGGTGGCAGGCTCTGAAAAGTAAGTTAGTATTATTATTAAAAATATACTATTAACGAATATGAATAGTAAGGTATTATGGGTAGATCACAGGGCACTGGATGCGGACACTGGTGGTGGCGACGCACATCACCGGCAGCACCGGCGCACACCACCATTGGTGCCAGCGGACACCGGGTGTAGTGGATACCACGTATAAGCCTGTGTCAGATGGATGTCATTTCCTTTTGTTTCTGTTATTAGTCTTCTTAGTAGACTAATATAACTGTGTTGTGCTTGACTTTATGTTCAGGTGATGCAGTTGTGTTTTGGTCAAAATGCATCATGTGTAGAGCCATGGATCAGAATTATGGTTTTAAGAGGTGGATTAAGTCGGGTAGGGCATCGCTGCAGGCCTAGGTCTGAAATGCACAGCCCGCCACTGTATAGATGGTATATAATATTCCATATTATTCATTTGACAATCTGACCTGTCATGAAGTGCATTAGATGTAAACACACTTAAATAGGTGATTGTACCATCACCCATAATTGGATGCAAAGGTGGGATACAGTAAATTACACCAATATGAATAACAGGTGTAGATGGTAAATAATAGAAAAGATAGAAACAGACGGAGGATCATGCTGAGACTGGGCTGTGTGATATACACACACATATATACATACATACACCGTATACGTATATGATAATAGAAAAACTCAGTTATTTTGCTCTACTATTATTTTAGTTTTGTGACACAATTAAACTCTCAGCGATATTGTTGGACATGTATATTCTTCATACACAGGTGGGAAATGTGCACCAAGCAGCTTTTAGCCAAAGAGAGGGGACTCTTCTGTCACATGGATATGGGGTATGAAAAATCTGATAGACAAGAAAGACGGCTTCTGCAAGAGAATAAAAAACGATTAACCTTTTTTTACTACCTATGCAGTATTGATATCAAATGGTACAGAGAGTTGACAGATAAACAGCCATGGAAGTAAAGCTAAGTACCGTACTTGAAAACCATATTCACTTTTATAGCTTCATGTTTATTCGGTTTGCTACTTTACCTGACCTGCACAGTATCATCGATTCCCTTTGCGCTATTTTATGTGTTAACATTTTATATTTTATTACATGTTTAAGTGAAAGTAAAAGTAGAAAATACAAAAAATATAGAAAATAAGTCAAGCTTGTGTATCTAGATGTAATTGAAAATAGTTCTTCTCATGTTGTAGATTATTTAATCAATACTTTTACAGAAAATTACTTCCAACACGATATATGATTTTTATTTTCACATATGTCAGATATATCAAACAGCCACAGTTCGAAATGAAGAATAAGGGCTGAATGGTGAGTACATTGCCACATGAGAGTACACCACAGGCTCCAATAAGCAATGGGCCAGTGCATGCAACATATCTGGCTGGAGAGGGGAGAAAGAAATGTTTGGGATCAAGTTAATGATGAACTGAGAAAGACAGCGTGTGTTTGAGCAGATGGGAGCCGTGCATACAAAGGGCTGCAGGATATGCAGATGTTTTTGAAGCGCCTCATGGTTCAGTCTAGCTTTGCTGGGTGCTAATAAAAAAGCAGAAGTGGCAGGTTTGATGCAGTGGCAGGTTTTAGGGGAAATAGGTGGTGAGGACAGAAAGAGACTAGGTTTAATACAAATGACCAAGGAAGGTGTTGTTTGTTTCTTTTGCCACTAATAGGCACTGTTTCATCCTGAATATATACGGCCCTGTAGTGGAGTACAACTACATTCTCTGTTAAATGTATTTTAATTCAGCTTCGGGCTTTTTCTTTTCATCTTATCTCAAGGTGCTTTTCATCTGTGCTGTCCTATCTAGCCATGATAGACACACACTCAAAGAGACACATGCACATAGACACCGTGGCACAGCAGATTGCTCTACCGGTTGAACTTACAGGTAAAAGCTTCCAGTACCATTTGGAGGGAGACTAGTGTCCAAGAGGCAGGAAGGGAAGGAATGTTTGGGGAGACATAAACAGGGAGAGCAGCAGATAGGCCAAGGGTCATGTACAGAGACAAGAAATCAGATCATCCCATGTTATCATGGTACATCTGATTTTAAAGACTGCTACGAGGACAAAGTGACCTACAATCCCTAAAAATCACAGTCATTTTTCTACATTAGTTGTCCTTTAAAATATACTGGTTTCCTCCTTAGACTATGCACAACCCTTCCACCAACTTTGATGATTAAGGTGCTGTTGCTTAATTCCTGGTGAACTAAGAAACTATAGAACCAAGGGCAACATAAGGATAATCCCTTGGTGGAGGTAACTACAGAAGCGCGAGACTGAGCGAGAATATAGAAAAGAAACAAAGAGGCCACTCGAGCTGCCGAAAAGCCACAGACTTTTTAAATATGTTGTAATTAATCATACATGTGCAGGATATTATTCCATTACACGGTACATACATTTGTCCCATTGTGACTCACAACAGGAGGTTTGTATCCATATTTCTAAAAATAAAAACTTTTAGCTAATTACCAACAAAACATGAAGAGCTTGACAAACAAAACAACTGTGTTGGTTTTATCTAACTCTCAGGAACAAAGCACCTAAACTCAAGTGTTCCTTTAAAGCATGTCAGTTTGGATCTTTGGGTAATCTGAGATGATCATCAGATCACACAGAAAGCAAGATCTAATAATGAAACTCAAATACTGTCAACAATAGACAAAGGTGACAACATGACTAAAGTGACAGTGTTTACTAAAGAGAGACAGTATTCAACACAGACAATGCTTTTTTTCCGAAATACTGACAGAAAAAGACAAATGAGGGAGTGCAAGATGGAGGATGGCGTCAACAAACCAGCACCAACATCTCATTACCTTCTGGTGACTAGGTGACTCCAGCAGATGTTGCTTCATTTTGAGCTCCTTCTCTGTGATTTCCCTCATCTTCATGTTCACCTGAAGCCACAAAAAAGAGACAGAGAGTGCAAGTGAGCATAGAGGGAAACAAATAAGAAACCCAACCAAAAACATCCACATTGGGGTCTGACCTTGTTGATCCAAAAGACCATGGCGTCTTCTATGTCAAAAGGCAGCTCCTTGGAGGCACTGAAGTTTGAAAAGCGCTTGACACTGGACACCACCTTCTCAATGCTGAGCATCTCCACAGTGTAGGCCATCATCAGGGCATCGATAAGGTGGATGTGGGAACTCTGGAGACAATTAATGAGATGAGGTATTCAGAGAGCATTGTTTCTCAGTCATCCTAAATTACCTCTGTGCTTCTGATCTACATTATAACCACTAGTTAAGGACGACTTCTTGGCAAAATGTACAAAATATCTGAATGTAAATAAAATGTATACTATGTTAAACGCAGATAGATTTTGGACACATCCTCAGACCTCGCTTAGTTACCAAGGAAACAAGCAGAGGTATAAAAGCAACGTCACCTTTTCAAGACAGGGTGGCAAGGGTCCATTATGACTCATGTTGTTATTATTTTAGAGCTCTTACAGTGTTTGTTTTGAAAAGGCCATGGGTATTTGAGAGCTGTAAAAAATGAAGAGTGCTGCAAGGCTGACAAACGCAGCAACATTTTATAGCTGCAGAAAAAAAAAATCAATTAATGGATGTAACAGAATCTGTTCTATCTGAATACCAACTCTGTCTTAATGGACTCTGTATAACTTTAAGGTAAACCTTTTACACTCATACAGCAGCACAATCACAAAAACCACAGAGTGAAGTTTATCGACTCATTCGTTGAGTCATATTATTGTTGTCTTCTATTATCACCCCTGTCGGACACAAAAATGGAGGTGATATGCACTGAAAAATGTTCAACCTTTGGGTCACTTGTGCTTCATAAATATTTTAGTTTGACTCATAGCAAAACCTGAAAAACAGTCACATCCACTAAACCATTATTTATTCATCATTTACACTTAAGGCTCACAATTGTCTCTTAAAAGCAGAGCCACATCGGCTTACTTCCAGATGGCAAGTGTGGGTCTTCAGTGGAGTGGGCTACACTACAGCTGCCCTCATTTAAGAAATATGCATGACATGGACTCACTTGACCTGTCAGACACTCAATATTGCAAGCATTAGTCTAATCATGAGGTTTTTAGCAAAGAGGGAAAAAGGGAAGGAAAGAAAAACACGGGAAAATGGCTAATGAATAAATAATCATTTTCATCTGACAAACTATTTTAAAATTGACTTCGAGAACATGACCTGACATCCTACACTAACACCATTGAGTACCCACTATGACCATGACTCAGGGGCTGAATGCTAACAAGATCGTTGAAGACTAACTAACAATAACTATAGGGTAATTCAGTATAGCCTGTTAGTACACATCCACAATGAGCATTCTCACATTTACTAATATATGAGTGCAGGTGATTCTGAGGTGAATTAATTTAGTTTTAAAACTTAAAAAAATAAAAAGTCCATAGCACCTATTTTAACAATTGTATCACGTCATAGGCAGCAATATTATTTGTGCAGAGTTGAATCTTGAGCCTATGTTTTGCGAAAGATTAGGGTGAACAGGTGGGGTCTCACATAATTTTGGAGAATTATTATTTCAACCAACACTGAGTATAAAATAAGACTGATGAATAACCTGGAGAAGTCATTTAGCATTGATGCTCTTACATTGACAGTAGTAATGTGGTGTTCAGAATTACTAAAACCATACAATGATGATTAGTAAACCCTGTCAGAGTGAGGACTATTTTCACAAATAGTACACAAAAATATAAATTTTACATATATGACGTGTCTATTTCCAACTTACGTTATTACAATTTTTGTATAAACCATTATTTATTTTGCTTCTTTTCACAAACTTAGGGTTGTTACCTAAAATTGGTAGTTTTTTTTTTGTTTGTAAGGCAATAGACAGAGTGGTATTATGTAGCTGAATTGGTGCCCTTAAAGCACAAATATGAAATAATTATATGACCTAACTCTTATTTCCTACTTTAAGTTTTTTTGCCTTGACTCTTGTGGTCATGTTTATTGGACTCTTTGGTATTATTATTGGTCTCTATTGGTAATTTTTTTTAAGTTTTTGTGAGGGTAGTAGTTTGTTTGCTACTCTCATGGACCTCTTCAACACCACAACGGGTGATTTTGTGGGCCACTCCATTTTTTATAGTCAGGTCAGCTGTTGGAGTTAGCAACAGCGGTGTACTGCCGGGAGAGCAACCCATATTTCTGGAGGAATTACGGCATCAGAGGACCACTTGCAGAGCTGGTGCGATGTACCAGGTGAGGAGGGGTCGGCACAAAACCGGGCATTCCATCTGTATAATGGGTAACAGAATGTCTACTAACAAGATGGAAGAGCTAATGGCTAATGCTAACCAGACTGCAGCGGGAGTACAAACAAAGCAGCATCCTGCTGTTAATCTGACACCTGGCTCACGGACACCACGTCGGACTCTTGACGTTTTTTGGTTGGTTTTCAACTGGTGAGAGTGGACCAAAGCACAAGGGAGGTTGGTGGAGGAGAGGGGGGGACTGGTGATGTTTGTGACTGTGTGATGGTGTAACGGTCATCTGTGAAGGAGCGCTGGACCGAAGACTTTTGAACTGTTAGTGGTTAACTGTTAGCAGCCAACACTATGCTACGTTACGCTACGGTAGCCTGCAAGGACATTCACACCGCCGTCTCTCAGCGCCAGTCGACACATCCGCAGCCCCCTCTCCAGGGCCTTCAATCATGCATACTATCTATGTTGTACAAGAATTCAATTGAAGTATATCTGTCTACTCTGTTTTTCTACTCTTTGTATTTAGCTACTGTAATCTGAAATTTCCCCTAGTGGGACAATAAAGGTATCTAATCTAATCTAATCTTACATTCAACCAGGCCAGTACTACTCTACCCACCATCTTGATGGGAGCTGAGCTGAGGTCCAGATCAGAGACTGGTGAGTTGTCAGCCTCCAGGACATAGATTCCCTTCCTTGACAGAGCCTGAATAACTGACAGGTGACTTTGGAGTGAGGCCGCGTGTTCAGCGTGAAGTATCAAGCCGCACACTCTGCAGTAGATCTCTGCAGAAAGCAGCAGGTGAATGATGGGTGGCTTGATGTGTTCCTGCTCATACTGGTCTGTGTAGAAAGGGTCTCGCAGATCTGCAGGGACGTGATCTGGAAAGAAAGGTCAGACACAGGGGCATTTTGTCAGTCATTAGCAAAGGTGTTTTGTATTGTGAGTTTCATCCATGCTAGCATTCACTGTCTACAAGCTCAGGCACGTTTTCACTAATGCCTTGCTGTTGCATAACAGACAAGCTTCCGGGACTTGACTGACAAGGTATTAGACTGTCTAAGAAGAAACCAGCACACGAGGAAAGCACTGGGACAAAGTCAGTGGTTGAACAGCATGCCAGGTAACATCTCTAAATGCTGATAGGTGAGCCAGAAGCTTTAAGCCAATGAGCTGATAGGACTTGAGATGGAAGTGCCTTCCCAACTACCCTTGTGTTTTCCTGCTCACAGACACCGAGGTGGACAGCTATTTTTATATGCATTCAGCACGTTAATCCACAGTTAAGGCCTGAAGGACTAACAAAATACAGCTTCAAATGCTCTCAGTTTATGTTGAGGCAGAAGGAAAGCGGTGATTGACTTATTTGTACTGACGGGTCTAAAGGCTATGCATGTGATGAGACTGAAGAGGAAATAGGAATACAAAACGTTCAGCACCATTTCTCAGATGGATATGATTAAACACAGACGACTCCTGCTTTTAGGGAAGGTCTGTCATGATGTTTGGTTTCATCCTCCGCCAAGGAGGATATGTATTCACAAGGGTTTTTCTGTCTGACTCTTAGTAACATAATGCAAAAAGACAGATCTGGACAGATTTTAAAGACATTGTCAGGAAATGTCAGAAATGGGACAAGTTATCAGATTATGGAGGTCATACAGGATTATTTTACTGTATTTTCAGTTGAATAACCACTCAGCTGGCATGTCTATTTGTCTTGGCGCTTTTGCAGTTTCCAAATCTTTAGTTTCATGTTGTATTTGGTGGCAATTTGTCTACAAAGCTGGAGAGAACTAACATTCATCTAAAAATAAACAAGCACTTAATTTCATGTTGATACTTAAACTGTATTACTGTTAGCGTGGTGATCAAAAGATTTCAAATACATTTTTCCTATTTTTGGACAGTTCAAAACAGGAAAAAACAAAACAAAAAACTACACACCATTGGCCACAAAAGGAAATCCATTTTGTAGTTTTATTTTACTACTGCTTCTCCACTGTCATTAAACTATTCTTTTCCAATACCACATTCTTTGCTTTACCTCAGATCACCACACTTCAGTAACTACTCACATAACTTTATTGTAGTGCATATTGCAAAAGAATACCACTATCATTTCTTCAGCTCTCTCCCCTCAGTCCAACTCAAAACATTAAATATTAATAGATGAGACATGTTGAGACACAGAGTAGATAAGACATATACAGGTCGTATCCAGCAGAATCTGAACAGTGATCATTAATTTCAGCTGCCACTCATGTATTTGATCCTTCCTTTATGAAAATGCCTATGATAAGATAAAAACCTATGTCGGAATAGTTTTTCTTTAGCCTGAAAAAATAGGGACATAGCAGCTGAAGAAGTGTAGCGTTGGTTAATCAATCTACTTTCCTTTGCTGTAGTTCTTCCAGGACCATATATTTGGTAGTTTTCATGCTTTGACAGACATTTCCCCATCAATTTGTTCATGGTCTGTTTGATTGTTTCTGTCTATGGTTCTTACCATACGAAACTTGTAAATATTTGAAAACTATCAAAAAAAGTCACTCCTAATTCATTATAAAATTTCCAAATATCATTAAAAATGTGAAGACTAAGCTCTAAAAGCCTGACACACCTAGACCACATTCTTCCACCCTGCTAGCATCAAAGCAGAGATGCCAACAGCATCTTTTCTCATTCTGCTTCCCATTACAATCCATGCTGACAGTGAGGAACAGGCAAAATGAGACACCCATCAGTGGAAAACACAGCCATGCGCACAGAGCAGGCTCAGATTGAAGCGGATGCTCATTGTGAAGAGCTCAGCTGCATCTTTCAGTGTAGACTGCAAACTTGGCACTGTCCACCTACAGCCTGAGTCTCACTCTCAAATGTAGTGCAGAGCTCCCCATTTTGGCCTTTGCCTACTACATATGGTCATCTCTCTAGAATCTTCCATGTGTTCCTCCAGCCTCCTGTGTCTTGAGCCTGTCTCCTGCTCAGCCTCAGCTGTCCCCGGATGCCCCACTCATCATCGCTGGTTACCGTAGAGATGGTGATGGGGAATGCAAGCATTGGCAGGGCGTCGGGGCTGGAACCCGCTCCTATTCACTGGCAAGAACTGCTCATTGGATAGTTTCATGGCCCCCCTACATTAGGGGGGTTGTGTAGCATTGAGTAGCAGGAAGAACTGAAGGGGGAAAGCACAATGTCCTCTATGATCATGGCTGATAGCACTCATAATATATTTATTATCCACCTGAACCAAATGCTAAAGCCCACAGTGGTGTGTGGGTGTGGATGTGTGTGTGTGTGTGTGTGTGTGTGTGTGTGTGTGTGGGTGGAGGGGTGAGAAAGCCTTTGTTCATGTTTTTCAGACGGACTGTTAAGATTGATCTGCAGGAGCCTTGCTGACAGTCAGTGTTCGGCAGTGGAAAGACACCAGCCAGAACCAGCCTCCTCAATAAATGCTCTTAATGGAGACTACTGCAGAAGATAATGTGTTGACAAAACATCGCTCTTGAGCCAATACTCCTGCAAACACATTGTCTGAACCTGCTATTAATAAAAGTTAGAGTCAACCATTCTGATATGGTTTTAACTGAATGAAGCTCATACTTTTGACATGTGGCCACAGACACAGCCGCAGAATATTAAAAGAAATGTTTTCATCGCTACACAACACCACTTTGAGGACATACAATATATAGTAAGATAAATGTTTATATCTAAGTTATATCTTTAAATTAGCAACAGCAACTCTGTTAAAACAATCTAGAAAAGGATTCAGGGTTCCTCAGTGACCATTAATGAAACTCTTATGCTTTTTTTCTTTAAACACACTATGTTGGATAAAGAAACAAGCCTTCACCCTCAATCCCATTAAACACTTAAACATGTGACTCGCTGTGCTGACTTTCACACTGCACAGACAGACAACACAGCCCTCCCTCTACTACTGTCGATCTGATGTCCACTCTAATCTTATAAGAAGGATGATTTCCTTCTTCTGACCTCCACATTCAGTGACGACCATAAACCAGGGATTACCATGGAGGAAAGAAATAAGACTTGATGCACCAATCAAAATGTATTACTGTGAAATAAGGTGTTTTCCAGATGTACTATATTAGTGTATTTAACAGAAGGATTAAAATTGCCAAAAAGCTTTTTCACACAGTTTCATTTTAATTTTTTTTTTTACAATATTTCACTTCTTTTTTTTTTGTATATTCATTACAGCCTTTATTGAGAGGATAGCACTGGGTTAAAGAACCAGTCAATAAAGGATTGGAAACCAATAACTCAAATCAAACAATCAGGGGTCAATCAATAGCTGGCCCATTTGAAACAGGAGGACAGGACACTGCATCCCAAACACGGATGACTCTCAGAGCCCCTGGCATTAAATCAGGTCAAAAATGATGACTCTCATCACCAGCTGACTGCAGGACTGCCAGGGGCTGTATGACAGATACGACTGCATGGCTCTTTGTTTATTCTCTGCACATGAGGGCCTATTTGAACTGCTATCATCACATTTCATGCCCTCAAATGTTTTGTGTGGAGTCGTCAGTACTCTTTTTTTTTTTCTTTTTCTCTGTTCTGACCCAAGGGATGAAGTATGGGAAATATCAGTGTCTTTGTATACAGAGTCCCATAGAGTATCTATGACTATCTGAGGCACAATGATGTCAGGAGCAGCCCATCAGATTGAGCTCGATAAGAGGAATTGTTTGATGTTGTTCTGTACATTTGATCTCTACAGTAGAACAGTGCAGTCTTGGATGACACAGAGGGTTTTAAAGCAGCAGAGGGTGGCAAACAAGGGCAAAACAAGAAAATTCGCACATCCCTTTGACCTGATGTACTGTAGAAATGTGAAGCCAAAACGTCATGCTTATATGAGTTGCTGTGTTGCTTCTACGTGGAGCCACAGTAGAGTCAGGGCCGGCACGATCTTAATAATGAGCAGTAAATAAAAGTGTTACTTCCATATTTGATCCCACCTCTTGAGTAACAACACCACTTATTGGGCATCTGTACAATTAAAATCAACATGTCTTCTTCTGTGATCAGGTGTAGTTCCCTCTCTCTGAAGAATAAAAAGTATTTGTGCCTAAATGATGCAAAAAAATATCACATGCTGAAACCTTACCCAGTAAGACAGAAGTCTGGAAATAACTATTTTTTTAATGTATGTATCTAAGAACAAATGTATGTTACTATATATTGTGTGTATTTATTTGTTTTAGTGCTGTGTTTACCAATTTTAAGCCTATACACCTAGAATCCAATAAAGTGCCATATCCCTAATATTAGGGTGAAAAATCCCAGCATCTACATTTAAATAAATCTGCTTAATGTCTACAAAGAAACTCTATAACTATATATAAACAACTATATTAACTATATAACCTGCTTGGTGCAAGTTATTGCCATTGTTTAGATCTAAACACTGAGTTGATAGTATGCCAAAAATTCCACTTCTGAATGTCAGATCTTGTCACTTTAACAAATGTATACCTTTTTCAAATGAATACCTTTAAAATTTAGTTCAAAGACTCACATTATAGAAGCAGAATAATCTATACAGTGTTTATTTTTAATCAGTAGCCCCCCAAGTTGTCATTGGGGAAACATTGATGGGTCATTGCTGTGATGGTTATCTGTCTTTGACTCAAAGGAATAAGAAAACTCTTTCCATGAATAACTAATTCAAAGCAACTCTTAATATGAAAGTGTAAAGAATGTAGGTGTGGTGAGGTGTGATTTTTATTTTGAGCTATATTTCTTTCCTTCAGACGGAACTGCATGCATAATTCCAACTAGGATGCCTGACATTTACCATAAGCTACTATTGGAGCTAAGTTCTGTTGATAAAAATAACTTGTAAATCATCCTATCATAGCCAATTCATTATCCAGACTGATTACTGTCTGTGTCTAGTTCATTTGTATTGAGTCCGACAAATACTGATCTCATCTAATAATGGAGGACTTCTTCTTCTTTCGGCTTTTCCCTTCAGGAGTCGCCACAGCGAATCACTGTCCTCCATCTAACCCAGTCCTCTGTATCCTCGACTCTCACACCAACTCCCTTCATATCCTCTTTCACTACGTCCATAAACCTCCTCTTTGGTCTTCCTCTAGACCTCCT
>JAPTHA010000005.1:23554656-23572101 GCA_029814585.1 Gymnapogon annona | reverse complement strand
ATATCCATTTTTTCGTTTTTGTTTAAATCACTAAGAGTTCTGTCCAGTTTACAAGTCTCTATTTAAACTGGTCTGGGATCAGATTCATCTGTGAGTGGATACTCGTTGGTGGGCTGGAAATGCCTTCCGACCAATCAGACATGTTGGAATGTGGGGAGGAGCTGGACCACTGATCAGGGGATCCTGGGGAGGGCGTTAGAAACGGGTGGTCAGGCACCTGTAGCTGGTGGTTAGGTGTGTTGTCCATGGGGCCGGAATAGCTGTGCTGGGAGGGAGGGGTTAGAAACTGGGTGCCAAGGATCTGCGTCTCCTGGGGCATAACTGTATGGATGGGCATGGAGCGACCTGAGCTGTTATTCTGCTGCATATCGGAGCCACTCAGCTCCACACTGGGGAAGCTCTGGTTGAGTGGCTGTCCGGCGGTGGTGGAGCTGGAGTTCTGGTGCTGGAGCTGCCGCGAATGAGCCTGCTGCATCATGTGCGCAGACGAGTTGAGGTGGCTGGTCTGGAGACCTTGGTAACCCATCATCTGAGACAGAGTGGCAGTGCTGACACCATGCAGAGCACCCATCATGTTGTGGGAGATGGGTGGTCCCTGGGCAAAGCTTCCCTGCTGGCTTACACCTGGGTGCATCCTGGAGACCCAGTCACACTGGCCTCCTCTGCTGCCGCCTATGGATGTAGAGCCCTGACCGCCGGGGCTGGACACGGGCAGGTGGGAGAGACGTGGTGGGTTAGGGTCAAAAGACAAGCTCATCTGGCCAATATGGGAGTCTCCATTACCCTGAAGGTGATTGAGTGACATGGGCGGGGACTGCTGAAAAGGTGACGTCATTGGGGGAGATGCCACATCAGATAGGTATCCATGAGGTGACTCCAGGGAGTCCACCGGGGAGAGGACCGCTGACGTGTCCAACAAGTTGCCCTTCCCATCCAGTGACTTTTTCTTCTTAACTTTATGATCTTTGTTTCCATCTTTACCTCCCTTGCCGGAGCTAAGTTTACGAACCTTCTTGACAGAAAGCGTTGGCTTAAGGTTGCTTAAATAGTCATTGGGGGAGCAGAGAGGCGGAGAGAGGCTGGAGTTGCTCAATGGGGCATTGTGGAGACCAGGACTTCGAACCACATTGTACTCATCCAGCAGGCGCACAATGTCATGGTGCATGCGCTCGTGTGCAATGTCTCTGGGTAGTTGATCAAGGTGGTCAGTGATCTCACGATTGGCAAAGTGCTCCAGCAGGACCTTGGCTGTCTCAAAGCTTCCTTCACGGGCTGCAAGGAACAATGGCGTCTCTTCCTACAAAGACAGAAGCATACACTGTTACCAACCATTTATATGGCTGCGATTAGAAATGACAAACACAGTCACATTATTAGGCTGATAATACTATTTTAACTAATTGTATTTTCTCAAGTTATCATCAGGAATTAAACATCGGAATGGAATTCCAATTCTACGTATGCATTTCTTTTCTTTGATAGCCTAGTTTTCTTGTTGTTTCACTCGACCTCTCAAATATAAATAAGTGTTGAATCAATGGAGTCACGTGCCTTGTTGTCTTGCATGTCTTTGTTGGCACCGTTCTTCAGCAACACCACAGCAGCCTCCACGTTGTTTACAGCTGCAGCCCAGTGAAGAGCAGATTTACCTGTGGAGAAAGTGAAAAGAGATGAGTGGAGGAGGGTTACATAACAACCACCCTCAGTCTAGGAGAGATTTTACATTTGACGGATCCCAGGGGGTAGTCATTTGATGAAACAATAGTTACCAGAATCATCAGTGGCATTGGCATCAGCGTGGCAGTTGATTAGCTCATCGACCATGCCTTCAACTGCCAGACGGGCTGCCAGAATCAGCGGAGTTGTTCCATCATGCATGCGGGCGTCGAGATCAGTGGCACGGTTGCGAATTAAAATCTGAAGGAAGACGGTGTTATTTAGCCCTGTGCTTTAAATCTGCCTGGAAAACTTCACTAAGAACATTTGTCCACAAATGTGAAATTACAAAGTAAAAACCATGTTTACCTGGAACACCCCCATTGCATCGGCAGCCACGGCAGCGTGAAGTGGAGTGCGGCCCATGTTGTCCTGAACGTTAGCATCAGCGCTGGACTCCAGGAGGCGTTTGGCAGCGTCTGAGCGGGCGTAACGAGCAGCCAAGTGGAGCGCAGTCTCGCCCGTGCGGTCAGTCTGGTTGTGGAGGTTGGCACCCTGATAAATAAAGTCAGAGATGATTTCTGCTGAAGGATCCTCTTCTTCCTCACTGATACCAGTCTCCAGTCCTCCACCACTGCAGGAAGCGATCATCAATGGAGTGAAACCATCTGAAAGAGGAAGGAGATAAATACACAGTGAGTTGCCAGTCATAGTGTTGGTGGTGGTGCGTTATAACTCCTATAGATTAAACTGCCTCCATGACTCATTTTCTTTCAGGGACTGAATACAGTCTAATCTCATCTCAAGTGAGCTGGATCGGCCAAAAAAAAAGCATAATAGCCAATAAATAAAGACAACTCAAAACGGAAAAAAAAGTGTAGAGAAAATAAGTGATATTTTAAGAGATTTCATTTTTAAATGGTTTAATTTTATTACTTTTAATTATTTGTTTTAATTTCATTCATTAATTTTCCAAATTTATTTATATTTTTTTACATCTAAAATTTTTTATTGATTCACTTATACATGTGCATCACAGATTTGATCTAAGAAGGCACAAAACATTTAGACTTAGACTTACTTTATTGTCATTACACAGACACACACAATGAATCTCGTAACGAAATGTCATAGAATTGTCAGCTGATAATACAAATAACCAACATTTGTTAAAATTGCACTTAATTTTCTTTAAACATATTGTTCATATTTGTTCAGTTTATTCACATTTTAATTTTAAAGGATATATTGTTAATGTAAATATTTTTAGAATTTTAATGTTATTTTATTTTCCCATTAAACCATGAACAAAATGTAATCATTATTTATATGTTATTTTACAATTATTTCACTTCAGATCACATTGGCTCCAGAACTAAAAGGCGTTCACCGACATTGACTGTTAGAGTTTACAGTGTAATTTTTGCACAAAGTTAATCAGGCTGAACAGGAACCTTTTGTGGGCTGATTTTGGCCGTGGGTCGCATGTTTGACAACCCTGCTATAGATGATAAACTTTGTGATAAAAAATGCATACACATACCTGGTCCTCTGACGTTGACATCCATGCAGTCATTCTCTATCTCTCCCTGAGGAGGAGTAGGAGCGATGGATGCAATCCGTAGGTCAGCTGCATCCAGATGCTGCTGAGTCCATTTCCTGTGGTCTGTATGATCACTCAAGTCCAGCATTGCCTGCTCCTCAAACTGAAAGACATAGGCATTTTACCATCAGCACACGTGAAAACTGTTGACAACAGCACGGTATATTGCATTACACTCCGAAAACACATTTAAATCTTCCTCTTACCCTAAAACGCCTGCAGTCTGGATCCTCATCACCCCATTCATTTTGATTGTCATCCATGAGATTAATGTCAGAGTTTTTCATAGGCCTGTTGAAAAGAGACAGATTAATTACAAGGCGTCACAAACGCAACACCGTGCAGTACACACCGTGAAACTTTAAACTGTTACCGCTTTTATACTCCTGTTTAAAAGCCAACTTACTTTAAGCCAACAGAATCTTCTCCAACCGGCTCCCTGCGTTTCTTTTTGGGTTCAGACACTTTGAATCCTTCAGGGAACCAGAGCTGGCCATGCTCACGTCGCCGCTTACGGGAGACCAGAACACCAAGGCAGACGAAACCAAGAGCAGCAAGGCCCAGAAACACAACATACATAGGGTAGAGCTCTGAGCCAGAGGAAGTGGGTCTCACACCTGAAATGACACAGCAGGGTTATTATCGTTAAACTAAGACCATAACTACAGGCTATAACAATCCAAATGGATGCTAAGGGCTATACATTCTTTCATTATACTATTTTTAGCTTCTGTAGATGATTGTTTCTGTCATAACGTATGAAAAAACTAGTTCATTCCACAAAATAAATATAAACTATAATTATATACACTTAAGACAATCTAAGAGTAACTAAGAGTAAATCAAACAGTGAAAATTTCAAAGTTGCAATACTCTTTCTCACTCAATGAATAACAAAGACTAGAGGTAAATTACATACTTGTAACAGCTTCAATATAGGGGACATTGAGATTCCCACTGGAGGCCAGTGCACCGAGGAATGCAGCTACATCTGTGGCACTCTGGAAGCATTCGGTCGACTGCTGATAACACTGACGGTTGTCGATTTCCAGGTACACCACAGAGCTGCAAGAAGAATATTAACATTCACATCATTAACCTAAATAATGCATATATTCCTTATAATCAAAACAGATTAGGATGTTTGTTTGAGTTGCGCATACCCTTTGACTTGCAAAGGGTCCAGCTCTCTACGTTTCCGTGGGTTGATCACCGAAGACACACTCTCTGTCACTTGATCCAGAACATTAGCTGGCACTGAGGCCCAATCAGACCAGCCGTCTGTGGAGCGCTTCAGCACATTGTGCTTAACCAGATCTTGTTCGTTGCCATAGTAGGGGAAGATCATGGGTTCTCCTTTGGCATCACGACGGAAGACCACATTCGTGTGGAGAACACTGCTGAGTTCTCTGAGGAAGGCCGAAGAACGATTCTTCAACTGTTCTGGGGGAATGTGGACCACCAGAACCAAATGACCATCTGCAAGTTTTTCCGGCATGTTGTTGGCACAGTCCAGGCCATCCCATTCACATTCTGCATTGTTGCAACCCTGATCACAGTGACCATCTGCATAGTGGTCTTTGCAGTACTGGTCATACAGAGGGCTGGAGGAAAGGAAAAGGATTTTGTTAGTATTCTGATTTTTGGAAGAACTACCTGAACACATTTCTTCTCTACAAATATATTTATCTGTTTTGCAAACTTACTTGCATTGTCCTTCCTGTCCTTGGCAGTCAAAGCCGTCATAAAGACACCCCGGGCTGTTGCACTGACCATCACACTTCCCATCATTGAAGTAGCGCCAGCACTGCAAAGCTGCAGAGCAATTTTGCCACGGATCATCAAAGTTGAGTGAGCAATCTCCTCCGTCCCATCCACAGGCGTGGTTGTTGCACAGCGAGTCACAGATGTGGTTCCCGGCCCACTCGTCACACTGAGGAATCTCACAGCTCACCTCCACTTCCGGAGGAGGGGTGATGTCACGGCCAAACCCTCCGGTGAAGGAGTAGTCCAAGATGTGACACAGCAGGCCGTTGAAATTGCTGGGGCAACCGCAGTGGAAGAAAGGTGCATCTGGCGTGATCTGGCAAGTTCCACCATTGTAGCAGGGGTTGGAGATGCAGAGGCTGTCAGTGGGAGTCTGGCACTCAGGCCCAGTGAAGGTGCTCGGACACAAGCAGCGTGGGCCTAAATGACCCGACACACAGGTTCCTCCATTCCTGCAATTCAGACTCCCACAAGAGTGAGAATCGTACTCGCAAGAAGATCCGGTGAAACCCTGGAGAGACAGGTATGTATAGTGGTTATGATTTTACAGCTCAATTTCTGAAAATTTGCAAAAGGTGTAAAAAAAAATGGTAGTAGTCAACAGAGAAAACCCAAATGTACTCACAGGAGGGCATTTGCAGATGAAACCATGCGGTGTGTTACTTGCTACAGCACATGTCCCTCCATTTCTGCAGGGTCTTCCTTTGCATCCATCAAACACCTTATCGCATCTCTGACCTGTAGATTTACACAAGTAGAATACACGTTTAAGGTGCATCCAGTGACTGCGTCCTTGACACTCCCATCCCATATGTTAGATGTGTGTCTATACCTGTGTATCCAGTGCGGCATTCGCACCGGTAGCTGTTGGTGAGCTGGATGCAGTTATACGACCCTCTGGGATCACAGGGGTCTGACAAACACTCATTGACATCTCCTTCACAGCGTTCACCGACGTAGCCCGGTGGGCACATGCACTGATAGCCTCCAACGCGGTCCACACATTTGCCATTGTTGAAACATTTGGGCTCATTGGTCAGTGGGTCAGTGGAGGGGTTACAGTCATCCAAGTTAATCTCACAGTGGACCCCTGCAGAAGACACAAAAGTTAGTTTAGTTTCATACTGTTTTTGTGATGAGCTTGTTCATAAACGTGCTGTGCAGATACTGTACATACCTTGAGTTCCTCTAGGACAGGAGCATTTGTACGTGTTGATGAGGTCGATGCAGGTGCCTCCGTTCTGACAGGGCTGGGACTGACATTCATTGATCTCTTTTGAGCAATTTACCCCATGGTAACCAGGGAGACACTGAGAGAAAAGGACATAAATGACTGTCAAATCAATGCTTATTGTCACAGAGACTCATTAGCTGAGTCTGTTGGTTGCGAATATTCACATTATCAATTTCTTCTGAAACCCAGTGGAAAACAAAGTCGCTTCCTGTATCCAATACCTCACAGCTGTAGCCTCCAAGATAATCAGTGCATGTGGCTCCGTTCTGACAGGGGTTGGGTGAGCACTCGTCCACTTGTTCCTGGCAGTAACTCCCAGTGTAGCCTGCTTGGCAGCGGCAGTAGTGTGTGTTTCCAGCATCCAGACACTGGCCTGAGTTCCTGCACAGTTGAGCCACCTCGACACCTGACGTTAAGGAGAAGGAAGGACTTAAGAGTATATACACAGGCATTATACATATCGAAATACGTAGTTTTTGACTGGAAACCAACCTTGCTGTTTGGCAGCGACTTCACAGGACACACTAGGAATGTCACAGTAAAGACCAGTCCACCCAGTCTGACACTGACAGGTGTATGAGGCTCCTTGCTGCCAGCACGAGCCTCCATTTTTACATGGCGAAGAATCACACCAGCGCACAAGATTCTAAACAGGAAAATTAAAAAATATAAATTACGTGTACAGTGAAGAAGAATAGCAAATGCATGAAACTAAAACATCAAAGTTTTTCTCCAACTGATTTTTTTTTACCTGACAGTTGATTCCCGTGTAACCATGAGGACAGGTGCACTTGTACGTCCCATAACTATCAAGGCAAGTGCCTCCATTTAAGCATGGTTTGGAGTCACACTCATTAATGTCATACTGACAATAGCTTCCAGTAAATCCAGGTAAACACAAGCAGGTAAAGGCATTTATTCCATCCACACAGGTACCACCGTTGAAGCAAGAGCTGAAGAACACAGAATATTAAAAATATTGAGTACCATTATAGTGTCTGTGGGTAGTTATCAAGGAAGCATTAAACGGCAATTATCATTTTGTCAGAGTGAGTGTGTACCTGTCAGTGCAGTCATTGGTATTGATCTCACAGTTGATGCCACTGAAGCCAGGTGGGCAGGTGCAGGTGTAGCTGTTGACACAATCCGTACAGTTGGCCTCATTTTTGCAGGGGTTACTCTCACACTCATTTATGTCTTGTTCGCACCGGCCACCACGGAAACCAGGCAGACAGGTGCATGTGAAAGAGTTGATGCCATCACGGCACAGACCACCATTACTGCAGGGGTCTGAAAGGCAAAAAAGGGGAAATATGTTTAGAAGGGGGAGCCACAGGTTTCTAGCAATGTTTAAAAACACTGCAACCGTGAGAACCTTAAAAAAAACACAGTTTCCTTACTTGGTTTACAGTCATCAATATCAGTTTCACACTTTTGGCCAGTGTAACCTGGCTGGCATTTGCACTGGTAGCCACCCATGGTGTTATGGCACAGGGCTCCATTGCGACATGGGCTCTTCACACACTCATTGATGTCAATCTCACATGTTTGACCTAAATTGAAAGACGTGGTCAGTTTATATGGTGGATGAATGCTTACATTGATGGACAGTACTTGAGAGATTAAACGGCGTCACATAGATGGATACCTTGCCATCCTTCGGGGCAGATGCAGGAAAAGCTTTGGTAGTCTTCAGCTTCCTTGCAGACGCCACCATTTTTGCATGGTCTGGAGCTGCAGGGCGCCAGCAGGATCTCACAATTGTCACCTGGTGGTGGCCAGAGAAGAGAACGTGTCAGTATCACGCTTGCGTGGGCTATGAGTATCATACATTTTACAAAAAGTTCCAAAATCAATACAATATTACTCCCCAATGCTGTTAGACCAACCACAAAATGTAAAGAGTGACGTCAGTTTTTGAATTCTAGTTTCCGCCCTACTTCCTTATCCATTTCCATGACAACTGAGCTTAACAGGAAGACCCTTCCTGTTTCCTGCTATTGTGTGATCACAGACAGGAAACAGGACATGGCGGAAGTAGGAATAAGGCTTGGAACAGGCACCAGCGCTCCTGCTTGTATTAGCAACTATGGTATGTTATTCCAAAACACACACGTACACATGTTGTTATCCCTGCAAAGCAGAAAGGCTACTCTTTCCACACAGCGATGCCAAATACAGACATTGCCATTAGTGGGCATAGGTTGATGTTTTCTAAAACAACACAGGGCAGTTCATGATAAGACTTCTGTGTAGATATCAGAAGGCTTTTCATTTTGGATACACATACAGCAGACTCAGCAGCTGCCCAAGAATAGGCCTACCCCAAAACAATGCTATGAAAATAAAGCATCATACCAGTGTAGGGCAGTAAACAGTTGCATTTGTATCCAGCCACATCATCAATGCAGGTGCCCTGGTTGAGGCATGGGTTGGAGGCACATTCGTTGATGTTAGTTTGGCAGTTAGGTCCTACAGTGGTGGAATTAGGAAACACACCAGTGTTAGAAAGGAATGAACTTAAGTCACACCTACTCTCAATGAGCGAAGAGAAATTAAAGAGAAGATAACTGACCAGTGAACCCTGCTCTGCATGTGCAGTGGTAACCGCTGGTCATGTCCTTGCAGGTTCCACCGTTCATGCATGGGTTGGACTCACACTCATTGTTATTGATGTCACAGTTTGGACCACTCCATCCAGAGTCACAGGTACATTTGTAGCTTTAATACAAATGCAATTTTAGGTCAGTTTTGAAATACATCTTAAAATACATTTTCTGTCAGTTTTCAGTCTTGAACATTTACCCATTGATGAGATCCTGACACCGGCCGTGGATGCATGGGTTGCTACCACATTCATCCACCTGCGACAAACATGTGGCATCGTTGTAACCTTCTGGGCAGAGGCAAGTGAAGCTATTGATGCCGTCAATACACGTGCCACCATTGTGACACGGATTGATGGCACAGTCGTCAATGTTGATGTTACACATTGCTCCTGGAGAAAAATAAGACAAGAATTCAGATTCTTTGATCTTACAATATAAAGTAAGTGCATTGGTATGTCTCTGTGCCTCACAACTTCCCAAGGTCCTCTACAATGTGTTACTCATTCACTGACTCACAGACATGCACATGTAGCAGAGCTGACAATGGGCAGATTTTCATTCAAGGTAATTCTTAGTAATATCACTAACATGTTTTACTCAGACAGAGCCTCGACACTGGAAGAGCTTCAACACTGTTGCACCTCCTTAGTCACAGACTTTGAGGTGTATGGTGTAATGTTGACAAATGTATAATGTGATTTTGAAAAATGCAGAGTGAAAATATCTTCACTGGCCATTATTAGGAGCCCACAGCTGGACCCTTTACTCTCTGGTGTGGCATCCTTTGAGCCTTTATGTGCCGTTAGTTGAGGTGCACTTTGTTGCCTTTGGACAATAGGCAGAGCTAACACTAAAGACTCCCTCAGCGTTCAGTCGACAGAGGCTTTAGCAGCTCCAATGTGTGCCTAGCCTGGCGGCCCCTGGAGGCCCTTTTGGTTCTCCGCTATTGATTGAATGGGGGCCTGTTGAATAGGCAGAAGGAGGGTTTCAGCTGGATCTGAGAGGGGGAGGTGAAGCCAGGAGAGGAGGTGTGTGCATGTATGGGTGGAGGGGGGGTTTGTAGCTGCTCACCCTATTCACACACACTTCCCCCCCACCCTCCATCCAGGGAGAACTAACCTCACCCAAGGCTGTTTACAGGGACAGAAGGCCAGACCCATTTCACACACCGCCGAGTAACAATTAAACCCCCCTCTGATCCCCTAGCCAGCTCCCTCCACTGCTCTTCATCAATCAGGAGGGGAGGGGCCCTACTGCCTGATCTTCATTTACAATAGTCCTCTGTCCCTCTGTGTCTGAGTCCCGCCATGCCCTCCACACTCACCCCATCAGCACAAAAAGATGGCGGGGAGGAGGGATTCACAGCAGCGTGCACACACACTTATTCCTTCCTGCTCCCTCTTAGAATAATGACACTGCCACTACCAGTCAGAACCGGCTCAACTGGGGCATTCAGGGGAGGGGAGAGAGAGAGGAGTCCACTTGTAATATATGTGATCCAACTTTACCAACTTCAGTTTATACTTTGTATTGTTACAGGTAGACGTGTGCCAGTAAAATAAGTGAAGTGAAACCAATTCAATCTGACATATGAGTAGGATTTGTCACGCAAATAAACATCAGATATGTGATTAAAGGGCAGACTCCCTTCCTTTTAAAGTATCACCTTACAGACTCTTTCCAGGCTCCACGTCACAAGTCTTTTCAAATGGCAAACAAAGTTAGTGCTTTGTGTGCATGTTTTTGTGTGTATCAGGTTGGGGACTGTGTTCCATTCTGTTTCCGCCCCCCCTCACCTCCGCCCAATCCCACACAGGCCATCTGACACTATTGTTCTACGGGAGTGGACCCGCCAGCCACCTGTCTTACCTGCCCCTCCCTATACTCTGGGGACCATCCCCTTGCACCTGTAAACTCCACCCAGCACTCACCTGTGTAGCCTGCCTCGCATGCACACTCATAGCCGTTGATTTTGTCAATGCACCGCCCGTAGTCACAGGGCTTGCTCTTACAGTCATCAAGGTTAACCTCACAATTGAAACCTGTGGAGTGGGATAATAAAAAGTATAAGAAACAAGGACAATTCACGCATGTCCTCTACAAGCCTAATTAAACCTTTAAAATATCTTCAGTCAGAAGACAGACCTGCAGTTCCTTTGGGACAGGAACAGATGTAGGTGTTTTCTCTGTCCTGGCAGGTTCCACCGTTCTTGCACGGTTGGCTTAGACACTCATTGATGTTGGTCTCACACAGGCGGCCAGTGTAGCCAGGACGGCAGTAGCATGTGAAGGAGGCCAGCCCATCTTTACAGGTGCCATAGTGGCAGGGATCAGAGTAGCACTCATTGATGTCTATCTCACAATGCTGCCCTGTGTAGCCTGAACAAGACAGAGAATATCAAGCATTTGTAGAGTACAACAAGAAGCAAAGGTAAAGAAGAAGACAAACATCTGGAAGCATCGTGTTTCCTGTACCTTCTGCACATTCGCATGTGTATTTGTTGGGACCATCGGTGCATTTAGCTCCATTTTTGCAGGGTGTACTGGCACACTCATCAATGTCCACTTGGCACAGATTACCAGAAAAACCTGGAGAATTGAACAAAACATGTGTAAAATCTTTCAAATAAATTATGTCTGCAGTTTGCAAAGGAATGTTGAAAAATGGAGGGCAGAAAAACTCATTTGCATCTCAAGTAGTGGTCTGAGGTACACTGACTAACGAACCATTCCACTACACCCTCCCTCCCCACAACCCACCCCTAACTGTGCACAAAAATCTTTCTTTCAAACCAAGCACAATAGGCTCCAGCTTACAGGCCATAAACCCATCCCTGCCCCCAGTTTTGGCGCTTTAAGTACTAACACAAACCCTCATGCCCGCCAAATATGTTAATGGCCATGCAACCTAACCTGTTATGTCCTATGCATCCAAACCGCTAATGACACTATTAGAAGTAGTGAACCATTGACCAGAGCATGGTATGCTCATTGACAATAAGTTAATGATTCACTTATATCACCTCTTCTCTTGTACAATGTCTGAGCAAATATTGGTTAGAAGAAACTCCAAGGGTTAAAAAGACAGCTATTTCTGTCACTATGTGTCACCTCTCCGCTTAAGGTTTTCTCACCTTTGGGGCACTCGCAGTGAAAGGAGTTGATCTTGTCAACACATTTTCCATTGTTGAGACAAGGCTGGCTGGCACACTCATCTGTGTTGATGTGGCAGAACACCCCTTCATAGCCTTAAATTAGAGATGAGAACAGGACAAAACGGTTATCAGTATATTTATACTTCTCATCTGGCTCTGATCATCACCCTGGCACGCTAAAGAATTTAAAGGCCTAGAAAACAGACTTATGCTTCCAAGTTTACCCCTTGAACCTTTAACCCTTTTGTGCAAGAATTATCAAAACCTACTTCAGGATTTCTTTGTGACTGAAAGAAAGACTCATTCACAAAAGAAAAAACAACATTTTAATAGCTATCCACTATAGTGGCCACTATACAGGGCCAAATACAGGCTAAAGTTCTTACCGGGCATACAGATGCAGTGGAAACCTCCAATCTGATCCAGACAGGTGGCATCATTATGGCAAGGATTAGACATACATTCGTTCACATCCATCTCACAACGAGGTCCTTCATATCCCTGGAGGCATTTACACTGGAAAGACCCCTTGGTGTTGAGGCAGCGGCCACCGTGTTCACAAGGATTGGCCCCTAAAACATTCAGAGTGCACGCGGCATCACAAATTAGTTGTAACATTGCCAGAAGAACTGTAGGTTTTCAGACAGAGGTTTTTGTGACTTACCGAGGGAGCACTCATCAATGTCCAAGTTGCAGGCTGATCCAGTGTAACCTGGCGGACAGGTACAAATAGCCTTGCCATTGACTGGGTTGGTGTCACAGTTGGAGCCCTTTTGACATGGATTGCTGATGCAGGCATCGTCAAGGTGACATAGCAAACCTGAAAATGTAACAACAGATGTTTCACAAATTGGAGCATTGCATATAATTGCATCGCACAACACTGTATGTATAGTATGTCATACTTAATCATACCTGTGCGTCCGTGAGGACACTCGCAGAAGAATGAGGCGACACGGTCATGGCAGGTAGCACCATGGTAACAAGCTGCACTGGCGCAGTCATCGATGTTCTCGCTGCAGTCATCTCCTGTCCAGCCGTTGACGCAGACGCAGTGATAGCTACCATGAGTGTCGTGGCAAGTCCCTCCATTCTGACATGCATTGGGCATCAGTTCACATTCGTCCACATTTTCTGTGCAGTACTGGCCTAAATAGAGCAAAAGTATAATGTGAGTACAGGCTTCATATACTTTATTTAAAAGATGAGGAGTGGCAATGAGCAAATCAACTTTACCTGTGTAATGAGGTGGACACTGGCAATTATAGGTGTTCACTCCATCCACACACACACCACCATTCTGACAGTTATGGCCTGGGCAATCATCGATGTTATGTTCACAGTGCGGACCTGTGAAGCCTGAAAAGGAAAAAATAATCAAAAAGACAATATGTGAAAAAGCGGAGCGAAACAAAGGTGTTGAAAAATTTGGCAATATTTCCTCATAGTTAAGGACCAGATTCTCCCTTCCCTTTTATTATCGCCGTGCACTTCAACTAAAGATAAGCTCTCCATGTCCTCGTGTCAGATTGTTTTAATGTTCGGTGGATGACAGTGCAGCTTGTCCCATCTTCAAACATCAAAGGCTGGCGTGGGTGTTTTACAGTCACAATAGTCTGATTAACTATCAGACAGACTCTGCAGGTGCCTGTCCAACTTCGCTATCTCCCTGCATTCCAGCACGGACACCCGTGTGAGTTGCACAGCATGGGTTAAACTTTAACAGAAAACACCACAATGTCCCTCATTCATCTGCATATCTAAACAGCTCTGCTCTGGTCTCACACCATCAGTTTGCAATCGAGGTAAAATGTTGGGGTTTTTTTCCAGAAAAAATCTGAACTGTATATGTGCACCTACTGCTTAGTACGGTATTCTGATGGTTTGGAGGAAAAAACATTTATTTTTTTTCCTCCAGGAACCACAATCATTCAACATTAACTTAACTTTTACATAACACCACAATGGTTTTGGGTGCCAAGACAAGATGGCAAACAGACCTGTTTGTAATTTGCTGAAAAACAAGATTTGTGTGTGTGACCTCATGAATAGGGTGTGGTTACATATACATTGATGTGTATGTTTGTAGTCCTGGTGTGGAGGGGGCTGTGTGGTGATTATCAGAAGGAAACGTCTGTTGTGACTGCATCCTGCCAGTACAGGCTGGCAGAGGCAGGGGGGAAGGGGGCACACTAAAAGATGCTTATTCTACCCAGTCAGATTTCACCACAAAAACAGACAGGATTGTAGGTCAACTGATGCAATAGGAAAACAAAAGTGCCCGTTTGAGTTACTGCACCGGTCCTGCACAAGCCCATATGTCAATAAAGAACCCAATGGCTATTGTTCTACATATGTAATTAAGTGGTGAAAGTGTTGGTGTTTGTAATACCTGGAAGGCAGCTACAGTCATAGGTGGTGTCTCCCTTCTGAACACAAGTGCCTCCATTTTGGCACGGTGATGGGCTGCATGGCATGTAGGGGGTCTCACAGTGCTGGCCAATGTACTCTTGAGAGCAGCGGCAGTGGTATGAGCCGACCTCATTTACACAGACGCCACCGTTACGACAGGGAGAGGGAGTCTGAGCGCATTCATTGACGTCCTGTTTGCAGGTCTGACCATGGAAGGCTGGTGGGCAGGTGCAGATGAACGTGGATTCATAGGCTGAGCACTGGCCGCTGTTGGCACATGGGTTTGAAGCGCAGGGGTTGGCTGTGTCACAGTTTTTACCTTGAAATAAATACATGAACAGGAGGTCAGTCAGGCAGTCCATATGGTTTGCGTTGAGGTAAAGGAAAGTAGAAAGAACTGGGGTGATGAAGTTTGAGGATTTTAGCTCCATACCTGACCATCCAGGTGGGCAGCGGCAGCGGTATGCGCTCAGGGTCATGAGCTCGCATGTTCCTCCGTTGCGACAGGGGGAGCTCATACAAGCGTGGTTGGTTGGCGTCAGGCACAGGCGGTCACTGAACCCCAAGCGGCACACGCAACGGAAATCAAATGTGTTGCCATGGGAAACAGGCCGACACTCGCCTCCGTTACGGCATGGTGATGGGCTGCAGGGGCTGGGATACTGGCACCTGTTACCTACGTAATCCCTGGGACACCTAAAAGAAGACAGGAACGTAATGATAAGAAATCATTTTACCCATAAAATCGCGGTCAGGGAATAATTAGTTGGAAAAAGGGGAATAAGTAGAGGAGGGGGGTTTACAGCAGAGGGGTAGCAGACTTAGTTTCCCGCCTAGCAAAGTCCCAGTGCAGCGAGACGGGGACAGTATGTTGTTCTAGTTTGTCCCTCTGGATTAGACTCCCTATGAACCTTAAAAACACATTCTGCTAGGACAACAGACGCCACCAAACAGTCTGGCAATATTAGCCTGTTCCCATCTACCCTTGGCCATCACGCTGTCCACACATATCCAAAATGGCCCTAGAGATCAAGGGAGACAGAGCCGCCTCTGGATGTTTCATATGAAGCGCTGCATTCAGGTCCTAAACCCCCTGATTGCTCCCCTTTAATCCAGACTATCGCCATGCAAAGATGCTGCTACAGTCACATAGCTCTTACCACCTCATTGCAAGGAACTCCGACAGAGTTTGAGGGCTAAAGCTGAACAAAGAAAGGGGAATATCTGTGCCGATTTCAGAGCCGTAAAGTTTTCTTTGATCGCTGTATGTCAGTTGACGCATGGTGGTACATATTCTCGTGTTTAAAGTGAGCAGAAATGTTTATATTTGAATTGGGGGCTTGTGTGAGTGTTTATGCGCGAGGGAGGGCATCTGTTGGCCTCCTAGAATCTCCACAGGGAGCAGGTGCGCATGTTAATGAAGGCAGCTGTTGGACAGGACTCCTCCTCCACCCCCTCCTCTTTTCTCCTCTTCATCCTTCCCTTATCCCTCAGACCTCCCTCCCCTCTGTCCCCTTGTCAGATGGGGGGTGCTGACAAGCCAACCTCTTCTCCTGGGACATAAAGGACCCATGTGAAGTCAGCTGTTGCAACTTCTGTCTCTTCTGCTGCACCCCCCCCACTCCAACACCACCACTCTCCTTTCCACAGTCACATTTCTTCCTAATTCCTCTGTTCATTACCTGTTCCTCTTTCTGATTCCCCCGATTTGACTCAACATCAACTTCTCTCTCCTTCCACGCCGCCCCCCTTTTCCACCGCAACCCACTTTCTGCTCTTCACAGCCCCCGTTTTCCTCCCTTGTGGACTTTTTACAGCTCCCAGTAGTTTGCTTTTTACAGCGTTTCCCTTATGTCACACAGGACCGCTGAAAACTCCTTTGTTGACTTAGTTAGGTGAGACCAATCAGGGAGTTTTTAACAGTCCCATGTGCCCCACGGGGAGCCCAGACAGTGGCAATTGGCAGAAGATTGTAAAAGCATTTGGATCCGCTTTGAAGTTTTCCCCGCTGCTCATTTCACTTCAGCATGAAAACCTACAGTGGGAGAATTGACTGTTTTGGTCTAAAATCCTACCTGGGTTTCGCGTGTCTAGTGAAGCACGCATGCCATAATTATTGTGCATGTGTGCACTCATGTGTGAGAGTCAACCCTGGCTAACTAACTGTAATAGATCCCCTTTGTCCTGAAGTCAGAGCAGTCTGAGATAAAGATCCACCCACATGCTGAAAGGCAGAGCAGCACACACCACGGCAACAGGTCTCTCCCGCCGATGCAATGTCCCCTCAGGCCAGAGCAGATGCTTCCCTGACCTCTGGCCCCCAAACACTTTTGTGACTGTGGGACAGCCTTTTTGCCTTCTCTTCCCCTCTCTTCTGTCTCCCCTGCTGGGCCCGATCTACCATCTGCCACTCTAGGGGTGACTTTATCGTCCCACACAAAACCAGTCGCACTGTGTGATGGACATGCCACCGCTGTGGAAAAAGTTATGTAAATGACTCAGGGCAAGTGTACAGTAATTGTGTTTATGTGAGTGTGGCTTTTATACTCTCGGCGTTTCCTTTCATCGTGTTTATGAAGGCATTTCAGGATCACCTCCTCTCTCCCTCCACACTCTCCCTGTCATGTAGCTCTTTGTTTTTGTCCTTTCCTTTTCACTAATTTCTGTCCAGTTAGCTGATGTTCCCCTTCTTTGTGTCTAACCATTAGCCGAGGTCTGCCCCCTGGGGCTCCACATCTGTTAGTATAATCTGTAAGACTACGAACAGTACAGCGAAGGAAATGAGAGATGCAGTGGACTTCTGAGGCTCTGATCTCGCACTTAACTATAGGCTCACTGTATTTAAAACAGTAATGCCAGAGACTGGTTATTCACACAAATAATACACTACTTAAAAATACCTCATATATTCCTTGAACATTTTCTATTTCCACTTTCTCAAGGGAGTGGCCAAGACTGAGTACCTTGTGTCTGTAACGAGTGTCATATTCCTGTATAAAATACCAAACA
>JAPTHA010000005.1:23496332-23520238 GCA_029814585.1 Gymnapogon annona | reverse complement strand
TGGAGGTGACTCCATCACTACACAGCTTCCTCCATAACTGCTCATCAATAGTGATTCCTAGATCTCCTTCCCATTTAATTCTTGCTCTGTGTCTATCTGGTATCACTATGGTGGACATAAGGGCTGTATACATCCTTGAGATTGTTCTCAACAACGTTTTTTCTGCGTGGCACAGGTGTTCAACTGGAGACATGGGAGGTAGATTCCAACTTCCAAGTTGGAATATATGATTCTATTCAAACAAAATTGGATTCATTTACAGTTTGGTCACACTGAATAGATTATTACTATCATTATAAATGAAAAAAAACTAACAATATCTAGTTAGTATCACTTGATAAGACAAGTAATGCAATACCATTTTAATATTCTGTGTTTGAAGCATTAATACCTGCAGAGATTTGACCTGCTTGAATCTACTCAGATCCATATCACAAGATACTCTGTTGTAAAATTTGTTGCTACATAATAAATCATTACAGTATGAGTAGCTACAAAACCTCTTGGTGTTCAAGGGAAATTTCTCAACAAACCTTGACCCTGTATGAAGAAGATGTAACTTCATAGAAAGCCAACAACAGTCACACGCGAAGGTCTGTTCTAACTTGCCACATAGGCCTGACAGTCTCCATAGTCTTACAGTCTCTCTAAGGGGGAGGGTAGGTTTCGGTTGACAAGTCTGAGCGAAAGAGGAAAAGAAGGCGTGTGTACGAGACATAAACTGAACATGTGTACAGTTGTGGTTACACATGGTTCTGTTGTCTTAGAACAATATTACAAAGTAGATTTTTCTTCTATTTCCCTTTAAACGGGGTGAATTTGAGAAAGTTTGATATGTCACATAAAAATCTAATGAATTTATATGTGTGCATACACCCACTGATGTCTTTAAAACTAACGTATGATGAGATATATATTAAAAGTCAGTCAACGTGAACAAATATCTCAGCGTGATACATTTAGTTAAAATTAAACTGCTTTAAATCTGTCAATTCTTTCAATCCAAATGTATTATTATTTAAATATACTCAAGGTTATTTTTTTTATTTGTGTGTATTAGGAGAACATTTAGTTTTCAAACTTCTTTGTCAATAATCCTTATAATAAAAGGCTTTCTTTAACAACATGACCCAACTCATGGCGACCATCCACTAGACACAGTACAACACCACAATGCCACCTAGTGGACCAAATTAATTTTGTACTGCATTCTGCTATGTACACATCACTTGTTTTTTACATTACTAATTTAGGCCGTAGGAACCATTTTTGACATTGGACTTGTTCTATTCCCTGATGTCTGATGTGTCAATTTTAGTTTGTTTGGGTATCTTTCATTTTTCCTCTGTCATCCATTAGCTCAAAACAAGGTGCATAGGGGACCTGCGTTCGATTCCTGGGATGAGTGTCCAGTGGGTTGTGTCAGGAAGGGCATCAAACGTAAAAACTCCTGCCAAATAAAATATGCGAATAGGATTCGCAGTGGCGACCCCGGAAGGGAAAAGAAATCAATAATTCAGGACCTCACATCATTTACAAATGGGCACAAATTCACAACAGAAACATGAAACACAACTTAACGAACTAACACAACAAATACAGGCACTACAGTTAATTTCATATCCTGTACACAAATAATCAAATAATTTATTATCTTCTTACTGCCTTACTTTACCACACTTCAATCTATAATCCTCCCCTTGTTTAAATAAAAAAAAAATCACATCGATTGCTACCTGTATTAGATCGACATTGCCCTCGAGCAGGTTAGGATAAGTTAAATTTAAAATATATATATATATATATCATTGATGCTAAAAAAAATAGTGTGTGTTGACGTATACGTGGCTCCGCCCCCGATGACGTCACTATGTTTGGCCCGTGACGCTGCTTGTACACGTAGCCTAGTAGGATGTGTTCACTGAAGATGGTGGCTGTGTGTCAGACTCACTGTCCTACACATTTGTAAGAATTTATTTATCTGTACGCATTTCCTACATCGGGTAAGAGTAAATTTATAACGTGTTTAATACTGTGTAGTACTGAGAACACGTTGTTTAGTTGCCTATTGCAGCGAGTATATTGTTACTCATTAAGTTACCTTCGGCTTTTTAGCCAGTAATGCTAACGCTAGCTGACCAGGCTCTGAACCTGTTTAAACTATGCTCGACGTGTGGCTAGCGACCTGTAACGTTGACTCCTCAACGCATGCACCTGCCAGTATTCGGCATATACGAAGAAGAGTGTTCGTTTACGCACGGAAAATTATTAAAAGTGATTGCTTTGGTCAAATCCGAGCCACTTTGGGTGCCAGTGTTTTGCTGTATATGGCGTTTCGTAACGCAGTCAGCAATGTAGCGTTACTGTTAGCCGCTGAGCCAAGCACTCAGCAGACTCTCTCGGACAGAAATTGAGCTTAATCTGAAAGTTTACGATGCGTCAGGTCTAAAATGGTTGGGTGGTATGTAGTATTTCAACAAGTGTCGGCTATGTTAAAGAGCAAAAGTCATTAGCGCGTGGCTTAGTACGCAAAGTGTATTACTGCTAGTTTTGCTTCATATCGGCGGAGCTAACGTTAGCTTACAATGTAGCGACGGTCCTTGACGAATTAACTCCAGGCGCTTTTAAAGATCCGAGGTCAAGTCGATATTGCTGAGCTATCCAGAGAAGACTGTCTGCAGCATCTACAGTTGTTTTGACTGTATACGATCTCTATTTGTACAATGTCACGAGCTCCGTGTTAGTGCGCGTTAACTCACTTAACTATCCCACTGACAGACGTAGTCTCAATGGCCAGTTTGGATTTCAGTGAAAATCTATCAGTAGCCAAACACAAACGTTCTGCTCAAATGATCAACTTGTCTTAGTTGTCACTTCGTGTAGTTAATGTCATGTGTTATTCACAAAATGTGTTTTTATGTTGATGGATTTTGATCATTTCTACCAAAAAAGGAATTGCATTGTGTTGCTCTACTTTACAAGTAATAGATGTTTCTGCCAAAGAATGATGATTCTCTGATGCCAGGTGCAGTTAAAAGTAGCGCTACTTGATTCAAGTGAAGCAGCTTATATTTGTCTGTGCTTTGTGACAGACACAAACTGGTCTTGACGAGTGAAAAAGTGTTTTGCCTGTAGTCTTGTAAAAGAGCATTTAATTAATAAAACAATTATTAGTTATATTTCTGTTACTGCTGTGCTAGTTTTACAAATGCTCTGTACACATTGTTTTATTGTTAAGTTTATTTTAATACCAAATAAAGGACAAGCTTTCAAACAAAAGTAAAACTGTTTAACTCTAATAGCTTTATGTAATGCTGGGATATGGTTATGACTAGATTTAAAGGTTGTGCACAGTTTAGATCACATGTCAAAATGCCACGTTGTACAGTTTGGATAAATAGGAACCTGGATTATTTCACAAATAAAGGTGTGGTAAGGGACATCAGAGTGAATTAGCTTTTTGTTAACCACTGCCTCCTTTCTCTACACAGCTACGTCTGATTTCTGCCTCCTCGCTGACACTACTGGTCCTTGGACCTGTTAAACCTGCAGTCATGCAGCCACCTCCTCGGACTGGGCCACCAGGAACTTCTGGCCCTCCTCCTTCTGGAGGGCCCAACATGTTCCGAAGGACCAGGCCTCACAAGCATACAGCTGCTGCTGCAGCCACGCTCCCCCCACCTACTCAACCCATGACAGACCCTTTTGCTTTTGTCAGAGCTCCCACCCCTATGGCTGCAGGAGGTCTCCCAACTGTTCCAAACAGCAACCCTCCACCCATGCAAACTCCACCTAATAACGTTTATTCACAAGGTGGCTCTGGGTTTCCACCACAACCACAGCCTTTGCAAGATGCAGCCTCAGCTTCTTCTCCTGGTCCTCCGCCATCCTCTCTGCCAGGGGTGACTCTGTTTAATCCTCACAGTACAGTGTCCCCTGGTGTTTTGCCAGCACCAGGTCTTCCTGGATATACATCCTCTCATACAGAGCAAATGTATTTTAATTCAAGAGAACATACACCATCCATGGCTACAGAGACATCACACGAGGCCACAGCCCCTGCACCTAGTCAGACAACTTTTAACCAAGAATTTCAAGGACAACCCCATCCTCTGTCTGTGCCCTTCCAGCCAGTGCCTCCCATCACTTCCTCTTCTCACTGGGCACCTGATCATGGAAGTCGCCCTCCATCAGTTCAGAACTATTTCCAGCCCACTAGTGACCCTCCACCACAGCATTTTAATGTACCTCCTCAGTCGCAAATGTATCCTACCCACACACCATCACCTCACCACAATACCTCCACTCCAACACAACCAGGACACCCCCAGGTCCCTCTTCCTCACCAGAACCCTGGAATGGCTACTAGTTCTCAATGGACTGACCCAAACTCACCACCTGCATTTAATTCTCACCCCCAGGCACAGAACTATTTTAGCCAGAGCTCAGCTCCCCAGGACTCATGGTTCAACCAACCTTCACAGGACTCAGGCTACCATCAAATGGGAACTCATCCCCGGCCTGAATCTGCTACTCACCTAGCATTAAGCCCTGCGACTGCCCCAGCCCTTGGCTCAGCTTCAGCCTCTGCCCCTCCACCTGCTCCATTGTCTGACCTTTCATCTGCTCCTTACTCACAGGAATCTGGTACACTCTCCATGTTCTTCAAAGACAACGATGTAGAAAATGAAGAAACTTTGGCTGGAGAGGCAAAAAAGGCAGTGAATGGTATTCTTGGATCCTTTCAGCATAACAGCCACCCACAAGCTGTCCCTCAAGGGCACAGTAGCCATGTAGATGAACCGTTTGATTTCCAAGGACTTCCTTTGCAAGATCACTTGCATTTACCCTACATGAATGATGATAGTCATATATCCCAAGGAAATAGTCAGAAGCCCCCCGACTCCCAGTATGAACACGTAGAGAATTTGGAATGTGTCCCAAATCAGGAAGTATTACCTAGCGAGAGTCATGGCAGTCCGGCTGCAATTACTGCCCATGGAGTAGACCTGTTTGAAACGGGGCCTAACCTTGAGACACCAGATTCTGTTCCTAGACCAATGAGATCTGCAAGTGTTTCATCCAACTACAGCAATCTGAGTCATGGAAGTGGAACTGGTACACGTCGCCACCAGGGAGTAGTGGGGACTTTTATTCAACAGGAAAGCCCTCGTCTTGCTGATGATGGTCACCTGCCTGCTGCAGCTGGAGGCTACTTTGAGCAGATTGACACTTCACCAGCAGGAGACATGGGTGCACAGCAAAACTCCCCAGAGCAAATGTGGGCTCCCACTCCAAGTCCGCCGAAGCCAACCGGCATCTTTCAGGCCAGTGCAAACAGTTCTTTTGAACCAGTGCGCTCACATGGTGTTGGTGTCCGTCCTGTTGAAGTCGATAGGGCAAATATGGTAGTTGAAGGCGGTGCAGATTCCACACCTGGCAACCTTGAACAGCCACCAGACAATATGGAAAACATTTATGGCCCAGGAAATCCCCTGACTACTGTGGCTGGAGGAGGTGTACCTCATTTGACACATCCAGTTGTTCATTCTCACTCCCGACCTTCATCCAGAGCCTATGGGGCCAATCGGCCATGTGAGAGTCCTGCCACGACTCTGTGGGCTCAAAATGATCCCGCTAGCTTGGGTGCTAACATCCTTCTAGCTCCTGCTGCACCAACTGTATTAACCCCCTTACGAGAGCCTAGCGGTGATGTCATCCAGCCTCCAGAGGATGGCCCACTGGATCTCCAGCCTCCCCAGAGAGTTCAGCCAACTTCACAGCAAAACTCAGAAAATCTCGAGAATCCACCAAAGGTGAGTGAGGCAGAGCCAAATGACTCACAAGCCAACGTGGGATATGCATCTCTTCTGGTAGCTGATTCTCTGCATCAGCCTGTTTTGATTGCTCCACCAGTGTCTAATGTGATTCCCCCAAATACCCTTAGCCAACCAGCCAGTCAAAGTAGCCTTAGGGAAACTACCCTGCCTGTGAGATTAGTTCCACAAGGACCAGGTGGTTGTGTCTCCCAACCACCTTCAACCACAACTAATCAGAATCCACTGTTTGCACCTGGACCTGTGAATTTTACTTCTTCAGCTTCTAATCAGGGCCCACTAAATCTGACTCGAGACAAAACAGATGCATCAACGTCAGAAATCGCAGCTCTGCCGCAGCCGGTCCGCCCTCCTCTTGTAAGGGGTCAGTCATTGGTGGGAGATAGCCACTCTGCTCTCCATGTTAATCCACAATCTTCTCTTGTGGCTTCTTCCATCTCTAATCATAATCATCCGACAAATTATGAACTGCTTGATTTTTCTATGCACCAATCACAACCCCAAAACCAAGCAACTGGCCAATCCTCTCAGCACGACTCTACCCAGTGTAGTAATGGATTTTACCTACAGGTCACCAAAGATGCTCAGCAGGGTGTGAAAGCAGATCGGGATGCATCTGTTCAGGCCCCAGTCTCCTCATCTATGCCACAGGTGCCACCAGCTCTCACGCAACCAGCACCTCTGAACACCCAGCAGCCACCACCAGAACTTGTAAAACTATCTGATTCTCAGGCTGCACCACAAGTACAAAATGATCCTCCTGCTGTCCCTGTGAGTGGCGCACAAACTTCCCAAGGCCACTATTTAAATTCAGCACAGGGACCTGCTGCTGGGGGTGCACTGCCACCTCCTGCTGCTGGGGGTGCACTGCCACCTCCTCCTCCTGGTGCTGCATATCATCTAGGGCCTCAGGGGCCTGTACCACAAGGCCCTCCCCAGGCTGCTCCAGCAGAGCAACCTCGGCCCCCTTCCTCTTCTGGGAGTCAGCAGGGTTATGGACCCCCTCCTGCTCCAGGGCAAATGTATGGAGGTTATTATGGAGGTACCTATGGAGATTATTCGGATGGGAGAGCACCATATCCTCCTGGCCAGTACCCGCCTCCACCTGGGGACCCCAGAGCACAGCAATATTACCCCGTATGTATAAAGTTCTTTTCTAATGATATACGGTGTATGTAATGCATGTCAAGATGATCCACTGTTCATATGTTGTTTTACTCTGGTTTAGTTGATGCTGTTCATAACTGCTAAAACCTAAAAAATGGTCATTTCAGGAAGGCCCATACAGAGGCAGAGCAGATCCTTGGTATGGCAGATATGAGGGACCCAATCCAGCATACCGTGATCCTAATTACCAGTACAGAGAGCCCCAACCTGAACGACCCAGCTCCAGGGCTAGTCAGTACTCTGACAGGCCTTCCTCCAGGTCTGTGAAATCATTATAACACCACTGTTGTTTTCATCTCAGATGGTGTCTGCAATCCAAATATATTAACCAGATAAATACCACTAACAGTTTTATCTAATTTAATTCCATTTCAGTTTCAAATTCAGTATAGATAATTTTTTAAGTTACAATACTTGCACTGCTATACTGTTAACGCATGTAGTTTAATGTAATGTGCTGTAATAACCAATCTGTTTTAGCCTGTGTTTATACACAACATTATGCCAAGTTTTATATTCATTTGTCCTATACTAGTTGTAAGTCCTGTTAAAGATGATCTGGGATAGGTCCCGTGGCTCCTGTGGAAACTTTAACGTCGGTGGATGATATTTTAAAATTGTTTTTAAAGAGTTTTATACATAGAAAGGAGTGGTTGACCTTTTTAAATGTCTTTAATTATCTTTAGATATTTCTTGTACTTGAATTACAATTTTCTTTGTCTTCTTCCTTAGACAAGGCTATTCTGACGATTACCACAGAGCTAACCGAAGTGCCTATAGTGATTATTATGCAGATTACGCCAAGCACTATGATTATGGAGGTATTAACCACACTATTGACAGTAGATTGTAAAACTTTGTTATTTCTTAACCATTAACTGTATGTGCATATTTTTTGCTTAAAGGTTATAATTATGGACAGTATGACCCTCGATATAGAGGATACTATGATCAGTCCTATTGGTCTAATTATGATGAGAACTACAGAAGCAGAGATGGATATTACAATCAACAAATGTATCCGGCCAGGTATGTACACTGCAAACACTCGTTTCTTTTTTTTCTTAATCAAAACAGCAATATTTCTGCTGCTTTATGTCTTTCCTTTCAAATTAAGTTGTCTTGCAATATAACTTCAAAATTGTGCAGGCTCAGTTGTTCAAGCTCAATTTTTTTTTTTTTGGGGGGGGGCAACATTATAAAGTATTTATTTGGCTTTGTTTTACTTTGCCACAGGTTGCTTTGCTCTATTGTTTCATAAAGTTATACTATGAGATATTTTCCAAGTGTTGTACTTTGCGTACACAGGAAAGACGGTTATGACAACCAATGGAGATACTACCCAGGGTATGATGCCAGTTTTGATGATGACTACCGCTGGCGTGGAGAAGGATATGGGGATGACTTCGACCGCCGCAGCGTCCACAGTGAGCAGTCTGCACACAGTGTGCACAGTTCCCACAGCCACCACAGCAGACGAAGCAGCTTCAGCTCGCGCTCCCAACAGGTTTGTGCACACATTTCATGTGAATGACTAATACAAGTTACATGTTCACTACTGTGAGGTAATTTGTGTACCTTTCATTTGTTAATTCTTTGTCTGTCTTCCCCTTGTACAGAGCCAGGTATACAGGAGCCAGCCCGACCTAGTGTCTGCCGTATATGACAATACATCATCCACTTTAGCTGTCGACTACTCCTATGGACAGTATCCAAACCAGACGGATGCTTCCCAGAGTTTCAGCCAATACCCCTATCCCTCTGAATACACAGCAGACAGCACCTGGATTGCCCCTGAACAACGTATGCTCAAATGATTAATAATGTCTTAAAATAACCAAAAGGGTCTGCATGTTCATTGAAGACGTTTTTCTGATTATTCTGTGTCGTTTGCTGCTTTAATTTCTCACGCAATCACTTTTCCCTCTAGCTCCACCTCGTCCAGCAACCCCAGAGAAGTTCACTATGCCCCACCGTTGTGCTCGCTTTGGACCTGGTGGACATTTGGTTCAAGTTTTGCCTAACCTCCCCTCAGCTGGACAGCCTGCTCTTGTGGATATCCATAACTTGGAGGTACATATTAAATAGAAGATGTTTCAACAGCTTTGCATCATTTTTAATCAAATGGTTATATCTGTGCCTGTACACAGTGAAAATTTGGCTCTCTCCATGAATGACAGACCTGTGCTAATGCGTATAAATCTTTACAAAGCTTAGATTGTGGTGTAGTAAGGTATTCCTGAAAGTAGTCTTAATAGTTAACTCAAGAGCCCAAAAGGCAAAAGAAGCTCATTATAACTTTCAAAGTAGCTGTTACATAATATTTTGTATTAATTCCTACTCTCTCTAATTCAGACCATGCTGCAGGATACCTCAGCTCAATCAGAGCTTCGAGCCTTCCCTGGACCCCTTATTAAGTAAGTATATCCAGTCTTTTTTTTAATTTTTCACAAAACAATCTGGTGTTAACTCTGTCCTGTTCAAATTAGATTACACTGACCTTTTTGTTCCAGCACAATTGATTATCCACATTGTTTGTAGCATACAGAATACACATTTTAAGCGAATCCATGTTATTTAATATCCGTATTTGTCTCAGTGACTTCTGGTTTCTTATCAGTGCTTACCTCTCTTGCATTTTGTCCTTGTCCATCAGGGAAGATACACATAAGGTAGATGTGATAAAGTTTTCCCAGAACAAAGCACTGGAGTGTTCCCGTGACAACAACCTCTTGGACAGGGACTCTGCCCGCTTACTTTGGGACTTCATTGTGCTGCTGTGTAGACAGAATGGGGTGAGATGTGTCAGATACAGAACAACAAAACAGCATTGATTTTGCATGGGAACAAATTTCTCACTTTTATGATCTGTTTCTCAGACTGTAGTTGGCACAGACATTGCAGACCTCTTGTTGAAGGAGCATCGATCTGTGTGGCTTCCTGGAAAGAGTCCTAATGAGGCAAATTTAATTGATTTTAACAATGAGCCTCTATCACGGGCTGAGGAGGAGCCAGGAGCTGGGCCGCTGTCTCTCTTATCTGATACCTTCATGACGGTGCCAGAAAATGTTGGCAAAGAAACCGAACGCTTCAGGGAGCTACTACTATTTGGCCGCAAGAAGGTAAGGTACCCTTTTAAATACTGCATTATGTTTTCTCCCTTGATATAATTCACCTTGGTAATTGTGAACACAGTAATTGCTTTCAGATGTGAATCAAAACCACCCTAAAGAAACAATTTAGAAGAGGTGTTCAATTCTCAAATAATCACTGGGTCAGTTCATTTACTGTGGGAACATTTTCCAAACTTGAACTGATCTACCAGATGTCCTGTTTCCTGACAGGCTTTGTATTGTGGGATGTGATGTAGTATGCACACTACAGCAAATTGAGTTGTTCAGTTGATCCCAGAAAACAGGAATTTTTTTCTCATTCTTCTGATCAGTAAGTCTGGAGAATATTCTAGTCTGGTTTACAGTGATGCCTTCTGATTAGCTTACATTTTTCTCTTAGCAGGAAAAAAAGCCTATATAAGGAGAACATTATACAATCATAGAAACTTAACTGATTCAGTTTAGATCAAACAACAGATTTGAAAACGCCTTTAGTAAAGGAATTCAAATTGATGTTTATCTGAAATATAAACTCTGCAATTGAATTTAACAGGATGCACTAGAAGCTGCTATGAAAGGTGGACTCTGGGGCCATGCACTGCTGTTGGCCAGTAAGATGGACAACAGGACGCATGCACGCGTAATGACCAGGTGAATTAACAGAAACATAAAAGATTGTGCCTTTAATATTTTTTACAGGTTTCCAGATCTAACTGTTTTGTCTTTATAAATAGATTTGCCAACAGTTTGCCCATCAATGACCCTCTCCAGACAGTGTACCAACTGATGTCCGGTAGGATGCCAGCATCAGCAACGGTAATTTTTGCTCTGCTCTTATACAAGACATCACTATGTTTTTCACATTTATTCAGATGCCTATCTGCCAAGCACTGAGGCCTTAGTTCAATCTTTTTCTGATGTTGTAGTGCTGTGGAGAAGAGAAGTGGGGTGACTGGCGCCCTCACCTGGCCATGGTGTTGTCCAACCTCACACATACTCTGGATCTCGATACTCGCACCATCACAACCATGGGCGATACGCTTGGTAGGATTTTATTCAAAGCATTCTCCACACTAAATTAAACATCCTCTTTTTTTCCAAACAAGTACATCCCTTGACATTGTGTCTACTCTTGCAGCTTCTAAGGGACTGATCGATGCTGCACACTTCTGCTACATGATGGCCCAAGTCGGACTGGGAGTTTTCACAAAGAAGAGCACCAAGATGGTTCTTATTGGTGCAAATCACAGGTCAGAAATAGAGACACAGATAAAATTTGGATTTGTCAATGATAGTAGTTTACTGGTCCGACCCACTTGAGATCACATTGGTGCGTATCACCTGAACTAATATAATATTGACACTCTTGACTATCACAGTGTAGTTTTTGCATTTAACAAATTCATTCCACGGCTCAGATTGGACCCTTTAGCAAGCTGGTTTTGGCCCACGGACTCTTATGTTTCAATCCCCTGGGTTAGAAAGTAGGAATATGTCCATTTAATGTTACTGTTTTTGCCTCTATATTTCAGCTTTCCCTTTTACCAGTTTGCCACCAATGAAGCAATCCAGAGGACTGAGGCCTACGAATATGCTCAGTCTCTTGGCTCACAGCCCTGTTCACTGCCCAATTTCCAGGTAATTTTGGCATTTAATGTTAATTGAAAAATATAGGGGGACCTTTTAGCACTGTTCAGAGCAAAGCTACACAGGGTAACACTACTAAAGGGAAACGAGGTGTTTTGAGAACTAGCTAAGTCACATCAGTCCTACAAGATGAGACAGTGTATCGCTTACATTGCAACAACTCATTTTACCAGTGTTACACCTTCAGACCTTTTTCACCTAGATATAATTACAAACATCTTGAAATATGAAGCACTGTAGTAAAACTTTCCTGCTTACTATAGATGCATTTCTACTACTGGAATGCAACAGTGTAAATATAAGGAATTAGAGGTTGAAAACTGTATTCCCTCTGTTCCTGGAGTAATTCGGTTGTTTCGATGAGTCAACTTCATTTTGTAATCACATTAGAAGAAAAAACAAGACAGAATTTCTCTGGGACCACAGCTGCTAATAAAGCTTTGTGCTGTTTAGTGACAGTTAAGCTACAACCCAGAAAAAAAGATCCTTGTATAATGCTAGATTTCCAATGTGCCTCTGTTGATTATTAGTTGTACATGATGCTATCAGCTGCTTTGAGTCATACTAAGACAGGCCTTATTTGACACCACTACATATTTTTACTCTCCAATGCCCTAAAATTGTTTCATTCCCTGCTAGTCTTTGTTCTGAACCAATATTGAATACATATATATAGAATGTGTTGGTGTTTATAGAGTAAGAGGAAAGATGAAAATTTGCTCTGGTACATTGTCTCCTTAGGTGTATAAGTTAATCTATGCATGCCGCTTGGCTGAAGCAGGCCTGAGTGCTCAGGCCTTCCACTACTGTGAAGTTATCTCCAAGGCTGTCCTCATGCAGCCTTCCTACTATTCTCCTGTTTTCATTGGCCAACTAATACAGGTATGATCTGTCTCACTTTGCCGTCCAGCATTAAACTATAGCTCCAGTATTCTGACATGTTGCTTTGTGTTGTTTATCGACAGATGTCAGAAAAACTGCGGTTCTTTGACCCACAACTGAGGGAGAAGCCAGAGCAGGAGCTGTTCATTGAGCCTGAATGGCTGATTCACCTCAGACACCTCGATGGACAGATCAGGGTGAGAATGACAGGTTTAAAATTGCATTGTAAACGTACCATGTTGGTAACGGCCTACCCAAGAAGAATGTACAAAACAAATGTATTTGCTTTTGTAATTGTACGTCATTACAGATATTTAATGTAAAAGTACTTATGAATTGGCTTGTTTTGTTTTGATAATTGAAAATTCAGCCAGTCAATTTTCCATTTCATTTTCAGAAATGTACAGTGGTTGTTTTTTTATATTCTTTGTCATTTCAATAAGAATTGTGTGATTTTTGTGTTTTACTAGACGGGAGTAATCACATATAATGCAGACAGAACAACTCCCACACAGTTCAACTGCAGCAGCCCTAGCTCTGAGTTGGATGAACCCAGTCCTCCTGAACCTTATAGCATGCCACTGGAGGTAGACGGGCCAACCCCTGACAATCCTCTAATGAGCTCATTGCTTCCTGGGCCTCCACCACAGGGAGTACAACTGATGCCTCCAGGTGTGTGTGTTCATCTCACTACACACACACAAATGTGTCTCTGGAAATGTGTCTGGGTGTAACTAAATTGCAACAGCAGACGTTGTTTGTTATTAATGCCATCCAAAATCTAACAGTGTAATTTGTTTTCTGTTAAAAATTACAATATTTGTTGGTTCTAGTACATTTAGACACCAGCAGCATTTGTTACACTAAGTTTATTTAAGAATTAAATAAACCAAATCTTGAAATGCTTGAAATAAAATATCAGAGCTCAGAATTTATCAGGTGTCACCTCTCCATTTTAACAGCTCCTACCTCCATCCTGCAAGATGGAATGGCCCCTCCACAGCCCCTATCCCCTAGTGATATGCCTACATTATACCCAGTACCCCCCACTGGACCACCGGGCCGCATACCTGTCTCAGGCTACCCACCACAAGATCCTGGTTTTGGCCCACCTCCGCCCTTCCAGCCTCAACCTGAGCAGTCGGACATGTATCCAGGAGCCCTTCATCAGCCATGCCCTCCACCACCTCAGGTTGCCCAGGTGCCACCACACATGCCCCCTCAGATAACCCATTCACCTGTACAGATGAACCCTGTTCCTGGTCAGATGCCTCCACATATGCCTCCTTCTCCTGGACACATGCCACATGTAGAGCAGCCTCCACAGGCGCCGCTGGAGATGCAGACGGCTCAGTCAATGCCAACCTCTCCCCCCAGAGGCCTAACACCCCAGAGAGACTTCTATGACCACATGGCTCTCATGGTCAGAATATTCACCATTTGTTTACATATTATGGTTTAGTTTTATTTATACTGTTCCAAATTACTACTGAAGTCTTATACAGTAGACCTTTGCGTCTCAGTAATACTGTAAAACATGCTTACCATTTGTTTTTTTTCTGGAACTGCAGGGACCTGGAAGGAGATCAAGAACTACTTCACAGTCGTCAGCGTACATGGTATGTTTGATGGCATATGCGCATTTACAGCAATATGAGTCAATGTGTAATATCCCTGTTAAATAAACCAATGCATAAAATAAATAAATGTACCTCATTCCTGAAAAAGGTTTGATGGTTCAGTTGGCAAAAATCCTTCTCTTGTGCCCTCTCCCCACCGTCTTAAGCGTGCATAAATATAGAGCCACATATATATATTGCCACATGTTTCTACAGTAGCTCCAAACATACTTCCTCTTGTTCTTGTTTTTTAATTTTGCTTTACACAAGGTGTCTTCTTTAAAATCTATTTGATTTAATTTGGTTGAAGTCTGTTGAAGCTCTTTCAGGAACTGTGGCGAATAGAGAACTTGTATATTAAAGGCTTTGGAGTGGATCACCCAGATAATGCCAGATATTATGTAACGCTGTTTATTCACATCCAGTGGACCTTATAGCTCAGGGATGTGAAATAGGTCTTTGCATTCATAGTAGCCTTTATGTTTTTTTGAAGTTAATATCTAGTTTGTGAGATTTAATTGGAGAAATCCAATATGACAGTTATAATATTTTCATTACAGTACAGTATTATCACTGTACAGTGTACAGTATTATCACATGAATATGAAAGTGGATTTTCTTGACCACAGAATGGGCTCTTTATATATCTACAGAGAAAGTACCATTCAGAGTTTGCCATTTTGTGCCACATCTTTGTTTCTACAGTAGCTCCAAACAGACTTCCTCTTGTTCTTTTTTGTTGTCATCCAGCCATGAATTAACCTCTGTTACCATTATATTCCATGTTTTGTTTTTGTCCATTTTGGGGTGTTTGAATGTGGACCAAAATTTATGTTCTACTTTACTAAGACACTCCAACAATAGATGTATTGCATGTTTGTGGTTACTGAAAATGTGAATGGGTAATCGGTTGGTTGTAAGCTGCAGCTTTACTGCTCCAAGTCACTAAATGTCTCAGGTGTGCTTTTAAATTCTTGTAGAAATGCAGTTAGTTAAATATAGTTAATATTTATTTAATATAATTTATATTATATAGTTAACTGTATAATTCATAGAAACTATTTAGTGCTAATTAAATCTGAATATAAATATATAACATATGAAACATGCTCAGCCAAAAACGCAGCAAATGGATCTTTACTGTCACATGCAGCAAAATATTCAGTCCTTTTGTTGTGGTTTGTCTTCTGTTTTTTCAGCCCTCGGGACATCGCTCTCGCACCACCTCTGAGTCTTCCACTCACTCTGGTGGAAGGGAACGGAGCAATTCTGCTATCAAGCAGGCCTCTCCACCACCGCCCTCCATCCCTGAGCAGCCCCGCAAAGAAGAGGCCAAGAAAGTAAAAAAAGACTCCCCCAAAAAGGTTCAGATTCACATACAAACTTTGACTGTGGTTCAGAGTTCATACAGTGTTCATTAATGCTCATTTCCATTCCTTCACACACAGGGCAGTGGTGGTAGCTGGCTCACTGGCTGGTTTTCCAGGAAGGGGAAGAATGAAGCTCATCTGCCAGATGATAACAACAAATCTGTGAGTTCCAGTTGGTGGTCAGCACACATTCAGCCCACCTTTCACCTTAATTTCTGTTTAAGCATTTGGTCGTGTGTTTGTATGTTGTCAGATCGTGTGGGATGAAAAGAAGCAGAGATGGATTGACTTGAACGAGCCTGAAGAGGAGGTCTGTATCATCGTATAGATGTACAAGTTGACAGTCTGTTTTATCTTTGGTTTTGGAGACTGAATTGTAAGCTAAGCCAAAACGCTTAAAACATCGTTGACCCCACCCAAAGGGTTTCCTACAACCGAGTCAATTGGTGTGCAGAATACTCGGGGATCTTAACAACTAGTCCTAATAACGATCCCTTTTTTTTATTTTTATTTTTTTTCCAGAGTAAACCACCTCCACCACCTCCCTCTGGCTTCCCAAAGATGCCATCTATGCCTGGACCTGCAGGACCTCCAGGCCCAGCTGCACCTCTAGGTTGTGGGCCGCCTGTCAACATGTTCTCCAGGAAGGCAGGCAAGAAGAGGCATCTCCTTAGACATGACAATAGCATCCATACACGTTTAAAAACTTTGGTTCACAAATGAAGTTTGTTACCACTTGGATGTTTTTAATTTCCTCTCAGGCACCAAAAGCAGATATGTGGATGTTCTGAACCCCAGAGGGACATCTAAAGCTGGTGGATTGGCTCCCGCAGACATCTTTGCTCCACTGGCACCAATGGCCATGCCTGCCAACCTATTTGTGCCTAGTTCAGGTGTGTGTTATGCATGAATAAATACTTAACTGTCATTTAAACATACATACAATATGACAAGCTTTATTTTGAATGTGGTACCAAATATTGAATTAATTGACATTTTTTCTTTTCATCTGGTGTAGCTCCTGACGATCAACAACCTCTAGAGGGCAGTGAAGGAGGAAATCCAGAACAGAATTCACCAAACGCCAGCGCTGTTCCACAGGTTTTTTACTCTTTAATTGTATTGTTTTATGTGAACTACCCTGAAAAAAAATTGAATTGCATGTCTATCAATAATTATTACATTAGTTCCAAATTAGCTGGAGGAATGTTAAATAACAAAAGCAATATTACATGTCGGGGGCCTTATATTATTTATTATATGTCCTTTATTGCCAGTGTGGATTTGGTCTTAAATTACATTTAATGATTTTGGTTAAACCAATAAATAAAACCTTCATAAACCCAGTATGGAGCACAGAAAACCAAACCTCCTCATATCTCATAATGAAAGGGGATGATGTGGGACAGGGGTGTTGAGTTCAGGGGCTACATTTTTCCCAATATGATCAGAAGTGGCCTGGGCCAGTAAAATAATAGCAGTAAAATAAAAGTAAAATTACATTATGGAAATTATTACATTTACTTGCTGTCATGAAGAATGTGAAATAACATGAACAACCTGAAATGCCTTAAGAAATATAATTTTGCAACTTTTTGACAGTTTGTCATTAACACATGTACATCGCTCCTTAAATATCACAGTTGAAATACAAATACATAAAACATTAAGTAACGGACAGTATATTGTTAGAATAACAATATACTGTTTGGATTTTCCTACATTGTTAAAAAATTGTTAACTAGACGTCACCACGAATTTTTGCAGAGTACGCCGTGACGTCTGTTTACAGCGGGGGTTGCTAGGATACGACCTGGGGCAACTTTTAAGCTGTAATTTCTAGTCCCATCATGTGGGGGGCACCACTGATCCCTTTTGTATTTTGGTCTGCCGATCAGAGATGAAGAAGGAAGTGCTCATACAGAGAGTGTAAACACTGTTTATGTTGTGGCGAGCGAAGGGAGATGGCGATAAAAGCGAATACATATCAGCGGTAGACACTGGATCAATATGGTCAGAGCGGTCCTGTGTGATCCGGGATCACACAGGACCGCTGCGCACACACACACATGCAGTGGTGCACACACCACTGTGTCACAGCGAGACACAGAGAGACACCGCTGTGTCAGCCAGAAGCAGGCGACACGGCCGGCGTGCACACACCGATGTATACACACCAGCATGTACATATATATAAATATACAGCGGCGTATATATAAATATACAGGTATATATAGATATGTATACGGTGTGTATGTATATATGTGTATATACAGATATGTGATGTGGTCTTTGCACTGCAGTCATGCACTCATGCCTTTGAAAACGTTTGCACTTTTGTGTTTTTGTATTTATGCCGTGTCTTTTCAGTTCGTTGCCAGACCCACGATGTGCGTCTGTGCATTGACAATAAAGTCTAACAAGCATGCACGCACACACACACCACGTATGGACAATTGTTGTCAATTTGTATATAGCAGTATTTCTTATATGTGTGAATAAAAAAAAATTGGCATCAAAAATCTCTTTCTCTATTGTTTAGATGTGTGAGGTGTGACTAAACTGCTAAATATTGACCTCAGAGTCCCTGATCAGATTGAAATACTTCTGCACAAAAAGCTCATTTTCTCCATTTCTTGGTCAAAACTCTGTGTTTTGCTGAAACCACCCTATGTTCTACTGTCAATTACTTGAGAACCGAAAAGGTTAGAAACCATTTTTTTTCCAGATGAAAGAAGAGAATCCACACTTTATTTTGATGTGTGCCATCGTTATATCGACATCTAACTCAATATTCTGTGAGTCTTCTAACATCAGTGAAAATGCTCTAAAACCTCTGGCAGTCTAGGGGTTTACACTGGGAAAACAGGCCGGCAGTCAAAGAGTTAAAAATGATTCTACATATAAATATTTTCATGTAATTTTATTTTTCTATGCTAAAAGAGAAAAAAAGTTGGACTTGTCATTATTTATAGATTATGATAGCGTTTCACTGGTCTGACCCCCTTGTAGATCTATCTGTATGTGGAACCTGAACTAAATTGAGTTCCCTGATTCTTAATTCAGTATCTTCAATGTAATTTTTGGCTTTCAGAAATTCATCCCACGGGTTGAATTGGACACTTTGGTAGGTGGGTTTGATGTCTGTGTGTTGTAGCAGTTCACCATGCCCTCGGGGTAAACTGTGTGTGTTTGTTTTTACTCAGATGTTCAACCCAACGTTGTTACCACCTGCTCCAGAGGGACCTCCTGTGCCTGACGGCTCACAGTCTGGAGAGGTGAGGACACGTAGCTTATTCTGCTTGGATAGTTTCCATAGAACTATCCCACGACGGAAACGTGATGCTCTGCAGCTAACAGCCACTACACGCTCTTTGCCTATTTGTATGAATACAGGTTAATGAATCAGAGTGTGTTTGAAATGGCACTAGAATGCATGCATGTCAGTTTAAAATCTGTCCTCATTATCATGCAAACCTTAAGTTATTTAACCTGTGTTCCATTTGCTGTAATAATCTAATTCTGTCCATGTCTGCTTTCACCATCATATTCTAATTCCAGTTATGTTGTTTCTATTCTGAACTGGTAGATAAGAGGGGATGTTTAATTCAATGCATGGGAGATTATGGGGTTTGTGGGGTTTTTTTTATCTACTGTTTGTTTTTCCTGCTGTCTTCAGCTCTCACGTTCTAGCTCAATGAGCTCTTTATCACGCGAAGTGAGTCAGCATTTAAACCAGGTACCTCTAACTGGACCTCCAGTGGCCCACGCCCACTGCCCCCCCCCACCACCTGTCACCCATATAACTCACCACGAGTAACGGCATGCTTTGCCATTCACACCTGAAGCTTCCTAGCTCATCCATACCGTGTTTGTTCCTGCTTCCCTGCCTGTCGTCTCCAGCACTAACGCAGGGTTTCTGCAGGTCCTTCAAACATTCAATCAAATCTAGGTATTAAAACAGTGGGAGTTTTGAAGCCTATGTCACTTTATGGAAATGTTACTCAATGATTAATACAAATAATTGGAATTAATGAGATTGTTCGTAACACTGATTTTATGCCACTGTTCCAAAGTAAGTTTAATTATGTTAATAACACATGATCATAATAAGTGTAACTTAATTATGCATACTCTTCATCTTGAAGAGGAAATTGAAAACACTGAGGATGATTATATTTACCTTGTCCATTAATATGGCTCATATGACATAACTGCACAGATGTTATACATACAGTGTGTGTGTGTGTGTGTGTGTGTGTGTATATATATATATATATATATACTTAAATGTACATTTCCCAGCATTGAAATACAGACCCAAAACACCGATGCAATTGAAACCTCTGGTGATTGTTCTCCATCAACTCTGATCAAACAAAGAACATTTGAAAAACAGTGAAATAATGATTAAAATGTTTTTTTTTTGTGTTTACTTGAACAGAGACAATTATGTAAATTGATAGTCTTGAAAAATAGAATATAATCTCGATCCAAAAAAAGAACATGAGCTGATATAGTTCTATATTCTGACTAGAGTCCATCCACCTGCAGACGTGAAATAAAAGTCTTGAATTTTACATGTTGACACCTGCAGAAACCTGCAAACGTCACTTTATCCCCGTACAAATAACTACCAACAGACATGTGAGTGTTGCGTGTTTTCTGGACTGTACTCACCCATCAGATCACAGAGGTGTTTCAGAGACCGTCTCAAGACTCCCCCCTCACTGGTTGTCACAGGATCACGCTTCATTAACACATCATAACGCTTGCATGGTTACTAAAACATTAACAGTGGTTTGTAATGCTGCCTCACTGTGCTATGTGTCTGCCTCGACCTCTCCACTGTCTTCTGCCCATGTCACGTGATTGCACCATGACCGGAGTGTCTGTAGTGATCCCGTCTGTTGTTGTGTTAGGCTCACCCCACCCCCGGACCTGCACCCACTGGAGGAGTCACCTTTTATAATCCTGCACAGTTTCCACAGGTAAGAGCTGAGACTCGCCCACACCCTGCACACATGGAAGGACTTTCCCCTCCTAACCCCCCATCTCCTGCTGCTGTGGCTCTTTTTTTTTTTTTTTTCCCCCTCCTAGACCACACAAACCAGTGCACCATCAGGAGGCGGACTCCGCTCCAGTCGCCTTGGTGGTCAGCGCCAGTACCCTGTGATGAAGTAGACGCCATCCCGCTCGAAGGACTGTCATGAGATTTGTTGTAAAAATCAAATCAGGCCTGGAAGAAACTGAAGCACATGGATTTTGTGTGATGAGAATTAATCTTTTTTTTTGTTTTGTTTCGTTTGCCTGCACCTAAGAAGAACATAATCACCATCATGCCGATCTTTGCTAAACCACTCTTTAACTTTTCATTCTCATTCATTCAGTCGTCGTCGTTTTCAACATTGTTTCCTTGAAGGGCTTCTTCCAGCATCCAAACGGTTGTACAAAGGCTTGTCAACGGATGCATTCAAACGCAGACATGTTTGTGTAGGCCCAATTTAGTGTGTAATACATGTTGTGACTGGTATTGACCAGCTCCCTCTCAGACGGACACTGTTAACCATTACCTGAATGATCATCCAGGTCCTTGTTCAGTTTACTGTGTGTGACTGTGTGCACGTGTAATTAACGGAAAGAAATTGGCACCTTTTTTTAATTTCAGATAATGAACTTGTACATGTATTGTCCGTTCTTCAGTGTTCTTACTGTCGGCTGGAGAACGTGTTGTGTGTGAGAACGAGTTTTGTCGGTCGTGCACTGTCTGCTGTGTGGTTGGTTTTCCCTCAGTTCGGCCTCGGGCGACAGAAGGATGCCGGGGAGTCTTGGGCCAGAGAAGAAAAGACTGGCAACCCTGAGAGTTGGCAAAGGTCTGCAGTGTCAGGATGCTGTGTATTTCAAATATTTATTTCATTGTCCTCCTGCCCATCAGTGACTCCTCAATGGGGGGGGTCGGGGTCTTTTTGTTTTGTCCAATTTTTAAGTTTCGATTTCTCCTCTTGAGAAGTTGGACGTTAACACCGGAACGAAGAGTGGTCTTCAGAATAGCAGGAAACAGGAGGAAAACAGCATTTTTAAATGACATTTAAAATAAATCTATCCAAATATTTGTATATCAGATTGATTGTATTTATGAGCTGTAGGCATAAAGTATGTGTGTGTGTGTGTGTGTGAAGAGTAATTAATTTTTTTTTCGGATTAGCTTTATTGAAATGCATTTACGATTCACTCGAGATCACATGGCTTCGTACTTTGATCATTTGCATTGGCCGCTTCAGCAGACAAATATTTATCTAAAATGTGAACTTATTTCTCTCAGAATACTTTTCTGGAAATAATTTTTTTAAACCAATACTGTGTCTTTCAGAGTCCCTCACTTCTACAATGTTTTACTTGAGCTTGTAGACATCGGTTCATTTTGGTTTGAGATTTACCCTCCTGCCCCCCATTGTTTTAATTCCTCATGTAAATTTCTTGACATAGATACACAGGAGGTAAAAATGAATGGAAATAAAAGGTATTTTTGCGCTCTGTAGCACTTTGAAAGAAATGGCTCTTGGTTTTATTTAATGCTGCTGTTCATGCATTAAAAATCTGACAATTCTGTACAAAAAAAAAAACTGCATACATATACACACCTATTTTTTTTACAGAATATAAAAAAAGTCATGTTTTTTGTACTTTTAGGATATATGTGTATATATATGTATATTTGTGTGTGTATATATATATATATATACTGAAACTTCTGAACTTTTTTTTGACTATTTAAATCTTGGATTTCTTTTTGTTGTGAGTCTTGCGTGTCTATCTGGCACCTAAACTATGGACAGGAACCCCCGCCCCAAAAAATTCATAAACATGGCATCTATGAAGTCTCTACACATGAAGACATTTATTACAAAATGAATAGACAAATCTAGAAATAATTACAAAATGAGTAGATCCTTAAGTTCTTTTGCCTTATTGAATCCACCTCCATATGGACACCAGTAGTTGTATGAATCCTAATCAGATGGCACGGGATTTGTTTCCATGTTGTATCATAGACTCATCAATGGCATGACAATGATACTGATGTCCAGTATCGTTGTTTGATAATATCATTAACATAAGTCCATAGACAGAAAACCAGAGCAGTGATATCGGCTGAAAGAGGTGTCCAGGGAAATGGAGCATCCCTTCAATCCACCTGGAACATGATGGTTGGTTGAAGGCCGTCCAGTTGTGACACGTTCAGTCAAAAGGTCAAGGTCCACATCTGCATTAACTCATTTGTTGATGAAGAAAAGTGGACCAAGAATTCCATTGTACATGATTCCACAATGTGATTAGAAACTTTGATAACCAACTGAGTACACAACAAATCTGATGAACACATGCCATCAATTGCTTTTGTAATAAATATTTTCAATTGTAAAAAGACTGAGGACTGGACACCGTGTATTACAGAGACGGAAGCCGACATTTTATCAGTTGTACGAAGATAAAACTGCCTCTGACATTTCAGTGCAGACATAGGCTTCTGACGCTATTTTCAAAAATATCTTTTAGGGATGATATTGCACAGAATGACAATCACATTAAATTTTTAAAAAGGCCATTTAGAGTGTGACTTTTAGCAACAGGTTTCGTGCGTAAATTCCCTGTCATTTGTAAACACTTACCAATGAGTTCCTTTAGCACACGTTTCATACAATACTGTGGAATCACCTCCCCACCTCAGTCCGAGGGGAAGACAAGCTCTCCTTATTTAAGAGGAGGCTTCAGACTTTCCTTTTTGACGAGGCGTAGTTAGAACTACTATACTAACACTGCGGCGACACTCATGACAACACCTGACTACTCTGCTCCTCCCACTGTCTGATCTCACCTCTACCACTACCCCTCTAACCCTCTCTCTGCAATCTTCCCCACTACACAAGCTCCTCCTTGCTCCTCCTCTTATTTGACCACTCCCCCGTTACTTTGTCTTCTCTTTTTACATCTGGATATATACATGCTACTGATTTGACTTCTTGGCCAGAGTACCTCTGCTTTAAGTCTTCGTATGTTCTCCTGGGTTTTCCTGTGCGTTGGATCGGCCCTCCAACTGCTGTCATCATCTATGACTTGATCCCACCAACATCACATCAGCCCACCTTCCGTCTGCCGTGGACCAGCACCCCTCAAGGCTCTGCGTCACCTGTCTCGGCTGGACTCCTGCCCTCCATCATCTATTTTCATTTGTAACTGTAATCATAATTGTTATCTCCATCTCCCCCTGCT